>CM044908.1:30012800-30612800 GCA_024500145.1 Gentiana dahurica var. dahurica
CAATGATCTCGCTTCTTACAGGTAGCATTAGGGCTCCTACCCTTTTTGAAATTTCTGAGGATCTCTTTTTTCTTGCCTTTTTTAGCTTGATCGACCATTGAAACCAACATATTTCTTGGTGACAGCTGACAGCTGCCTTTCGTAGTGCTAAACCAGTCCTTAACCGACAGTGTATCGGGTCAAACTGTAGTGCTAGTATGGTGAGTCAGTGTCGAATCCTCAGGGAAACTTGGTAATTCTTCTAAGTGTGGTTAAACACCAAAGAGCTGTTATTAACTCGATCTAAATCGCAATTTTATAACACAGATCACTACTATTCTACTTAATAAAAAATAAATCGTAATTTAAAAGTTATTCTAATATAATATATATAGATATAAAAATATATATAGATGTACATAAATTGCAAAATATATATATAGATATAAATATATAGATACCAATATATAGAACTAGACAGATAATTTTATAGAACTAGCCAAAGTGTATATAATTGATTTATACGATCTTTTCCAGTAAACGGAATGTGCTCGATCTTTCCTTTTATTTTAGGTCCAATTGAGTAAATGAAACGGTGCACTCCTGAGGTTAACAATTCCTCCTCACACGAGCGTATGAAATTGTCATATGTCATTGTCATCAGTTCAATCTCCACAACTGCCCCATGCTAATCTCAGTTAGTCTGAACAGGTACCGAGTACAAATCTACCCCGGATAAAAGAGGTTATTCCGTTCGTCAGACGGCCGATGTTATTCAAAAGGCTCCGGTTGTCAGGCGGATCGATTTAACTTTCCGGTGTTAGTTTTAATTAAACCGTTGAGTTTAACATTATTATGATCTCGAGCACAATTTTAATAAGATTTATCTTTCCCAAGACAAATCTACCCCCAGGTAGGAAATAGGATTCCGTAGTCACGCTTTCGCACGGCCAATTTTACCCTCCGGTTTTTCTATCTTTTATCTCATATCCTAACTTCTCTGGTCAGTTCATCGTTAGGTTATATGGTGCGATTCATCTTGGTTAATTACGTCAATCCGAATATTATCAATACGTTACAGAATAGAAAAAAATTCAATTAACTCAATTTTAGTCAATTTTAATTAGACAGCATTCCTTTACCGAAAAGATCGAAATAAAACGATTACATAACTTTGGCTAGTTATTAGAGTTAGTCTAAAAACATTATAACAACGAAAAAGATAAAAACAAACATAAATACTTTAGAAAATTACCCGATACAAATGCTGAATCAGAGTTGTATTCTTCCGGACATTACAACGACTTCAACAACACCGAACTTCTGATAATTTCTCGAGCATTACAACGATACTACGAGATTATTATTTTTGGCTTAAGGCCTATTTACAACTACTAAATAAAAAAGAAAAATTGAAGGAGAATATATATATATATATATAGAGAGTGATATATATATATTGGTACACTTCAACGCTGCTGCAAATGAGCTCCTTACATAGAAAAAACTTCCAAGGCCGGACCGGTCCGAGATCAAGCCGGACTGGTCCGGTGTAATGATTACTTCCACCTCCTTAAGTAATCAGCATGTGCGGTATGATTATATATATTTTTATATATAATTATTAAACTTCTAAAATTCATATCTCGAGTTCTGACCTCCAAAAATCATGATTCAAGCGGCATCGGAAAGCTCTCGGGAAAATCTACAACTTTCGTGAAGGACTCTTCTTCAGATGATGTCGTTTTGATGAGCCATTCGTTTGTCGAAGACTTTTCTCGATTACCACTTAACCAAATTGATTGACCACTTGACCACTTAAGCTATTCAATTGACCGTTTAAGCTCGTGGCACTCTCTAAATCCTTCCAAAGATATGATTATACTTCACCATGTCGATTCTCGGGGTCTCGGCTTATAAATCTGCAATAAAATACCACAAATACCCACGTAAATCTGACACGACACTCCGATTTACTAAAATCGGTACAAAATGATAACCTTTTACTATTATTACTAAGTTTTACTACTAACTACTTTAAATTATAAAGATTAACATTTCATATAATTTATACCATAATTTCATATATTTTATATAGAATTCGTTGATAAAACATAATAATATAACGTATATTTAAACATATAAAAGTAGTATATCAACTACTCCCCCACTTAGCTTTTGATCGTCCTCGAGCAAAAATAAGCGGTAATAAAAGATAATATAATTGATCGATTATAAATTTTAATGTAATTTATATTGTCAATATTATAAATATATTACTTATTCGAATTTAAAATCGTAAGAAGACAGAAAGTGTATATAACTTAAATAACTTAAACATTAAATATTATTTAGATAAAATTGTACATGTAATACTTAATAAGTATAAATAAAATATCAGAATTATTTTTAATCGCAACTATTATGAAATCCTGAAATCGGAAACTCGGTCAGGTAGTCGACAAAAATGGCTTATAGAGTTTAGGCTCAAGATGTTGGTTAATCGGAAAAAAGGAAATCAAAAAGAGAAAGAGGCAAGTCGTACGTACCTACATCTTCATATTCTTGATCAAAAAATAATCATCGATTAATAACATCTCTTTTTTTTTTTTTTTTTTTTTTCAGATTTTCTCTCTTTTTTTTTTTAAGATTAAGAACTAAAAGCGTGAGTGTGTGTAGAAAATCAAACTTACAAGCATTGCTTCATCAAGATTGATCGGAGTACTACTCTTTCGATCGAAAATTACAAGTCCGGTTTCCTTAAACTTGTAATCATTCTTGAGATCTTATGATTCGACTTTTTCTTTTTTATTCGGTGCCTTCACTCCCAGCAATAGGACATTTCTAGATAATACCCTAGCTGGACTTCTATCATCAGGCAATCGGGAGCTTTTAACCTCATAGTGATATAGGACATTTCGTGATAATACCCTACTCACTCAAATCATTGGTAGCTACAACCGATATATTCTTTTTATTTTTAATTCGTCGATCACAGATAAGGAAGATACCTGGTATTTGATTAATTCTGTGTAAATATGGTGCTTCGTTCTTAATTTAGAATATTAATATATCCGAGCTTATTACCAAAATCGACTATCTTGCAAGTGTCATGAGGTAAGATCGAATGTACTAATACTTATCTAATTTTTCCAATCTCAGCATATACCAAAACTTAGCTTTTTATGTCTTCATCTCTTTTTATAAGTACGTACAAACTTGCGGAATTTCAAGGAAATGTAGACCAAAATTAGCTAAAGGTTGGTTATTTCTAGTTAATCACAATAGCAATTTCGAGTGAGGTCTTGATCACTCTAATCAAGGCTGACATAAGAACAAAAATTGGAAATTTAGGTAGGCTATTTGGCTATAGTTATATTTTTGTGGTGACAGAAATCGACATCCTTAGTCCAATTCCAAACTCATAATTCATATTGAAAAGAAAATGATTCTAAAATTTTTACTTATAACTATCAATATACTTATTTTTTTTTTTTTAAAGCAACTTAATTTTATTAGAAAAAAGACGAAATAAAGAGCTACAAAGTTCAGTGCCATATCCCGGCCCGCCCCAGTTTGCGTGATAGAGTGCATAGCATGGCCTCCTTAAACCCTATGTGTGGCAAACCCAGTGTAGGAAAATCCACCACATAGGGAAGAGTACTCGCTCTATGCACCCTCAAAAATCCCTATCCTATCAGTAGTTACATCAGTGGAATTCATAATAAAGTGAAAGATGCTGCAGAGTGTGGTCTGCCCATGATCCTTTAGCAGCCTCCTGTGGTTTATCTTGATCCAAAGCAGCGTATAACCCGGCCTCTTGAAAATCCGACATGTCCCATCCGTAACGCGGTCAATGAAACTCATACCATAAGCTGTATCAAACACATAAGGTACAGAATGAAGCACCAGAATAAGTATGAGCAGAACATGAAAATGTAAGTGCAACAAAAACACCTGGATTGCACCCCTAGCAATGTGGTAGGGGTGCGTCCAGTGGTTCACATCCCCTAAGCCGCTGCCATATGGAAAAGCCATGCGAGCTGCGTGGTGGTGATCTGTCCGCAACACAAGTATGCCAAGAATAAGGTAAAAAATATACAGGCTCCAGACATAAGTAGAGAAAAGGAATAAAGACACCTGAATTGCACCCCAACAAAAGATGAAGGGGTGCGTCCAGTCAGTCAGACACTGCCGAAAATGAGTGATGGTGGCTCCCCGAGTGAGTAGTGACACAACGTATATGAGCTGGGCCGTGTATATCATCCTGAATAAGAGTCTGAATATGCGGTGGGACGTCGCTGTGATTGATGAAAACCATATCATTCCCTTCAAGGGCGGCAAAAGCGTCCGCGACCCTGTTGCATTCCCTATAGGCATGCGAAATGGTATAGCGAGTGGAGCGTAGGATAGTACATATCTGAGTGACAAAGAGACACCGGGGCCAACCCCCACCACTGGCTCCAGAGATCATGCGGTAAACATAGAGAGAATCAGTTTCGATATCCATTGGCTGTGTGTGGATGCGCATGCGAAGACCGAACAGCAGGGCTTTAATCTCCGCGTCCATCACTGTCCCCTGTCCAAAACAGGCATGGAAAGCCATAATAAATCTTCCAGCAAAGTCCCCGAGAATACCACCACCGTAAGCAATGCCATTCCTGACACTGCCATCAACATTTAATTTGTCAAAGCCCATAGACGGGGGCATCCATCTCAGATAAGTCACTCTCCTCGGCGGGTTCGGTTTGACCTTGAAAGGTTTGAAGAAAGGAGTTCCCCGGTCAGCTCCAAAAGCTTTAGCATCCAAATTCTTTCGAAAGGCAAGTTGTCTAATAGCCCGCTCAATGCGTATAATTGTGCGCTGCATGGATGGCTGAATTTCGTCATGCCGGCACATATTCCGCTCAGCCCAGATACCCCAGCAAACAATGACCGGAACAATAAGCCGAAGGCTGTAGATGCCAGGAACCGAATTATACCAATATTGAAGCATAGGCACAATCCCTGAAGTAGGGGTAAAACGCAAGCCGAAGTGATTCATGAAGTACTTCCAGACAGAGGCGGCAAAATGGCAATCAATAAAAATATGCCCCAGGTCCTCCCCATGAGGGCACGCAAAGCACTTGGAAACAAGAGTTATACCCCGTCGCTGAATGTTCGGATCCGTGGGAAGAATGTTATGCAACAACCTCCAGCAGAAGAACGAGATCTTAAGAGGGATAAGATGATTCCAGATAATCTTGTAAATATCACTAGGAGGGTGATGATTACGAATCATGTTCCAAGTAGCCCGAGTAGTGAAACGCCCATCCGGGCTGAGCGTCCAAATAAGCTCATCATCCTTCTCACGCATGAAAGGGATAAGAGTGATCTCGTCCACGATATGACTAGGAAGGTAGAGACGGAGAAGCGGCGTATTCCACTGGTCATCAACCCAGAATTTAACTTATTAAAACTTAAACATCCTAAACAAACTACCAACAAACTATCTAGATCGTAGACGAACAACCCGGTGTATCAACCGGTAACAAACCAACTCGACTATCTCTAGACGGAAAAATCTCATCCGTCTCCAGCTCTCCCACTCCACTCATCTGAGTACACAGGCGCGAAATCAACCAAGAATTAGGCATAGGTTTCCCCCTACTACCTCTCGTGATTGCAAACTCCAACACCGTCCTTTGAATCAAAATTCCCCAATCGACAAATACACCAACTGTCAAAGCATACAGCAGAAGCATTTCATTATCACTAAGGCTCCCGAAATCCCAAGTAGGATACACCCTAGAATTAATGAAATGTTTCCACGCCTTTAGGTGTGGAAGTAAAGCACTAGTAGACATTTCGTGATTTGTGTCGAAAAGTGGAAACAAACATTGGAAAGACTCATGGACTCTGTTCAAATGATTTTGTGGATTTTGTAAGCCCCATTCCATCTCAAAATGCTGCATTGAAACCGGTGGAATTGCAAAAATTTGGTTGATAATAGAAGAAGAGAAGGGAACAGCCACTCCTCTTACCGATACAATCTGAGTGATATCGATCATGGACGTTGTCATGAGGGCAGAATAAAATTCTCGAACTATCGAGACATTTATCCTTCCTCTCGGCGTACTGACAAATTTTTTCCAACCAAAACTTCGAATAATATTTTTCCCCATTGATCAATCTTATCGACATTTAAACCTTTCTCCAACTGGATTGGAGAATTAGCAAATCGAGGGTGTACAACTATATCCTGAGTAGAAGCTTGAGACTCCGGATGATCCGGTGTGTGAGGCTCGTATGAATTAACCGACGGTGAGGAGTGGTTCGACATTTTAAAACTAGATGAAAAGTATAAAAATACAAAACAGATAGAAAGTAAAGGAGATGAAAGAAGATGGTATGTCTTGCTCATAGCTTTACTTGTTTAAATAGATAGTAAAAAAAACATACGTGTGTGCATCAGACGGACTCAAGAGAGTGATATATATATATTGGTACACTTCAACGCTGCTGCAAATGAGCTCCTTATATAGAAAAAACTTCCAAGGCCGGACCGGTCCGAGATCAAGCGGACTGGTCCGGTGTAATGATTACTTCCACCTCCTTAAGTAATCATCATGTGCGGTATGATTATATATATTTTTATATATAATTATTAAACTTCTAAAATTCATATCTCGAGTTCTGGACCTCCAAAAATCATGATTCAAGCGGCATCGGAAAGCTCTCGGGAAAATCTACAACTTTCGTGAAGGACTCTTCTTCAGATGATGTCGTTTTGATGAGCCATTCGTTTGTTGAAGACTTTTCTCGATTACCACTTAACCAAATTGATTGACCACTTGACCACTTAAGCTATTCAATTGACCGTTTAAGCTCGTGGCACTCTCTAAATCCTTCCAAAGATATGATTATACTTCACCATGTCGATTCTCGGGGTCTCGGCTTATACATCTGCAATAAAATACCACAAATACCCACGTAAATCTGACACGACACTCCGATTTACTAAAATCGGTACAAAATGATAACCTTTTACTATTATTACTAAGTTTTACTACTAACTACTTTAAATTATAAAGATTAACATTTCATATAATTTATACCATAATTTCATATATTTTATATAGAATTCGTTGATAAAACATAATAATATAACGTATATTTAAACATATAAAAGTAGTATATCAACAGCCATTAGTTGTTGGGCGGTTTTTAGCACGGCCCTAGCGATATTAGGTTGATCAATTGTTTTAGGTTGTTGGGATGTTCACTCCGTGTCCTGTACATCAGGGATATTCCCCCCTCGCTGGGTATTATCTCTTTCAGCATCTTGAGCATAATGGCATTGCTACTCCTTCACTATTTTTTGCAATTTTATTGGGTTTTTTTGAGGCATTTTGGTTGTTTTTCTCACAAGCTTTCTCGATGGGTGTAACTTTCAGGCCCTTTATTTTAGTGCAAAATGATGATGCTTACAATTGTCAGATATGAAATCGAGTTATGAATCAAGTAATTGAGCTTCGTGAGGATAACACAACTACTAATATGATGGTTTTGTTGATTATTATTAGATGAACCAGGTGATTGACTGCCTGCATACCCATGTGTTTGGGATCAAGCTTAACATAGTTCTGATTTGTGAGGATGATGATTCTTTTACGAGCGTTCCTCGTGGAGGAGTTGATCATGCAGGCATTGAAGACATGATGTTATGAAGCATTTATGAAGCAATCATGGGGCGGTCATGGCTATAATGGCATCAATGTCGGAACATTTACAAGATCGTGGGTTAATGCCTTGTTAATCGAGTGTAACTATTGTTTGAGGTTGGAGGTGACTTGCTATGAACCGAGAATCTAAGACCGAGGTGAACCTGCACCATGTCGGCTGCATGAGTATGTAGACGTCTTACGTTGAACGGACCATAGAAGACAGAGAACGGCATGCGTCATGTCGGTGTAAGAAAGACAACTTGCGCCATGAGGGGACAATCTTTGTTGAAGACCTTTGAAGTATAAAACCCAATATCGAGCTGAGCCCATTCGGCCCATCTGCTAAGACTATCCAAGTAAGACTGGTGTGTGTCACGTGTATAAAGACAAATCATATCCATGTCAGAATCAATTACTCAAACCTGCGTGTCATACTATAATGTAAGACGATGGAGGCCGTCCCTGAGTTTCTCAAGACTCTAAGTCAATTTATCAAGACGAGACCTTATCAAAGAAAACAAACGATTTTAAATGATGTGATACACATTTAAAATATTAAACTCATTGAATCTAAAAAAATCTGGCTCTACCATGACCTTATTGACATATATGCTTAGGGACGGGTGGAGCATATCGTATACATCTATTACGATAATGCAAGAGAGGGTACAATTCAAATCCAATATTCACCCCTTTTAATATATGCTACAAACCTTTGTGTCATACTATAATGTAAGACGATGGAGGCCGTCCTTGAGCTTCTCAAGACTCTAAGTCAATTTATCAAGACGAGACCTTATCAAAGAAAACAAACGATTTTAAATGATGTTATACACATTTAAAATAATAAACTCATTGAATCTAAAAAATTCTGGCTCTACCATGACCTTATTGACATATATGTTTAGGAACAGTTGAGCATATCGTATACATCTATTACGGTAATGCAAGAGAGGGTACAATTCAAATTCGATATCCATCCCCTTTCAATATATGCTTACTCCTCTCCACACACAAACCCCAAACTTCAACAAAAATTCAATCCAACCGTTGAGATGCCGTGCCACCCCATTACATGGATATCCCAGCTCCTCCCCACCTGGCACTAAAAAAAAAACTGACGTTCCAAAATTCAAATTTCAAACTCGTTAGAATAGCCGTTGCTTTCTAACCTTTTTTTTTCTTCGTTTCTCACGCCACATTTCTGCCTTTATATAACAATACCCTCCGCATCTTCCTCCTCCTCCACAAAAACCTCCCTTTTCTTTCTCCAAATTTTTCTTAATTCAAGCAAATTTCTCCATCAAATTCCTCTTCAGCCTCCCAAAAAGACGAGAAAAAATGCGTGAAATCCTTCACATTCAAGGTGGCCAGTGCGGCAATCAGATTGGATCTAAGTTTTGGGAGGTGGTCTGTGCTGAGCATGGAATTGATTCAACCGGAAGGTATCAGGGTGATGCTGATATTCAACTTGAGAGGGTGAATGTTTATTACAATGAGGCTAGTGGAGGAAGATTTGTTCCTCGTGCTGTGCTTATGGATCTTGAGCCTGGGACCATGGATAGCATCAGATCTGGACCTTATGGTCAGATCTTTCGTCCTGATAACTTTGTTTTTGGTCAATCTGGTGCCGGGAATAATTGGGCTAAAGGACATTACACTGAAGGTGCTGAGTTGATTGATTCTGTGCTGGATGTTGTAAGGAAGGAGGCTGAAAACTGTGATTGCCTTCAAGGTATTTGATTATTTTACTCACTCAGAACATCTTTTATATTTTCATTTTCCTCGTTTACTATATCATTATATGCTTATCTTCATTGGCGATTGGGCTAGGAATGTTCGGTTTTGATAAATTATATGCGATTTGATAGTTTGCCTTCAAGGTGATTGATTTTATTACCCACCCAAAACATTGTTACTTTTCATTTCCCTTGCTTCCTAAATCATGATATGCGTTTAGTTGTTCAAGATTGGGCTGACTAAGTTTCATTTCATTTTCATTAATTATATTCGATGGATCTCTAAAGGCGTTTGATGCTTTTACCCACATATCACATATCGTTACTTTTCATTTTTGCCTTCAAGGTGTTCGTTTTTTTCACCCACTCAATACATTTCTTTTCCCTTGTTTCCCTTGTTTTCTAAATCATGATATGCTTTTTGGGCTTACAATGTTTGATTTATGTTAATTATATGTGCAGGGTTTCAGGTGTGTCATTCATTGGGAGGAGGAACTGGATCTGGGATGGGAACCCTGCTGATTTCTAAGATCAGGGAAGAATACCCTGACAGAATGATGCTTACATTCTCTGTTTTCCCATCCCCAAAGGTCTCTGACACAGTTGTGGAGCCTTATAATGCCACATTATCTGTTCATCAGCTGGTTGAAAACGCCGATGAGTGCATGGTTCTTGACAACGAGGCTTTGTATGACATTTGCTTTAGAACCCTGAAACTCACAACTCCTAGCTGTAAGAATTTACATTTGCTTTTGTGGTCTAAATTGATATGAAAATGATGTTCTGTTTTGTTACTGACTTTGGTGTGCTGATGTGTTGTGTGAACAGTTGGAGATTTGAACCATCTTATTTCAGCAACCATGTCTGGAGTTACCTGTTGCCTGAGGTTCCCTGGTCAGCTAAACTCCGATCTCCGGAAACTCGCTGTGAATCTAATCCCATTCCCTCGGCTTCACTTTTTCATGGTGGGATTTGCACCATTAACCTCCAGAGGATCTCAGCAATACAGAGCACTAACAGTTCCAGAACTCACCCAACAAATGTGGGATGCCAAGAACATGATGTGTGCCGCAGATCCTCGCCATGGCCGTTACCTTACAGCATCAGCCGTTTTCCGTGGAAAGATGAGCACAAAGGAAGTAGATGAACAGATGCTGAATGTCCAAAACAAGAACTCATCCTATTTCGTCGAATGGATCCCGAACAACGTCAAATCCACAGTCTGTGACATCCCACCAACTGGGCTCAAGATGGCTTCAACTTTCATCGGAAACTCGACCTCGATTCAAGAAATGTTCCGTCGTGTAAGCGAACAGTTTACCGCCATGTTTAGGAGGAAGGCTTTCTTGCATTGGTACACAGGTGAAGGAATGGATGAGATGGAGTTTACCGAGGCCGAAAGCAACATGAACGATTTGGTTGCGGAATATCAGCAGTATCAAGATGCAACAGCAGATGAGGATGGAGAGTATGAGGATGAAGAGGAAGCATATCAAGAATGATGATGATGATAGGGGTAGTAGTGGTAGTTCTCAACAAATTTTCTTCCTTTTGTTTTTAAATTGCTGCTATGGTTGTTGACCTCAACTACCAGTTTTTTCCTAACTGTAGGATGAGATGAAAAAGGAGGGGGATATATATCTTTTGGGTGGGCACCAATTTATTATTATGTACTTGGATCAACTCTAATATCGTTTTTATTACATGTTTGTTTCTAACTCTGTTATTATTTTGGGACCAAAAGTAATCCAGTTTTTCTTCTGTGTAGCTCAATTGATTCATTTGATTGTTCTTCATGAAGTTCTGAGTGCATTTAAAATTTTATAATTTAATAATAAAGTCGAGTTTGCTTGACTCGTATTGAATCCAAACTCGAATACCGCTCGAATTCTGAGTAAATTTCAAAGGTTCACATGTTTGAAATTTACTCAAAAATTTTCTGAGTAAGGTTCACATGTTTGAACACTAAACCCTGAACAAACCTTCGAAATTTACTCAGAAATTTACTCAGAATTCGAGCGGTATTTCGAGGCGTATCTGAACTATTCGAACAACAAGTACTCTAACTCAAATCGCTCACGTATCTTTTGACTCGTGTAGGGTGGGATTTGAGGGGGGTTGGGGTCAACTGACCCCCAAACCAATAAAAAAAAAATTAAGTGTATTTTTTTATCATCTTTTAAAAAATTTATCACTAATATGTACTAACTGACCCGCTAAAAATTTAAAATATTAACTCTTGACCCATATCTATACTTAGAAATTTAAAGTTAATAAATTTAAAACGTCATATATAAAAAATGATATTTGGCTAAATTCACATTGTCTTTTCTCTTACCCTATGTGGAATCGATTTTTCAAATTCCGATCTTAATCTTAAAATCGACTTGTCAAAAATCAATTGTCTTTAATGAAATCGACGAATTTTCAAATTCCGATCTTAATCTTAAAATCGACTTGTCGAAAATCGATTGTCTTTAATGAAGATCGACCGTAAAAAAAGGATTCAGAATAGGCCATTCAAAACTCGTTCTTTAGGTGAAGTGTAAATAGTTTTTAGATGTTTTGCAGTTTGATTGACATTTCTCTTTTGAAAATACAAGTGTGGTTGACTGACTAAAATAAAAGTTGTTAAATGGATGATAAAATCAATTAACAAAATAGCATAATAAATATTTTTTTTTTCTAGAATAGGAAAGGAATTTGAACGTTGTTTGATACCAAGAAATGCAATCTTATTTTTCATTTGAATCTGCATATGCTTAATACTTGCTTGATATTTCAAAATGGAAGATACTTACAACTTTTTATTTAATCCCTTCAGAACAACATCCGATGATTACACGTACAAGTCGAGAAATGGTCCAAAGAAAAACCAACCATTTTATAAGATTTCGTTTTAGTGACATTTGAGGCGCAACGCACAAGATAAGAAATGCATTAACTGATGTCGCGTGTGTAAAAGTGCCTTGATCTCATACATTTGAATCTGGTAATCTGAATTTGTTGGAGAAGAGCTAATCTGAAAACTCAACTGAAATGTACACGTTCATATATGGTGTTCACATCTGAAGCTGGTGATTACATCTGAATCTAGTAATCATGTCGGTTCTCAGTCATCTCTTTTGAATCTGAAGACAGCATGTGATCTCGTCTGAATTTGGGAGGTTCTCGTCTGGGGTTAAGTTGGCTAGGGTTTTAGTTAGAATACTATATATACTCACCCATTGTAACCTAGCCCAATGTGAGAAAATATGTAAATTCCGGTGATAATATAATTCATTGATTTCTGTCCGTAGACTAGTCGACACAACGTCAGAAAATCTTTATTTGTATGTTCTTGTTCTTGCAATTCCGTTATAACAAAATGCATAGCAACATCAACTAGAGAATACTACTCCACATTCTTCGCGAAAAAGTAGAATTTAAAACGCGGAAAAAGTATATCACAAGCCAAAGATTTCCACATTCTTCGCGAAAAAGTAGAATTTAAAACGCGGAAAAAGTATATCACAAGCCAAAGATTTCCACATTCTTCGCGGAAAAAGTAGAATTTAAAACGCGGAAAATGATATTATATGTTGACGGAGTTGAACTGGGATTTGAGCATAAAAATCCGAGCAAAAGGGACATTTAAAATTATAATCGATTACTCCTGAATACAACCTCAGAAACAATTGAGAATGAGAAAGAAAAAAAAGGTACCAAAATGCATCAAACAGTTTAAACTACAGGAGCAGCAGGTGTGGATTCTTCTGCTTTCTTAGAATTTGGAATGTATCTCCAGCACCGTTTATGAACTCCACTTATCTTTTTAGGAGCATCCGCAGCCATACCTGCATAATTGGCCAGTCAATCACATCAAATTTCGTACGATGATCAAATTCGAGTCGTTTAATCATCTCAATATCGATTAAACAACAGCGTGGTATAAAGAGTCCAGTTGAAGATGTCCACAAGATATAAAATCCCCCCCTCCCCTCCCAACCCCACCCACCTTCAACCCTGTTTTACAGCATGAAACTTTGAACCCTCATCGATGATATACCAGACACTTGAATCTTTGCTGGGTAGTACAACTCATTATAACATCTGCACAACTAGTGAATGGATGCGTGCAGTCATAAATATAGCAGTTTAGGTTATCCAGCTGTTAAGGCAGAAACAGATAAATCGGTCAAAGTCAAACAATGGTGACACTGCCTATTTCATACTTTGTATCATAATTCATCCATGCAATACCTATCAACCATGGCTCAGGATGTTGACAAATATAGCTAAATCCTAATCTACGCCTCAAGCGTAGGCTCAAAAAATTCTTGTAGTGTCATAGATTCTCCAAATCCAGCAACAATCGTAAAAAGTTAAATCAATCTTAAAAAAGATCAAGTCTGTGATGACTCTATTGTTGTCATACACATACACAGATACACACATGGGCTGGGAAACTGAACAGTGAACACTGCTCTCTAAGAGCCCTACAATTAGCGATTTCACGCGATTTCACACGATTTCAAAGGCTTTTGCTTGTTAACCTATATCTTAAACAGCTTGTAGTCTTGACTCCCTATTTGTCAATAGAAATGTTGGCCATACTAAAGTGGCAGATCCAGGAAGTATTTCTAGTGGGGTCACCGGACCATAAAACTATATTTTTAATCCAAAAATTTGTTCCAGTGTGGTCACCGGAGCCTAAAACTACATTTTTTACCAACAAAATGACTCTTTTAAACAACAAAACTATATCGTTTTAATACTAAAAAAAAAAATTCCCCGGATCTCAGTGGGGTAACGTGACCCTTCTAGAGATACATACATCCGCCTCTGCATACTAGCATCATCATCTCTTACTTGTACTGATATACTATTAAAAGGCTCTAAAGAAACATATACAAAAAGCTTGAAGATACAGATACCTAGTTCACAAACCAAATTGATGAATAGAATGTAGGGCATCAGTAATAGCTGTTTGATTACCTATTAGAGATGCAAAAGGTGTACAAGGCTACAAGCGACGAGCAAATATTTGCCACAGAGAGAAATTCAAGCTCTCCTACTCAATACGTTCTCAACTTCCTATGTGTCCTCACTCCTCAGAAACTTCTCTCCTGCACAGTCTACACTCTTAATCGTTGAAATATCGGGGTGATTAAACAACCAACAGATAGTTTTTCAGGAGCCCAATAATCAAACAAAGGGCCCTTCTTTACTTTTCAAATCAAAGTCTAGCAACAAGGAAATGCCTCCTATATCATTTTCACTTAAGCAATTTTACAAACAGGTGCAACGCACAAATAGTACAATAACATACACTGCAGGAAAAACTGCTTCAAAGAGAAATAGAAATCCTTACCATCTTTATAAGCGATTCCCCAAGCTTTTCCATGCCTACCGTCCTAAAAAAACACATAAAGCCCTTAAACCCTAAAATTGACAAACAAAAGGAAAACGAACGCTTTAAGAATGATAAAAATTACCTTGTAGAGATTGATTTTGGTGATTTCATAGGAAACATTTTTCCAATGAGATTTGGCAATGTGATAACCAATACCCCAATTGGGCAAAAACTGAGCCACCTCAAACAGATTCTTCTTCTTCTTGCGCCTCGGCTTTGTAGCAGGCTGAGATTCATCCGAAGAAGCAACAGTCGCAGGGGAAGTGCTGAAGCCAAAGCTACTAATGAAATTGCAAGGAAATCTAATGAAGCGAGCTGTATTTCCAAGTGAAGATGCTCGGTTTGCCAGAGCAGACGCCATTTCCGGCGAATAAATGCTGCAGAAGCTTTTGGGATTTCTTCAAGCTTTGATCTTTGTCCGATCTCTGCTGCGAGATAGGTGTGGCGTTATGTATCTGTGTGAGTATGGAGTTTTGCTTGGCAGGGCTCGGCTTCTCACTTCGTCATTAGGATTCTCCCACTTTTTTTTTGTAACATATTTTGCTTAGAATACTATGAAATGAAATCAAATGAAAAAAATGGATTCATTTTGGTTTTTTTTTTGGCTGGAAACGAAAGGAGGGAGAATCGAACTCAGGTCTCCAACCACCGGAGCCTGGGTAGTAATTTTACAATTGATGACACGCCGAGTCATATATAAGATGGGATGGTTGTCTCAAAAAAAAAAAAGATGGGATGGTAGGATATCATAGGGTAAAGAATTGTGTTGAATATGGTAAGATAAGATGGGGTATGGTGCGTAAGGGTTTCCCACCCAACCCAACACACATCACCACCTTATCTTACATTATCCTACGGGTAATCAACTCTACATTATCCTATCATACATCTTCTTCCTCACTCTTCCCACCACCCACATAACCAATCATACTAGCACATTATACATTTCCAGTAACCCTACTTTATCGTATCTCATCACCCACCTACCTGACCCGACCTCTCATCTTACACACCACCCCACCCCACCCTTCTCATCCACTCAACTTTACCTCGCAACCTATCATACCATTATCCCACTGATGATACGGAACCTGACACGGTCCCATTATCCCCGGTCAACTCGTCTGAGGACATAAGTAAAACTCTTTCCCCGAGCATATGTGCGCGACGTCGCCAACTTGATGGCCATCCCGCCATCCTCGTAAGCATAAGGGGGCCGCCCCGCAGCACTGCGGGCCCATTCCTATGAGAGTATTAGTTAAATGGAAAGTTCATAAGCTTAGATAGAGTGCGAGGCCAACTGCCATCTGTCGGGCATCGGCGCCGCTAGCGCGAGTAGTCTTTTACAGCTTTATCATTTCCCTATAAATACCCCCACTGTGACATTAATGAAGATATAGAACAACTTTTGCTCATTAATTTCTATTAGCACTGTTGTCTCTCTCTCTCATATTTATTGCTTTCCTATTACCCCCGCGAGCTCGTCACCAACATCGATAAACGCCACCGTCCGACGGCGACAGCCTCATTGATCGGAGCACCACGAAGAGGCCTGATATCCCACTTCCAAGTCTTCCTTCCAAACTGCCTGACGGAAAGGGACCCGTCAATTGGCTCCGTTACCGGGAACGTTTTCTTCAAAGGATTCAACACCTTCGTGGATTCCATAGTTGCTCAGCTTGTACCGATCTCCATCTCCCTTGTATAACAGGTTTGTTATTCCAGTTTATCATCATCAATTCGGTTATCTTTGTCTTCACAGTCCGTGGAAAAATAGCTCATGTGTTTATGTAGACTATCCCAATCTTGCGTTTGAAGATTCACCACTATTGGGATAATCTTATATGAACCGCTAAGAAACGGCTGTGGTTAGCGTTTTTCCGATTTGCATGTTGATCGGGACGGTGTGAACGCCATAAAATTCGACTTGTAGCATCTCTGTGTTGGGATCGGTTGCTTGTAGGAGGGTAAAAGGTTCATCGGATGTTGCATACATAAAATCTGACAGCAGATCACGTCACGTCACATCAACTACCTTTTGAAAAGGATACTAGAGTCGGCTTGTGTCAGAGGCAATAACCCCACTTGCTACCTTGGAAAGCTTGTCAGACTGGCATCAGACCTCCCATCATGGCTAACCCTTCGCCTAACCCCGTCACTCCAAACCCGGCAGAAAAGCAGATCGCCCCAACGAGGTCTCATGAGAGCGACCCCGCCCGTACAACCGTCGATTACCGCGAGTTCTTAGAGTTAAAAAAGAAAAACACTCAGTTAGAGGCAGAGCTCGCCCAAAGACAGATTAACACCGAGAGCCCAGACAAAGAGGCCCCCGCCCCGCTGGTTCCTAGCGAGGCTGATCTGGCAAGAATAAAGAGTTATGGTGAATACGCGGTGAAAATGAAGGCAGCCAACGAGATCTTAATCTCCGCCGGCCAGCCCGCGCTAGCAATTGATCCTCCCCCAACCATAGAGGGCATGAACGTCGGACCTAACGTCATCGCCCCTCCGTGGAAAGGGCCAAACATGGGGGAAACAACGCGAGCTCAGCGTCACGAGCATTGAGGGGAAAGCGTATCCTCCTCTCGGCACGGTGAATACAGCCAAACTAGAATATCGGCGCACGACCGCCTGGGAAAACGTAGAGCTTTACCATCACCACCGAGGGATGAAGATAAAGGAACGCGAGGCAACGTCAGACGGAGACTGGGCCCCCTCAGTAAAAATCCCCGGGACATTATCCTGAGAAGAAGAGCACGGGCCGAAACAGAAAGGCTCAGCAGTGACGAGGACGACGCCCACTCTCAGGGCGCACCTCGAACCCAGACCAACCAGCGATTTGAAGATCTGAGGCTGATGGTTCTGGAGATGAAAAGAACAAACGAGAAGAGGATAAGGAGCCTAGCGCCGCTATGGATGCACTTTCGGACTCGCTCATAGCGAGCCTCCCGCGACGCCGAGTCTCCAACATCAACATAACAGATTATCAGGGTAAGTCAGACCCATACGAATGGATAGCCTCGTTCGAGAGTAAAATGATGCTCGCTACTCACCATAGCGCGGCCTGGTGCGTGGCTATGGTGGGTTGCATGAAAGATAGAGCCTCTACATGGCTTCGCAAATTGCCAGCCAGATCAGTTAACAGCTGGGAGGATATGCGGACAAAGTTCCTGACAGAATTCAAGACAGCGCATAGACCTCGCAAGACCACCACCGATCTGTTTTTGATAAAGCAGGACACTGGCGAGTCCGCCCGGTCGTATTACGAGAAATTCGTCCAAGTTTACGATCAAACACGGGACGAGCCCGAACCCACGGTCATGATGACATTCTTAACTGGACTGGTGGGCGGCGAACTTAAGACACACTTAACGATGCACGCTCTGACCAACTTGAGAGACATGTTGGAGCAGGCCCGGAAGTTTACTACCGTCGAGGTCATCCCCGCCAGAAACCGGGGCCTTCAATCTGATCCCACGGCCCCGTCCAACAGTACTCGAGGCCGGTCCCCAAAGAAAGGAGGAGGCCGTCAATCCGGCGAAAGAACGGACGACCGTGATTTCAAAAGGCCGCAAAAGTTCGACGTAAAAGATTACATTCCGCTGAATGCCCGACCGTCGGCGATCCTGAACGAAATTTCGGAACACATCCGGAAGCCCCGCGACAATCGTAGCGAAGACAGCGTTCGTAAAGCGGACACAAGCAAATTCTGTGAGTTTCATAATTATCACGGTCATAACACGGATGATTGTTTTTCCCTGATAAGGATCCTAGACAAAATGGCCCGGGAGGGAAAGTTAGATCGATTCAAATTGGCAGGCGGTGCCAACCAGAGACTCGTCGCAGCCCAGTATGAGCGCGAACTTAATGTCATCCACGAGAGCCCGCCTAGCAACAGGCAGATAAAAGAACAGATCAACTCGATCAAAGAATTTGGACGTGAGCGGCCTAGAACTCTGCGGCCAGATGAAGAGGCCTTAACTTTCACAAAGAGCGAGCTTAGCTTTGTGACGGGGGCAATGGAGATGCCCCTCATAATCAAAATCGGGATCGGCAAATGCGGGGTTAGCAGAGTCCTGGTGGATACAGGTGCCGCCAGAGACATCATCTATCTTGACTGCCTCAAAGGTTTGAGTTTCACCGAAGCCAATCTGAAACCGTACCTGGGCTCGCTAGAGGGTTTTACCAACCATGAGGTAAAAGTTAAAGGAATGATTGACCTGGAGGTCCGCATCGGAGACTTCGAGCCCTTCCGGATCGAAAAAATAGAATTTCTGGTGGTCGATCTGCCGGCCCGCTACCACATGATCCTGGGCATACCTGCGATGCGCAAATTTCAGATGGTGTCTTCCATTCCGCATCAGAGGGTCAAATTTTATACAGGAAATGGCAAGATAGGCCAGGCGATCAGCCGACCACAGACTTATCTTGACCACTTGGCAAAATCACAGGCAGGGTTGAAAAGGGCACGGGAGCCCGAAGTCCAAGGTGTGCTAGGACAAGCTTATGCTACACCTCCCGTCGCACCAGCAGGGACTAACCCCATCACGAATTCGATAAATCTGTTGGGAGAAGCTCTAGTGATAATCGATACAGCTGAGATCCCAAGTACCGCCGGACGACTCAACCCCCGGATAGGTGAGTCCATGGCCGAGTTAGAGGCGAGCGCTAAGAAAAGAGCGCTGGAAGCCCATATCGAGCGGGGACAAGGCACGAACAGCCCTCCGCCGCTTAAGAAACAACAAAAGGAAATTGTATGCGACACATTGCAGATACGAGATGATCCAAGCATTGAAGCAGAGGGGGAGCTCGTCGAGGTAATCATCAATACGAGATACCCCGACCAAAAGATCAAAGTCGGGGCGCACCTCAGCAAGGCCGATACGTCCACGCTGATCAGCGTGCTAAAAGAGAACCTGGAGGCCTTTGCTTGGGAGGTCACTGACATGCGAGGCGTCGACCCTGAGGTCGCACTCCACCATCTTAACGCGAATCCCCACTTCAAGCCAATTCAGCAGCGGGCTCGCCAATTTTCAACCACAAAGGAAGAGGCTATAAAAATTGAGATCGCCAAACTACTTGCGGCGGATATCATTGAAGAACTACAATATCCTACTTGGCTAGCCAACGTCGTTATGGTTCTGAAGCACAACGGCAAGTGGCGAATGTGCGTAGATTTCACCGACTTGAACAAAGCCTGCCCCAAGGATCCCTATGAGCTACCCCGCATAGACAGGATGGTAGATCGGATAGCGGGTTTTGAAATCCTCAGTTTTGTCGACGCCTATTCTGGGTACCATCAGGTCCGTATGGCCGGGGACGAAGGACAACTTACTGCTTTCAGAGCTGGAGGCGGCATGTATTATTACAAAATGATGCCCTTCGGCCTGAAGAATGCGGGTTCAACATTCCAGAGAATGATCAACCGGGTCTTCCACACTCAAATCGGCCGCAACATGGAAGCTTACATAGATGACATGGTCATCAAATCCAGCAGATGCGATTTCATAGCAGATTTGAAGGAAACCTTCGCGAACGTACGAAAAAACAACATGAAGCTAAACCCAGTCAAATGCACGTTTGGGGTTAAAGCTGGAAAATTCTTAGGCTTCATGGTCACGCAGCGCGGCATCGAAGCAAATCCTGAGAAAATCAGAGCCATTCTGGACATGGCGCCTCCCACGACTGTGAAAGAGGTTCAGAGGTTGAATGAAAGGATAACCGCTCTGGGGCGTTTCATTTCGAAATCGGCAGACAGGTGCCTTCCTTTTTATAAAATTTTGAAAGGCGGCAAGGGGTTCGAATGGACTGGAGAATGCACTGAAGCCTTTGAAGAGCTCAAGCAATACCTGGTCAGCCCGCCTCTTTTAGTAAGTCCTATCATAGGCGACCAGCTTTATTTATATTTGGCGGCCTCAGATAGGGCTGTCGCCGCAGTTCTTATAAAGGAAGAAGGGACTCTGAGAAGCCCGTTCAAAAGCCCATTTACTATGTTTCGAAGGCTCTCAGTCCTGTGGAAGGTCGATATTTTAATGCAGAGAAATTGGCTTACTCTCTTGTTATAGCAGCTAGAAAACTTCGTGCATATTTTTCATCACATACGATCATTGTACTATCGGATAGTCCGCTGCGTCAGGTTTTACATAAGCCGGACCTCGCCGGTCGTCTCCAGAAATGGGCAATTGAGCTCACTGAATTCGACATCAAGTACGAGCCTCGAAGGGCAATCAAGGCATAGGCCCTGGCCGAGTTCATTCTTGAAGCAAGCTTCCGAGAGCCCTCGACAACACAACCCACTTCCCCTTCGACCAACTCGCCCGATAAACCGGCTCCTAGCGGCCCCATGAGGCCCAGCCACTGTTGTCAGTTGTTGTTTGACGGCGCTAGTGGAATTGGAGCTTGCGGGGCCGGCATCATCTTGCTCGAACCGGGAACGTCCGAAGAAATTGAGAAAGCGCTTCGCTTCAATTTCACGGCGTCAAACAACCAAGCTGAATATGAGGCAGTCATCGCAGGCCTGGAACTCGCCCTCGCAATGAGAGTTGAGAACATACACGTCTTTTGCGACTCACAACTGGTTGTCAATCAAGTGAATGGAGGTTATAAGATTTATTGTTCGAAACTGCAGCAGTACATCGACCTGGTCCAGAAATTACGTCGTCAGTTCGGATATTGCGAGCTCTCTTATATACCACGCACTCAGAATTTGAGGGCAGACTATTTATCCAAGTTATCCGACGCTGACGCGGCGCTCGCTCCTGACATCCCTTTGGAATACCTCGAGGAACCTTCTATCAACAGATGCGATGTCATGGATATTCAACCCTCCTCGCGCTGCTGGATCGATGAGGTCAAGGATTATATTGAGCATGGAGTTTTGCCTTCAGACAAGATAGAGGCGAGAACCTTGGCTCGCCGAGCAGCAAGATATGTCGTGCAAAATGGGATACTTTACAGGCGCTCTTTCTCCAAACCTCTGCTCCGCTGTGTCAGGCCGGAGCAAGTAGAGGGTATCCTCCATGAGCTTCATCAAGGAGTGTGCGGCGGGCATCCAGCCTGTCGAACCCTCGCACAAAGGGCGATCACCGCAGGATACTACTGGTCTACCTTGCTTAGGGATGCGGATATATTCGTTAGGGAGTGCGACCCCTGTCAAAGGTACGCAGATATACCAAGGTTACCCTCAGTAGAGCAGAGCATCGTCACCGCTTCATGGCCTTTCGAAATGTGGGGCATCGACCTCGTCGGTCCAATGCCTAAAGGGCGCGGAGGATGCGAGTACATAGTAGTAGCGGCTGATTATTACACCAAATGGATAGAGGCGAAGCCCCTCAGAGAGATCGCCACCACCCAGGTCATCTGTTTTTTAATGGATCAAGTGTGGACTCGTTTCGGGGTACCTCGCATCATCATATCTGACCATGGGCCACAGTTCAGAACGGAATTCGACGAGTTTTGTAAAGAGCATGGCGTCATTCATGCGACGTCTTCGGTCAGCTATCCTTAAAGTAATGGTCAGGCAGAGAACGCAAACAAACAAGTGCTCAGAGGCCTGAAACGCACTCTATGCGGAAAGAAAGGCGGTGGGTAGATGAGCTGCCCGCAATCTTATGGTCGCTCCGGACCGCCAAAAAGTCCACCACAGGAGAAACCCCATTCTCCTTGACTTATGGTTCGGAGGCAATGACACCAGTGGAGATGTCTCTACCTAGCATCAGAGTGTCGCATTTCAACGAGGACACCAACGAACGATCGCGTGAGTTTGAGCTCGACATGCTCGAAGAAAAAAGACTGCAAGCGGCGACCCGTTTGGCTAACTTCAAGATGGCCGCTAAGCGACATCACGATAAGAAGGTACGCCACCATTTTTTCAAGGCAGGAGATTTCGTATTAATTAAATGTGAAGCGGCCGGCCGCAAACCCAAAAAGTTAGACAGCAATTGGGAGGGACCCCTTCAGATCTCTCGCGAGCTAAAGAAGGGGACATATTATCTCAAAGACAGGAATGGCCGTGAATATGAGAATACTTGGCACGCCGACAACCTCAAGAGATATTACATGTAGTCCTCTCGTTTTTTGGAAGTTTTTGTTCCTTGTGTATATATTTTTCTTCCTTTTTGCAAAAAAAAAAAAAAAGGGGAGTAGGGGGACTGTGCCCAGCGCCGCCCCGACCCCGCGCACAGGCTTGTGTATTTTTGGGTTAGCAAAAACAAAAACAACTCAAAATACCAAAGCAGAGAACAAAGGCATAAAGCGAAATGGCCATACAGCGGCCCCAATGTGCACAGAAGGAAAAGGATCAAAGTTAACAGGGTGGCGAGCCCCACATCAGCCGGAAACAAAAGTTAATATTACAAACCAACAACAAAGTTTATGTCAATAACAAAAGGAGAATCAAACGCTTCCGGAATCAAGGCCAGCTTGCGAATCTCCTGGCTGCGCCCCCTCCTCACCACCTGGAGCTGCCTGATCCCCCTCTGTATTGGCCCCATCCAAGATCGCCTGCACGAGTGATCGCATGTTCTCTTTTGCTGCCGCTGGAAATACCGCCGCCTGTAAACCATCAACCCTACATCGCTCGCGGTATTCCGCGATCTCCTCCTCGGAGTATGGAACCACGGGATGATATTGAATGAGCTCGGCACTGAAGGAATTCTCCTGAGTCCACGCCGCCATATCATGTAAGCTGGGGACCCTCTGCTGGTGCATCGACCTACAGACACACCTCGCCATATGATAGCAGCCTTGATCATAATTGTCACCCAGATCCTTCCAATATTCGGCGCTGTCCTTATATTCAGCAAGGGCGGCCTCAATTTTGGCCTGGACATCCGAGGCAAGGTCCTCGGCCCTTTTGATAGCTTCCTCAGCTTTCCCACGGGCATCCTCAGTTTCCTTAGCAGCATCAGCAACAGCATCCTCAGCAGTTTTTAACTTTTGCTCACAGGCACCCAGGGCGGCTTCGACCTTCTTGCGATGATTCTTCTCATGAGCAACTTGGCGCTCCAACTCCGCTATCTTGTCCGCCCAGGTCTTTTCTTTAGCGGTATATAGAGCCTTGGCGTCGCCAACTTTGGCATCCAGATCCTTCATCGTCTGCGCCAACTCCTGGTTCTCCTGCGCCTTCTTCGCCAGCTCATCGCTCGTTCATTGTTCGCTCTCCACCAACTTCTCAACAGTATCTAAAGCGGCGAGCATGCAACGCGAGACCTAAGAAAGACACAGTAAGCACTTGGAAAATAAAGGGAAATTCGTGCGAGGAAACATATTTACCTTATGCGCCGACATCCCGTACTCGGCGACGGCAGCCCTCATAGCCTCGCGGGGATCAATAGAGCTGTTGCCGATGTTGGCAGGAGCAATCCTTTTTATCAATCCGGTCCCCACGGATAGGCGAGCCTCAGCGCTCCATTTTCTGGTAAGTACAGGAAGAGGAGGAACCGCTGACAGAGCTGACTCCATCATCACACCCCAGTCAGGCGACGATTGATCAGCGCAGAAAGCCTCGTCAAAGTATAGAGGAATGTCAGCGCTCGCCGAAGCTTCTTGCCGTGCGCGCTCCTGCGGCACGAAGTCATAAACAGTGCAAGGTTGAGAGGGGGAGAATCATAACCCTCTAGGTCGACGACCTCAGACGGCGCATCCACTCTTGGTCTTTTCCGGGAAAGGGGGACGTCTTCAGGAACATCTTCAAACTCTACTGGCTGCTTACCAAGGCGGTGATCAGAGCCTGCAGCTGGCGGGGGGCGGACTTCTTCTGTAATCGCTCTGGCAATCGCAGCACCAGAGGAGGTCCCCGCCTCAGATGTTGTACCCGCCGCAGCGACGGTCACTACCTGGTTGATCCCCACATGAACAGTCGGTATGATCACGGGATCTGCCTTCGCTAACTCTTCCTCCCGCGTCTTCCTCGCGGCATTAGCAGCGGCAACATTAGCGCTCCTGCGAAGACCGGATGCCGGCATCTCTGAAAAAAGAAAAACAAAAGAGGAAGCAATCAGAAATGTACAAGTCAAAAAAAAAAAAAAAAAAAGGGAGTAGGGGGACTGTGCCCAGCGCCGCCCCGACCCCGCGCACAGGCTTGTGTATTTTTGGGTAGCAAAAACAAAAATAGAGAAGAAATGGTTTTACCCTGGCGGCTCGACCAATCACCGCCACACTCTTCGCATTGCGTCGGAAAGTTCCTACCCAAGTGGCACTCGCCGACCCAGTCAGGATCACTAAGCTCCACAGATGGCGGGGGAATGTTCACGACAGGCAAAATCCCCGACTCCAAACAGCCCGGGATCCCTGCCATCCTCGCGCTACCCAGCTTTACGTTCGTCAACATCCGAACGCTGATCATGCGGACCTGTGCAGATCTGTCCGCAGAGCTTATCAAGGCCACAATCGCCTCTACTTCTTTAGGGCTTGCGAGAGGAACCACTCTGCCTTTGAGCCACTTGGAGTCCAGTCCGCGTGTAGCCCGACTCTCAATACGCGGGAATGGCCATCCGACCCTGGATTGTACCCGCATCACTCTTTGGCTCCAGTTGTAGATTTTGTTGTCGGCGGGGTAAAAAGGGCGAGGCCTCCCCTCACGCGCCCTCACGCTCACCTGACCCGGAGTTTGGGTGCCGACGAAATCATGGAACTCCCTAAACAGGCCCAAGGAGGGCTCAATTCCATTAAGGCGGCACGTCGCAATAAACGCCGCCAGGCCCTAACAGCATTAGGGTGAAAGTCCGCCGGCAAGGCTTCCAGCAAATACATCACCTCCACCAAAAAAGGATCGAAAGGGGGCCTGAACCCCGCCAGGAAATTGTCGAAAGGAACATACAACTGGTCCCTGGTAGAGCGCCCACAAGTATAATCATACTGTCGGCTGTCCATGCACGGACAAAAATGATAGTCGTCGGAAAGCCGGTATCGGGCGCGGATAGCGGTGTTAAAGTCAGGCGCCGCGGTCAACAAAGATCTCCATTCTGCATCGGCGGCGCGATGCATGGCCTTCAGCTTGCCACCCTCTTCCAAAGACTCCGCAGTCTCCAAGCTGATCTGGATTTTCCCCCTCTGCGGGGCGGAGCTAGCAGGTTTGGGTGCCCCCACGGCTGTCCCCCTTCGCCTTTGCGGCTTTGGGGCGGACGCCGTCTGAATCCTTTCACCGGCGGTCTTAGGAATTCGCTCTCTGGGAGCTAAGTGCTGCAAGGATTCAGAAAGCAGCTGAGTGCCCCTCGTTATGAGTAGCCTTTGGGCCTCGCTTGTCGCAGGACACGAGTCCTCTTCGTCAGAATGGGAAGGTGAAACCTCGCCGCCAGCCCTTTCCTCGGCCCCACCATCCCCATAACTAAATTCCTCTTTATCGCTGTCGTCCCCGCTGTGCGACATGCTGCAAAATGAAGAGAGGTGGATCAACGCTTAGTTCAGGTCGACACCGCCCCCCCCATTTCCACGCAAGCCAACAGCACAGGGGGCAACGGGGTCATAAAGAAATACTACACGGAAAAATTAAAAATCGCACCCTAATCCCTGAAGGCTTCAAATTCACAAAAGAAGGGCTTAGGCATACAGACTCTATCCCCGGTTAGAAAACCTCAAAAATCCGAATACCTACGGGACAAAAGGCATACTTATGGTCTATACAGGCCAAGAATCAACCACAAAAAGACGATCAACAAAGAAAAACTCAGAGTTAGATCGGATAAAGATGGTACCTTTATGATCTGGATGGCAGAAAATTGGGAAGACAAGGATGATCGCTCCGATCGCTGAAAAAGGCTCACTCCGATGAAGTTCAAACACAGCCTCAGCCTCAGAATTCTGGAAACTTGGTTCTAAATCACCACAGGATGCCCTTGATTTTTGGCTTGATCAGCCTGGGAATTTTGGGGGAGGTTTTCGAAAAAGTGGCAAAAAGAGGGGCAACACCCCCTTAAATAGACAGGCATTCAACCAACCAGCGGCTGTGATTATCTTCATCCAACGGTTCGGGTTTACGCGGGAAAGCGAAAAGTTTCAGAATCCGACGCGACGCTTTGAAATTTGAAGTTTGCGTAACGAAAAGCCATCATTACCAGCCGTCACGTCCTACGGCGAAACGTCACCTTGTCAGAACTGAAAGGACGCCACATTTAATGATACGCAGCGTTCTGCAGCCCATTTGTATTGCTCCACGTGGCGCGCCACCTGTAATGGCTCGCTTGTACAGTTCTCGCTCTCGCCAACACAAATGACTTCGCCATCTCGCCTGGGATCGCAGAAAATGATTAAATCCCAGAAACTCAACATGTCGACCTCGGTCAGACCCAACGAGCACGGACGATTTTCATCGCAAGCTCTCAAGCCGCAGTCGCAGCGACCAGAACAGCTCCTCGCGGCATATCTGGATCGCTCTATGCTGTGCACCTCAACATGTCGACCTCGGTCAGACCCAACGAGCACGGACGATTTTCATCGCAAGCTCTCAAGCCGCAGTCGCAGCGACCAGAACAGCTCCTCGCGGCATATCTGGATCGCTCTATGCTGTGCACCTCAACATGTCGACCTCGGTCGGACCAACGAGCACGGACGATCGCAAGCTCTCAAGCCGCAGTCGCGGCGACCAGAACAGCTCCTCGCGGCATATCCGGATCGCTCTATGCTGTGCACCTCAACATGTCGACCTCGGTCAGACCAACGAGCACGGACAATTTTCATCGCAAGCTCTCAAGCCGCGGTCGCGGCGACCAGAACAGCTCCTCGCGGCATATCTGGATCGCTCTATGCTGTGCACCTCAACATGTCGACCTCGGTCGGACCAACGAGCACGGACGATTTTCATCGCAAGCTCTCAAGCCGCAGTCGCGGCGACCAGAACAGCTCCTCGCGGCATATCTGGATCGCTCTATGCTGTGCACCTCAAATCGCAGTCCGCAGGTGTCATCGCATCTCCCCGCTGCGTCCACAAACTGTCAGGTATCCCAACGGATGGAACGGTTCAAAAGCCATCATTGGTGGTCTTCCCGAGTTTTAGCCGTGTTTAATAGGGCTACTTTGACTAGGGACTATTCTGGACGAAAAATAGCCCATGATTACCCACCATAAATAACCGTCCCTTCGAATGCTCTTGATGACGGTAAATCTCTCAGATAACCATCATT
Organism: Gentiana dahurica var. dahurica; assembly: GCA_024500145.1. Taxonomy (NCBI): domain Eukaryota; kingdom Viridiplantae; phylum Streptophyta; class Magnoliopsida; order Gentianales; family Gentianaceae; genus Gentiana; species Gentiana dahurica. The sequence goes on from CM044908.1 coordinate 30,040,735, forward strand.
ACGCCGGTCATTATGACTGTCTCTTCAGATAGCTGTCGTTCTGTCTGTCCACCATTATGGTAATCCATGCCAAACACGCCACCTCCCTCTATAAAAGCCAGCCATTTCACTGCCTCCTCCACAGATGCTTCTTCTCCCATTCGAATCACTCGTTTTCTGCCTTACGAAATCCCAGAAAAACAAGAATGTCTTAGTCGGATAATGTTGAATACGAATTTATGGAAGATTACAAAGGCAACGAGCATCTGGAATCCAGCTTGCACTTCCTCCATAACCCTTCAGGGGAAGGACAACCCCCAATTTCAATACCACGAGTGGAAATGGAACGGAATCTTGATACCGCTGCCGCCTTCTTGCTACCTGAGATTGCGGCGTTAGAGCGTGAGGAGGAAGCTGAGATAAGTGAATCCAGAGTCCTGCGGGCTCACAGGAGGATCAGAGGTATTCATCGGCGATCGGATCCACAGACCGCACAAAGCAAGCTGTTCAAAAAGTTTGTGCGCCTAGTCCGGAATGGAAACTGCCAGGGGGCCATGGTCGACGCTGTCTGGGAAGAATGGCAAAGCGTCTTTCACCAGAATTGGGCCCCTTACAATCACCGAGTCCGCAGGCTGAGATCCAAGATGAGAGAGGATCGCTTCCTATATGAAGGGAAGACGACCTGGTAGGCTGCCGGATGAGAGAAGATCGCTTCCTATATCTGAAAAGGGGCGGCCTGGTAGGTCAGATCCCTTGTTGCTTGCGACTGACTGCGAACTACCGAGCGCGACGACGACTCCAGATCACCACTAACGTGTACTAGGAGGAGGAAACCCGCTTGTAGTGATTGGCAAGCCTTTCGTATAGCTTCAACTTCACGAAGCGCTCGCGGGATATGTTGCATCAACTTCATGTCGCAACCCCGCCTCGCCTCTGAAGGAGCGGTCTTGAGATTTCGATACAAACAGAGAGTACTCTTTTTCCTTCCTTAAGATTTTTTCCCACTGGGTTTTTCTTAAGAAAGGTTTTGATGAGGCTCTACGAGTTTGTATCCCTAATCCTGAGTCCGCTCAACTTTTGTCTTCCAAGAGTGTTCGACAACGGAGACTCCTCGACCAATATATTACTCTACGCCGCAACAAATTTCCGCCGCAGAGTAGGGGGCCATTGATGATACGGAACCTGACACGGTCCCATTATCCCCGGTCAACTCGTCTGAGGACATAAGTCAAACTCTTTCCCCGAGCATATGTGCGCGACGTCGCCAACTTGATGGCCATCCCGCCATCCTCGTAAGCATAAGGGGGCCGCCCCGCAGCACTGCGGGCCCATTCCTATGAGAGTATTAGTTAAATGGAAAGTTCATAAGCTTAGATAGAGTGCGAGGCCAACTGCCATCTGTCGGGCATCGGCGCCGCTAGCGCGAGTAGTCTTTTACAGCTTTATCATTTCCCTATAAATACCCCCACTGTGACATTAATGAAGATATAGAACAACTTTTGCTCATTAATTTCTATTAGCACTGTTGTCTCTCTCTCTCTCATATTTATTGCTTTCCTGTTACCTCCGCGAGCTCGTCACCAACATCGATAAACGCCACCGTCCGACGGCGACAGCCTCATTGATCGGAGCACCACGAAGAGGCCCTGATATCCCACTTCCAAGTCTTCCTTCCAAACTGCCTGACGGAAAGGGACCCGTCACCCACCTAACCCAATCTTCATACTCTTTACCTTACCACATTCACATTACTATATCCAACCTTACTCCATAATTTACCCTACCCTACACCACAATTTCTCACCATCTTACCCTACCAACCCTACGCCACATATCCGCCCACCTACTCTACCACATACCCTAATATACTTAACTTTGCCTCACCCCACTTAACCCTCCATTTAACCCTACTCTACCTCACCTAACTTTACTCTTATCACTCACCCAGGGGTATGATACGGGGGTCAAGGTTCGAGAATAACATATCCTATTATAAGTTTTAAATGTATTAACTTTGAATTTCTACACTAGAGGTAGCCATCACCGTCTCTCACGGTGTGGAGACTTTTCCCAGTGGACTTGTCCCAATTTCGTCCATACCAGAGGAGTCTAGAGGTGGCCCCCACCGCCTTTCATGGTGTGGAGACTTTACATTATCCCCCTTATAAGGGACAGACGTCCTCGTCTAAAGGTGGCCCCCACCGTCCCTCACGGTGTGGAGACTTTACATTCTCCCCCTATAAGAGACTGACGCCCTCGTCATAACTTGGCCAGGACCTGTTCTAGTTTCGTCCTTACCGGAGGAGTCTAGAGGTGGCCCTCACCGTCAATCACGGTGTAGAAACTTTTCCCAGTTTCGTCCCTACCATAGGAGTGTAGAGGTGGCCCCCACCGTCTCTCACGGTGTGGAGACTTTAAATTCTCCCCCTTTATAAGGGACTGACGTCATCGCTGGGTCTTGGCGAGGACTTGTCCCAGTTCATCCCTATTAGAGGATTCTAGAGGTTGCGCACACAGTCTCTCATGGTGTGGACTTGTCCCTGTTTCCTCCTTACTAGAAAGGTCTAAAGGTGGCCCCTACCGCCTTTCACGGTGTGACACTTAGATCCGTCTGATAGTCGGCTCTGAATACCTTTCTGTAATGCCCCAAAACATGGTCTCGTCCCTACTAGAAAAGTCTAGAGGTGCCTCCACCGTCTATTACGGTGTGACACTTAGATCCGTCTGATGGTGGCTCTGAATACCATTTTGTAACGCCCCAAAACATGGGCCCTGCAGCGTTGAATGAGTCATAAATGATTCGGTCAACTGCTTAGACAATCGTCATCGCTTGGTCTAAAAAAGCTAACTCAAATTGACAAAATCTTTATATCTCACGCTTATATGAGACTGAGCATGCTATTACTTTATAGATGTGAGACTTTACATATAATTACACCGATAAAATGTATTACAACCATAAATTTTGTGCATGTTCACCACCTATAACAATTTAAATTTCTCTATAATTCTTACCATTTCTTTTTTTTTTTGTGAGAAAATATTTTTGGTTTTTTTTTCAAAATTAAATTGTCCATACGACCCTACCTAAACGGACCTCGATCCCCGCCGGTGCAAGGTGCACCGCTTCCCGACAGTGTATCGAAACGACGCCGTCTCGATATGATCTAAAAAAAAAAAACCACACAGTCAAGATGTCGTCATTTCGAATCGAAACAACACCGTTTCGATGCACTGTCGGGGCAGCTGTGCATCTTGCCCCGTCGGGGATCTTTTCCCTACCTAAACCCTTGTGTTTTTTATTTTTTTATTATTTTTAACAAACCCTTGTGTGTTCTGAGTTCTCTTTTGAGGTTTTTCCGTACAGCTCATTACAAGGTTTTCCGACAGAGATGGCGGCAAACAAGACATCTCTGACTGAGCTCGATAGAGAACAGGTGAATTATTTGATTTTCTCCGAATATATATTACGCGATTCCTCGTTTTTTTGTGTTTCAATTTCGTTTATTGGCCTTTGAGTTTTTGACCAATGGATCATTTTATTTTCAATTATTTTAGTTTTTTTTAGTTGCGAATTTTTTGTTTATTTTGCTTAAAATTGTTTCTGAAAATGCTGGCAGATTATTGGCAAGGCACAGAAGGAGATGGAGTACAGGGTTGAATTGTTTAACAAGTAAGGTGTATGTTATTTCAATTATGATGTTTTACTTTGACACTTTATCTTTCAGCTACACATTTTGTCAAACACCTTCAGTCCATTTTTTGTGTGTGCTTAAGTTATTATGTGTTGAACTAAATCCTACCTTTAGTCCGTTTTTGGTATGCATTAAGTTTGTATTGGTTGAAGTGTGTTGTACTTCAGACTAATTTTGTTAAAAAAAAAAAACTACATAGATATAAGAGGTAAAAGTACCTTGATGAAACACCGAGGATGGAAGTTAAAAAGAACAAAGGGACCGGAAGTGTCTTTCTCTATATTGGTTGTAAATCTGTGTTTCGTACAACTATATGCTGAAGTCCCATCTTTTCGACATGTTCGTGTTTTATTCGTGTTTCTTTGTACTGTAATTGTATTGCAGTTGCATGCATTTTTTAGAATTTGTCCTAGATAAACTACTGAGAATGTAATAACAGGTTATTAACCAATCCGGGAATGACAAGTGTATACGAAAAGTTTGTTTTGTGTACCATTTGCATCATACCTACCCTGCTGATTTGGTTCTAAACATGTTACTATTGGTTAATGACCAATAACTATGCCATTAGTTGTTGATTCTATAGCAAGAGAAATTTTTAAAGTCATTTAATAGTATCACAGTGTTTTTAGCGTGACACCACACGGAAACAATGAACCGACGGAAAGTCGATTCCAAAGCTGAGAATTGGCTTTCACAAAGTTGATTGTGACGATCGATCATCGGAAAGTCGATTATGCCTTTTCTGAACCATGTACAAAGTTCATGTTTTTGCTTTTATAACACCCTTTCTAGTTATGGACATTACAGTACTAGTCCTTCGTGTTTAACATCCTCTTTCCTCTGCATCTGGATTCAAAGGCATGCATGAATCTTTGAGGTTTTAAGTTTGATTTAACCGGGATTCACGGGTCTTTGATTTCACGGAGATCAAACATGCTGCCTTTGCTATTCAATATATGTAGATATAATTTACAACAAATCAGTAATTTGCTTTCAGATGTTTTACTGATATATATATATATATATAGTGTTCATGAGAACTCTGATGTTTTGGATAAATTCTTTATGAAAAGTCTCTATTGCATCACACCATTGGATGAGTGACATGTATACAAATGACATCCGTCTTACGGTCTGGTCAAATATAGACTTATTACTCGAGATTCTCCCGATGTTTTGACCACTAAAAAGTCGGTCTTGAACTCTGTTTCATCTTGTTTTACAGGCTTACCCAAACATGTTTCAAGAAGTGCATTGAGATAAGGTACAGATTTTATCTCTAATATGATTATACTCCGTTTTCGTAGGTTGAGTAGATAATTCGAACTTTTTTTCCCCCGTAAATCATGTTTGTAATTGTGTATATATATTCTATAGGTACAAGGAAGGCGAGCTGTATATCGGCGAAAATAGCTGCATTGATCGTTGCGTTTCCAAGTATTCCCAGGTAAAGCTAGCTACTTGATGCTTTTGACCATTCTTGATTTTAGTCTCTCTAATCCATTACACACTAACATTGTCTTTAAATTGCTTTCTTTCTGTGTATGTGTGTGTGCTGGGTGTGGGGTTGGGGTGGGGGGGGAGGGGGTGTTAAGTGATTAATTCCCATTAAACCCTTAACTTTCCTTCTGTTTTCTTGTATTGTTGTCTCTGTTTATGCTTTTGCTTTGGATTGTTGGGCAGAGTTTTCTACGTTGCTAATTCGCAGTTTTGAGTGAATTCTTGCTCAAAGCCACATTACAACCTAATGATTGATTGATTAAAACACATTTACAAAATTTTAAGAAACTACTATAATTATGTGATACTAATGCACGCTATTTACGTTGTTTTGAACGTATATTTGTGTCTGTTTTTGATAGGTGACAAGTATAGTTGGTCAGATAATTGCGTCAGGTCGTCCTCCGGGTCGTCCTCCAGGCTGAATTTTGCTTTGCAATCTTTCTTTTGACACTGAGAATGATGGCTGTCATTTTGGCAATGTTGAATATGCAGAGGGGGTGGTCCGAAGGGTAATAGTGAGGGGGCGATGCCCAAGTGAGATCTGAATTTTAATTTTTCATTTTTTATTGAAACGGTGTTGTTTTGTCGTTAGTGAAACTAGCATTGATTACCCCGGTGCCTCTACTGAGAAATTTTTTTGAGTCTGCCACTGGTTGCTTGGTGTTTTGCATAGATTTTTGGCTTATCTTGACTTTTATTTTTCTCCGTGTAATTTTTTATGAGTGGAATGACACATTGTAGAATTAGAAGTGATATTCGAAGTTGGATGGAATGGTCGGGAATTCTTGCGTGCTCACTTCATTTGAATAGTTGGGGATCCTCTCAAGTATTTGAGAATATGTTCTTTCAAGTAGATTGATTTAACCACACATCCAAAATGTAACAATAATTTAGCTGTAGATTTTTTTTCTCTCAAAACTACGTCGTTTTGATGATAATATATAAAAAACAAGTGTATTTGACCCTACTTGAGAGGATCCTTGCTTGATGTGTGATACGTCAGTTGACAACCCTTCATGGTTATTATTCAACATCTGTATGTAAACGATTGCTATGTTACGTGACACATCACCTCATGCCAAATTTCCTTAGGTCATTCTTACCTGACGACTCCATCTGGTTATGTTACGTGACACATCACCTAATTCTTATTTTCCCTTGGTAATTCTTACCTGGCGACTCCATCATGCATCACCTCATTCCGAATTTCCTTACCTGGCGACTCTATCGGTGGAGTTCAAGTGTGTGTTGGAAATAGAAAATGAAATGATCCCATAAAAAAAAAAAATGAAATGATATAACCTAGAGGTAAAGGGTTTGAGTGCCGTAATAACAACTGGACCGGGAGCTGAAATGTGGAGGTTCGAATCCCGTAAATGGATGATTTCTTTCAGTCTTTTAGAATAATAACAACCCATGACTCTAAATCACTAGGTTATCTGATTAACCTTTCCACTTATTCCGTGGGACAGAGGAGTTAGACCTTTTCGGTTAGTGTTTAACCGTTTTTTGATATGGACATTTATCCTTCTTTCCATTGTTTTTACACTTATATACCTCTTTTTGGGATATCATTTCGACTTCTCACTTTTTAGTTCAAAATTCGATTATGGGGATGTCAAAAAACAAAATTCGACTTATGCAAGTCGAATTTCACCTGATGTCCACAAAAAAAAAAAGAGTTAAATTTCATATGAAATGCGATTATTTAGTGTGACGCCAATAAAGGTGGCCATAAATTATTCGGAAGCCATGATAAAGAAGAAAGAGATCCAAAAGAAAATGAAACATATAACTCAATTGATAGAAGAAATAAACTTATATTTATTCAGATAATCAACTTCATAACAATACATTGCAGAATTACAAGCAAGAACAACCAAATATCACCCTTACAACAAATTAAAATACATTTCAAACATTTAAAGATTTGATCAACTTATTTCAAACTTCATTTTACTTAACCAGAAATCTCAATGGATTTGACATCAGGTTTCTTGATCTCGGCTTTCGGAACAGTAACAGTAAGCACCCCATTCTCCATTGATGCTTTGATTTCATCCATCTTAACATTCTCAGGTAATCTAAACCTCCTTACAAACTTACCGCTGCTACGCTCCATTCTATGCCAAGTATCATTCTTGTCTTCCTTTTCTACATTTCTCTCTCCACTGATCTGTAGAACTCGATCGTCTTCCACCTCAACTTTCACTTCCTCCTTCTTCAACCCAGGAAGATCCGCTTTGAATAAGTGGGCTTCCGGTGTCTCCTTCCAGTCGACACGTGCGTTCAAAACAGAGGAGGTGTTTGATGAAATGTTGGTGGAGAGAGGGAAATCCTTGAAGGGATCCCAGACGGCTAAGGAAAATGGATCGAAGATGTTGTTGTTGCTCTGATGATCACGGCCAAAGAAGCTTGGAATCAGAGACATTGTTGGATCTTTGAAAGGGATTTTGGAAAGTGTTGTGAATCGGTGGTAATTGCAGATGATGTGTTTGAGAAAATGCCTGAGAGGGTTTGGTATTTAAAGGGTGGGGAAGGAACATTTGAGAACATGCCTCTAGAATTGTCTGGATAATTCAAGGTTTGGCTCTGCTAACTGTTTTTCTTTTCCTTCCTAATTTTATGCATCTAGAATTCAAATGAATTCTCTCGTAGTGTCACGTAAGGGTGTTCATTTATTTTTAAAACCGATCAAACCGAAATAAACCGAACCGTTTAAATGGTTTTTAAAAATTATAAAACCAAACCGACGCGAAACTGAACCAGATCGACTCTAATTGGTTTGATTTTGGTTTAACTAATGAAACGGAAGCCATAAGAATAAAACTTTTTTTTTTTGTTTTTGGGAATGACATATTTCTACTTTTAAGAAGAAGAAAAAAAAAAGTACATTTCAATGCTGTCAAAAAAAATTACGGTTGAAAAGACGTCCAAAATAATACATTAAAATATTAGGCCAAAAAAATGTCCATAACAATTTTTTTATATGTATTATATTTACATCTTCTTATAACTTAAAATCTTTTATCCTTTTTTATCGTTTTCTCCTCCCATAGCTTGTTTGTCTGGAAAACATCGTCAGCATGTCTATACTATGAACAATATGGAAATGATGATTGAAGAAATTTTGATTGAATAAGTAATTAGTAGTTGATAGATGGTATTCCTTTCCCTACGCTTTATTTTTTTTATGAATTCAACTGTCTAATATTCTTTATTTTGAGGGATTTCATACAAACTTGTTACTTTGGACATAAAATTAAGAAGAAAAAATGTTTGAACATTTTTTAAAGAAGTGAACCTTCAGAAAATTAGAGGGAATCAATTTTGTCTATAATCGTGTAAATCTATTTTTTTGTGCTCAAGTTAGAGTTATATTTGATTGTCGGACTCTTTGTAATGTAAACCGAGAAACCGAACCGAACCAAACCGAAGAAATGACAACCCGAACTAAACCGAACCGAATTTAATATGATTGATTTTTGTTTAATCTTTTTCAAACCAAAATTGTTGGTTTGGTTTTGAAAATTCAAAAAACCGAACCAAACCAAATCGAATCGTGAACACCGCTAGTGTCACATAGAAAGTAGATTTTTTCCCCCTTTCTTTTTAATAAAAGGAATGCAATTTCACAATCAACGTACCAGATAAGACGATCATTCAAATAAAATTACTGTTAAAGACATTCTTCTCGATGCATGTGTTAGAAGCCACGACAATTATCTATGAGAATGTCTTTTCACACAACTAAAAGTCTTAATACACATAATTTCTTTTCCAATTTTTACCCTTGAAATTTATGTATTTTTTGCACGATTCTGACTGAATTTTAGACAGAATGTTACAAGTTTTCTTGATTCAATTTCAGTCAGAAAGTCTTTCTAATCAGTTCGGGTATGGAAAACATTCAAAATTCTGACTTGAATTAAATCAGAATAATCATCGTTTTCTGACTCTAATTGGGTCAAAATAATTGGCAAACTTGTTGATTCTGACCAAATTTCAGACAGAATGTTAAAAGTTTCTCGACTCAATTTTAGTCATAAAGCCTTTCTGACCAGTATTGTTTATGGAAAACATTCAAAATTCTGACTCGAATTGAATCAAAATAATAATCGTTTTTCGACTCGAATTGGGTCAAAATAATTTACTGTGTGAAAAGACATTCTCATCTATCCAATCATCCGTGATACGATTACCTTATCATACACCACCACTCTACCATTCAACACCTTGCCTCACCCTACATTACCACACCGCACCGCCAGGGGCGGTTGCAAGATTTTTGAAATGGGGTTAGAAATTTGTCAATTTTTTCTCGTATCACACATATATTTGTATATTCAATTCTATATATATAATTATGGGGCAATAGATAAAAACTGAGGGTCAATATATAAAAATAAAGGAGTTAATTTCATTTATACATATATGTATATATACACACACAAACGTTTAATTTGTACTATTTGTAAAATGATAAAAAAATTATTTTAGGGGGTTGGCCGCACCCCATTGAAAAGTGTGGAGCCGCCCTTGCCTACCGCATCCGACCTTTCTACCCACTTTGCCTTACCACCCTAACCTATCTCTTTAATCTTCTGTCTAACCCTATCACACCCTACCCTACCGACCACCCCATCTTACCGTACCCATCGCCCCATTGTAACTTACCCTACCACCTTAACTTACCCCACTCAACCTCACCTTCCTCTTATCCATCAATTATGTGTTTTGCCAATTTTTATTTCATTCCGTCTCATTACATTATATTTAAGAGGAAATAAAAATGATCATTTTTCATTACATTTCATTCATGCGTAATAAAGATCCCAATAAACGGGCACAAAAGTTTATACATCATTATAAAGCAACTAGAAACTCCACCAGATCATTCAGAGCCTTCCCAGAACAACCATTTGATCCTAATGCTTGCTCGATTTTCGCCGCATACTCACCGGCCCTTCGTCGAATTTCTTCGCCTTCTTCCTCTACCATTAGTCTTCTCACTGTTTTCTCAATCTCATTTCTCTCCATCTCATCATTCTCCAATGTAATCCCTACTTTCCATACATCACTCACATACCTTGCATTCAACTTTTGTTCCCCAAAACACGGTTTACAGATCATCGGCACCCCTTCGGACACACTTTCTAGTATCGAATTCCACCCGCAATGGCTCATAAACCCGCCAGTCGCACTATGTCCCAACACCTCTTTCTGGGGCGCCCAATCCACTATGCACCCGTGTTCTTTGATAATACTTTCAGCTGGCATCGACTCGTCATTCTTCCATTCGGTATTGGCTCTAACAACCAAAAGAAAACAAACCCCAGAATTCACTAAACCCCAAGCTAACTCAACCAGTCCCTTTTCGTCGATCTTAGCCGCGCTTCCGAAACTCACGTAAATGACGGATTTCTCGAGTTGTTGGTCAAGCCATGATATGCAATCTGTGTTCTCTTTGAGTAAACTGGTGGAGATAGCGGTACTGGGTGCAATTTTGTGAAACGGGCCTATTGCAAAGTAGGGAACTTGGAGAATTCGATGGATTTTCGATAAAGACGGTTCTTCGAGGCAGGTTGTTGTGTTCCAGATGATTGCAGATGAAGTTCTTAGATCTGATGTATCTTTAACTAATTGGAGTAAGTCATCTAAATTTGGATAGTCCAGATCAGGCAAATCTTTGTAACGTACAGGTTCGAGTCCAGGGATCAAGTCGTCACGTATCGAGTCTGTGGTCATTCAAATTGTCGTCGTGTGATCAGAAGTCATGAGTTCAAACATTTGAAATCAATATTTTAATTTAACGACGCCTTTAGTGACACCACATCGATTGATTTTGACTTGACAGTACAGTGAAAACAATCAATCAGCGGACCGGAAAACAATCAATCGGCTGATCGGAAAAATCGATTCTCAGCTATAGAAGCTATGGAATTGGCGGTCCAATAGTCGATTATATCATGGTGCCTAAAACGATAAACCCACGCACACGGTGGATTCAAACCCAAGACCTACTTGAGCTAAATCTACGAGTAGTGATAATGTCACAACAAAAATGCCACAATATTGTGCACAACACACTTTGAGACCATTGATAATGACGTGGAACATATTGAAACAGATGGGTCTCATAGAAATCAATGACTTAAAATTGCGTTGTGGTATTTGTTGTGTATATTTTGTTGTGGCACAAACATTTCTCTAAATCTAATTGGCGAATTAATAGAAGTTAGTTTAAAATGAAAGACAATTAAACACTTTTTTTTTAAGGGTACCACTTTATTAATTTATGCGGAAAACTCTAAAACGACCTAACTTTTCTTATTAACGAAAACGAAATATACACACGCATTCTTTTTGTCTCAACTGCGACTCAGGTCCGATACCTCTAGGTTAAGGACCTACCTTTAGAAACCTTACTTAACGATTATTGTATTAACGCAAGTAAGAGAAAAAAAACATAAGGTCTTTCTTGAGAGAAATTACTAACGAGCCTAAATTTATTAACATTTCATCTAATATTAATCAGCCTAAAAACTCTAAAATGACTTAGATCATAAGTTCTTTGTTGGAAAACATAAGGTCTAAATTTAAAACTCCTCGGCCGCTTCTATTTAAGCGTCGTAGTTGTCAAAAACACTATTTATTTTGTTTTTCTAAATCTATCCTTATTTGGTAAAGGATGAGAAAAAGTGAAAGCAATATTGTATTAATTACATTTAAGAGATGTTAGGGTCATTTTGATAAAAAAAATCATATGATTTTGTAGGTGCGACAATTAAAAAACAGACGGATGGAGTAACATATTACTTTGTGAATGTCTTTTTACACAATAAAATATCTTAGTATACATATTCTTTTTCCAATTTTAACCTTTGAGTTTTCGCGCTTATATATTCTGACCAAAATTTAGGCACAAATCAGAATGTTGAATTTTTTCTTGTTCGAATTTGGTCAGAATGTATGAAATAGGTTTTTTGACTGAGTATTGAGTCTAGAAAACTCATAAATTATGACTGAAATTAAATCTGAATAATCAAGTAGGGTCAGAATAATGTGTGATGCGTAAAAAATATGATCCTATCCGCGTAAAAACTCTAAATTGACTAAAGATTTAGAAGGGAGAAATTACTTGCTAACCTACCTTTAAGAGGAAGGATTCCTTCAGCCACAAAACTGGGAAACAAAGAATCCACAACCGAAAGAGTGCAACTGCTTGATCTTAAAACAACACTCGGAATTTTCAGTCGATTCGCAACAGACTCTGTTTTATACATGAAACAATCATAGATTACGCAACCAATCCTCTGTTTTTCAGATTCATCTGAACCCAGTAATCTCGAAAGCTTGACCTCCAGATTATCATTAATATGCCTTATCAGTGCAATTGAATCCATGGAGGAAACAATGGATTTTGACAGTTCATCAGGGATGGTGAGAAAATCAAAGTTTGGATGATTAGTGGGATCTGGTGATTTGAATTGGGTGTGTGCAATGGTGATTGAAAACCCATTTGAATGGAGGATTGTAGCAAGTTGAATCATTGGGGTTAAGTGACCTTGTGGAGGAAATGGGATTAACACTATGTTTCTTGGATTTGCCATTTTTATATCTTGCTTTGTTTTTTTTGGAAGCCTTTTACTTTGTTCCCCAACTCCTAAGTCATTTTTAGACTACTCAAAGTAGTATGAATTATTTTAATTATTGAGGGGATAAGGATGAGCACGGTTAACGAGCCGAGTGTTGGTGGTTTGAACTCGAACTCAAATTTAAACTCGAGCTGAAGAGGTCAATAACAAAACCCGACCGGCAAAGTCGAATTTCACCTGAAAATGTGATATTTCGGTAGTGTGTGATGGCAATAAGAGTATCCAAAAATATTTATTGAGAAGCCATGATAAAGAAGAAAGTGATTCAAGACAAAATGACACATATAACTCAACTAATAGCAGAATTAAACTCCTATTTATTCTGCTAATCAACTTCATAAAATAACTAGTATCGTACAGATTTGACTCGAATAATGAAAAATAAAAATACAATGCATAAAATAAAGGACTAGAGATAAAACCGAGGCGCGTAGTTATTGTTTTTTTAAGACAAACTGCTCCGGTATGGTGTCCACGGTAGTAGCAACTGTCTGCCAAAATACAACGGCTTCACGCCTCGGATTTAGAGACACTTCAAAAATCCGAGCTCCGGCGAACTTACAGAGTGCTCTGACTTCTCTTCGACTCAAGAACTAGATCTATATGAGAGATTTTTGTGGTGGAAAAGACAAGATAATTTTTTTTATATTTAAACCTTCACCCACGGGGTTCTTTATATAGTAGAGATGATGAATCAATGCTCGAATCTGATTGGCTGGACGACACCATTAAGTCGGTCAAATTTTCCCTCAAAACAAGTTATTATGGCCGACTTTGGATGATTAATCACGTTGGGATTAAGGCCAACTTAATCCTTGATTCTTATTGGTCAGATGACGTGTCGTACAAATCTGATTGGTCGGATGACTCAATCACGAGGTTAATTTTTGGTTAATTTCATAAAGAAACTTTGTCCAAAAAATTAGTAGTGACATCCGAGACGACCAGAGCCTGCCTTCGGCGGCGCGCGTAGAATTATCTACGTCCTCCATCATGCACAAAAGTGCTTTGCCCCTTGAGGCACATCCAAAAAAGTCACATAAACTCCTAAATATGAAGCTCAAATCTCCCATTTTTCCAATGTGGGAGAGTTTGAGTTGATCACACCTTCAACTCCTCTCTCACACATGTTTTAGACCAACTTACGCATTAATTTCTCATTCACTCGATATCTGAATCGAGTGATTCCAAAGCCAAACATCTTTTACTCCATGGGTAGTATTTTTAGACGTAATAATCCCCCCGGTGAATCAAATCGGAGCATATCCAAAATTAGCATTAAAGTTGATTATTTTAAAACATACCATTTCATGGGATTTGGCTTATATCTCCAACAAGAATTACAAGCAAGAACAACCAAATATCACCCTTAATAATAGACGGTTTCTGTTGACATCACAGTTTTGCTGTAGACACCACAATAGCTTGCGACACTCAAAAAATTATTTCGAGCACCACGATTATTTTTGTGCAAAATAATGTCAGTGACACTAACGTTGGTTTTCAATAATAACGCCAATGACACCGACGTTATAATTATAAAAATGTCACGGGTGAATAACGTTAGTAAAATGACGTTATTATCGAAAAGGAGGGCCAGTAAAAGGAACGTCAGTGGCTCTGACGTTCCTTGTGTAGTGCCGAAAGTTAAAAAAAAGAAAAAGAAATACATCTGCAGTGCCGGAAGGAAAAAAAAAAACTAAGAGCCGATAATAAACACGTGGTGCCGATAAAAGCCATTTAATAATAAGTTCCAATTCACCCCACTCGGGCTTTATTAATTTAATCGCTCAAAAGCTAGTTGAAAGTCACCATATTGCATGCCATGCTTGGTTTGCATTAATGGTTGTAACACAAATTCCGTTGTTATCCCTGAAATACAAAGAAAGAAAACACGAAAATTGTGACAACTAAAATTTTATTAATTTATAAAATAAAAGTGGTACAATCTCTTGAATCCTTTGATTCTCCCTTTTTTTGTCGGTGATGATTAATGCTCTCCCGGATATAGCGGGGGTGCTTTTAATTTGGTGTTGATTGTTGACCTTCCGGATATAGCGGAAGTGCTTTTAATTTTGAGTTGACGACTCCGGATATAGCGGAGGTGCTTTTAATTTGAGTTGACGACTCCGGATATAGCGGAGGCGCCTTGAAGTTGACAAAGATTGGAAGGAACTTTTATGTTACCTTCGATCCCCTTGTTGAAGAACTTCAAGTCTTTTCTGTTGATCTTTGAATGTTGGAGATGCTTTTGGATTTTCTTCTTTTGAAGAACTTCCGGCCCTTTTCTTTGGAAGATCTCTGATGCTTTTGGTGTTGTTGCAGAGTGCTCGAAGCTTTTGCTCTGAGACTTTTCACCTTCTTTTTGTCTTCTCTTTTTCTGTTGTTCTCTGTCTCTTGAAGAACTTCAAGGATTTCTTGAAGATCTTCGAGTGTTGTTGATGAATACTTGAACCTTCCGGTTCTGGGATTTCTATCAACTCTTCAATGTCTTCTGTCTTTTTTGCAAATGACCAAGGCCTCCTATTTATAGTGGTGAATGGAAGCTAATGATTGATTTGCATTAAATGTAGGAAATATTCTGATTAATTTTAGACAATCTTTGGAATATTCTACATTTATTATAAATCAATAAAATCTTCTAATTATATTTAAAAGATTTTATGATTTATTGTCTTCATATTATTTCCTAATATTTAATGTAGGAAAATAATATTAAACAATTCCAATTTCATGGCATATTTAACATGTAACACATATAATGTGTCACACATATATTATTGTATAGCCATTGAAATTAATTAAATCTCTAATATTTATTTAAGAGATTTTAATCAATTATCCATTTTACATTATTCCTAGAATTTTTATAGGAAATAATACCAAATAAATTTCAATTTAGGACAAATGTATTATGTGACATATATAATTCGTCACATAAAATTTAAATATCTACAAATGCCCCCTCGAGACTTGTTGTTTCAGTGAAATTTCACCGTAACGACGAGTCTCGACACAATTTAGAATAAACTGACGCGATATTATAGTATCTTTTCAAGAGATTAGGCCGAAACCTGAAAAGGCCCATCTCATTTTTGTAGGCTAAGTCCAAGTAGGTCCAAAACAAGACCTAAACAGATTCATTGTCACCACTCTAAATAAAGTCGGCGGCAGCTGCTTCTTTCTTTTCTTTTCTTTTTTCCTTTTCCTTTTTCACGTCATCATGCCCTTTCTTCAAGCTAGGGAAAAATTGAGGCGGCAAAGTGTTTTTTTTTCGGGCAGCAATTAATCCAATATAAGTAGTTCTGGGGTCTATTTGATCAGCCATATTACCTATCCACCAAAAGCAATCAATCCAATATATTCTTCTTGGCTTACTGCATACCTTGTCTGGTTCGGCCCTTTCTCCTCCACTATCTTGTATATATATATATATATATATATATATATATATATATATATATATATATTCTTCCCTTTTTTTTTCTTTTTTTTTTTTGTTAAGCACATGCATGATCTGCTTTGGCTTTTGTTAAGAAAACCTGAGTGGTTTTGTTCGCACATCAATCCATAACATACGCATGTATGTGCAGTACCTACTTGACGGCAAACCTGGGTCTTGGATGCTGCAAATCTTATACGCACATATATATATATATAGTCTCCCTCTTTTTTTTTTTTTTTTTCTCATGAAGTAGAACCTGCTTGCTTCCTTGGCTTCTTTCGTTGTCATGATATATGGCGTACTTGCCTACTGCTGTAGTTTGTTTGTTTGTTTTTATTTTTTTTATATATTTTTTTATATATATATATATATTTTTTTTTTTTTTTTCAACCTAATGATGGCGTAACATTATTGCTCCTAAGGGCCCATGCTGAGCCTGTAATCATGCAAATATGCACATGGATGAAAGTATACCCTGCTTCCCTTTCCGTCCTTTTTTGTTAAAATTTTTTTTTTTTTTTTTTTTTGTCTGTTTTGATGTCTGCAAGGAACCAAAATAGGGACCACCGTGTTGTTTTAAGAGGGGCACCATGTCCTTTTAAGGACCGCCACAGCCTTAAAAAAAAAATTTTTGGGAAAAAGTATATATACTGGACTGAGTCTCTTCAGACTGCCACAACTTCGTTCATCCGCTTTCTCTCTTCTTTCAATTGATTTTTTTTTTTTTTATTTTATTTTTATTTTTATTTTTCAGATTTTCAGATCATGGTTGTTTTCCGGGAGATGGCGAAAAATAATAAAAGATACTTGGTGGTTGTGCATAGTCCCGAACATGCGGATCAAACTGGGTTTAAGCTTGCGGTTCATCCACCTATGAGTGGCTCTCGTTCTGGCAGCCTAACCCAAGGTATCGACACAACAACACGACTTTACATGGAGTTGAAGCGGTCGAACGGCCATGTGGAGTATGCGCTATGCCCTTTGGCGAATAGCACGAAGCCTCGGAGCCATACTTTTTCCACCCTTGGTCGGCGAATCATTGACGGCGAGGTCCAATGGGGAACCGTGTTAAAAACCACAGGAGTCTTCACCTTCATCGAGCGATATTGGGAATGGCTCGAAGATGTGCTTTCCCGCAATAAAAGCATTCCGAAAAAGACCGGTCTATATGATGCCCTAAGCGCATCTCTCTTCAGCTACTCCAAATGCCCAAGCACCATCCGAGCTTTCTGCGAGGCATGGTGTCCAGAAACTAATACGCTTCATACCGATGCCGGAGAGATGTCCATATCCTTAGCGGATTTATGGCACATTGGTGGACTTCCTGTCACAGGAGATTTGTACGAGGAGGTCATCCCTAGCGTTGATGAGTTGATTGCTTCAGATGCTCATCAAAGGCGAAGTCCCTTCCCGTGAGTTGTCAACATCTTTTTGATGCATATCTTCACTGCTTGGTGGGCGTTTATGACCATGAGAACCCGAAAGTTCCCCTCTCCCACTGGGTTGATTATTGGTGTAAAAAGTCGATGGTGTACAAAAAGCCCACCCCGGAGAAAAGAGGAGCGTATCGTCCAAAGGATACTCAAAATCCTAGTGGCGCCATAGCAGAAAATCCTCGGCGATGGTCGAAAAAAGATGAAGAGTTGTTTGCTCGCCTTCATATTGACGAAAACTCAAAGGAGGAGTCCTTCCTTGCCGCCTTTATTGCCTGCTGGTTGTGTTCGTTTGCCCTCCCGTCTAGTGATGCGACAATCAGGCCTTCGACTTTTAAAATGGCAAGTCTGATCGCCCATGGGAAAGTTCATTGCCTTGCCGTTCCAGTATTGGCCAGCATATATAGAGGGTTAAACATGGTTTCACGCTCGTCTGCCCCCGAGCGAGGGGATGCTTGTCTTCCATGGCATTACGTCATTGGGTGGATTGCACGTTATTTTGGAACTCATCACAGAGTGTCGTCACCTTTGCCTGGACCCATGATGGTTTCTTACTCTGGCGTAGGAGGATCCAAAAACCTCAATGATCATGAAGGTCGAGACCTTATTCACCAAGCTCGTGGCGTCGCTTGGTGGGCATCTGTTCCGAAAAGAACCAAAACAGAGCTTAAAGTTGATGATGGTGGATTGCCTACTCGAGATCAGGTCTTTTTCCGGTCAGTGCGACCGAGCTTCTTGGTATTTCATCAAGATGGAGAATGCTTTTCTGAGCCGTATAGCCCGTATCGGTTCGCACGGCAATTCGGGTTCTTCCAAGTCGTTCCAAAGGACCTCCCTGACGATGGCCGCCGTATCACAATTGGGACGGGAAAACAATTATGGGAAATGTACTTTACTCCCAATAGTCGTCTCAAGGTAGTATTTCCCGAAAGCCCTCGGGAATATGATAGTTACTTCTCTTCCAACTTTGGTGAGTGGTGGCCACAAGTGCATGGCACATACCTACTTGATGGAAGATCTTCTCTAGTCGCGACTGTTAACAGGGGCTCTACTAAAGCAAAGCAAAGTACCCCTATTGTAAAGATAAAGAATGTCGAGCCTCCGG
Organism: Gentiana dahurica var. dahurica; assembly: GCA_024500145.1. Taxonomy (NCBI): domain Eukaryota; kingdom Viridiplantae; phylum Streptophyta; class Magnoliopsida; order Gentianales; family Gentianaceae; genus Gentiana; species Gentiana dahurica. The sequence goes on from CM044908.1 coordinate 30,059,556, forward strand.
AACCTCACAAGGAATCACTTTCCCCAAACCCTCTTTGTACCCAGAAGCAGGTTGAAAAGCCCAAGGATGTCCGTACCGATTTGAAGGAGAAGAGACAACTAGATGATGCAGCGGTTCTTAGCGGCAGCTCTCCTCGTAGCGATGTGAACTGGAAGCGTCAAAAGAAGGGTACCGGGAAACAGGTAATCACTTACTCCTTGACGGATGGCGACATTAATTGGTCAGCCTTTTTTGATGGTGTCCCATCTCCGAGTCACTTTATCACAAACTTTTCAAGGATTGTAAGACTCTTACTTCATTCGTTGCATTGTTTTTATTATATTTATTGCCTGCTCACTTTGCAACTTTTTTTTTTTAGTTGGACAATGAACCTCTATACGTGGCTAATCTTCCGCAACAAAGCGAGCCATCAACCAACGGTCCCGATGCCTTCATCTTGGAAGCTCAAAAGGTCGGGAAGGAGCACACTCTTCCAATAACAGTTGAAGATGGCAATGATACTTTACCATCTCTGCATTCTCATGAGAGAAATGACTTTGGTACCAATCTTATGCCCAATGCGGAGGTTACCGCTGAGAGCGGCACTCAGATCGTCGATGGTGAAACTGAGTTAGGTGATCAAGACGTTGATGAAGGTCTTTCTACAGCCCATTCCGTGAGTAGAGAGCGCGTCATACTTCCTCCTTTGGCCTCACTTCCCCGAAAGGCAGAGGTTTCAGAGTTCAAGCCAAGGGACGTGATCTCGAAGTGTCGTCACCACTTTCTTGAGGCGTTGTGGGAATCTATCAGAGACAAGCTCTCATGCTGCGCTATAGACAAGTTATCCTCCGTTAAAAGTGGTGTTTATGAAATATTCTTAGAGATGGAGAATACCAAAGTGTTGGACCTTTCCCATTTGAAGTCTCTTCTGGACATACTTTTTAGGAACGCCTCACACTACGGAGCTGCTTTGGATGACGTTTCGAAGCGGCTTCCCGAAGAGGAGCATGATGCAAAACTTTCAATTCTTTGCGAACATCTTTCAGAGGCCGAGATAGCTGAGAAGGTACATCTTGAAAAAGTCCAATCTTCTCAAGATAGGCTTTCAGAGATTCGAGGTAGAAGAGAAGAACTCCAAAAGGAATTGGCCGCCTGCAGAAAGAGGAGAATGAGGTTGCTTTGTCACTCAACAATTTTGATGAGGGACTACATGAGTTGACCGCTCGTGTGTCCCAACTGAGGGGGGAGATCGCCGACTTGGAGGGCACATTTCCATTACAGCAGGAGGAGATTGATGTTCTGAATAAGATGAGGGAGTTACTAGAAGGCAACCGACGTGACTTGGAAGACTTCAAGCTACCCGTTTAAATCCCCTTTTTTTGTTCTTGAGATTTCTTATTTGCTTGTTTATTTACTTTCTTCCTAGATGTAATAAAACTTTATTGCTATCAATAAAATCTTATTATTTTCTTTCCATCTCTTTGGAGTCCTTTTTTTTTTGTACGACTGAGCTTGAAATTCACTTTTTTTTTTTGTTTCTGAATGGACCTTTTTTTTTTTGGTATGACTGAACTTGGAGTAACTTCCCAAGCTGCCTACGTACCCCGGGAATGCTTTTGGGGGATCAAGTCAAACGTAGTTCAAAAGTTTTATTTTTTTTTATTATTTTTTTTTGATATGATTAATGCAGTTTAGGCTCGTGCTTAGGAGCAGTGTTTGAGTCATGCGTAAAACTTTTTGAGGAACTTGCCGTTGATTGGGCCAAGCTTGACGCCGTCTTTGTCCACCAACTTGTATGCTCCATTAGTGTAGACCTCCCGAACAACATAGGGGCCATCCCATTTTGAGGTGAACTTGTTTTTGGACTTATGTGTCAAGATGATAGGTCTTCTCACTGCAAGGACTGTTTCACCAACTTGGAATGATCTCGGACGCACTTTCTTGTTGAATGCCTTTGACAACCGTGCTTGGTAGCATTCAAGATTCTGTTGAGCCTGGAGCCGCTTTTCGTCCAGTGCTTCCAATTCTTCAAGGCGAAGGCGAGCATTTTCTTCATCAGTCGGACCTTCTTGGATAGCGATTCTCAGTGAAGGATTTGCCTCTCAAGGGGCAGCACAGCTTCAACACCGTATACAAGAGAATAGGGAGTGGCCTGAGTTGGCGTCCGAAAAGTTGTACGGTATGCCCATAGCGCTTCACTCATCCGCTCGTGCCAGTCTTTCTTGTGCCTTGCAACCACTTTCTTCAACAAGTTGCATAACGTTTTATTGAAAGCTTCAGCAAGTCCGTTGGCCGGCGCATTGTACATGGAGGACTTGTGTTGTTTGAAGTTGAATCGCTCACACAGATTATCAACCGAGCTATTCACGAACGGCTTCCCATTATCCGTGATGATGTAGCGTGGAACTCCATAGCGATAGATGATGTTTACTCGGATGAAGCGGACTACATCCTCTTTCTTCACCTGGCGTAGTGCAACAGCCTCAGCCCATTTAGAGAAGTAGTCGGTGGCGGCCAAGATATAAAGATGTTGGCCCGATGATTTCGGTAGGGGACCAACCACATCCATTCCCCAGGCATCAAAGGGCCATGCCGCTACTGTTGGATGTAATGGCTCGGGAGGTTGATGAATAAAGTTAGCATGGAATTGGCATGCTTCACATTTTCGAGCGTAATCCATGCAATCTTTTACCATGGTCGGCCAGGAGTATCCCATTCTTTTAATGCGAAAATGCAGTTTCGGTCCGGACTGATGGGCGCCACAAATCCCGGAGTGAGCCTTCTCTATGGCGTGAAGAGCTTCATCTTCTCCAAGGCAACGAAGAAAGACTCCTTCAAAAGAACGCCGATACAAGACATCATTGTGAAGGAAGAAGCGTGGAGCCCGCCGTCTTATGTCAACTTTCTTCTTTTGATCGTCAGGGAGCTTTCCGTATTTCAAGTACTCCACTAATGGATGACGCCAGTCCTCTTGGTCTATTTCATAGACACAGACAGCATAACTATCATTATCTTCTTCCTCATCTTCTTTGAAGTATGGAGGAACCACCCACCGCTCACAGACGGGGACTTGCGTCTTTCCATCGCCGATTGCCAGTGTCGCAGCCAAGTTTGCTAGAGCGTCCGCTTGCTTATTTTCTTTTCTTGGAACATGCTCAATTGTGACGTCGCCAAGGTAAGCAATGATTTTTCTTGCATACTTGTAGTATGGGACTAACTCGCTTTTTTACATCGTAAGTGCCTTCAAGCTGGTTGATGATCAATTGAGAGTCGCCATAAACATTTAATCTGCATTGCTTTACATCCATTGCCATCTCAAGCCCTAAGATCAAAGCTTGGTATTCAGCAACATTGTTGGAGCAACATTCCATCAATTTGAATGAGTATGGCAGCACTTCACCTTCTGGGGAAATAAAAATGACTCCAGCGCCAGCACCGTCTCGCCTCGCCGCTCCATCAAAATACATTTTCCAAGGCGGAAGTACTTCAATCACCATGACATCCTCATCGTGCAAATCATCCGAGAGCTCCCATTCTGCCGGGATTGGGTGATCAGCCAAGAAGTCCGCAAGCACCTGCCCTTTGACGGCCTTTTGAGGCACGTAAACAATTTCAAATTGTTGAAGTTGGAGATACCACCTTGCTAATCTATCCGACAGCACGGGCTTGGACATGACATATTTCAGTGGATTTGCCTTTGACACCAAATGCACAGGATGAGCTTGAAAGTAGTGCTTTAACTTCTGGATGGCGAATATGAGCGACAAGCATAGTTTCTCAATTGGAGAGTATTTCACCTCATGAGGAGTCATTGTCCTGCTCAAATAATATAATGCACTTTCTTTGCCTTTGTCTTTCTCCTGAGCGAGCAGTGCACCTACCGACCGTTCTTGCGCGGTGATGTAAAGGATAAGAGGTTTACCTTTGATAGGGGCTGCCAAGATTGGGGCATTCATCAAGTATGATTTAATGCTTTCAAATGCTTTTCTACATGAGCTATCCCACTCGAACGGAACTCCCTTTTTCATCGGATGGCTAAAAGGTTGGCACTTTCCAGGGAGGTTTGATATGAACCTTCGTATGTATGCTAGTCTCCCTTGCAGGCTTCTAAGTTCATGCAGATTACGAGGCTCTGGCATTTTCATAATGGCTTCAACCTTGGACTGGTCGACTTCTATTCCTCGATGACGGACGATGAAGCCGAGGAATTTGCCTGAATCGACTCCAAATGCGCACTTTTGGGGGTTCATCTTCAGTTGGAATCTTCGGAGCCTATCAAAGACTAATCTCAAGTCGTTTATGTGGTCGGCCTTCTTCTTCGACTTGACGACCAAGTCATCAACATAACATTCAACGTGTTGGTGTAGCATGTCATCGAATATTTTCTGCATCGCATGCCGATAAGTTGCCCCCGCATTCTTTAATCCAAATGGCATCACCTTGTAGCAATAAATACCCTTGGGCGTTCGAAATGCCGTGAGTTCTTCGTCTTCTGGAGCCATACGGATTTGATTATAACCCGAAGATCCATCCATGAAGGATAACACCTCGTGACCAGTGGTTGCATCTACCATCAGCTCAGTGATTGGCAAGGGAAAATCATCTTTGGGGCATGCGTTGTTCAAGTCTCGAAAATCAACGCAGACACGAATTTGCCCATTCTTCTTCTTCACGGGTACGATGCTTGAAATCCATGTTGGATATCTAACCTCACGAATGAAGCCTGCTTCAATGAGTTTGTTGACTTCTGCCTCTATGAGTGGGATGAGGTCTGGCCTAAATCTCCTTTGAGCCTGCTTGATAGGGCGCGATCCTTTCTTTATGGACAATTGATGGACGGCTACCTTCGGATCAAGCCCGGGCATCTCTTTGTACGTCCAAGCGAATATATCCTTGTATTCTTGGAGGATTTCACGGTATCTCTCTTCTTCTTCTGGAGACAAAAGAGCACTTATGAAAGTTGGTCGTGGCTCATCTTCAGTTCCGAGGTTGATTTCCTTCAACTCATCTATTGTGGATTTGACCCCTTCTTCTAATTCCGGGGGTGCTTCTTCTGCATCTTCTTCAACCTCATCATTTCCCAATGTGATATGGTAGACGAAAGCCTGTTCTACCACTTTTTCAGGTTCCATGACTTCTTCTGATCCCGTTTTAGTCTTGGCGGGATAAGGTTCTTCACCGACGGTGATAACATACGAGGATCCAACGCTTTCTTCAGGCTCATTTTCTTGTAATTCCGGATGCACATGCTCCACATTGTACGTGGCGTCGGTTTTAGTGTACACTACTGTGCGCACCTTAGCTTTCATTACATTTCCACAGTGTATGACAAGACCTGTGTGACGCTTCATTCTGGACGGGACCAGACTCTTGATTTCTTTAGAGTCGATGTTTGTTATATCTTTCCCCAAAGAGTTCATATGTGCTGATCGTCTTCGCTTGTTGACTTTTGGTCTTGACAGATTCTTGGTTGTGACAGAAAGCCTTTCGAAGACTGAGACGCGTTCTTTCTTAGGTTGTAACCTCTCAAACACCGATGGCCTTGGAGGTAGAGGTTCCGGAATGTTCGGTGGAGATGATTCGTCTTCAACCCCGATGTAGTTATTGCTTGCCTTCCTTATTGAGATACGGACAGGCGGTGAGGGATTATACCCCAGACCCTTTCGGGACCCAATAACCGGAACATTAGCTTTTGTGGATTTTTGCATTTCTCCAGATTCTTCGTTTTTTGCCCCCATTTTTAGAGCAGGGCTTCGGGATCCATTTGCTGCCTTTGCGAGGAGTTTGTAAGCAATAGGATCAAAACCTTCCTTCCTTGTGGCTGGCAATATTCCATGTTCTATAACCGGACCTTCTTTAGGACGGGTAAACCCCTGTAGAGGAGCATCTGTTTGTACGGCATTGATCTTGGGAAGTGGCAGCGTCAGTCCACTCATCGCTTTGGATTTTTGGTGTTGAGGAAGTGATGATTTTGTCTCCCCATGCTTGCCAACCTCCCTCTTGTCTTCTGACGGTGTGGCCTTCTCCTCATCATCATTTTCTTGTGACTTGGAAATGCCTACTATCTTCAAAGAAGCCGGCTTCAGGTAGAATTTTGCATCTGCAAAGTGAGTTTCTGCTTCAGTGAAAGGTTTTTCATCAGCAACGACCTTTCTTAAAACACCATTGCTCCAATACTTAAAGCATTGATGAAGGGTTGAAGGGACGACTCCATTCTCGTGTAACCACGGCCTCCCTAGCAACATGTTGTAGGACGTTCTGGCATCAATCACATGGAACAGTGCGCTTGAAGATAGTTCATCTATCAAGATGTCAAGTCGGATTACACCAATGGCTCTTTGCCCCCCTTGGTTGAATCCATGGATCATAAGGCGACTGTCGGAGAGTTCATCCATAGAGACACCCAACTCTTTCATTACTCGGAGCGGCAATATGTTGACAGCTGATCCTCCATCTAGTAACACGCGATTAATTTTTTGCTCACGTGTGTATGTTGTGACAAATAGCGGGCGGTTATGGGGTGCCGATCCAAGAAGCATGTCATCATCTGTAAAGGTGATCTCAACCATGCAAGCAAGCTTTGAATTGTTTGAAGCCGCTTCCTCAGTCGGCAAATCTTCATTTTCCTTTTCACCATATCTTTCTTCTGCGTGGATAGCGTAACATGGGACAACTTCATCCTCTGAGTTTTCTTCGGTCGTCTCAGCTTCGAGGACTCTTTTGGGCATGTACTCTAATAAGGTGATTGAAGTATGAGGGCTTCTGTACTCGACCCCTTCAGGGAAGATCCTCTTCACTTTTTTGTTTACCTTCCTTTGATTTCTTCTCATCTTTCTTGCCCTTCGGCCTCTTCTTGTCTTGGAAGACTTGGAACAAATCGTCTTTGGTTCTTCCAATTTAAAACAAGGTGACTTCCTTTGCTTTTTCTTGCGAGTCACCAGAATCCATCCATCATCGTCCTGTTCGACAGGCTTCGAGTTTTTCTTTTCTTCCGCAGCGACTTTTGCTTGTTTGGGAGACGTTCCAGATTCTTTCTTAGCTATGGGTAGAGAGTCGTTGAATTTAATCTCAACAGGGTCGAGTGATCCGAATTGGATGGTCATGCAATGACCATTTGTCGGCTCTGCTATGGTGATTTGATTTGTGCTTGCCTTCTCTTCTTCAAGCACGATCTTTCCTTCCTCGGCCAAACGCATAACCTTGTCCTTGAAGACAAAGCATTTTTCGATGGGATGACCAAATAAGCGATGATATTTGCAATAGTTACCTTCGTGGGCTCTTGCCGCATCCTCCGGACGCTTTGTTTCCGGAAGTTCAATGAGTTTCAATTTCAACAACTCATCAAAAATTGCGGGTACGTCAGAATCGAAGAATGGATACTTCCTCTGTTGCCTTTCGTTCAGAGTTGGCCTCCGTCTTTCAACTTGTCGTGGCTCAACCTTCCTCCATTCAGGTTGGCTTGATGCTGGGTTGTTAACTTTTACTGGAGCTACGGTGGTAGCGTTGGACTCCTTCTTTTCCGTTCTTGGAGCAGCTTTAACAGGTTTCTTCATTTCTTGTTTTTCCTTGATCCTTCTAGGATCCTGAACAGGGGCCTGACCTCCATTGGCGTCAATGCTCGGTTCCATGTCATGCGCACGAGTGGCTAACTCCTCAAAAGATCTCGGCAGAATACCTTTGAGAATGTATTGCAATCCCCAATGCATGCCTTGAATGCACATCTCAATGGCAGAGGCTTCAGACAATTGGTCTTTGCAGTTAAGACTTAGACTTCTCCACCTGTTAATGTAATCCACTACCTTCTCTTCTTTCCACTGGCGGGAGTTGGTCAACTCCACCATACTCACAGTTCTACGAGTGCTGTAGAAACGATTGAGAAAGATCTGCTCCAGTTGCTCCCAACTATCCAGAGAGGCAGGGGCAAGATCAGTGTACCAATCAAACGCATTGCCTTTGAGAGAACGCACAAATTGCTTCACTAGGTGATCTCCATAGGTCCCGGCATTGTTGCAAGTTTCAATGAAATGGGCGACGTGCTGCTTCGGGTTGCCTTTCCCGTCAAATTGCTGGAAATTCGGTGGTTGATAACCAGCCGGCATCTTCAAATCATCAATTCTTTTGGTGTATGGCTTGATATAAGTCTGAGATGACTTCATGGACCCTCCGACTTTGTCATTGATCGTCCCCATGATGAACTCCTGGAGTTGGCTGATAGGGATGGTTCCGTCGGGGGAGATCTTCAGATTGCTTGCCAAGGTAAAGGACTTGGAGCCTTCCTGGTCCTTGAAAGAGTTTTCTGGAGCGACCTTCAAGTTGTTTGCCATATGCAGAGACTTGAAGACTTCTTGGTCTTTGGAAGTGACATCGTGTTCGTCCTCTTCATCACGCATCACTTCTTTTGACTTACTTGCTTCCCCAACGGAATCAATCTTGCTGGCAAGCTTCGCAATTTGCATGTCTTGAGTCTGAACATGCGATGTGAGGGCTTCAATGGCCTTCGTGAGGGTAGCAATATGCTCCTCAAGAGTTGTGGAATTCGTCATCATTACGTCCGCAACCATTGGTGACGTGGGTCTATCAGAAGCTTCATGCGGAAAAGGAGGTTGATGCCAAACTCCTTTGACATGCTTCGCGTGATAGGTCCGGAAAGTTGTCCTTGAGATGACGAAACAGCCTTAGCAGCAGCCACCTTTGTAGTAGCGCCCTTCAAAGCCACAGTCTTAACAGCAGCAACCTTCTGAGCGGTAGAAGCAACCTTTGGTGCCATTTTTTCTTGACTTCTTTGGAAAGGAGAGATGAAAGGAGAGATTGGTCCCACTGGGCGTGCCAGAATTTGTAACACAAATTCCGTTGTTATCCCTGAAATACAAAGAAAGAAAACACGAAAATTGTGACAACTAAAATTTTATTAATTTATAAAATAAAAGTGGTACAATCTCTTGAATCCTTTGATTCTCCCTTTTTTTGTCGGTGATGATTAATGCTCTCCCGGATATAGCGGGGGTGCTTTTAATTTGGTGTTGATTGTTGACCTTCCGGATATAGCGGAAGTGCTTTTAATTTTGAGTTGACGACTCCGGATATAGCGGAGGTGCTTTTAATTTGAGTTGACGACTCCGGATATAGCGGAGGCGCCTTGAAGTTGACAAAGATTGGAAGGAACTTTTATGTTACCTTCGATCCCCTTGTTGAAGAACTTCAAGTCTTTTCTGTTGATCTTTGAATGTTGGAGATGCTTTTGGATTTTCTTCTTTTGAAGAACTTCCGGCCCTTTTCTTTGGAAGATCTCTGATGCTTTTGGTGTTGTTGCAGAGTGCTCGAAGCTTTTGCTCTGAGACTTTTCACCTTCTTTTTGTCTTCTCTTTTTCTGTTGTTCTCTGTCTCTTGAAGAACTTCAAGGATTTCTTGAAGATCTTCGAGTGTTGTTGATGAATACTTGAACCTTCCGGTTCTGGGATTTCTATCAACTCTTCAATGTCTTCTGTCTTTTTTGCAAATGACCAAGGCCTCCTATTTATAGTGGTGAATGGAAGCTAATGATTGATTTGCATTAAATGTAGGAAATATTCTGATTAATTTTAGACAATCTTTGGAATATTCTACATTTATTATAAATCAATAAAATCTTCTAATTATATTTAAAAGATTTTATGATTTATTGTCTTCATATTATTTCCTAATATTTAATGTAGGAAAATAATATTAAACAATTCCAATTTCATGGCATATTTAACATGTAACACATATAATGTGTCACACATATATTATTGTATAGCCATTGAAATTAATTAAATCTCTAATATTTATTTAAGAGATTTTAATCAATTATCCATTTTACATTATTCCCTAGAATTTTTATAGGAAATAATACCAAATAAATTTCAATTTAGGACAAATGTATTATGTGACATATATAATTCGTCACATAAAATTTAAATATCTACAAGGACTTTACATTATTACACCATTGCAATTATTCTATCTGGAATATAAATAAGAGGACAGACGGTTCAGACTTCTCAGACTCTCAGAATACCATTTAAAAATTTTCTCATTCTTTCTGTAAAGTCTCTGCACATTTGCACTTTAGTTACATATTTTAATTTTGCAAAATCAAAAGACAGGAAGCAGGGGAATCCACCTTTGCCTGTATCTGCATCTTTGTAAAACACAAACAAATATTTCAATTTCAAAAGGTATCATCTTTACATGTTTATTTAAAGGTTTTCACATTTCGTACCTTTGCATGTTTCATACATTTGCCGTCCAATTATTAAGTCTTTATAATTTATTTTACAATACTTGCCGTCCATTATTATATTATTTCATCACTATACAAATTGTTGTAATTATTTGATTGTTTGAATCCTTAATTTATTGTTTAGTTTGTATATTACAATCCTTTCGTTGATCCCCTGGACCCTCATTGGTATATATATATATATATATATATATATATATATATATATATATATATATATATATATATATATATATATATATATATATATATATATATATATATATATATATATATATATAGTATGAATACCTGTGCAATGCACGGGAGACCGTAACATTTGAAAATTTGTAGCAAGGAAAAATGGCAACATCGAATAACATAGAATGAAATGTAAGTAGCATCTTGCCGATTAACAAAAAATATTAAAGTAGAATAGTAGGTTAATCAGAAATGCCCCTAGGCATATGTATTTACCAACCATTGAAGTCAATTACTTAACAAAATATCAAACTGAAAATTAAAGCAAACCTACCAAACTGAAAATCAAAGAGAACATACCAAGCTAAAATTCAAAAGAAACGACATGCACATTACATGATTGACACATTTGAATCAAGTGAAAATAAGTATGATATCTTTTAAATAGCCATTGCAAAATGCCCCGGACGACCAACACCTCTCTGTAATAGGGCTCTCGCATCCCCTACCTTTAGTTTCAGCTTTAGCCCCACGTTCCATTAGTCTGCACCAACCAATCTACCAAAAGAACAATAAATAATTATTAGTAAACAAAAAAACAACTAAGGTAGTATATTGTGTAGTTTAAAGAACATTAAAATTGGACCTGAAAGTTAAATGGAGAAGAATGTGAGCATTAAAATTGTACATGAAATTTCTATTAAAATCGAAATGTACAAAGTTTCTGATGGAATGTTGCTAGTGCATTTCAATCAATCTACCAAATCTAGCCAAAATACAATAAGGTGGATTTTCATTCGATCTACCGAATCATCAAGTGAAATTCATTGTTCTTGGCCGTCATTTTTGCAAGGATAGCTACTGAGTGAGAGGCATGAATAAAAGGAATAGGAACGTCTTTGTGGCTACTCAGTTACTCAAAAAACCATTATAAACAACATGAACTAAACCTGCTTGTAGACTTCTGAACCGCATCTGAAACAACAATCCACTAACATCACTATGAAATACTTAATTACATGAAGTTGACAGAAATGTGGAATAGTGTATAACAAAGCTATACATCAAAAGAAAACAACACCGGCTACGGGATATAGTAGAAGTCTACAAACATAAACAAAACTCCCCAAACTTTTTTGTTTGCTCTGCTCTTCATTCTTAAATGCATACCATTATGTAAGTAAGTGAATTCAATTGATTTGGCCTGTTCAAAATCCAAATTCTAGTAGACGACTTCTGTTCAACCAAAATCTGTCAAAATCCGTATCCAACAACACCCCCCAAAATCAAAATTCAAACAAATTACGAAGCAAGATTAACTGAACAAACACATGTGTTTTGAAAATCTCAAACCTTTCATATACATTCAAAATGAAATTGCAGTAGCACAATGTCTAAAATACATAATCTGCAATCCACAGAATTTCAATTTTCCCCCTAATACCTAATTTCTATTTAAACAATTGAAACATTTCATTAAAAAAAATTCCATAGACATCTAGTGTGTCGTTAAACTACCAAAATTATATCCTTTCTCCTTATAACTAGTATAAGGCGAGAAGGAATCGATCCCATGAGGAACGGTCGATTATTTCTTTCCAGAAGAGTGACAAAAACAAGTTTTGTAGGATAACTTTAAAATTATGTATAAAATCACAAAGTATGCAGAATTAAATACTGACAGAAAATTTAGAAACAGAACGAAGCAAGTGATGGGAAAAATCAATCTAAGAGGATTCCAGCTAGAAATTATCTTCTCCCTTAATCTTTGCAACTGTTCATTGATGCTTTAATTACTCGTTTAACTGGTAATAAATTAGTTATAACTGCCGACAATTGCCAAGCCACCAGTTTAACCTAATTTCGATAACCAGGACAATCGCCACTACTTACACTCTAACTGTGTAGCACACCTTTCAACAATCGCCAGAGGTTTGGTGAGAACAGTCGCATTAACGCTTGGACAAACCTAATTCTAGGTATTTACGTACATCGGGTTAACTTTAACCTAGATTACTTATTTCCAAAACAGGGAATCCTACGGGCTGCGAACCGGCAGGCAATATGTTGTTCACCACTAAAAATTAAATCTTTGTGACTATCGTCTCGATTAGATTTTTGGTATTCGATTAAATAATCAAACTAACAACCATGCAGTAGTGATTAATTCAATTATTCAATCTTGATTCGTTAAGCATAGAAAACAAGTAAATACTATAAATTTAACGAGGATTTGAACAAATTTGATCTCACAATTGCATGATCAAGGGATTAATAATGTTTTAACTGAAAAAGAGGAATTAGCTACTCATCTGGCAATAAAACGATCAAGAAATAATCAAGAATACCTTATTGAATTGCAGACAAAATAGAAAAGAATTTTGTTGTTGATGAAAGTAAAACCTAGATCATCCAAGAAAGAGGAAGTCGACCCAAATTCTGAAAACGAAAGATGCCGCAGAGAAAGTTGTGTTGCTTCCTCGTTCCTTTTTCGTTTCGCGTTCTAAATCCTTTTTTTTCACGTTGGGGATTATTTCTAATAATTAAAAATGTCCAATAATAAAAAATAAAAATCCTAATAAGGAAAATAATCCATAAATAAAATAAAAGCCCATGAAAAATTGAAGAATTAAATCCATGAAATCCAGCTCGTAATTGGTGTCTTGACTTTGGCCTTGGCGGCCTTTTTCGTCTTCTCGCAATAGTCAGGATCCCATCATCATCAAAAAGTGAAAATCGTCAAACTTTTATTCTCGAACTCTTCACTTCTTTAACATTCGTCTCTTGCTGCTAGTAAATCCATTATTTATTCACTCTTCCAAACTCCTTAAACCTGAAAACAACGAAAACATAACCAAAAAGCCGTATCTCTCGAGAAAATAGATATAAACTACGCACCAACAACTTTTGAAAAACCCCATGCATTGCATGGGAGGTCATAAAATAAAAAATGAATAGTAAAGAAAAACGACAACATAAATAAAATAAAATTTAAATGTGCAGACATATGGCATTAATGTAAAAAGTAATGAAAATAAAAAGCATATGATTTGTAGCATAATGAACATTGATATATAAACATACAACTCAGATGCAAAAAAATCCTTATTTAAAAAGTAAAAACCTTAATCACCTTTAAATCTATAGAGAATATCTTTTCACACAAATTTTTATCTTACTACACAGAATTTTTTTTCCAATTTCGCCCTTATTTTTTTAATTTTACGCGCGTTCATTCTGACCAAAGTTTGGTCAGAATATGACACATTATCCATACTGAAATATGGTCAGAATATACGTGTTGAGAGTCCACACTGGTTGATTCTGACCATATTTTAGGTAGAATGTTTGAAGTTTTCCAAACTCATAAATAGTCAGAGTATCATTCTGACCAATATTGAGTCCGAAATACTCTATACATTCAGACTAGAATTTGGTCAGGATAACAACAACAATATAAGAGCACCACTATTGATTCTGACTGAATTTCAGACAGAATATTAAAAGTTTTTTGTACTCAATTTAGTCAGAATGTCTTTCTGACCGGTATTGAGTATGAAAAACATTCAAATTTCTGACTAGAATAAAATCAGTATAATGATCGTATTCTGACTCAAATTGGGTCAGAATGGCTGCTGTGTGAATTGACAATAAATTGGCCAGAATAGTATATATTTTCCAAACTCATTTACGGTCAGAATGACAGGCGTGTGGAATATCCAAACGAAACCTACTGTCGGCTCTTGGTAAGTGTAAAACAACATTTGTGTGAAAAGATAGTCTCAATCTATATTGTCCACGAAAGTGTTACAGCGGCGTCGTGTGGCATGATTCCCAATTCCCAAGCACATTTATCCCTTGAAATAAAAAAAAATGGCTTATGTCCCTACCTCATCACTTCATGGATTCATAAATAACCGGATTTCGGTGATGGAATCACCGTTGATCTCCTTGCTTGATAAGACGATTCCGCAAGGAATCTCGAATCAAGGCAATGGTTCAAAATGAAACAAAAATAAGTGACAAAATAATTAATCATTCATCAATAAAGATCAAAGTAATATAGATGATGGAATAAGATGCATAATTAAATCCAACAGGACAAAAAAAGACGCTCTTTAGGCGGATGGTTAACGTACTTGCTTTAGTTATACTTATTTCATATGATGGAATAAGATGGGTTCTCTTTGTTGGTCAATGATCCTAGATGCTATGGTATGATTAGATAAGTGGTTATGGGTTTTTCTGTGTTTAATTCGATGCCAATTAGGTCAGAAACGGATTTGGAATCGAGTCTTGATGTTTCAGTGTTTTGGGAAAAACCCAGGCGGACGGGCGTCCGAGACCCTAGTAGCCCAGACGGGCTTTTGCAATAGGCAGACGGGCGTCTGAGGTCAGATTTTTTATTCAGGATGTAGCTGTTTTTTACGGACGGGCGTCCGAGGTTAGTGGACGGGCATCTGATTTTGGACGTGCGTCCATAGGTGTCCAAACGGGCGTCTGGCCTGTTTTACTTTGTTTTCACTATTCTAGCACCTTAGTTTGGTTTTTGACTTCACAATCATGTTTTCACTGTTTTAAACCTTTAATCCTGATACGTTAACAATAATTAAATATGAGCAAGCCTCGATTGAACTTCCGATTCGTTCAGGTAAAACACCGAATGTACTCTTAAAGGGAGTTGAAGTTCGGATCCGTCGGAAGGGCATGAAAGGGCTTGTGCTTTGATGAACTAGTGTTCATCAATGTCTGTGTAATTGTTAAGATATGATGTCTAGCTGTCTAAGTGAGGGAGTAGAGTGGTTAAGGTGAGTTTTATTCTGAAAACATTTAGGCGGTTAGTTAATTCACATTAATAATTACATACGTGTAGATAAAAGCTAAAACGTCATTTATTCTCGGTTAGGCACTATTTCATATCGGCGATGTGATACGTTCAAAAAGGTGAACAACGCTACTGGCCTTAAATGGCTGAAGGGTAGTGGAGGAAATTCATCGGACATATACGCATACCGGGGAGACCCCGGAGCTAATCGGTGCTAATCACCGTTAGTTAGCAAGTATATCTTCAGGCTGATGAACGCCATGCACAGTGTCCTTGAGTAGTGATGTAACAAAGATAAGCTAAGTTAGAACGTTTAGTCATGACGTGTTGATGGACACGAAGTGAACCCTAAATTGAGTCGGTCTCACTAAGATAATATCTTTAATAATAACTTTAGTTGAATTGTAGCTTCTACTTCTTACTTTGTACAAATGTACTTACCTCAAATGCATGTTTATTTATGTGTTTGGGGGAGAGAAGACGAACAGGTTAGTCAAGACTTTGAGGAGGACATTGATGACGACGTTTGAGGGCGCCGGACTTGAAGACCTTGTTTATTTTTCATTTATTCCATTTACTTCATAGACTTGGATTATTGTTGGAGATTGCATAGTTTGATTTTAGTATTTCATATGGATTCGTTTGGTTTTCCGATGTAATAAGTATTACATTTTATTCTACCTTTAGTATTCCTATTCTTGGTTATTTGAAAAAAATTACCCGAGTCTTTTTAGCTTTCGTTTGCTTTAATTTGATACGACATAGTAGAGGCTTAGGTGTAATATTATTTATTTAATATTATGCGTGCCGAACGTTTCGATTTTTCCGGATAAGGACTCGGTGTCCGGAAACGGGGCGTTACACCCTTGACATAGGCTACATGTATCATGTATGGTTTAGTGGATCATGTGATGATATGGTATGATTGAACCACCATAAAATGACTTTTTAACATAATATGTACTATTTCTATAAATAAAAAAAAAATAAAAAAAAAAAAAAAAAAACATAATATGTACTCCTTCCAACAAAAACATCATTAAATCTCACTTTAGTACTCTTAAAAAAAAGCATTTTCATCTAGAAAAATATACGTATTTAGTTCAATAAATTTCACATTCCAAAACAAAAGTACATTATGAAAAGGAAAGTTATACACCAATCTATTTTTTTTTTTTGAAAATATATTTAAAAACTAAAATACGCACAAATTTTAAAGAATAAATTTTATTGCATGCTACCTCCGTTCAAACGGATATGCGAGGTGGCTTGATCGGTACCGTTATTTTTTAAACTGAATTTAAACTGTGTTGTTCAGATTATTTAATCAGTCACTTCACTTAAAATAAACTCTCAATTTAATAATTTCCTTTAAAAAAACACCTCATCACGTCACTTCACTCCTGGATTTTCACGTGGGTTCACAACCTTTAGCAGTAACCTTTTTAGCTTTATAGGATAGGAAAGCTAAAATATTCACGAAGGGAAAAAAAGAAGGATTGAGAGTGAAAGATCATAAGATAAATCAACATCACTATGAATGGAGGCAGCATGCAATCATTTCCCATAATTTCTCTGCCTCGTCTTACAATCCTAAGTCTTGTCTTAGTCCTAAATGCAGATTTTAGTTCTCTTTTTTTTTTTTTTTATTTATTTATAAATAGTACTTTTCTTAGATAATCTTGTATCACGAAATTCTGAAATATGCTATCTTGCATTATGTACGTATATGTATATATTATGTATATGTATCTATAATGCGTCGGTATACCCGTGTTCGAGTTGTGTTGAAATTCTTTATCTAAAAATTTTATATATATATATATATATATATATATATATATATATAGGAGTAATTTAACCCGATTATCCGGAAAGATCCGACCCAAACCCGAAAAGAAAAAATTAAAAAATAAAACTAAAAGAAAAATCTAAACTAAACGCAGCAGAACAAACTTTTAAATATCAAAATAATAAAATCTAAGCTAAATAATAATAATAATAATAATAATAATAATAATAATAAACCTCCACAAATCTGGTGTAGATGATATTAATCGCTGCAGATCGTAGCATTTTTTCCTCCCGATAAGTTAGGGATTTGATTTACCAATCGTCCGATCAGTTATAGATTTCTTCAAATTAATTTAGGATGTAACAAAATATAGTAGGGATTAATATATATGATCCGCTCCGATCTACTGCATGCGACTGTGGCTTCCGTTTCGGATTAATTCGTCGGGATGTTGACCTCGAAATCAACTCATGATCGGTTACAGATTTGACCTTAGTGGGCGATTCACACCGATCGGGATTTCAATTCAATTCAGAAACCGATAGATGTAACAACTGTATAATGTAAAAGTGTTTTCATTGATTTATCTGATTGAATGATAGTACAATTATATAGTTGCCAATGTACTTGGGCAACAAGTCAATAAATAATAATAAATGCAAAAATAATATTGATCAACAAGAATTATGCGGAGTCTTCTGGAGTAGTCTCAACATGCCCCCACAATCCCACGGGAACTGAGAGGACGTGGAGATTGGACTTCAACAAGCTGAAGCGCGGGTTGCCAAGTGGTTTGGTGCATATGTCAGCCAACTGATCTTTGGAGGAGATAAAAGCAACTGGATACGTTTAGAGGCAACCAACTAACGAACGTGATGAAAGTCTATCTCAATGTGCTTAGTACGAGCATGGAAAACCGGATTTGCCGCAAGATACGTAGCACCCATGTTATCACACCAGAGAACTGGAAGGGCCGAAAGAGGAACATTCATTTCATGGAGGAGAGCACAAATCCATTGAACCTCAGCAGCAGTGTGAGAGAGAGACTTATATTCGGCCTCGGTACTACTTTTGGAGACGGTGTGTTGTTGCTTGGACCGCCAGCTGATCAAGGAAGAGCCAAGAAAGACACAGTAGGCACCCACGGAACGACGATCGTCAGAATCAGCTGCCCAATCGGCATCAGTAAAAGCATGTAACGTAAGAGATGAGGCCGGTGTGAGATGAAGGCCGTCAGATATAGTGTGTTTGAGATAGCGGAGAATGCGCTTGACTGCAGTCCAGTGGTCTTCGGTAGGAGAGTGCATATACTTGCTAACACGGTGAACAGCAAAAGCAATGTCAGGCCGAGTGAAGTTCAGGTATTGGAGGCCTCCAACAATAGTCCGATATAATGTAGGATCCGAGAAGCTAGGGCTGCCGAGCTGTGTGAGACGGAAATTGGCGGGCATAGGAGTAGCACAAGGCTTGGCAGAGGTCATACCAGCTTTCTGAAAGAGCTGAAGGATGTATTTGCGCTGAGTGAGGTAAAGCCCATCAGGAACCGAGAGAACTTCAATGCCAAGGAAATACTAGAGCGAACCAAGGTCTTTAACTGGGAAGTGAGAGGAGAGATGCGTGAGAACCTGCTGTATCAATGCTTCAGACGAGCCGGTGACAACAATGTCGTCAACATAAATAAAGAGATAAACTGTTAGGAAATCTACGCGGGAACGCAGCGGAATTCAAAAATTTATTTCCTATCGACCCAAGATCGACTTCGTTTAAGCAATAAACAAACAAGTAGTAGACGGTGGTTACCTTGGTTGATCTAAAAGATCGACGCTTTGACCGTCTAATGAGAGTAGTTCTGCACAGAGCCGCCCAAGTGTTCGGCCTCTACCGCTAGTCCACACGAACAGCCCGCCGGAATCCCATCATGGATTGCTATTGGAAAACTCCGGTTGCTAGACCGGCCCTTTTCCCCTCTCTCCAACTCTCTATAGGATGCTCTCTATTTTACACAAGAACTATTAGTTCTTGGAATTGTGATGTACAAAAGAGCTTGACACCCACCTCCTATTTATAGTAGAAGTGGCGCCCCAAGTAGAGTAGAAAGGAAGAAAACATTTTTCCAATAAAATAAGGAAAATATAATTGATTGATTTATCTCATTTATTATAATATCTCATATCAAATAAATCTAGGATATTGTCAATATCTTATATTGAATATTCCCAAGATATTGTCAATATCTAATATTGACTATCTTTATTTTATTACCATAAATCAATTTACACATGTATATATCACATATATATTACACAAATAAATCTATATATAAATATATATAGCCATTACATATGTGAACATGTATATCTTATATATATGTACATCACACGCATGTAAGCTAATATATATATAAATATTAATATCTAATATTAATATATGGTAATACCATTAATTAAATTGCACAATCCAAGTGTATCTTATACACTCCAAAATTGCGCCACCTTTAGCCAATAAATTGGCATCCGGAATATTCTTTAATTAATATAATTAATATCTTGTATTTTATTTATTCATAATAAATAAATACCACCATATTAATTTACCACTATAACCTTTATAGTCTCGAGATAAACTTTCCTTATTTGGTTATCATCTATAACCACATTTTAATCCGGCTAGATGTTCTTATGTGTGTGACCCGATAGGCTTCCGAATATGTTGGCCGTAGACACAAGGTGCAAATTACGAAAATGCCCTTCATGCCTAACGATCACGGGATAGCGTCTAGCAACACACCGTGACCCCCAATCATCGGAAGAGTCAAATGCAATGACTACTACCTTTCATGTGAAACAGTTACCGTGTAACTTACAATCCTATCGCTGTAATAATATCCATACGGTCGTACGTCGAGTGTCAAACATTAACGACCGTATCTTATAATCTGGATATCATGCTCTCTCGAAGTAACTCGCTTACTCCCACTTTGCAAAGATTCACGAGAGTAAGACATTCCTTATAAGAAGGCCATTTCGGATATTCGATCCCAATCATAGGATACGCGATTCCCGGACGACCAATCATGTATACTCCGCATGCTTCAATATCATACCCAATCACTATCGCATGATCGCCCCGTGGCTGGGGAAACCTCAATAGTGTCAAAGCATGACAATCCACACCGTGATGCCATGAAGACTCGGTCTTAAGGATAATTACACAACCGCCACATAGTGTGACACTTATCCGTGTAAGTGGGTCAGTCTAACGTACGCATTCTCTAATACACGCCCACGTACAGTCCAAGTGTCTCTACACTTCGATAGACGAGATCTATCCCTGCCCTTAAAGACGTAAGACATCTAATACGTGCTAGTCTGTTTATACTATCAATGCCCTGTTTAATAGTACATCAGCCTAGAGACATTTAAGTATCAAACTTATTAAAGTGATTAGAGATCTCATCAACCATAATCGCCTATCATGGTTTCTCTATCACAGTTTAATACTAAGGACGTTATCATATAACAATTCATAATTGGTTCTTTAAAAGAACAAATAAATGACAACAGAAAAGCCATTTAATATATGTATAAACATAAAGAAATAGTAGAAATAATCCGACCCGGTCGGATCCGGTCCAACCCTATTGGGTTTAGGACACTATTCCAACATAAACTTGTTCAGAGCCGCGGGAATATATATAATGAGCCGTCCGATTTCGACACATTAAAGCCGTAGCATAAAAGGACCTCATTGAGCCGTGAGAACCAAGCCCTGGGAGCCTGACGTAAGCCATAAAGACTGCGCTTTAAGCGACAAACATGATGGGGATAATCAAGATGCACAAAACCTGCAGGCTGTTGCATGAAAATAGTATTTGTCAGATAACCATGTAAAAATGCGTTCTGAATGTGTACCTGGCGGATTGCCCATCGGCGAGTCAAGGCAAGTGTGAGAAGGAGCCGAATGGTAATGGGCTTGACAACAGGACTGAAGGTCTCATGGTAGTCAATGCCCTCAGCTTGATGAAAACCCTTTGCAACCAGCCGAGCTTTATGACACTCGACAGTACCATCTGCATGAGACTTAACACGAAACACCCATTTGTTACCAATAACATTCATAGTAGGAGAATATGGAACAAGATCCCAGGTGTCATTACAGATCAGAGCATTAATTTCATCCTGCATTGCATCAAGCCACACACGGTGTTTAGAGGCTTCGGTGTAGGAGGTGGGTTCAGAGGTGGTGTTGAAGGTAAGATAGCCTCGAGGAAGAGGGTAGCGGATGAAGTCCGGATGGTTTTTGGGCTTGAGGGTTTTGGTTTGAGTTTGAGTGACCATGCGAGGTGGTGGAGGTGGGGAAGAGATTGATGTGGATGGGAGGGAGGAGGGGGGACTGGACGGAGGAGAGGAAGTGGAGGGGCTTGGGGGGGAGGACGGAGTGGGAGATGCCAGGTTTGATGGTGGTGCGGCGGGTGGAGGATGGGTAGAATGGACGAGTGGGTTTAATTGGAGAGGAAGGGGAACTTTGAGATCATTGTAGGTGAGGGGTTGGGACGGCTGGTGATACGGAAATGAAGCTTCATAAAAAATGAAATGACGGGCAACATAGATACGGCCCGTGGTGAGATCTAAACACTTGTAACCATGATGATTGGGGCTATACCCGAGGAAGATGCATGTCTTGGATCGGAAATCGGTTTTGTGATTGTTGTAAGGGCGGAGATATGGCCAGCAAGCACAGCCAAAAATACGATGGAAAGTGTAATCAGGAAGGCGACCATGGACTACCTCATAGGGCGATTTGTGATTGAGGATAGGTGTGGGAAGGAGATTAATGAGGTATGTGGTAGTGACAAAGGCGTCCTCCCAATAGGGTAAAGGGAGATTAGACCGAGCAAGGAGGGACAGAACGACCTCGACAATTTGGCGATGACGACGCTCAATGGCACCCATTTGTTCATGAGTGTGGGGACAAGATTGACGATGTTGGATACCAAGGGAAGTGAGGTAGGTGCAAAGACGACGAAATTCCCCACCCCAGTCGGTTTGCAAGGCTTTAAGCGTTGTATTAAATTGGCGTTCAATTAAGGCTTTGAATTGCATAAAGGTTTGCTCAACATCAGATTTTAAACGCAGAGGGTAAATCCACAAAAATTTAGTAAAATCATCCAAGAAGCTTAATATTTATTGCCATGAATCGATGGTTCGGCGCAGGGGTCCCATACATCAGAAAAGACCAAATCTAAAGGTGCAGTAGAAGTAAAAGACGAAACTGGTAAATGAGACCGATGGCTTTTAGCCAGCTGGCATGCTTCACAGACGGGATCAGAAGCTTTATTAGAAATAGTAATATTTTGCTGACGCAAGACACGACAGAGAACTGGATGGGAGCAATGTCCTAGACGCCGGTGCTATTGAGCTGAGGAGGAGTTGGTGGAGACAAGAGCTTGAGCGGAAAATTTGTTGAAGGAAGTGAAGAAATGATAAAGACCGTCCTGTAGGAAACCCCTATGATGGATTCGACCCGAGTAGTCCTTCACAAGGAAATAAGTGGCATGAAATTCAAAGTATACACAATTATCACGAGCAAACTGATGGACTGATAAAAGATTACTTTTCAGGGAAGGGGCAACAAGAACATTAGAAAGAGTAAAAGTATGATTAGGAGTGCTAAAGGAGGAGGAACCATAATGGGATATTTGAAAACCTGAGCCATCACAAATGTGAATTTTTTCGGGGCCATCGTAATGCTCAGACTGAAGGTGGAGATTCCGGAAGTCATTGGTCATATGATGCGTGGCACCTGTATCGGGAACCCAATCAGAGGGAGCAGCATTTGGAGCTTGTGCATTGTACGCATTTGGGGGACGAGGATTGCGGTTTGGCGGTGTAGTGGGCTGAAAGTCAGTTTCGAAGCGGTGCCAACATTCCTGAGCAGTGTGACCCATTTTAAAGCACAGCTGACATGTGGGAGCTTGACCGGGAGGATATTTGTGTCCACGGCCTAAACCTCTTCCTGAATTAGAGCGGCCACGCCCCCATGAGCCTGAATTTCCACCCGAATTACCGGCTGAGTTAATACCTGAATCGCCACGACCCCAGGAATAATTGCCTGCTGAATTTGAGTAGTTGGCCGAGATAGGGGCTGGCGGGGGAGAGACGACCGAAGTGTGGCGCTGTATACGAGCCTTGGTGGTAAGAAGAAAGGAGTAAGCTTCTTCCAACGTCAAATGATCACGGGCAGAGAGGAGGGTCACCATGGAATCATAATCAGGCCCAAGTCCTGCCAATAAATAAGCAACTGTATCATCAGTGGAGAGGGGGTGGCCGGCCATGGATAACTCGTCTGCAAGCTATTTAATGGTGGTGAAATATTCAGTAGCCGTTTTGTTCTCCTTTTTCGTGGAAGCTAATTGTGTTCGCAGATGAACGAGTCGGGCTCGACTTTGAGACGCAAAACAGGTATGAAGTGCAATCCATATTTCGGCAGAGGTGGAGGAGTGATAAACCTGCATAAGAACGTCTTCAGAGAGAGAGGAAGTGATGGTGCTGAGGATTAAATTATCCTGCTGAATCCACGTATCGTAAGCCGGATTTTCAGTTGTGTTGCCGGCCGGAGAAGTGATGGTTTTGGGCGGCTGTTTGATTGAGCCATCTACGTAACCAAAAACATCATGTCCACGGAGATACGGCACGATTTGTGCACGCCAGAGATGAAAGTTCGAGCGGCTAAGTTTAATGATATGAATAGTGGAGAAGGGGTTGAAAGTGGGTAGAGATTTGCTTGTGGCTGTGGCGTTACGGTGGAAGACTCGGTGGTGGACTTGTCTAGGGTTTTTCTTTTTTTTGCAGAAAGAAGATGATGATGCGGCTGTTTGGTGTGTTTCTTTTTTTTTGTTTTTTTGTTTTTTTTGTTTAGGGTTTGGGAAGAATTAGGGCGGGTGGGAACGTGAGGACCATGAGGAATCAATTACGCTCTGATACCATAACAACTGTATAATGTAAAAGTGTTTTCATTGATTTATCTGATTGAATGATAGTACAATTATATAGTTGCCAATGTACTTGGGCAACAAGTCAATAAATAATAATAAATGCAAAAATAATATTGATCAACAAGAATTATGCGGAGTCATCTAGAGTAGTGTTGTTTTTTCTTCGAGAGGATCTTTTTTCAATTCACAAACCGTAGGCCATTTTCCGCAGGATGATTTTTTAACAAAGTTTGATTTTATGTGTGCATTGAATATTACAGGATTGTCCATGATGGTAGATTATGAAGGCGATGGGTATGGCGGTGGCCTCAGACAAGATGGGAATTTGAATGAGATAGATGCGACTATTACTTTTATAACGGGTTTTTTTATGGATTTTCTGGATTCCGGTTCGTTAAATTCATACTCCAATTTGTTATATCACTTGAAATGTGATTTTGCTTACATGTGTCACTGATTCT
This sequence comes from Gentiana dahurica var. dahurica, assembly GCA_024500145.1. NCBI lineage: Eukaryota > Viridiplantae > Streptophyta > Magnoliopsida > Gentianales > Gentianaceae > Gentiana > Gentiana dahurica. The sequence continues at coordinate 30,084,051 of CM044908.1, forward strand.
TAGTAATTTGTTTCAGATTTTAGTACAATTGGATACATGGATGATTCATATATTTATTCGGTCAACTCATTTCATTTAATTATTTATTTGTTGATTAATTTAAACATAAAAATTGTTTATGTTTTCAATTTTTGCCCAGGCAGTAATGAGTGCCTTTTGAGTTTGACGTTAGTCATGCTGAAATCTATTGACATGAGGGAGATAGGTGAAGTGGTTTTGGTCCAAGATCAGGATCGTTCTTATAAGTAAGTTTAACTGCTTTTTAAAACTTTTCTTTTTGATGTTTTAAATGTGTAATTTACTTCCTGACGATGGTTTTAGAGGATCTGCACAACAATTTCCCATTTGTGCCATATGTTTTGTGTCCAGGTTCATCTCATTATTTATTGATGGATTATTGATACATATAGAACTTGAATTTTGTTTATTCTGTTTGATCACTACTTATCAGATCTCTTTACTTATTACGGTGAAATTGTAGAATATTATTTTTTTTGTATTGTCTTTACTAATTCAAAAGTCATTATATTATAGAAAGAATTAGAAGTTGTCAAGCAGCAAGGACGTAAGATTATGTAGGGTGTAATATCAAACGGTAAAACATGTAGTCCTTGCATTCCTATTCAAATGAAACTGTTGTCAAAATCATTTGATGTTTGTTTCCCTTTCAAGATCAATCCACACTCTTTCCCCAGATGATTGAAATTCCTTATAAGCAACGCCGTTCCCTGGCCACTTTTTCATCAGGTCGTGCTCTTAACTTCTTTACAAAATATATTTGAAGCCAATGTGTCCAGTTACTTGGGGGATAATTTAGAAAGTGATATTTTATTCCTATGGGTTAGAGTTTTAGGCTTAGAATTTTGAAGTTGTGGTTGATGGTGGTAGTTTTTAGATGAGATATCTCAGTATAGATTGAATTACATTTTTTTTATGGTGATACTTGCTGAATTTCAAGATGTTTGAGTTTGGGTGTTGTTGGTCTCTTGGAAAGCCTAACACAAGTTTAGAGGGGGTGAATAAACTTGTCACCAAAAGCTAGATCTAATGCAATTAAGGTTCACTTTTAACTTGTGTCGAGTTAAACTGAAAAAACTGAGTTTAAGTCAAATTGACTTATAACAAACTAAGTCAACCGGCAGCGGATATAAGTTTCGGCCTTTATCTGGATCTTGTTGTTTATATGAAAAAGCTATGTATGCAAACTGAATTCTGGTGAATGTCAGTTTGTGTGCTGTGTAACAATCAGTTTCAGTATGCTGTAAAAATAATAATAAATGCTGTAGCAGATTGTAAATGCATAAAGTAAGTAAAGCAAGATTTATAGTGGTTCCAGGTGGTGTAATCATGTACGCCCACTTTTCCCCTGTGATGTAGGAGGAAAATTCCACTAGAACTCTTTGAGATACGCTGTTACAAAAAGTCCTAAACGATAGTCCTTGACTTTTCCCTAGCTTCCCTATCTAAACAACTAAAGAACAGGTAGGATGTTTGCTCTTCAACTTCTTGAACACTGGTCCTTAAAGGGTTGCAATTGCCTCTTCTCCAGCTACCACCACAAACATAGTCTACCCGACTGCTAGTGACTACAACTATCCTTGGCAAGTCCTAAACCGGATTGCTTCACAGTCTAAACCTTTGATTGAATAATCAAAGTTGGGTTGAGAATCAATAAATTGATTCTCGCTTGTGGTTCTTCTAAGTGTCGAAATCTGGATGTGATTGATGTTGCTTGAACACTTGAAGAAATCTAGATATGATCTTGTTGAGCGCAAATAGCAATTCAAATGAACTAGACTTGTGCTTGCAATAACGCTTGTGATCTCGTAGAATTGTTGTTTGATCCTTAATGTCAAGTCCTCTATTTATAGTGTGAGGTCCAACGTTCATCTTGCTTGAATTTGAATTGCATCAACGTCTATATTTTCATATGTCGGTGTCAGTGACCGTTCTGACATGTCAGTTCTTTATGCAATAGAAATCCTTGATTTATAACGTTTGAATGTACTTTCAGTTGTTTGGATGGCTGAATATAAAACTGAGTATCCTGATCAGTTTTATAGTGATTGTGTCAGTTATCAGTTTGTTAACTAACCTAGAGCATTAACTGAGTTTTTTACTCTTCTTCAAAACTTCAGTACTTTAGTTATCTAATCTATCATGACTTAATCAAATTACACCATTCCTTATACAAATCATCCAAGATATCATTGTCCTTATTATTCTTAGGTCTTTTTTCAAGATCCATAAAGTCAGTTCATGCCATTATAGACTTACATGAATTCTAACTTTACAGTCTTGGTTTAAGTCTTCACAACTGAGTTTGAACCCTCAGTTCTTCAATATTCTTCTACTGAGTCTGTGTCCTTCGGTTCTTCTTTTATTGAGTCTGTTCCCTAAGGCTTCAGTTCTAGATAAGTCAACCGAGTCTGTATCCCTCACCGAACTTACATTCTTCAGTTGAGTGACGTATTCAGTTTATGTCATGTTCCAGTTTTAAGATGATTTCTAGTTTCAGTTTTATGACACTTCTTTCTATTACAGTGCTTGTCTCATTTAACCAATACAATTATCAGACTCTAGAAAAACTTATACATTCAGATCTAGACATCTTTTAGCTTTCCACTATAACAGTTAGTTTCAGCACTTCATCAATTGGGTGTAAATAATTAAACAAGATGAATCATCATCAAAACATAAATTTTATTTCCAACAATTTCCCCCTTTTTGATGATGCCAAAATCCGCCTTAAAAGAAAGCTTAAAGATAAAAAACAATGCAAAAAGGTAAAACTGGAAACTGGATATCTCATTAAAACTTTCAAAAACTGGATCAAGTTACACATTTGATTGTAAACTGAAACGAAGACTAATCAGCTTTTTGTGTTACTAAAATAAACTTACTTCTTTTGTTGTGTAGACAAAATTCATCTTCAATCTTTGTATCTTCTTTGGAAATTGTTCTGAGATAGTGCACTTGGCTTGTTAGCTTCCATTTTCTCCAAAAGACTAATTTAGGAAGATGACTTTCATCTTTGTAATAATTTTTAAATTCGGCAACGTCACTCACAACCACTTAAGCAAAAAGGATATAAATTTATAATATAAAAAGCAAACAAGATTTATAGTATAAATATTACAACGCCATAATATGTAATAAACAAATTACACCGCTATACGTTGACAAACTATATCTACTACACTTTGATTTCACTTTTTTCAAAAATATATCAATCAATGTTCTTGTTGAATTATGCAGATATTACCTCACGTCTATAGTAACACTGTACCTATATGGCCTGCCTAAATTTATAACTCACAACCACTTGAAGTGTGGGACCCGCCGATAGTGACCATACATGACATATAGGTTTGACACATAGGTACAGTGTCAAGTCTTGTCTTCAGACTGGAGAACATGGCTAGTCAAAAGAAGCATTAATTGGATTCCGTCTAAATTAGGAGGGATTCCGTCTAAAACATCATCTTTATCATCATCTTTCTTCTTTAAAACATCCTTGGGTATAGATGATGTGATGAATTCATTTCTCTGAGCTATCTCTCTGAATCTATTGTAACATTTGGTGAGAAACTCATCCATAGGAAATAGTGCATATAAATTTGGGATTTCAAGTTTCTCCAACAATAGCTTATCTTCAGTTTGTAGGGTAGCTTCATAAGAATCTTCAGTTTCGAGCTTCATCTTCATTAGTTTGATAATCTTTTCAAAGATCAAAGATGTACTCCTGTGGTTGCTGAGTTTCCTGTTCTTCTTGCTCAACATGCATAACGGAAACTTGTTTCTCTGATATTTTCTGTTGTATTTGAGAAACCACATCAGTAACCAATGCCTTATTCCGACTGAATTCAGTTGTTGTTTGTTGTTCCCCCTTAGTTGGCTAACTCACTTGAAGTACCTAGGGACAAACATTGTCCAACTGACTTGTCCTTCTGTGTTTCAGCCTTCCTTTTAATTCCTTGTGCGATTTGCTGAGACACAGTTTTCTTATTGGCTTCAGGTTGGGAAGTCTTGGATGTTTATTTCCTAGAATGGACAGGTGGTGCATCATTAGCTTTTGTAAATGCAGCAGCAGTTTTTTTTCGCTTCTTCCCATCACTGAGTCTTTCCAATAATGTTGAATCACTGTGCTTAGTGATTTTCTTAACAAAAATCTGCCAACTAACTGTCTTCCTTCAGCTTCGGTTTTGGTAACACATGCTAACTCAGCTATGTGTTTCTTCTTAATCTGATTGAAAATGTATCATGCCCAATTGAACTCAAAACCATCCCATATGACGTTCATCGGGTATATCCCATCTTCAGTTAACTTGCTTAACCCTTTGTGTTGTCCAATAATATGTTTGTTGATCCACCGGCTGAGAAGACCAAATTCAGTTTTAAGGTTGGAAAGCGCTGTATTAACTACGGCTGGTTGATCTGAAGCTGAAATTTGATGAAGAAAAGCTTCACGCTTGAGTGGCAGACAAGCTAGGTCAATTGATTTCACTAGGGGATCTTTGAAACCAAATAACTGCCTGATGATGTCTTCATTGAAAAAAATCTTCTGTCCACGAACCCTTGTTAAAAGAGAGTTCTTCAGTATCTTCATGTTTTCCCAGAATTGCAATAGACCTCCCAAGTCTATGTCTTCCTGCAATTCCACTTCCAATAGGTTCTTTAAACCATGTATTCTTCCAATCTTTTCACTTATGTAACTGGAGAGAAGAGTATTTGCACACATCTCTTCAAATTCTTTGCACGAAAAGGTAACTGGCTTAGTAATTAATCTTTCTGCTTGAGTTTGTTTTGAAGCTGCCATTTTGAGACTTTGCTAAGAAAAAATTGGAGGGGTAAGAAAATCGCTTTCTTTGAGAAAAAGATTTAACTTTTATTTTGTAAAGATAAAAGATGAAAGATGGTTGAATATATAAGGGAGAGGACGGTTGGTGATTTGATCCACGATCTTCTGAAAGATTTTGTACAACTTTTCAAATTCCATGATGTTTTTGCATAACCGATGCATGTACTATCTGACATTTCGGGGTTGTACACGCAACAAATTCTGACAAAAACGGCGGTAATTAAATGCGATGTAACTGTTGTTAGTTTTATCCTTTCGCCTTTTGACTTTCCTTGACTGAAAAACAAACTGATTGATATCAGTTTCAAAGAATAATCAGTTGCGTCAAAATTTCAGTTCAGTAGGTCAGTTTGAGATTGTTGATGTCAATGATTGATATGTCTAGTGAGCGCACCCAGCTTGACAAAGATCAATCCCTTTGACAAATCTCTGAGCTTAAACTGACTTAACTGACTTTGATAATTCACAATTCAGTTCTCAGTTTAGCAAACCTTTCTTTGTCCAGAGGTTTGGTAAAAATGCCAGCTAACTGACCTTCAGTTGGGACATAGAGAACTGTAACATCCTTTTTCTCCACATGATCCCGTATAAAGTGATGTCTCACATCATTGTGCTTAGTTTTTGAGTGCAATATTGGATTGTGAGTTATGGCAATTACACTGGTGTTATCACACATTATAGGGATCAATCCTTCCCTATTCCATAACATCTTAATTGTTGCATATCCATAAAACTTGAGCACAACAGCTTCCAGCTGTTATATACTCAGCTTCAGCTGTTGATGTTGAAATTGAGTTTTGTTTCTTGCTTAACCATGACACAAGTCTATTTCCTAGCAACTGACATGTGCCTGAAGTACTTTTTATGTCCACTTTTCATCCAGCATAGTGAGTCTAAGTAGGATATCAGCTTGAATTCTCCTTCTTTTGAGTACCATATCCCTACTCCTTCTGTATCCTTTAAATACTTCAAGGTTCTTTTGACAACTGTGAGATGACTTTCTTTAGGCTTTGTTTGAAATCTTGCACAAACACCAATTGCAAAGGATATGTCTGGTCTACTAGTGAAGAGAGTTTGAGAAAGTAATAATACTTGAGTAAACTCCAACTTGTTTATTCATGTTGAAAGAATGAGTATAAATAGATACACGAGAGGATCCTTACAAGAGAGGATCCTAGCTAGTAAAGTAAAAGTAACTAGAGCCGGCTACAATAAATGCTAGAGTCGGCTATGTCTATGCTATTACATAATAGGACAAAGGATAGTTACTTTATGACTATTAGGACATATTAATTGTTTATTCAATGCAATTAATATGTCTCTTGATAAAAAGTAACACGTTACATTGTAACATGTTATGAGTGTAATAATAATGTAATATTAACCATAATATTTCCACACCCCCCCTCAAACTGGGTTGTATATGTTTATACAGCCAAGTTTGCTACTCAGTCTGCTGAACATAAGTGGTGGTATGGCCTTGGTGAGAATATCAGCATTCTGATCTGCTGAGGGAACATACTGGAGTTGAATAATCTTGGCATCAATCTTCTCCTTTAGGAAGTGTCTGTCAATGTCCACATGTTTGGTTTTATCATGATGGACTGGATCCTCTGCCATGCATAAGGCTGAGTTATTGTCACAACAGAGTGTGATAGGTTGCTGAAGAGGTTGCTGAAGTTCAGTGAGTACCCTTTTTAGCCACAGAGCTTCACAAATGCCAAGTACAAGTGCCCTGAGTTCAGCTTCAGCACTGCTTCTTGACACAGTAGGCTGTTTCTTGCTTCTCCAAGTAACTAGGTTTCCCCATACATATGAGCAATAGCCTGTGGTAGATCTTCTGTCAATGTGACATCCAGCCCAATCAGCATCAGTGTAGACCTTGATTGATCTATCAGGAGACTTGGTGAAATGTAAGCCCTGGCCAGGAGTGGACTTCAGGTACCTCAGTATCCTGTTCACAACATCCCAATGTTGCTCAGTAGGGCAATGCATGAACTGGCTAACCAGACTGACGCCATATGCAATATCAGGTCTTGTATGGGACAGATAAATGAGTTTCCCTACAAGTCTTTGATATTGATCCTTTCTGACAGCAATGTCACCATGCAGCAGGGTATTACTGGGGTCTACTGGGGATACAACAGGTTTGCATCCCAGCATGCCAGTTTCCTTCAGCAGGTCCAGCACATACTTCCTCTGTGAAACAGATATACCCTGGATGTTCCTAGCTATTTCCATACCAAGAAAGTACTTGAGGTAGCCCAAATCTTTAACTTGAAATACTTTTGCCAGCAGGGTCTTCAAGTGTTGGATCTCAACAGGTCATCACCAGGAAGGATGATATCATCCACATAGACAATAAGAATGGACCTTTTCTGGTTTGTTGTTTTGATAAACATTGTGTGATCTGAGTTGCATTGATGGTATCCAGCAGCTTTAACCACATGAGTGAGTTTGCCAAACCAGGCTCTGGGACTGCTTTAGGCCATATAGAGATTTCCTCAATTTGCAAACTTTCCCTTGAGTGTGAGTGTTGGAAAAACCAGGAGGCACATTCATATAGACTTCCTCAGGAAGGTCACCGTTTAGGAAAGCATTCTTGATATCCAATTGGTGTAGAGGCCAGTCAAGTTGGACAACAATTGAGATCAGTACCCTGACAGTGTTTAGTTTTGCCACAGGTGCAAAGGTTTCCTTGTAGTCAAGGCCATATGTTTGAGTGAATCCCCTTGCAACCAGTCTAGCTTTGTATTTGTCAATAGTACCATCAGCATTGTACTTGATAGTGAACAGCCATTTGTAGCTGACTGTCTTCTTTCCATGTGGGAGAGTGATGAGATCCCAAGTATGGTTGTCAAGGAGAGCAGTCATTTCAGTTTTGACAGCTGCCTTCCACTTATCATGTTGGAGAGCTTCCTGTATATTCTTAGGAATAGAGTGAGAATCCAAATCCTGTGTAAACATGGCAAAAACAGGTGATAACTGATCATAGGATAGATAATTATGAATAGAGTGATTAGTAGTGCAAGATCTCTTTCCCTTCCTGATAGCAATAGGTCTGTCATCAACGTCAGCAGGCTGCTGAGAGTCAGTGGGGTGCTGAGGTTCAGTCTGCTGTGACTCAGTAGGTTGCTGAGTGTCAGTAGTCTCTGGTTCAGCAGGCTCTGGGTCAGTAGACTCTGGTTCAGGAGGTTGCTGAGGATCAGTGGGGTGCTGAGGTTCAAGAGTTTGCTGAGGGAAAGGATTTAGGTCAAGTTCAATCAGGTTTCCATCAGTGACTGCCTCAGTGGACTTGCTGTAGTAGGGAGTCCTTTCAAAGAATTTTACATCCATAGAATTGTAAAATCTCTTTTCAGAAGGAGAGTAACACTTGTAACCTTTCCTGTCCTTTGCATATCCTAGGAAAATGCACTTGTGAGCTTTGGGATCAAGTTTGCTTCTGTGTTGGGCATGGATATAAACAAATACAGTACAACCAAAGATTTTTGGTGGTAATTGGGAAATAAGATGAGGGCAGGAGTGTGTGGTCAGGAGGGTTTGGATAGGAGTTTTGAAGCCTAACACTCTGCTGGGAAGTCTGTTGATTAAGTATGTGGCGCTTAATATAGCTTCACCCCACATATACTTTGGGACATGGGTAGTGAACATGATTGATCGAGCCATCTCCAGTAGGTGCCTGTTCTTTCTCTCAGCAACCCCATTTTGTTGAGGTGTTTCCACACAACTGCTGATATGGACAATCCCCTTATTCATCAAGAAATTACTGAGGTTAGACTCATAGTATTCAAGAGCATTATCAGTCTTTAAGATCTTGATCTTAGTGTCAAATTGAGTAGAGATCATGTTGTAGAATTCCTGAAAAACTGGTCCAACTTCAGATTTATCCTTCATTAAAAACAGCCATGTGTTCTGGTATGATCATCAATGAAAGTGACAAACCACCTTTTTCCTGTTATACTTTTTACCCTTGAAGGTCCCCATACATCACTATGAATTAAAGTGAAAGGTGTGGAAGGCAAATAAGGTAGTTTGGCATACACAGATTTGGTAAGTTTGGCAAATTGACAAATATCACATTGAAGATCATTGACATTACATCCTTTAAATAATTCGAGAATTACAGACTTCAAATAACCAAAACTTGGATGTCCTAGTCTATAATGCCATAACATGATATTATCTAAGGTTTGAGTGCAGGCTGCTGAGGCAGATTCAGTCTTCAGTCTTCAGCAGGGTCGACCACATACAATCCTAAGCAGGGTTTAGCCCTCCCAATCACTTCCTGTGAAGAAGGGTCCTGGAAAGTGCACTGATTCTTATTAAAAACAACAGTTCAATTTAAATCTTTTGCAAGTCTACTGACAGATATGAGATTGCAGTCTAGCTTTGGAACAAATAGGACATCCTTTAGACATATCTTGTTAGTGAGTTTAATATTTCCAAAACCTTTTGCACGAGAGATAGATCCATCGGCAGCCTTAACATTGTGAATTTGTTGACATGGCATAAGGTGAGTTATGAGGTTTTTATTACCAGTCATATGGGAGGAGGCCCCAGAATCAACAATCCATGTTTTATTACTAATAGAAGAGTAGAATTTACCTGCACTAGCCTGGGTAGCCGTGTCAGTAGAGGTACTACCTTCTTTTTGTTGAGTGAGGAAAGCTTTGAATGCAGCAAACTGAGCATTCAACTTGTTGTCATTCTCCTCTTCATGGACATGCCTGCCCTGACTTTCCCTGGTAGGTTTGAGGATTTAGGCATGCCATGTAGCTTCCAGCAAGTGTCCTTGGTGTGATTTGTGCGTTTGCGGTGCTCACAGAACAACTTTCCAGTTCTATCAGGAGGCTTCCTGACAGCCTCAGTAACCTCAGCAGGCTTCCTGATGGTCAGCAAGGTAGCACTCTCGGCAGGGTTGTCAGCAGGGGAGTTCAGAAGCATCACTTTCCTTCTGCTTTCCTCATGTTTGACTTCAAAAAACATGGATTTGAGATTGGGGAGAGGTTTTGTGGCAAGGATTCTTCCTCTAACATCATCAAGAGCAGGATTCAGTCCAGGAAGAAACTTGAATACTCTCTTTTTCTCAATAATGTCCTTATAAAGGGCAGCATCCTTGACATCATTCCAGGGGTGAGTTTCCAGGATATCTAGATGTTGCCATGCCCTAGACAGTTGGTTGAAGTATTGAGTTATAGACATATCTCCTTGCCTGCAGTTTTGAATCTGAGCTTCAAGTTCATACACTTCTGAGGTATTGTCTTTCTTGGAGTAAAGATCCCTGGCATTATCCCAGATTTCCTTTGCAGTATCATACATCATAAAGTTCTCACTAATCTCTTTTGTCATTGATCTTGTGAGAATGGTCATGACTTGATTATTAGCAGTATCCCATGCTTCAAATCTTGGGTCATCTTCAGTAGGGGCAGGTTTAGAGCCGGACAGGTATCCCATCTTACCTTGTCCAGAGATGTACATTTTCATAGATCTTGACCATAGCAAATAGTTGTTGCCATCAAGTCTATGATTAGTATAAGATGAAGATTCAGTGACCCCAGTCTGCTGAGGCAGCTGGGACTCAACTGAAGGTGAGGAAGCTTCAGATAGTGAAGACATTCTTGATTCAGCAGGGTGCTGAGAGTTTGCAGCGGATTTCAGGAGTTTAAGGCTCCGCTACCATGAAGAGAGTTTGAGAAAGTAATAATACTTGAGTAAACTCCAACTTGTTTATTCATGTTGAAAGAATGAGTATAAATAGATACACGAGAGGATCCTTACAAGAGAGGATCCTAGCTAGTAAAGTAAAAGTAACTAGAGCCGGCTACAATAAATGCTAGAGTCGGCTATGTCTATGCTATTACATAATAGGACAAAGGATAGTTACTTTATGACTATTAGGACATATTAATTGTTTATTCAATGCAATTAATATGTCTCTTGATAAAAAGTAACACGTTACATTGTAACATGTTATGAGTGTAATAATAATGTAATATTAACCATAATATTTCCACAACTAGCTATTAGGTAAAGTAGACTTCCAATCATTCTTCTATAGAGAGTCTGTTCCACATCATTGCCATCTTTGTCTTCATCTAATATGATGTTAGTTCCAATTGGTGTGACAATGCCAGCTAATTTTTCCATTCCAAACTTCTTGATTAATTCTCTTGTGTATTTGGTTTGGTGAATGAAAATTCCTTTAGACATATGTTTTACTTGTAAACCTAGAAAGTAATTCAATTCTCCCATCATACTCATTTGAAATTTTCTCTTCATCAAACTTGCAAATTTTTCACAGAGTTATTCATTTTCTGATCCAAAATGATGTCATCAACATAGATTTGAACTAGAAGGGTACTTTCTTCAAGTTTAATTCTGAATAAAGTTATGTCAATGGTTCCTTTTGTAAAACCATTGTCTACCAATAACTGAGATAGAGTATCATACCAGGCTCTTGGTGCCTGTTTTAGTCCATAAAGAGCTTTTCTCAGTTTAAAGATTTTGTCAGCTTGTTCTTTGATTTCAAATCCTGGGGACTGCTGTACATAGACTTCTTCTTTAAGAATTCCATTCAAAAATGCACTTTTAACGTCCATCTGGTACACTTTGAATTTCTTGTATGCTGCAAAGGCAAGAAATAATCTGATTGCCTCTAATCTTGCAACTGGAGCATAAGTTTCATCGAAATCTATCCCTTCTGCTTGCGAGTAGCCCTTTGCTACAAGTCTGGCTTTATTTCTGATGATATTTCCTTCTTCGATTATGTTGACATGATCTGGCTTGTCAACTAATTCCCAAACTTGATTTCTTTCAAATTCATTGAGTTCTTCTTGCATGGCCATAATCCAATCTAGATCTTTCAAGGCTTCTTCAATTTCTTTTGGTTCAAACTGAGATAGAAAACATGCTATCATAGCATCTAGTTGATGTCTTGTCCGAACTCCTGCTTGGAAATCACCTATCACTTGTTCTTCAGGGTGATCTCTCATCCATTCATGTACTGGGGTTGCATCAAGGGATCTTGATTTTGTTGGATAGGTTCTTCTTGAACTGGTTCTTCTTGAGCTTGATTTGGATCATTTTCATGGTGTTGTTCAGCTGCAGGTCCTGTTACTAGGAACTGAGACTGATCTTGGTCTGGGGAATCAGAGATCCTCAATTTTTCAATATCTATAAAAACTTGTTTTGGGGTCCTGACTGAGATTGAGAAAAAGGTTATTCTTTGTCTTCAATTGTATCTCCATTAAAGATTTGTTCATCAAATACCACATGTATTGATTCTTCATGCTTGAGTGTTCATTTGTTTAGTACTCTAAAGGCTTTACTAACACTTGAGTCTCCCAGAAACACTCCTTCATCAGCTTTGGGCTGAAAAACCTTGAGCTGATCCTTTCCATTATTGTGAATAAAGCATTTGCTTCCAAAGACATGAAAATATGAGACGTTTGGTTTCCTTCCATTCCAAATTTCATAGGTTGCCTTTTCATGTCTTCTGTTCATGAGAGCTCGATTCTGAGTGTAGCAAGCTGTATTTACAGCTTCTGCCCAATATCTTTCAGGTAACTTTGATTCATAGATCATTGTCCTTCCATCTTCCTTGAGTGTTCTATTTCTTCTTTCAGCTACTCCATTCTGTTGAGGTGTTGCTATAGCTGCAAGCTGTTGTAGTACTCCATTTTCTCCACAATATTTGATGATTATGTTGTTGAGAAATTCAGTTCCTTTGTCGGATCTAATCTTGACTACTGTCATTCCATTCTGATTCTGGAGTCTCTTGAGAAGTTCCGTCAGCTGTTGCTTGGTTTCACTTTTCTTAGTCATGAAGATGACCCAAGTGTATCTTGAATAATCTTCAACTACCAACAAGGTGTATTTCTTTCCACTAACACTAATCGGTGTAATTGGTCCAAATAAATACATATGTAACAGTTCTAAGACTCTGGTTGTTGAATGCTGAGACTTGGTCTTAAAACTCACTTTGGTTTGCTTTCCTTGTTGACATGCATCACACAGGCTGTCTTTCTTGTATGACATTTTTGGTAGTCCAATCACCATGTTTTTCTTGACTTAGAGGTTGATGTCATCAAAGTTCAGATGACTCAGTTTTTTGTGCCAATGCCAACTGAGTTCTGACTTGGTGTGCACAATTAAACAAGTTTCTGAGACTGCTGTAGACCAATCTACAACATACATGTTCTCTTTTCTTCTCCCGGCGAGAACTACTTGATAAGCTGTCTCATTATCAACAATGCAGAACTTCTGGTCAAAAATGACTTTGTATCCCATATCACAGAATTGACTTGAGCTTAGAAGATTGTAATGAAGTCCTTCCACATAAGATACATTCTTGATTGTAAGTCCATTTCTGATCAAATCTGCATAACCTTTTGTGTATCCAGGTCTGTCTTTACTTCCAAAATTGACTTTTGGTCCATCATTGGCTACGAAATTGGTGAGACATTCCTTGCTCCTTGTCATATGTCTGGAGCATCCACTGTCAAAATACCAAGTGTCCTACAAGACAAATTAAAAAGTTTTAGGTACCCAACTCTGTTTGGGTCCATAGGAGTCAGTTGTTAGTACAACTCGGGGGATATTTTCATAAGGTCTCCTTTGGAAATTGTTGCACTAGTTTTCATATATGTAAGCCACATTCCCATAGTATCTATTTTTGGACTATGCCTTATTTATATGTTCTCTCAAATTTTTGGCTGAGATTGTTTTTCAAAATGCCTTCTGTTATTGAAAGCTGGATAATGACCATCATTCTTTTTGTACTAAGGTCTAGGCTGACTTCTGTGCTGAGAACTGGGATATGTACTATGCTGAGTCCTGGACTGAAACTTGTGATAATTTTCTATCTAGAATGATTTCCCCTATCAGTTTTAATAACAGGTTCAGTAAAATTCCAATCAACATCAGTGGGAAATAATCTACCTTTCCCCCTTGATGTGTGAATCTTTGAATGGTTAACATTCTTATATTTAGTCTGATTAAAATTTCTCTGGTTCTTGACTGTCGTAGGTCTGGCAGTTGATCTACTCTTCATGTTTTCTTGAGGTGCAGCTGATCTACCTTTCCATTTACCTTTATTGGTAAGTGCTGCTGATGACGTAGATCAAGTAATAAAATACTTGACCACCATAAACCAATACTAGCAAGAGGACTATGCCCATCGTAGTATAGCTATAGTGAATCAAGGTCGATCCCACAGGGAACCAATTGTGGATCATCTTATATACAAACAATTAATTAAACATGTCAAGGACATAGAGGCGGTCTACGACCAACATAAGACAAGAAAGGTAAAGACACGACTCGACACAACGTAATTAACCTCCCCAATTATAGTCTTTATCGTTTGGACCTAGATAATTTATATAACAAACTGAACTTATTAACAGTCAATCCGTTTGTATCTATCTTAGATTGGCTACGGGAGTCATCCTCTTTAACTTGACTTAGCACCGGTTAGGTTGCTAGATCACTGTGCTACATTACGTGACTTCACCTTTTGGGTATCCATCTCATATAACTTGCACGCTTACGACACTAAGGATGCCGATATTAATCGTACACCTCGTCTAGGCAACATTCCTATGGTTAGGCATACTTATACTTCCTGAACGATTACTCAAGCTCTCGTCCAACTAGCAATTACCAAGTTATAGTCTCATGCTAATCTACGACGTATGTATAAGCAGGTGCAAGCAATTCCCAAATATAAACCTACCTAGATATTGCTGAACGTCCGTGAAGAGCAATTCATAAGCCTACCTAAGAGTTTTATAATGGTATTTCCTTTCTACACGTTTTAATTAAACTAAGTGAGTAACGTAGCCATAGCCATACCTACTAAGATAATAAATTCAACTAGGCTAAACCTACCATAAAGACGTGGCAGAAATAACTGATGAAACAGGGCTCAGTCGACCGAGTGTAAGGCCTCGGTCGACCGAATGACACCATTCGGTCACCCGAACGATTTCAACCCAGAATACATCTTAGAATATATCTCTCAGCGTTGCATCATACAGAACAGATTAAACAGTAATTCGCACAGTATTCATATAAACTAACATAGATACGCATTAATTAAATCAAGTAGATTCATGAATAAATACTAAGTGTATGACGTAGGTTATGGGATCCCCATAGACAAGGAGTCGCCACATTCCTAACGTCATAGCCTAGATCTACATCATCTAACTATGATTAACTAATTCAAACGATAAAGCATAATTGGGAGGGATCAATTACTTAAAAGAAAGAAACAGAAAATAAAGGCTTACATATTGCAGCCCTTAAATTGCTGGAAACCCTCAAATTATTCTACATTGTATCAAAGTTATATTATGAATTGTAAGATTGAAGAAAGAATGAAAGGATGATTTACAATTTCTCGTAGCTGCTGCTTATATAGGAGTTTATGCCGACTTATGAAGGATCTAGAAGGTAAATACGAAAAAATCCGATAAGTGACCGAGATGACACACTCGGTCGACCGAAGCTATAGGCTCGGTCGACCGAACCTATTTTTGGCACATTTTAAATATTTTCTTCGTCTGTCTTGTTCCCCAATGCAGGCTTCGTGTTGATCTGATTAACCTTTCGGTTAATGCACACAACAAAAAGATTAAAAAAAAAAAAAACTAATCTATCGATTAAGAATAGGAACAAAGAAGGAGATTCATCAGATGAATGATGATATATAAATTCATTAAAGAACAATGAAAAAACCGAAGAAGAGATACAGAAGAAAAAATGAAATATACAGGTTAAGGACATAGATAAGAAACAACCACCATCTGCAGATTCACCGCCACCGCCAGCATCGTCCAATTCTGCACAACAAAAAGATAAATAAAAAAACTAATCTATCGATTAAGAATAGGAACAAAGAAGGAGATTCGTCAGATGAATGATGATATATTTTGAGATGAAAAGAGGATTGTGAAAAAATCTAGAGAGGAGGTTAGAACTGAATATGGAGAGGTGGAGGAGGCGATGAGTAGGGGAAATGTGCATTAGTAGCTGGAGAATGTAGAGAAATGTGGAAGGATCGAGAAAGGACCACACAATTCAACAGAACGGTGTCGTTTTTACTGAAAGAAACCCCAACAAACGGCGTCGTTTTTGTACGACCAAAAAAAGGGCCGACCAAAAAAACTGGCTCTTATTATCACTATCATCATTATACTAATTTATCAACCGATTAACTAAAGAACCTTGGGTTTCGAATGATTAACTCAGTGACAAAACTCATGTTTCAAATCATTAACTCATGACTAACTAACAAACCTTGAGTATCGAATCATTAACTCGCTATCGGGTTTCATACTATGAACTCACTAACGAACCTTGGGTTTCATA
The DNA here is from genome assembly GCA_024500145.1 of Gentiana dahurica var. dahurica. Lineage (NCBI taxonomy): Eukaryota > Viridiplantae > Streptophyta > Magnoliopsida > Gentianales > Gentianaceae > Gentiana > Gentiana dahurica. The sequence goes on from CM044908.1 coordinate 30,100,288, forward strand.
CCATGAACTCACTAACGAACCTCAGGTTTCAAATCATTAACTCACTAACGAACTTCGTGTTTCAAATCATTAACTTATGCCTAGCTAACTAACGAACCTCGGGTTTCATATCATGAACTCAGTAACGAATCTCGAGTTTCAAATCACTAACTCACTAACACACCTCAAGTTTCAAATCATTAACTCATGACTAACTAACGAACCTCAGGCTTCGAATCTTTAACTCACTAACGAACCTCGGGTTTCAACCGACTAAATAACGAACCCCGGGTTTGAAATTACTACTCAATAACGAACCTTGAGTTTGAATCACAACTCAATAGTACGTGAACCTCGGGATTGAACTTCAATTAGCAAAAGACCCACAATGGGCTTGTACTGATCTGGCCCGCATGACCATTTTGACCCTCTTTTGGCCCAAAACGTCTCTTGACCATTTTTACCCGACTTTCGGCCCAAAACGTCCAATATTGATAATCTTTGGGTTATACCCATGTCAATTTTTGTACATTATATATGTATTTGAAATACAAAAATAAGTTCACTATATATTTATATAATATACGAAGAAGTATAACACTCACACACATTTACACTTAGTTGGGCTCGAACCCAGTACTAAGAGGTGGTCCTCGGCCTTAATTTTGACCGCTAAATCAAGGCCTTACTGGCCTTTATAATTTGATTTGTTAAAAGTAAACATATATGGGCAAAAATTTATCCGTCAGTGATGAATTAGCAAGGAATTTTTTGTAACCAAGCTAGTTTGTCGCATACTTGTCACAGATAATGGCGCATAAATTTGGGGCGAAGGTTTGCGACAAAATAGTTACTGGTCTTTGGTCATGTATATATTTTGTCACAATACCGTCGCAATATTTTATAAAAATAATCTTTCTATGTTTTTTCACTAATTTGTAGCAATGATGTCGCGAATTAGTGACGAACCATTTTAATCACAAATTTTCAGCACAAATCCGGGAAATTTGTAGCTATATTGCCGAAAATATGTGACACTTTTGCGATGTGGACAGATATGTCGGTTAGCGTCAGATTAGCAACGAAGACTTTTATGACCAAGCCAGTTTGTCACATAATTCTCACAAATTATGGCGCCCGAATTTGGCGCGAAGATTTGTGACAAAACAGTCACATACATTTTGCCACGTACATATTTTGTCACAATGTTGTCTCAAATTATTGCAAAAAAAGAATTACGCGGTTTGTCGCTAATTCGTAGCAATTTTGTGGAAAATGTGTGACAATTTTGCGATGTGGACAGATATGTCGGTTAGCGGCATATTAGCAACGAAGACTTTTATGACCAAGCCAGTTTGTCACAAAATTCTCACAAATTATGGCGCCCGAATTTGGCGCAAAGATTTGTGACAAAATAGTCACATACATTTTGCCATGTACATATTTTGTCACAATTTTGTCCCTATATATTGCAAAAAAAATAAATATGTGGTTTGTCGCTAATTTGTAGCAATTTTGTCGGAAATTTGTAACGAACAGTTTTCGTCACAAAAATTCGTCACAAATCCGGGAAATTCTAGTAGTGATGCTCCGATTTTCTTTCTCTATTATCTTGAGACCATTGATTAATTAACATTAATCCTCCCGATTTGTTGTGATCTGCAAAATAAACATTTATAGCACAATAAATCGGCCTTTTAATAATAAAAACAGTTAAATACCCAATTTCATATTAATAATCACTTAACATTAAATAATAAATATAAACGAGTGATTCAATATGAAATATACATTATTAATCTCGATTTAAGGTCAATGTTGATGACTTTTACGGGTATAATTTGACCGTCATCAACTACCCCCCACTTAGACTTTGATCGTCCCGAACAAAGCATCAATAAGTCATTCCCCAAGACAACATTTTCTATGGTCATACTTACACAAGAAACTCAAGTCAACTCATACTAGTCATGCTCATAAGATATCCATTATTCACTACTTACTATGAATCGAAGTGATGTGTGCATGTGCATATAGTTTTATATATTCGTGGCAAGATTATAGTTTATCCTAACTTCGCAATCTCAACCTACCAACCTCAGGATTCATACTTCATATGCCTCGCAATGGTTAGAGCACTAGAGCAATAAGCAAGAGCGTATCTATAGGGATTTTGGACTTGGAGACCGAGTACTACTCAAAGCCTCTTAAAAGTTGAATTTCTTCAATTCTTCATATTTTTCAAATACTATCAATCTCAAGGAAGAAAACTTTTTAGAGTATTGTTAACGGTGAATTTTATGGTTTTTATCGCTTTATTCCGTAACAATATTCTTCATATTTTATTAGTTTTTATAGGAAAGTAGGAGTTTAATTGAAATATTGAGGGGTTGTGTATGAAAAGGATTAAAATGCAAATTCGAGCTATTTATGTGGTTTATTAGTCATTTTATATCTATATATATATTTCTACAATTTGCATGTTTTTACCCCCTTTGTAGATATACATTTTCGAGCTAAAAAAAGGATTAAAAGTGGTGCAAGATCGGATTTATATGATGGAGAAGAGATAAAGATGAGAAAATCAAGATTTGGTCGACACTGAACTGGCGTCCAAGTCCCGTCTGGTGGACGGGAAACGGGCGTCCAGGAGGAGATATTTGATTCAGAGTCTTGCCAACATTGCTGGACGAGCGTCCAATTTAACATAGAACGGGCGTCTGCTCAAGACTCGGCCCGGCTCGAAAAGTTTACACAGACTGAACTGGCATCCAGAAGGAGTGGACGGGCGTCCAGCCGCCGCCATGCTGAAACCGACCTAGTTTTCTATATATAGCCGCATTATCTCAACCCTAATCATCTTATCATATCATATACACAGCAGCCACAGAAAACCCTAAATTCTGAAGCCGAGTTGTGCTCGGTCGGCCAAGCCTTGGTGCTTGGTCGACCGAGGGTTAGATTAGTTGTTTTATTTCGTTTCGTTTTCCTTTCGATCCATGAGGATGGCTTGAAGATGATCAAACTTGGAGCAAGCATGTAAAACTTTTCAGCAGCGTTTTTATTTCTCCCTTTGGATGATTTTGTGAGTTTTAATTAAAGTTGTTTCTTTTCTATGATTATGTGTTATGCAAATTTATATCGAGAGATGTTTTGCTATTGATGTTTGCCATATGATGAGAGTCGGTGTAAACCTAGATCACCATAGGAAAGATTGGATCTTTAACCTATAAGTAACGATAGTTGATTAGGTTGAATATCAAGATTGTTAGATTGAGAAATCTTGCACCTTGGTTTGATAGCGTTAATCTTTAAGATCGAGAGATAAAAGATTGATAGGCAAACTTTTCTAAGAGATTAGGAGTTCATACCTTTGATAGGTGAATCACAAGTTTAATTAAATCATCATAAGATAACCTTAGAAAGAAAGCGAGGGTTGCGGGACGGTGGATCATTGCTTGTTCTTCGTTGAATCACCATAGTCATTGTCATGATTTTACTAGTTTTATTTATTTTCTTAGTTTGTAGTTTAGTTATGTTCGCAACGATCTTTCCTGGCTTTGGACTGACAATCCTCTGTCCAGTTTATCTTTTCGTTTTGTTATTTTAGGCTTTAATAATAATGGTAACAATCTTAGGAAAATTAACGAACTAGATACCCCGATTCCCTGAGATCGACTCCGGTATTAATCACTATGCTACGATCCCTACACTTGGGGTATACCGGATTTATAAATTTATTACTTGTTTATTTTGCATTAGATAAATCCGTGAACAAGTTTTTGGCGCCGTTGCCGGGGAATCGGTACGGTTGTCTAGTTTATTAATTTTTCTGATTTTCTGTTATAAGTTGGGATAAAAGGGATCGTTAGGGCACATGGTAGTATTTTGGCCGTAACTTTCGGCTCGAGTGCCCGTTTGGCGCGCAGGACCCCAATTCGGAAAGCTCGTTCCGACGCCGACGCCGGAGGCCGTTTGACACCGTTTTCGAGGTCAAAATCTACTGTTCTCCCTTCCATTTTTGGCTCAGAAGATTTCAACACGTTTTTCTCCCTTTTATTGTTTTCTGTTTTCCTGTTTTAAATTTTTCGTAGGTAGGTTTCTGTTTAAGTTTTCCGTATCTTTTTCTGTTTCTGTTTCTTTATCTGTTTTCTATTAATAAAAAAAATTTATCCTATTAATAAAAAAAAAATTAGGTAGATTTCTGTTTCTTTTTCTGTTTTCTATTTTGTTACGATTTATTTTTTTTTCAATAAAAAAGTACCGTTAAATAAATTGAGGATTTTTATTTTGCCGTGTTTCGATAACCATTGGGTTAAGAATGTGCAAAACCTTTTTACTAAATTTATGAAACGTGAATTATATGTTTGTATGTAATCTAATCTAACCCTCTGTGCTATAATTTGATGGGGCTGCGGTGCTGTGATGTATGATGTATGTTCTGGTTTGTTTTGAATTGATGATCTTTTAAGCTATTTAGGGTTTGCTGTGTTTTCCCTGCGTTTTTGTTGCAAATTCAATGTTTGAACGGGCGTTCAAGGTAAGCGAACGCCCGTCCAGTCCATAACACGCAGGTGAACGCGCGGCTGAATTGTTGAACGGCAGTTCAGGGCTGAAATTCCAGGCGAACGCCTGTTTGGAAGAAGGAACGCACGTTCAGGTTCCAAATTTTTCTTGACTTGATTTTTAATGCTTTATTTGACGTGAATATTTTCATACGAGCTTCTGTGGCTAATTATTTTTACGTAGATGTTCTGAACTTGCATGTTTACATCTTTCCATCTACTAATCCATGTTAAATAATTGATTAATTTTTATATACATGCTTCATTAATTGACATGGATGTTTTATTGTGAGCCTCTGTGGCCTTTGTATATGCGTAGATGTCCTGTTCTTTCACCGTTATGGTTTTCTTTCCATTTATTGCAGTCCATGTTGAGTAACTCACCTAGTTAGATGTGATTCCAATTTGATTTATGCTGTTCCGTTTGTCGTCTATCTAGGATGTTAGGGTTGTTTTGGGGCCGTCTACATGTCCAATCATCTTCCCGTCTACACTTTACATGGCAAGCTTCTGTGGCTTTGCATAATCGAATTTTGTTGCGCTTCTGTGGCGTTATTTAGTAGACGTTTATATATTTGACCTTCCTTCTATGGTTGACATGTTTCGTAGCTTAGTCCGAATTGTAGATTAGGGTGATATCTATGGAATTAGTTGGGCTAGCATTTTTCTTGATTTTCTTTTTGCCTTTTTTAGTATAATTGCATATCATTTAGTTGCATTGTATTTTATTTTTTTTTTATTATTATTATTTTCTTTTCTTTTTAGTGCACCTAGCCCTGCTACTTTGTAGTGTCCTCTATCATTATTTATGTATGCACATGTTGGACCTTATTTGTATAGTAAGCCTCTGTGGCTTTATAATTGACGCTTAGGTGTCCTGTGTTTTCCCTGTGTGGTGATTTTTCCATCTGAGCCATTATATCATGTGCTTATTTCTTGTCTTTCATTATATTTTTGCGCGACATGTTGTATTCCCCCGTGTTCCCCGAGATACTGCCATATTTCTTTGAGTGGTGCAGGCATATATTTAGTTGTTTTTGTTAAGCTAGCCTTGGAAGTGAATCTGGAGAGGAATACATATGACATCTCGTGCCTCGGAACCGCGGATCGATTATCTATCCTTCTTCAGCCAATCTTCGGATCATTACAAAATCAGCTAAGTTTCCTTAACCGTTTTTTCTTTTATCTGCACATTCTGAGGACATAATGTGATTTAAGTTTGGGGGAGGGGAATGGTTATGTGTATCGATCATTTGCTTACTTCGTTATGATTCTATGCTAAAATGAGCTGAATTTTTAAAAAAAATTTGTTTTTGTTTGGTCCCGAGTAAGCAATGCATAATCTTTGTTCGTTTTTTTTTAGTCATTGATGTTGTATACTGTATGTCCAGTAAGTTAGTTGTTTCACCCGATATATATTTTTCACGAGCCATAGTGAATGATGAGCTATAATATAACGCTATACCCCTTTGATTAGTGATTTTTGTTATCTTATAAATCATGTGCTTAGTGCTAACGTATGTATCGTGACGATTATGATAGTTTGTGTTTAGATCCAAAGTATGATATGCTGTGAATATCTGAGGTTTGAATGTGATAAGTAAAACTTAACTAAAGTTGTTGAAAAGTTGAATTTTGAATGAAGAATTATTGGGTGTGTCGAAAGCTGGTCGATGATTGGAGTGAGGTAGGGCGTACCACGTATGTCCTATACCACTATGATGACCAAAAGCTCACGACAGTCAGAAGAAGCTACCTTATGATTTGAGTAAGGTAGGGTATATCTCGAATATCCTATTCTGCTATGACAGGGCAAGAGCTCATTTTGATGTGTGTTAAAAGTGAAATAGTTAAATCAACTTGAATAAGAAGTGGTATGAATTGATGAAAGACTTAGTTATCGTATACCTTATCCCCAGTATAAACTGACAGATATGTTGTAGGGATTATCCTCTGAGTATGTCAGAAAGGTCCTAAATACCTTCTATCATCTTTTTCAGGATATGTTACGTTTTGTAGGGTACATGTTATAAGTATCATTTATCTCTAGTTTGAAGGGGGTATTAGCTAGTTTGCTTTGAAGTTTTCAAGTTTGGACTTAGTGGAAGTTTTTTATGGCTTTGCACACACACCGGGGTGAACCTCTAAGTTATTGAATATGTGTTATATGAGCTGAGATGTCTATCTTTTCTCGAGCCTTGATTTTTGTCTTGTTTTGCTCGGGACGAGCAAAAGCTAAGTGTGGGGGAGTTGTTAAGGGTGATTTTATACGATTTATAACGTTATATTTTATAATGATTTCCTTCATATTCATATAATTTGCATAGAAATTAAGGGTTTAATCGAATTATTGAGCAAATGAGTTTTAAAAGTCTTTAAGTGTAAACTTGAGCTAATTTCGTGATTTTATTTGTAATTATCTATGGTTTTACACTTTGCGTGTTCTTATGGTTTTGAAGGTACATTTACATGTCATGGAGAGGGATTGAATGAGCTTAAAGGATGTCTAACTGAAGATTAAGTGGAGAGAAAGATGCATATTGAACTTGGAGTGAAGATAAGGAAGCATTGAAGACTGAACGCACGTTTGATGTTCTGTCCAGTGGACGGGCGTCCAAGAGGAGCTTTTGATTCAGGATGTTCAGATTTTTAGTGGACTGGCGTCCAAGAGGAGCTTTTGATTCAGGATGTTCAGATTTTTAGTGGACGGGCGTCCAGAATTGCATAGGACTGGCGTTTGAGAAGATTCGGCCCGACTCGAAAAGTTTACACAGACTGAACTGGCATCCAGAAGGAGTGGACGGGCGTCCAGCCGCCGCCATGCTGAAACCGACCTAGTTTTCTATATATAGCCGCATTATCTCAACCCTAATCATCTTATCATATCATATACACAGCAGCCGCAGAAAACCCTAAATTCTGAAGCCGAGTTGTGCTCGGTCGGCCAAGCCTTGGTGCTTGGTCGACCGAGGGTTAGATTAGTTGTTTTATTTCGTTTCTTCCTTTCGATTCATGAGGATGGCTTGAAGTTGATCAAACTTGGAGCAAGCATGTAAAACTTTTCAGCATCGTTTTTATTTCTTCCTTTGGATGATTTTGTGAGTTTTAATTAAAGTTGTTTCTTTTCTATGATTATGTGTTATGCAAATTTATATCGAGAGATGTTTTGCTATTGATGTTTTCCATATGATGAGAGTCGGTGTAAACCTAGATCACCATAGGAAAGATTGGATCTTTAACCTGTAAGTAACGAGAGTTGATTAGGTTGAATATCTAGATTGTTAGATTGAGAAATCTTGCACCTTGGTTTGATAGCGTTAATCTTTAAGATCTAGAGATAAAAGATTGATAGGCGAACTTTTCTAAGAGATTAGGAGTTCATACCTTTGATAGGTGAATCACAAGTTTAATTAAATCATCATAAGATAACCTTAGAGAAGAAAGCGAGGGGTGCGGGACGGTGGATCATTGCTTGTTCTTCGTTGAATCACCATAGTCATTGTCATGATTTTACTAGTTTTATTTATTTTCTTAGTTTGTAGTTTAGTTATTTTTCGCAATGATCTTTCCTGGCTTTGGACTGACAATCCTCTGTCCAGTTTATCTTTTCGTTTTGTTATTTTAGGCTTTAATAATAATGGTAACAATCTTAGGAAAATTAACGAACTAGATACCCCGATTCCCTGAGATCGACTCCGGTATTAATCGCTATGCTACGATCCCTACACTTGGGGTATACCGGATTTATAAATTTATTACTTGTTTATTTTGCATTAGATAAATCCGTGAACAAGTATCCCCTATCTTAGATCTGAAGGATGCAGGTTCTCAGATCTAAACGAATTAGATCTATGCGCAGCGGATGGATCACGATTCATATACCACAATACATAATTAAAGGACTTAAACTACTACAAGGGGGTTAAGACCATGTTACCAATAGTAGGAAGAGAAGCCAAGATCTTCCGATGTGTTCTCCAAACGGCGGTTGGTGGACACCCTTCTTGATACACGAACCTCCTTGATATGCAACACTAAGAAAAACTCCAAGTTTTTCTTCCTCTAAAAACCCTAGATGAGAAAACAATTTTTTTCTCTCTTTTTAATGATGGTGGTCGAAATTTTCACTTGCCCATATCCTTGGAATAACTCTCCTTTTATAGGAGAGTAAATCCTTGGTCTCCAAGTATTAATTAATTATATAAATAATTAATTAAACAAAATAAAAAGATATTTTCCTTAATGACTAATTGTGACATGTATTGACCAATAGGAAATCAAATAACAAGTCATCCAACCAATCACATAACAAGAATATCTTTTATTTTCCATAACACAAGAAAATCTATTCTTGTGCTAAAAGAGAACCAAAATGGCGCCACCTCCCTAGGGTTTTAGCCCACATAAAATGTCTTTTATGTGTATTATTTAGCCCAACTAAATAATATCCATGCATATCAATTAATTAGCCCAGCCAATTAATTATCACTGAGGCCCAAATAACAAGATTATTAGTCCGAATTACAGAAGCCACATCGGGGACCATGGACCTATAACCAGTAGCTCCAATAATTAACTATTCATCGAACCGAATAAGTACATTAATTATTAATTCCGGGATTACGCCACCATAAACCCGAAACTGAACTCTACCGATTATAGATGTGTACTTATACTCAACCCATAGAGTGAATAAGCGTCCATTGATATAATCACTACATACGGATTAACCCTCCATAGAATGTCCATTCTGTGTGGGATGTCTCCGTGAACCCAACACAGAATATCTTATCCTTATTTACCATTAACCCCCTGATGATCAATTAGTACACATATCTGACTAGTGATCAATTAGTCAAATGTGAACTCCCGGGATCGATCACTTTCTTAGGGCTAACAAATAAGGGGACTGTCTCTCTACTTCCCGCAGGAAGGAATGGATTCCATGTCTGTGAAAATCGGAACTACTCACTCATATGGAGATAGTGCCAATGAGAAGTGGCTTGGAACACATATTTAAGTGAACCGTAACTAACACATCAAACACTACCCCGGGACAAGCAGCACCGTGTGATCACCTCAGGATTAAGGTTGATCCATATATGATCATCTAATGATTTAATAAGATTCCTCGATTACGGAATTATATCGAGAAATTCAGATTAAATCGGTCCAGTCCTATATGAATGCCATCATATATAAATGCCCCACGTAGGTACCCTCTACCGATAGTCCGGATAAGACTATCACACCCTAAGGTGTTCTGGGCGTATTATTGGTGTTTTAATCAAGAGACCCTAAACTCTGATTAAGTTCACCACGGACTAACAGTTTAAGTATATCACCACTAACTCAATCCTCACGTGCATGCCATACACTGAGTTAAGCGGTTACATACTGATATACTTAGGGTTTGCAGCAGTGTATTACTTTACAAGCACAAAGCAAGTAATAAGGTGAGATAAATTCTGTCATCCATTATTAAAAACAATTACACAAATTGTCTTTCGGGCATTACATCTAACAATCTCCCACTTGCACGAAATGACAAGCAACGATTGTTTTTAGAGCACACCCTTTTCTCATCTTATTCACAACACTGTGTGCCGCCTTAGGGTCGGTCAGTGACTCAGCGAGTACCCAAAATCCTATCCTTTCGGAGACCAAGCCTTGAATTTTGATCGGTCCAGTCCTATATGAATGCCATCATATATAAATGCCCCACGTAGGTACCCTCTACCGATAGTCCGGATAAGACTATCACACCCTAAGGTGTTCTGGGCGTATTATTGGTGTTTTAATCAAGAGACCCTAAACTCTGATTAAGTTCACCACGGACTAACAATTTAAGTATATCACCACTAACTCAATCCTCACGTGCATGCCATACACTGAGTTAAGCGGTTACATACTGATATACTTAGGGTTTGCAGCAGTGTATTACTTTACAAGCACAAAGCAAGTAATAAGGTGAGATAAATTCTGTCATCCATTATTAAAAACAATTACACAAATTGTCTTTCGGGCACTACATCTAACAATCTCCCACTTGCATGAAATGACAAGCAACGATTGTTTTTAGAGCACACCCTTTCTCATCTTATTCACAACACTCTCCCACTTGCTCTAAAAGCAGATGAGATATATACCTCAATGCCGTATCCTCCAAGCACTCGACTTGGTACACTGATCAGTTAGGTTGTCGACTTGAGACGATCCTTAGGATTGAAACGTTGCCGGTCCTTCCAATCAGGCGGTACTCTCTCTCAATATGCTTTTGACCTCTAGTGACTGAGAAGATCCTTCTAAGCTATCTCTTCACTGTTTTCACAATGAAGTGATATCGGCTTATCAGACCTGGAATTACTCCCAGACCAAAAAGGAAATTCTAAGCACTACTGAGCCCGAGATCAACTTAATGATCATCCTTAATCTGACTACAAGTCAGAATCAGTGTAGTCAACCATATTCAAGTTTGCACCTGAATATACAAGCATATTATTCCTCGTTCTCTAAAGATGCTTGAGGACGTACTAAAACCGCTACTTATTGCTCGAATCCAAGATTCGATTACTATTGACTTATGATAACCTGACTTGCCGTTATCCAAGAGAGACTCTATCCCTTTTTCTCTTTATCCGGAGATTTGGAGAATCATTCCTGAGAGGTAGGGTAGGACTACTCTCGATGAATGTTGCAACCGTATATGCATAATCAATCTTATTCAATAAGACATGTGGGATAGCCAATGACTCATTCTCGTGGATTTGACCGAATCAAATTCTTAGAATATAGTCCAATTCTCTCATTCAGAGAATTTTGGCGTGTCAGTTTCCGACTTCAGATAGCACACCCATGTTGTTTCCAACTGTTTTAGTGTTATCATTTATGAACACTAATACTACTACTTTACCAATACTGATACCCAGTCTACAAAAGACTTATCAACATACTGGTCAAGTCCACATATTTTAAAACATGTGACTTTTAAATGACCGACAGGTTCTCTTAAATCCACAAAGGATATAAGCCATGGCAGGCCTCCTACCAAAGGTTCTTTCTGAATGAATTATGATATCGTTTGTCTCGCAAAAAAGGTTTTAGGGAATCACCCCTATCTTCTGCTTTGTAACGAATCCGTTATTCATTCTTAGCTAAAACCCTTCTGTTCTGAATGAATTCAGATTCCGTTGTTCGGCAAGAAAGTCTCGGGGAATCACCCCTATTTTCTGCTTTCTAACGAAATCTAGCAAGACCGAGTGGTGAGAGAGTTCAAGGTCTGGTTAACTCTCTACTTGTCAGGGAATCACCCCTATACCACTCAACTTTACGCTGAAAGTTTAAACTTTCCTATTCATTCGACTCTTTTCTATGTAGATCCAATTGCTCCCACTGGGCCTGAGACACTCAGGTGGTTCTACAATAGACTGAACAAAAATGGAGTACAAAAACTCCATTTACAGGGTTAAGGCTGTCAAACCAACCTCTATGATCAGAATCCTATACAGCCCACTAAGAGCCATAGGTTATCAATCACCCCAGCAGACCGTAAAGTCCACAAAACCACAATGGGTTAATGGTTAAACCATACTCCCACTGCGTGGTGGATTGACATCCTGATCTAGTAGTATTTATTAGTGTAATCACCAACAACCGATGTTGGACGTGGTCCGATTAAATAAGATAGTAACTACCTTTGGGTAACCGTACTCCAAGGTTTAAGGCTGTTACTTATAGATTCTATCAGAAGGCTTGTGACAGTTCAACCGTCACTTTCTGATCTCAAGAATCTTATAATCAACCTTCACTCGTCTCATTAAAATATTTCACGATCAGTCACAATCTGATCGTATGCGCAAAATCTCCAGTCCTACCTTCAAGCATTAAATGCTAAATGCCTACATTTATGGAAGTGGTGTGAACCGAATTCACTCATTATCCATAAATTCACTGGCAACTTCTAGGTAGACTTCTCGGTTTACATAATAATGTTAACCGTTATTTTGCAACCAATTATCTTAATCGAGTTTAACAGTGTATTGTAGCACATTAATAACTATATCAGGCAAGTCTATGGTTTCTTCCTCAGTGGAGAAACATTCCACTAGGAGGCAGGCCGAGCATCAGTCCCAAGACTATGCGATAGCCTATTTCTGAGCATGGAATACTCTATTCTCTGCTAAAATCAGAGACTCCTCCTTGTATTGTTTTGATAAACTAAATCACGTTTCGAGTAGTTATCAGACAAAATGTCACCACTCAAAAACTCCCACTAGCTTGTATCTCTCACTAGACCCCGAAGGTCATGGTGAACAAGCTATGTTACCCCTTCAAATCTATTACCCTTTCCCGATTGAAAGGAAACTTAGTCATTGTTCCTTTGAGATAGTGTTCCTAGACTGGGAGATAGGAATCACCCTTAGCCAGTCGTCGAGTCTTATCTCTAGGATATATGCACTAATTAATAGATATTGAAAGGTCGCTTATCTTAATACGGAAACCTTTTACCTTTAATAGTTTTAGATGTGTTATACTTATTCAGCTTTTCTTAGTGGTTCTGACTTTATCAAACAAAAGCCCGAGTCTTGGATTCGTACTACAAATGTCATATTCACTTTCTATGAGGCAACAATATATCGAGTTGAAAGTGAATCCATTTGTTCCAACGAATCTAAAAACAGAAAAATAAATTTTTCTGTGATATTCAAGGATAGAATCCGAAATTCATTTCCTTATATCACTCCCACTATTCTAGCTGAAATTACTGCCCGTTGTTACTCTATTAATCGTTAATGCACAACTTCCTTGTTCTTCCAAAGAACTAAGCTATCGAGTCAAGTTACTCGGTTAAGAAAGTCGCTAAGGATTCATTGGTTAGTGATCCGAAATCACTTTCCTTATCCTATACTTTCTTTAATTAATGTTTCGGTTTAGCCTCAAAACTTTAGTTAAGATGATTAACACTTATAGACATTCTTTCCCATTCTTAACTTTCCTTAAAAGGAAATAGTCTTGAACTAGCAGTTCGTATGAGTAGACACTACTCGTGAACTGTGGGATGTCTAATGAAAGCGTTACCTAGTGGGACTAATTTTCTAAATTAGAAAAACATAAGACAAAAGCTCCCACTAGTTTATCGGTTCCAAATACCGTCTAACTAGCGACACTTTAATTTATGATTCTCCAATTTTTCTATTAGAAAATTTCTTGTGTAGACACTACACCATTAAAATTCACTAGAAGAATTTTATCGTCCCAATCATCTTTCAAACCGACTACAGTCGTCTTTCGTTCAACACGATTGACAACAGTGACATACTTATTTACGTCACTTAAGTTTTGAAGGCTCAAGAGAAATGTCTCTTCCGAAAAATTAATCGCATGTGAGATTAATAGGTACAACGTTCTAGTTACTAACCACTTTTTAACGAAGTCATTACTAGTCAATTTTACACTAGCAGTCTAGCACCTTATAGAGATATATATAACAGTTGTAAATAAAATTGACAGAATAAATCCAAATCATACACTACTAATAAATTTTAGGAACATAAACTAAGTACTTATAGTCTATCCTACCGTTCCAAGGATTTAATCTAATGCCTCAGTGCCGCCTTAGGGTAGGTCAAAGAGGTTTCGATTAATATTGAAGATCAGATTGAGAATCGAACATCTCATTTGTGATCGTCAATCACCTTTCCTTTTTCAGCCAAGGTATTACCAAAATACCCTTTATGAGTGTGACCTACTGTTTCAGATCTTTAGATAGACCCCGAGTGTGCCGCCTTAGGGTCGGTCAGTGACCCGACGAGTACCCAAAATCCTATCCTTTCGGAGACCAAGCCTTGAATTTTGATAGCGGTGAAGGCCTTCCTTAGGGGGCCGAAATCAAAGCCGCACGAGGCGCCACCATTCTCTCACGTTGCTTGTGTCAACAGTAGAGGCCGTGGGGTCGGCTGTCGCCTCTCCCGCTCCCACTCAATATTTTGAAAAAGTGGTGGGTTTATTGATCACGTTTTTGGACTTGATGTTACATTAAGGAACAATAAATCATAGGCCCGAATGTTGTCGGTTATGTGGGCTAGCCCACCCGACCTATTCGTTAGAACATATGTGGCCATCGGACGGGTCAAGGCTAGGAGAGCTCCGTTGAGCCGTAGTGGCTCTTCGGATGGCTCAGAATTGCCAGACCCCCGTGCAAACGCCACACGTGGAGGGTGAAGTCGATTGAGCCGTAGCTACTGTTGACCACCCAACCGTGGTTAAACCACTTTCGAACCTTTTGCCCGTGATTATCCAATCCTTAAACATCAAACTTTCACGTAGACACTACGGAACAAAAACGTAATCTCGTCTTAGGTAAGGTGGAATTCACCGAGAATCCAACACCTTAACCACGAGGTTTCGGGATTTTACTCCTTATGCTTTCGCAGAGTGGGATTCACCGAGAATCCATCACCCAACCTCGACGATTGAAAAAACCCGTGTTCCTCGGTTTTACCCTAATTAGTTTCTAATTAATATCAAACAATTAATTAAAACTAATCGTGTGTTTTATACATGCCTAACTAATTCCTCGAATTAATTTCTACATGTATGCATATGGAGTGGAATTCATGATATGATGCATGTCATGGCAATTTTCCGTTCTACTCATACAATCTACACATGTATACTAGTGCGGAAAATAAACACCGAGATGGACCGTTGGCACCCCCGTAACTAATCTATTCGAAAATAAATTAAAAACCCTAATCTGCAGCTGTTGAGAATCTTTGACGATCGGCATATCAAACGAACTCGGATCGGGACGAAACTTTCCAGATCTGTTCCTCACTCCTTGGGCTTCATTATGGACGGTTGGATCGGAGCTTTGACTTGTCAATCTTCTCCAGTGAGCCGCCCAACTTGTTGCTGAATCTGACTTTTTCAACAGCGCATCAGAGACTTCCCGAGGCCGATCGGGGATCGAGATGAATCCCGATCGATCTGAAATTTTTATGCTACGTCCAAAACTCCATGATATGCGATCTGACTGGTCGGATTTTAATTTGAACGGTCCAATTGTTCCCAGAAAATCGAAGAAGTCACAGTTAGGGTTTCTGTGAATCCTGCGTTTTTCTGTTACAGCAGCCACTTCGCAGCAACGAACGGAAACCCAAACAGACTCTGATCGACACCAAAATTTGTGGGATTGTTCATCAACTTCTAATCTTAATTCTGACCGGAGGGATCTTCGTTTTAACGGCTCAAACAACGGAAAAAACGAAAACACTATACAGCTACTAAATAGATCTATTTACAGGAAATTAAACTTGCAATAATAAATAAATTACATAATTTCCTATACTCATATGAACGAATTTTCATCGTTTATATGAGTTTACAATACATCTAACGGGAAAACGGTGCCAACCCCAATCCATCTCTTCAACCATAGCAATTTAAAAATTATTAATGCATAATAGTAAGTAAAATATCACCTACATGCAATTCCACTCCTTTAAATCGTTTAACTACGATTATGATTATATAAATCGTGGAACCTTTCTCTGATACCACATGAAGGATGCAGGTTCTCAGATCTAAACGAATTAGATCTATGCGCAGCGGATGGATCACGATTCATATACCACAATACATAATTAAAGGACTTAAACTACTACCAGGGGGTTAAGACCATGTTACCAATAGTAGGAAGAGAAGCCAAGATCTTCCGATGTGTTCTCCAAACGGCGGTTGGTGGACACCCTTCTTGATACACGAACCTCCTTGATATGCAACACCAAGAAAAACTCCAAGTTTTTCTTCCTCTAAAAACCCTAGATGAGAAAACAATTTTTTTTCTCTCTTTTAAATGATGGTGGTCGAAATTTTCACTTGCCCATATCCTTGGAATAACTCTCCTTTTATATGAGAGTAAATCCTTGGTCTCCAAGTATTAATTAATTATATAAATAATTAATTAAACAAAATAAAAAGATATTTTCCTTAATGACTAATTGTGACATGTATTGACCAATAGGAAATCAAATAACAAGTCATCCAACCAATCACATAACAAGAATATCTTTTATTTTCCATAACACAAGAAAATCTATTCTTGTGCTAAAAGAGAACCAAAATGGCGCCACCTCCCTAGGGTTTTAGCCCACATAAAATGTCTTTTATGTGTATTATATTATTTAGCCCAACTAAATAATATCCATGCATATCAATTAATTAGCCCAGCCAATTAATTATCACTGAGGCCCAAATAACAAGATTATTAGTCCGAATTACAGAAGCCACATCGGGGACCATGGACCTATAACCAGTAGCTCCAATAATTAACTATTCATCGAACCGAATAAGTACATTAATTATTAACTCCGGGATTACGCCACCATAAACCCGAAACTGAACTCTACCGATTATAGATGTGTACTTATACTCAACCCATAGAGTGAATAAGCGTCCATTGATATAATCACTACATACGGATTAACCCTCCATAGACTGTCCATTCTGTGTGGGATGTCTCCGTGAACCCAACACAGAATATCTTATCCTTATTTACCATTAACCCCCTGATGATCAATTAGTACACATATCTGACTAGTGATCAATTAGTCAAATGTGAACTCCCGGGATCGATCACTTTCTTAGGGCTAACAAATAAGGGGACTGTCTCTCTACTTCCCGCAGGAAGGAATGGATTCCATGTCTGTGAAAATCAGAACTACTCACTCATCCGGAGATAGTGCCAATGAGAAGTGGCTTGGAACACATATTTAAGTGAACCGTAACTAACACATCAAACACTACCCCGGGACAAGCAGCACCCTGTGATCACCTCAAGATTAAGGTTGATCCATATATGATCATCTAATGATTTAATAAGATTCCTCGATTACGGAATTATATCGAGAAATTCAGATCAAATCGGTCCAGTCCTATATGAATGCCATCATATATAAATGCCCCACGTAGGTACCCTCTACCGATAGTCCGGATAAGACTATCACACCCTAAGGTGTTCTGGGCGTATTATTGGTGTTTTAATCAAGAGACCCTAAACTCTGATTAAGTTCACCATGGACTAACAGTTTAAGTATATCACCACTAACTCAATCCTCACGTGCATGCCATACACTGAGTTAAGCGGTTACATACTGATATACTTAGGGTTTGCAGCAGTGTATTACTTTACAAGCACAAAGCAAGTAATAAGGTGAGATAAATTCTGTCATCCATTATTAAAAACAATTACACAAATTGTCTTTCGGGCACTACATCTAACAAGATCATATATAGCATCGAATATTACCACAAGCGCGGGGCTACTTTGGTAATGTCACTACAAGCCCAGTGTCTAACGTTTTGCTAAAACACAGGTACGTCTCAAGCTTATTACTCTGCTTTAATGGCTAAAAGATAAGAATGCATCAGCAGATAGATATTGATACTAAGTTCACATAACCAATCATCTATGCAATGTACACATAATTTATTCAGTTATTATGATTTGCGCGGTATACTCGATTCACAGATTGAGTAATTGAATAATAAATAACTACTTGCAAAAACGGGCATGAATATCCTTAAATTTACTTAACATAAGTATAAAATGATCACGTACTCATGAAACTTGGTTCCTTTCCTATCAATTCTTAGCTAGGAACTCACAATTCTAAGGGTACGAGATACATAATATGGTATTTATTCAATTTTTTCAATCATGTGCCGTTTCATTCAATTTTCAATTATAACATAACATGGCTAAGTCTCCTACCCCCCACTTAAACATGGCATTGTCCTCAATGACAAAAATAAATGAGAATTTAAGAAAAAGACTTAGCTCTGGAACGGGTCCAAGTAAAGGAAAAAGATCGGAGTAAATTTCAGCACGTCGTGGAGAGATAGACACATCCTGTATAAGCAAACAAACTCCACGAAACCGTCAAATACCATGTCTATGGAAGTTATAAAATAATGTGGTAGTAATGAGGTATAAATACCTAAAAACAGTTTAAGCCACTTTATTTTATACAACCAATGACAAGGGAAACCAAAAAGAAAATTACTAAATAGAAAGAAAAATAAACAAACAACTAAATATGGTGGTCTTCATCTACAACCTCCACCACCTAAATATTCTTAAAACCGGGTGGAGAAGACAAAGATCAAAAAGCATTACCCGACGTGGGAAAACACGAGGGTGACTCGATCGAAAAGGTATTCAATCCAGGAAAAGAGAAACTTGGTGAGGTTTAACAGATTGAATGCGACCTATTGGCTAAAGTTAAAATCAAATACTTAACGCAGAAACTTCTCGCTTGCATTGGATATCAACAACTTAGGGAGATGTAGCTACTCCTCGAAATTACTAATAACCCAATGTATCACGTAAAAGTCATAACCGTCATCAACAAGGTCGGATCGGTGTGATAGTTCAGAACAAAACTTATCATCTAGAAATGCCGGAATAGTCGGAAAAATGTGAAATTTAAAACTTCTAGTAGAAAGATAGGTTGTATTTTGATTGAACCAAAAACTCTTAAAATCTAGCTAGGGTCAGAGCTACACTTACCCCAACTAGTATCATGAAAATCAAATTGATAAAAGATAATCATTAAAGCTTAGCAATATTTCAAATTCCGCAACACATAGGTATTGTGTAAACAAAATGGAGGTTGAGACTATGATGGGTTTAGAAAAAGATACACATAAGGATGGGAAGAAAAGATAAAGGGTGGGTAAGAAATTGTGTTTTTGGGATTGAGAATTGTTTAAAGGAATGGGATTGGGTGGGAGAGTGAAACGGATGGAAAGAAAGAGGCGATGAAAGAATGGTTAGAAATGTGAACTGTTGGAGCAGATTGGTGAGAGGATCGAAAAGTTTGAAGGTGAAAAGTGTAAAGGGAAAGATAAGGATAATTGCAGAATGAATTGCACACTACTTTGGATTTTCACTTGGATCACCTTTCTAAAAGGTTTTAGAAGTTGACCAAAATTGTTCTTGTTCACACCAATCATTCTCTGTTACATTTTCAGTAATTCTCAAGTTCTCTTAATGCCTCCATCTTAAGGTGGATTGCTAAATTTCCTTTTCTTTAGAAATTTCTTGACTCTCCTACGGAACTCTATTTCACGTGGCCTATATTGCGTAAAAAAGGTTTGCACATCCTTAGCCCAATGGCCATCGGAACACGGAAAAATAAAAAAACCTCAACATATGTCACGTTACTTTTATTTGACTCAAAGAAAACAAAACCTAAAATCCTAAAAAGAAATCCTAAGGGTTTTAAAGAAGTAGTTCTGAGTTTAAAGTCCTCAGCTCGACTTTCCAAAAAGTATCCTTGTCAGTCATTATTCTTGGATCACGAGATATTGACCCCTCTGAGCACTATAAGAGGTGGGCTTGTTGCTTTTGTGGATTAATACCCTTCCCTTGGTTGTGAGACCTAGGAAACGACATTTATCCATACCATTTATCCAAAGCTCTTACCTCGGCTCTCGTTTTAGGAATTAGTGAATTCTAAGAAACTCGGTTAAAATTACGGTTTTGGCCTTGACAATAAGAAACAATGAATCAAAGTACTCCGAATAAGGTCGGTTATGTAGGCAAGCCTACGCCGTTTTATTCGTTGGAACATATGTGACAGTTCAGGCCAACCCGTCAAGATAAGCCCCGTTTAGCCTGAAGGCTTATCGGCTATGCTAAGTCTTGTTGAACTGCTGTAACGTACATCACACGTGGAGGGGAGTCGATTGAGCCGAAGCTCGGTTGAACTCGCCCAGCCATGGTTAGACCATTTCCGAACCCATGTACTAAGAGTCTCCGATTTCTAAATTGTCACCCAAAGTGTAATCTCGTTTCTGTTTAAGGTGGGTTCACCGAGAAGCCATCACCATAAAACTCAACGAAAGTGGAAGATGGTGTTCTATCAAAACTCAACGTCTTCTTTAGATTGTGAATGCTTAAACTACACAATTTGTTGCTCCCATGGCCAGTAGAAGCAATCTCATGCATAGGACAAAGAGATTTTAATGGAACTACGAGGAACTCTTTATTCACTGCTTCCTTTCAACGACTACATGTTTCCTTACACCCTCTAGATGAGACAGATTTGGGGTAGAACCTTCCACACTAATAGAATTAATCTTACAAACCACTCCGGGCCAAGATTCATACTAAGGTTCATGTATAGGCTAACTTATGCTCAATAAAAAACCAAAAGGTAGTAAAACATAAGCAAAAAAGGTAGTACCTTGCCTTCAACATTGTACCACGAAGAATTTAAGCCTTTAAAATTTTTTCGGAGCCATCTTTGTGCTTTAAAGGTATTGCTTCCATCGCTTTTCCCATCTTAGATTCGTAGCTCCACATGTTTGCTGGGTTATTTTCTCAGCACCCGCGAAAATTATTGACTTGGATTATTGCTTCCCTGGTTTCTGCAAACAGAAGAAAAACAAAACAGACCGTAGACTGATTTTTAACATGGTTTCCCATGCTGCTATCAGACCTACGGATTAAACATACGGGGATAAACAGACACGCGAAGTCCCAGAAAATAGAACCAGGCTCGCTGGCAACGAGAGGCAGTCTCGCTGGGAGCGAAACCAGCTGTTCCAGATTCTGGAATTTTTACACATAGCAGACAACCAGAGGGACTAAAAAACAGACTCTAAAACAGAAAACTTGACATGAATAAGAAAATTATTTATATATAAAATTGACCGTTGGTTCCCCGGCAACGGCGCCAAAAACTTGATCGGGGTCAATCAGGTAATAAAATACTTGACCACCATAAACCAATACTAGCAAGAGGACTAGGCCCATCATAGTATAGCTATAGTGAATCAAGGTCGATCCCACAGGGAACCAATTGTGGATCATCTTATATACAAACAATTAATTAAACATGTCAAGGACATAGAGGCGGTCTACGACCAACATAAGAAGTGCAAGGTAAAGACTCGACTCGACACAACGTAATTAACCTCCCCAATTATAGTCTTTATCGTTTGGACCTAGATAATTTATATAATAAACTGAACTTATTAACTGTCAATCCGTTTGTATCTATCTTAGAATGGCTACGGGAGTCATCCTCTTTAACTTGACTTAGCACCGGTTAGGTTGCTTGATCACTGTGCTACATTACGTGACTTCACCTTTTGGGTATCCATCTCATATAACTTGCACGCTTACGACACTAAGGATGCCGATATTAATCGTACACCTCGTCTAGGCAACATTCTTATGGTTAGGCGTACTTATACTTCCTGAACGATTACTCAAGCTCTCGTCCAACTAGCAATTACCAATTTATAGTCTCATGCTAATCTACGACGTATGTATAATCAGGTGCATGCAATTCCCAAATATAAACCTACCTAGATATTGCTGAACGTCCGTGAAGAGCAATTCATAAGCCTACCTAAGAGTTTTATATTGGTATTTCCTTTTTACACGTTTTAATTAAACTAAGCGAGTAACGTAGCCATAGCCATACCTACTGAGATAATAAATTCAACTAGGTTAACCTAACCATAAAGACGTGGCGTAATTAACAGATGACAGGGGCTCGGTCGACCGAGTGAATAGGCTCGGTCGACCGAATGACACCTCTTCGGTCACCCGAATCGATTTCAACCCCAGAAGACATCTTAGAATATATCTCTCAGCGTTCATCATACAGAACAGATTAAACAGTAATTCGCACAGTATTCATATAAACTAACATAGATACGCATTAATTAAATCAAGTAGATTCATGAATAAATACTAAGTGTATGACGTAGGTTATTGGATCCCCATAGACAAGGAGTCGCCACATTCCTAACGTCATAGCCTAGATCTACATCATCTAGCTATGATTAACTAATTCAAACGATAAAGCATAGTTGGGAGGGATTAATTACTTAAAAGAAAGAAATAGAAAATAAAGGCTTACATATTGCAGCCCTTAAATTGCTTGAAACCCTCAAATTATTCTACATTGTATCAAAGTTATATTATGAATTGTAAGATTGAAGAAAGAATGAAGGGATGATTTACAATTTCTCGTAGTTGCTGCTTATATAGGAGTTTCTGCCGACTTATGAAGGATCTAGAAGGTAAATACGAAAAAAATCCGATAAGTGACCGAGATGACACACTCGGTCGACCGAAGCTATAGGCTCGGTCGACCGAACCTATTTTTGGCACATTTTAAATATTTTCTTCGTCTGTCTTGCTCCCCATTGCACGCTTTGTGTTGATCTGATTAACCTTTCGTTTAATGCTCCAATTTTCTTTCTCTATTATCTTGAGACCATTGATTAATTAACATTAATCCTCCCGATTTGTTGTGATCTGCAAAATAAACATTTATAGCACAATAAATCGGCCTTTTAATAATAAAAACAGTTAAATACCCAATATCATATTAATAATCTCTTAACATTAAATAATAAATATAAACGAGTGATTCAATATGAAATATACATTATTAATCTCGATTTAAGGTCAACGTTGATGATTTTTACGGGTATAATTTGACCGTCATCAGCTGCTGCCTTTTTATAAAATTGAGTTGACTTATGTGAGGCTGGCTTTACTGGTTCAGCAATTTTCTCAGTTTGTGGAAGTTGCTTGGCCACAAATTTAATACCAGTTTTGATATTAGGTTTAGTAGCTTTGCTGGTTCCTTCCTTAGAAGATTGTTGTATCTCAAAACCTAAGCCAGTTCTGTCTCCATATGGCTTTCCGGATTTGAACTCAGTGGCTGAACTTGATTGAGCAAAAGATTCAGTTGATGCTGCTGATGCACTAGGCTGATACTGATTCTTTCCTTAATCAAACTAGTTAGTTTCATCATATTCAGTTCAGACTTCAATCTTTTAACTTCAAGAATTAAAGCTTCTTTTTCAGCTTTAATTGATTCATAACCAGCTTGGATTGTTACCAGCTGGTTCATCAATTCGTCAAGTGTTTCTTTTAATTCCAGATTTTTTTGGATTGGAGTCAACAGTGGAAGAACAAGCATTTTGCATAGAGATCTGTGTTGAGCTATACTTAGAGTTAGATTCACATACTTCATTTGGATCCTCCATATGAGCCATTAGAGCTGTATCATCTGATAATATTTCCGTGTCAGCTTCATAATCGGACTCATCTTTGTAGTGTCCAGGCTTCTTACAGTTAAAGCAAAGATATTCATCGTCTTTTCTCTTTTATGGAGTCTTCTTGATGTACTTCTGAGTAACTGGGTGTCCACTCTTCATTCTTTGAATTCTATTCATCATTAGAGCCATATGCTCTTCCATCTCATCCAATTGCTGAAGATTGCTTGATGAGGTTTCTTGATTATCATTTAAGGCTATTGCTGCGAGAGCAGTTGTTTTGGGTTCCTCCATGGCTTTGATTAGAGCTGTTGTCATGGTGAAATCCTCACTGAATAAGATCTGAGAAGATTTTGAAGGAATCCTCTATATCAAGTCATCTTGATTCTTCCATTGCAGTGACCTTCATCTTCCAACACATAGGTAATGCCTTTAAGATTCTGGTGTTGATATCTTTCTTTGTGTACTCAATCTTGAGTAGAGCTAGTTCATCAATGATAGCACTGAATCTTGTTTCCATCGGATCAATGTTTTCGCCTGACTTCATCTTGAAATTTTCAAACTTCTGTTTTGCAACTAAGATCTTGTTTTCTTTGACTGAGTCAGTTCCTTCGCCAACCAGTTGAATTTTTTCCCAAATTTCCTTTGCCGTCATGCAATCTTTGATCTTCAAATACATGTTGCTGTCAAGAGTTCTGAGAATGATATCCATGGCAACGTTGTTCAGATTGTTCCTTTTTCGATCATCGTTGGTCCAATCACATTTGGGCTTGGGGACTCTAACCTGATCACCATTGATACTTTGCATGTGAGTGATTTGGATGTTCACATATGTCTGTATTTGTATACATATATATATATATATATATATATATATATATATATATATATATATATATATATATGAGTTATTTCCATATAAGTTATTTCCACTAGTTTATAACAGATATCCACTCGCCCCGTACATAAGTTATTTCAATAGAAAACGGACTTGCCCCTCACATATACGCCCGTGAAACAGAATTCCCGGGCCTAGTACACCCGGGAAGACACCTTCGCCCCGTACATAAGTCATTCGCCCCGTATGTAGCCTATGTTGTAGATACATACATGAAATTGTCAATTCCCTCAAATAATAAGCCCGTGAATCAGTCACCCCGTACGTATACGTGAAGACAACCTCTTTTAGGCCCCTATGTAAAGTTTAACCTCAAAACAAATTCATACCTCTGACACAGCCTGGAAAAAAATTCCCTCCGGACCCCTTGGTCAACATGGGAGTTATTTGTTACTGTTGACACAGAAAGTGGATCTCAAATAAAGTAGATACGCTCTTACGTCCATCGTATAATGAGATGGTCCAAACTGCAATAGAATTGACCACTTCATAATGTGTGGTACATTATATCTGACCCCGTTAATTTTTTTCCCTATACCTTTGTCATGCTTTCTCCGTTCTGAAATAATTAATGAATTGTCAAAATATTTTGTTCCATTTAATGGATTGCAGTATTATTCCCAAAGCAACAATTATTGTCTATTTTACTTGTTTTATCCATATTTATTATGGTAGGAGATATAAAAAAGAGGTTACATTAGTTATATCTAAGAACTTTCTAGTCATTTCATTACAAAAATTAATGTGTTAACTCACATCCTTAATATACGTGATTTTAACAACTATTTCAGATAAATTGGAACGGAGGAAGTATTAGATTAAAATGCATACGAAGACTTTATGTATGTCTATGTTCTTTAACAACATATTTTATTTATCATGAAACAATTTGTGCCTGGGTAATCAAGTCTGAGTACGATATAATATCAAGTTATTGTTTAAATTTGAGTTCATAAAATTTAATGTTTAATCGACTCCCTAAGTCGTGACGCTAAGGGCCGTCCTGGGGGCAGGTCCACCAGACCACAGTCTAGAGCATCCGTCCAAATTTATAATTTAAGGACCCAATTGTCATATGTTAGTAACACGTTTTAAGTTCACTATTATTTTTTGCATATATAATAACACCTAAATTTATACGCAAATTCAGTTAAATAAAAATGTAATCACAGGGTCAAGGGCTCTAATTTTTTCTTAGCTCAGAACCCCCTAACTACACAAGGATGCATGACTAACACAGTAACACTTGACTCGAATAAGATAGTCTACGCCCCTAATCTAGCATATCTAACTCGGTATCTAAACATTATATATTGTAATTTAAAAGGTCGATAATCATGTTATGTTATACCTTTAAAAGTCCATAATCATAAATTTATGAAGGATCCATGCACATGGCTTGTTTTCAATTAGCTCTATTGAAAAAGATTCGAAATACTTGTGAGGAGAGGGGATTTTGAGTTCAATTAACGAGTGAAACGATCAGGACCATACAGTTTAAATACATAACGAAACTGTTTGGTTCAATATGAACCACACGGTGTCTCTACACATGTGGAGACGACACACAAGTATTTCTAAAAAGATTGGCTTTCTCGTTTTTGTCACTGTGCTCCTGCACAAAGCTATGATCCGTGAATCGAAAATTGTTGGGACAGATAGCCCACACTCTTTGAATGTATAAAAAAATATAGTAGCGCCTTACTAACACCAATTGGTTTTAGTACAACGGTAAGTGCTTGATCCTCAACATGATATAGGAGCCAGAGGTTACAGGATCGAACCCTGGTTGGAACATTATTTAAAAAAAAGTGTGCAAGTGTTGTGACTGATTTGCCACACTTGAGAGGGGTGTTGGGAGAGAATGTCCACACTCTTGAATGAAAAATGTGCAAGTGATTGCCAACAATTGAGGGGGATGTTGAGACATATTGCTCACACTCTTAAATGTATAAAAAAATATAGTAGCATATTTACTAAAACCAAAAGCTGAGTAATAAAGTTGAGGCCTATCATGTCATGTCTTTTTTTTATTTTTCTTTTTCTTTTTTTCTTTTTTTCTTTTTTTTGAGGGTAATGTCATGTCTTCATCATCTGATATGAGCGAAGACTTTGCTGCAAAGTTGCTTCTTTTCCTCCTTTGTTTTCCCTTTCTTTTTCCTCCGTAGATCAAAGGGCTTTGAAACTAGCCCTAAAAAAAGGCTTTGAAACTACTAATGATTCTTTTTCTAACCATAGGTGAAAAAAAATACACCATTGATTCAAAATATACGACTGTTCCATTTTTTTTTTAAAATTTTGTTCTATGATATAAGTAATGTTACATTACAAATTCAATTTTTAATATTCTATTCTTTATTTTACCTCTAATAACTATCAATCCAAACAATTTTAATTATTTAACGACTATTGAATTAATGATAGTCAATATATATTTTTGATATTTAACTTTCAAATATATCATATTCAATCAGTTTTATAATCTATATGAAAACATCAAAAATTACATATTTTAATACGGAGGTAGTACCACTTTACACTTAAAAAACAAAAAAGCAAAAAGGGAAACTAGAAAAAATATGCTCCAAAAGAATAACATTCCTGAAAATATACTCCAAAAGTTAACATTGGAAAACTATGTCTGCGTCGGCGCATGAGCGGCACACGAGCCATGCACGAGCCACGTAGCGAAGCACAAGCGACGCAGAACCGAAGGGAGCATAGTTTTCCAATATTAACATTTGAAGCATATTTTCAAAGATGTTATTCTTTTGGAGCATATTTTTTCAAATTTTTCAAACAAAAATTCTCACACTATATTTTCACTCAATCATTTAACTTCTTTCCAAAGACACCCTTGACATAAACTACATGTATGATTTGGTGGATCATGTGATGACATGGTGTGATTGAACCACCATAAAATGATTTTTTAACATAATATGTACTCTTTCTAAAAAATAAAACATAATATGTACTCCTTCCAACAAAAACATCATTAAATCTCACTTTAGTATTCTTAAAAAAAGGCATTTTCATCTGGAAAAATATACGTATTTAATTCAATAAATTTCACATTCCAAAACAAAAGTACATAATGAAAAGGAAAGTTATATACCAATCTAATATTATTATTTTTTTGAGAATATATTTAAAAACTAAAACACGCACAAATTTTAAAGAACAAAGTTTATTGCATTCTACCTCCATTGATACGGATATGTGAGATGGCTTGATCGATACCGTCAGTTTTTAAACTGGTTATAAACTGTGTAGTTTAGACAATTTCATCAATCAGATCACTCAAAATAAACTCTCAATTAAATAATTTCCTTGAAAAAAAAAAAAACCTTATCACGTCACTTCACTCCTGGATTTTCACGTGGGTTCACAACCTTTAGCTGTAACCTTTTTAGCTTTATAGGAAAGCTAAAATATTCACGAAGGGAAAAAAAAAAGAAGGATTGAGAGTGAAAGATCATAAGATAAATCAACATCACTATGAATGGAGATAACTTCCAAAGATCATAGGATTGCAATAATTTCCCATAATTTCCATGTGTTGTCTTAGACCACATGTAATAGGTCAAATAATCACATTGTGAAGTACACTTTTTGAGTAAAGTCATGTTGGGATAAAAAAATAAATCTACAATAGCAGAAAATGGGCTGTATTTTTTTTCGGGCTGTGATTGTTGTAGTGGTTCTGCCTACAATTTGTTACACTTTACCTGTATTATTAGTATTTTCTTTTGCCTATTGTAGTCTTTTCTTTTGCTTGTAAAAGCAAATGTTGCCACATAGGATTTTTTTTATTTTCACGAGGTAAATGAGCATTTTAAACCATTTGCTTATTGCATATGCTCTTACAATCCTAAGTCTTGTCTTAGTCCTAAACGCAGGTTTTAGTTCTCTTTTTTTTTATTTTTTATTTTATTTTATAAATAGTACTTTTCTTAGATAATCTTGTATCATGCAATTCTGAAATATGCTATCCTGCATTACGTATGTATATCTATATATTATGTGTATACAATGTGCCTGTGTATATATTATGTATATGTATCTATTATGGGTCGGTATATCCGGGTTCGAGTTGTGTTGAAATTCTTTATCGAAAAATTTCATGGATATATAAATACACTGATATGTATATATATATAGGAGTAATTTAACCCGATTACACGGAAAGATCCGACCCAAACCCGAAAAGAAAAAATTAAAATATAAAACTAAAATAAAAATCTAAAACAGAACAAACTTTTAAATATCAAAATAATTAAATCTAAGCTGAAAAATAATAATAATAATACAATAATAATAAACCTCCACAAATCTGGAGTAGATGATATTAATATCTGCAGATCGTAGCATTTTTTCCTCCTGATAAGTTAGGGATTTGATTTACCAATCGTCCGATCAGTTATAGATTTCTTCAAATATAGGATGTAACAAAATATAGTAGAGATTAATATATATGTTCCGTTCCGATCTACTGCATGCGACTGTGGCTTACATTTAGCATTTATTCGTCTGGAGGTAGACCTCGAAATTAACTCCTGATCGGTTACAGATTTGACCTTAGTGGGTGATTCACACCGATCGGGATTTCAATTCAATTCACAAACCAAGAGATGTTTTTTCTACGAGAGGACCTTTGTTCAATACACATACCGTAGACCATTTTTTCCGTAGGATGATTTTTGAACAAATTTTGATTTTATGTGTGCATTGATTATTACAGGATTGTCCATGATGGTAGATTATGAAGGCGATGATGTATGAAGGCGATGGGTATGGCGGTGGCCTCAGACAAGATGGGAATTTGAATGAGACAGATGCGACTATTACTTTTATAACGGTTTATTTTATGGATTTTCTGGATTCCGGTTCGTTAAATTCATACTCCAATTTGTTTGATCACTTGAAATATGATTTTGCTAACATGTGTCACTGATTCTTAGTAATTTGTATTAGATTTTAGTACAATTGGATATAGGGATGATTCATATATTTATTCGGTCAACTCATTTTATTTAATTATTTATTTGTTGATTAATTTAACCATAAAAATTGTTTATATTTTCAATTTTTGCCCAGACAGTAATGAGTGCCTTTTGAGTTTGACGTTAGTCATGCTGAAATCTGTTGACATGAGAGAGATAGGTGAAGTGGGTTTGGTCCAAGATCAGGATCATTGTTATAGGTAAGTTTAACTGCTTTTTAAAACTTTTCTTTTTGATGTTTTAAATGTGTAATTTTCTTCCTGACGATGGTTTTAGAGGATCTGCCCAACATTTTCCCATTTGTGTCATATGTTTTGTGTCCAGGTACATCTCATTATTTATTGATGGATTACTGATACATATAGAACTTGAATTTTGTTTATTTTGTTTGATCAATATTTATCAGATCTTTTCACTTATTCCGGTGAAATTGTAGAATATGATTTTTTTTTTTGTATTGTCTTTGCTAATTCAAAAGTCATTATATTAAGGAAAGAATTAGAAGTTCCCAAGCAGCAAGGACGTAAGATTATGTAGGGAGTAATATCAAGCGGTAAAACATGTAGTCCTTACATTCCTATTCAAATGAAACTGTTGTCAAAATCATCTGATGTTTGTTTCCCTTTCAAGATCAATCCACACTCTTTCCCCAGATGATTGAAATTCCTTATACGCAACGCCGCTTCCTGGCCACTTTTTCATCAGGTCGTGTTCTTAACTTCTTTACTATAGTCTATCTATGTACAAAAATATATTTGAAGCCAATGTGTCTAGTTACTTGGGGGATAATTTGGAAAGTGATAGTTTATTCCTATGCGTTAAAGTTTTAGGGTTAGAATTTTGAAGTTGTGGTCGATGGTGGTAGTTTTTAGATGAGATATCTCAGTATAGATTGAATTACATTCTTTTTATGGTGATACTTAATTTCATGATGTTTGAG
Organism: Gentiana dahurica var. dahurica; assembly: GCA_024500145.1. Lineage (NCBI taxonomy): Eukaryota > Viridiplantae > Streptophyta > Magnoliopsida > Gentianales > Gentianaceae > Gentiana > Gentiana dahurica. The sequence goes on from CM044908.1 coordinate 30,130,768, forward strand.
TTTGGGTGTTGTTGGTCCCTTGGAAAGGCTAACACTAGTTCAGAGGGGGGTGAATAAACTTGTCACCAAAAGCTATATCTAATGCTTAAGGTTCAGTTTTAACTTATGTGGTGTTAAGCTGACAAAGCTGAGTTTAAGTCAATCTGACTTATAAGAAACTGAGTGAACCGGCAGCGGATATAAGTTTCAGCATTTATCTAGATCTTGTTGTTTGTATGAAAAAGCTAAGTATGCAAAACTGAATTATAGTGAATATCAGTTTGTGTGCTGTGTAACATTCAGTTTCAGAATGCTGTAAAAATAATAATAAATGTTGTAACACAATGTAATTGTGTAAAGTAAGTAAAACAAGATTTATAGTGGTTTCAGATGGTGTAATCCTAATTATAATACGCTCTTGCGTCATACTCTTTGCAGGGTCCAACAAGATTATCTTGGCATGAAGGTGTTGAAGTATCACCATTCCTAATTTCCTTGCCCGAAACAATATGTTTGCTTAAATGTTAACAAGTCAGAGTTCTCGAATAATTTTTTTGACTTTCTTGTCTGAAGTTTGACATTTGATAGATCTTACTTGGGCATCTTTTCTGTTCATGGTTCTTGGTTATAGATTTTTAATGCTATTACCATGATTTGTTCTGCATCAGTACGTTTTATTTGCGAAGTATTTGCTATTTTATGGCACAATAAAGTTATGCAATATCAGATCTTCTTTATCAACATTGAATGACTGAATTATCAAACACTATTATTTACATTTGGAATTCGTTTACCTGTATCATCACACTCTGAATTTATTTATTTATTTAGTTATTAATTGTGTTCTATTTACAATTTTATTTCATACTTAATCACTCTCTCCATGTATCGTACGGGAAAAAGACTAGCATATATATAGTGAAAGTATCACTACAGTATTGTCTTATTATAAAAGAACATTTAGATTTGTATCTCGGTCTATGTGAAAGTTGCTTTCGTGTTTGGGTTGCACCATCTCTCATATCAAACTTAACACTAATACTATATGCCAATTTCAAAGCTCGTGCCAATTTTAATCGGATATAAATCGTAGGTAGAATTTGTTGATGATTTTGAACGATAAAGATGGTGTAATCACTACTACAAAATTGGACATAGGTCACACTTAAGATATGAAAACAATCACAGTTTCAATAAAACTGAGACAACGAAAATATATATATCACACTTACAACTTTCTATCACGCTTATTGAAAAACTGAGATAAGTTATATTAATCAATCTCATTTTTAAAGTGTGACTTAATTGATATGATTTTTCTGTCACAGTTATTGAAAAACCGAGATAAATTATATCAATTAATCTCATTATTAAACTGTGTCTGAATTGATAAGATATTTCTGTCACGGTTTCTAAAAAAGCGAGATAAATTATATATATCAATCTCACATCTAAAACAGTGACAGAATTGATATGATATTTTTATCACAGTTATTGAAAAAACACTTTTATTGGTGTGATTTAAATTATAATAGATCACGGTTTTTAAGTGTTATAACAACTAAAATAGATCACAGTTTTTAAATGTGTTTTAATTGTAATAGATCTCGGTTTTTAAATGTGATAACAACTATAATAGATCACGGTTTTTAACTAGGATAACTACTATAATAGATCACAGTATTTAAATGTGATGAAATTATAATAGATTACGGTTTTTAAGTGTGATACCAACTGTAATAGATCACGGGTTTTAATTGTGATAATTATTATAATAGATCACAGTTTGTAACTGTGATTGAGTTAAAGTACTTTATGTCACACCTCAATATGCCACACTTTGGAAGCCGTGACTAATGTAAATATATCACATTTAAAAACCGTGATCTTTATATTTTTTTGTAGTAGTGAATGGTTAAAAATAGTTAAATTATTATATACTACATCTGTCTCAAATTATAAGTTATTTTGGATATTATCACACACATTAAGAAAATTGTTGAATGAGGTAAATTTTAAGGAGAAATATGTAAAATATCGTTTGACAATCATTAATGAAATAATTATAAAGTATTTGAAAGTTGTTGGATTGTTAATAAATTAAAGGTAACATAGAGAAAAAATTAATAAATATTTCATTGGTAATGTTGATTGATTTATATTATTGGATGGACAAACAAGAAGTGGAGTGACAAAAAGTGACTAAAATAAATGTTACATAACCAAGTCAACAAAAAAAAACGCAATTGACTTTCATTACCTTACAACGACCGAATGGGAGTCACATGATTGTGTAGACTTTTATCATTAAAATTAATGGTCAATTAATCAATTTTTTAAACTGTGTTCAAAACACTTATATAACTGACTTATATTTTAGGATGGCGTGGATACCATTGATAAGATATCACAATAAATATACATTTAATACTCATATTTATTATGGTACATTACGATGCTGGAAATCGTCGAGTGTTAATTCCAGGGCATGTTTATTCAAGTGATAATCTAACCAAGCTAAAAGAACAAGAAACGGGGGGTGGTGCTATGTGCCTTGAGACTGAGCCTGAGATTAGGTATCATAAGTTGCCTACGTATCCTATAATTGTTCAGGAATCAAATCTTTTGTAGTTCCTTAAGGATAGTTTATATAGAGGGGTTTGTTCCCTAGCATGAGTGTGTCGTGTCCACGTTGGACTCTAATTTCATGTTCCCTAAGGAAATATATAAACGCAGTTTAATCCCCTGATTTGTAGGAGATAATCACATTGATTTGAATATAAGATTAGAGCCTTTGTGGCTTGGGATTCTTTCCATAATTATCTGATTTATTACGCACGTGGGATATCTTGGCCGTGATAGGCTCAGGCCGACATGTAAGGTCGTCACAGAGCTGTGGAGTTTAGCTGAGCTAGAAGGCTTCCTGAGCTGACCACCCGGTTGGGGTCGAGGTCGGGATATGATCACGAGACTTGTGGCTTTTAGGCTTAGCTCTGTATTTAGTGCTATGTCAATATGGGGATGACACGTTGCGAGGTGCTAGTCTGACCTCCGTCATATGCCCCCAGATATTGCCAATAGGTCAGCTTGGATTTGTTACAAATATAGCTCGGCTCGGTCATCTAGACTTATAGATTTTTACCTTTGAACATTGCCAGCTACGATGGCGTCATAACCGTCCCGTAAGTCGAGCCATTTTCTTACCTACTTATTTGAACCAGAACGGTTTTTAAGGCAACTTGGGGGTTATAACCCCTTCATATCAATGGAGGAGGTTAAAAGTGCAGTTTTCGACCTTGATCGAAATAGTGCAGCTGGTATGGACGGTTTGACATGTTGAAATAGTGTCTTAAACCCAATCAGGTTGGACCGGATCCGACCAGGTCGGGTCGTTTGCAGTCTATTTAGTTCATGTAATAACTTTATAATGATTAATAAATGAACTTTTGTTATTATATATCTTTTTATCTTCATGTTATTGAATATATATATATATATATATAGTAACGTCCTTAGTATTAAACTGTGATAGAGAAACCATGATACTGATTATGTTTGATGAGATCTCTATTCACTTTAACGGGTTTGATACTTAAATGTCTCTAGTCGTATGTACTGTCAAACGAGACTTCGATGGTATGATTAGACTAACACGTATTTGATGTCTTCTATCTTATTGAAGATAGAGATAGATCTCGTCTATCTAAGTGTATAGACACTTGGACTGTACGTGGACGTGTATTGGAGAATGCATACGTTAGACTGGCTCATTTACATTAAGTGTTGCAGTATGTGGCAGTTGTGTAATTATCTTGAGACCGGAGTCTTCATGGCATCACGGTGTGGATTGTCATGCTTTGACACTATTGAGGTTTCCTTTAGCCATGGGGCGATCATGCGGTAGTGCTCGGGTGTGATATTGAAGCATGCGTAGGATACATGTTTGTTCATCCGGAAATAGTGTATCCTATTATTAGGAGTAAATATCCGAAATGGCCTTCTTATAAGGAATGTCAAGCTCTCGTGAATCTTTGCAAAGTGGGAGTAAATGAGTTATTCCAAGAAAACATGATATTCATATTATAAGATACGATCGTTGATATACTGACAATCGAGGTACCATCGTATGAATATTATTACAGCGATAGGATTCTATTTACATGGTAACTGTTTCACATAAAAGGTAGTAGTCATTGCTTTTTTACTCTTCCAATGATTGGGGGTCACAGTGTGTTGCCAGACGCTATTCCGTGATCATTAGGTATGAAGGGCATTTTTCGTAATTTTCCCTTTATGTCTACGGACAACATATTCGGAAGCCTATTGGGTCACACAAACATAAAAACATCTAGCCGGATTAAAAAAATGCGGTTAAAAGTTATAACCAAATAAGGAACGTTTATCTCGACTATAAAGTGTTATAGTGATTAGATTAATATGCCGGTATTTATTTATTATGAATAAATTAAATACAAGATATTAATTATATTGATTAATTAAAGAATATTCCGGATGCCAATTTTGGCACATGAGGCGCAGGACATAGTGTATTAGGATACACTTGGATTGTGCAATTTAAGTAATGATATTATCAAGTATTACTATTGGATATTAAAAGATTTTCGAAAAATAGATTTATGGTAATATGATAAAGATATTCAATATTAGATATTGACAATATCTTAGATTATTTAATATAAGATATTAAATCAAAAGAGATAAATCTAGAATATTTATTTTCCTTATTTTATTAGTAAAAGGTTTTCTTTCTCATTAATCTACTGGGAAGCTTATCCTAATCAGATTAGGGACATATGGGGCGCCACTTTCTCCTATAAAAGAGCATAATTGGCTAGCTCTTTTGTACATCACAATTAGAAGAGTTCTAATTTACAAAATAAACTGAGAGTTTCTTAGAGAGAGAGAAAAGGCCGCTCTAGAAATCAGATTTTTCTAGTAGAAATCCAAGGAGGATTCCGGTGAGGTGCTCGTGTGGATATCGATAGAGGCCAGACACGTGGACGGCTCGCGTGCACTAATATTCTCCATTGACGGTCAAAGTGTCGATCTATTAGATCTAGCTATGTAATCACTGTCAACAACTTAACGTGTTTATTGTATTAAACAAAGTCGATCTTGGGATCGGAAATCAAATTTTAAATTCTGCTGTGTTAAACTAGTTGATTTCCTAAAATCACAAGTTCCTTCTATAGAGCATGTTGGGAAACTGTTGCAGGTGATGTTTATGAAGCTACTCAACACTTCCTTTCTGGTGGTTACATTCCTCAGGAACTAGGGGCTACTGTGATTAACCTAATTCCCCAAAAAGAAGCTCATGTGATATTTGCAGATTTTAGGCTTATTGCTCTTAGTACATTTGCCAACAATATCTTCACCAAAATCTTATGCACCAGATTACAAGTTGTACTTCCTCTCCTTATATCTGTTAAGCAATTTGCTTTTTTGAAAGGTAGAGATATAGTTGATTATATTCTTTTTGTTCAAGAAATTGGTTCAGTTTGTGCACAGAAAAGCTAGGGGCCATAACATCATCTTTAAGTTTGATGTTACCAAGGACTTTGACACAGTGTCCTGGCCTTTTCTCAAAGCTCTTTTGTTAAAATTTGGTTTCTCTAAGCTGTTTGTTAGACTTATTATGAACAATCTTGCCTTCAGTTGGTTTTCTATTTTGATTAATGGTGCTCCTGCTGGTCTGCTTCAGAATACTAGGGGTATTAAGCAGGGTGACCTCATCTCCCCTACATTTTCATCCTAGTTTCTGAAGCCCTTACTAGAGGCCTTAAACACATCTTTCGAACACATGTTGAGCGTTATGCTACTCCCAGAGGTTTCATCCATGTCACCCATTGTATGTTTGTTGATGACTTACAGTCTTTTGCTAGGTCCACAGCGAAATCCCTGAAAACCATTTTTACTTTTTTACACCATTATGAGCTGGCATCTGGGAAACCGGTTAATGCAAATACGAGTTCTTTTTCATATCAAAACATGCTAATTCCCACACTGTTGATATGGTAAAGACTATAACTGGTATGAAAAAAGACTTTTTCCTTTTAACCTACCTAGGGTGTCCAATTTATGTGGGTTGACCTAAGCACTGTTATTTCACTCCTCTTATTCGAAAACTTGAGCACAAGCTTCAGGGTTGGTATGCCAAGTTCCTCTCAACTGGGGATAGGCTTATTCTTATTAAACATGTTTTATCTTTTATTCCTATACATATCCTTGCTGCCCTTAAAATACCTGCCACTGTTTTTAAAAGAATAGAGTATATCTTATCTGCTAGGAAATCAACTAGTCTACGCAGTGAAATTTAAAAATTGATTTCCGATCCCAAGATCGACTTCGTTTAATACAATAAACACATTAAGTAGTTGACGGTGATTACCTTGCTTGATCTAATAGATCGACGCATTGACCGCCAATAGAGAGTAGTAGTGCGCGCGAGCCATCCACGTGTCCGGCCTCTATCGATATCCACACGAACTCCTCGCCGGAATCCTCCTTGGATTACTACTAAAAAAATCCGGTTGCTAGACCGTCATTTTTCTCTCTAAAACTCTCTAGAAAAAGCTCTCTATTTTTCTCAAGAACAATTAGCTCATGGAATTATGATTTACAAAAGAGCTAGCCAACCCCTTGCTTATATAGGGGAAGGTGGCGCCTCAATGTCTTTCCAAACTGATTGGGAGAAGCTTCCTAGTAGATTGATGAGAGAGAAAACTTTTTCCTATTAAAATAAGGAAAATCACTTTGATTGATTTATCTTTTTTATTTTAATATCTTATATTAAATAAATTTAAGATATTGCCAATATATATTATTGAACATCATTATCTTATTACCATAAATCTATTTTTCAAAAATCAATTAATATCCAATATTAATATATGGTAATTTTAATAACTAAATTGCACAATCCAAGTGTATCTTATACACTTGCAACCTGCGCCCCCTTTAGCCAATAATTGGCATCCGGAAGATTTTTTAATTAATCAATATAATTAATATATTGTATTTAATTTATTCATACTAAATAAATACCGTCATATTAATTTAATCACTATAACACATTATAGTCGAGATAAACTTTTCTTATTTGGTTATCACTATAACCGCATTTTAATCAGGCTAGATGTTCTTGTGTGTGACCCAATAGGTTTCCGAATATGGCGGCCGTAGACACAAAGTGCAAATTACGAAAATACCCTTCATACCTAATGATCACGGGATAGCGTCTAGCAACACACCGTGACCCCCAATCATCGGAAGAGTCAAAAGTAATGACTACTAACTTTCATGTGAAATAGTTACCGTGTAAATAGAATCCTATCATTGTAGTAATATCCATAACTCATTTACTCCCACTTTGCAAAGATTCACGAGAGCTAGACATTCCTTATAAGAAGGCCATTTCGAATATTCACTCCTAATCATAGGATACGCGATTCCTGGACGAACAAACATGTATCCTATGCATGCTTCAATATCACACCCGAGTACTACCACATGATCGCCCCGTGGCTAGGGGAAACCTCAATACTGTTCAAGCATGAAAATCCACACCGTGATGCCATGAAGACTCCGGTCTCTGTATAATTACACAACTGCCACATACTGCGACACTTAATGTAAGTGGGTCAGTCTCACGTATGCATTCTCTAATACACGTCCACGTACAGTCCAAGTGTCACTACACTTCGATAGATGAGATCTATCCCTACCTTCAACAAGATAGAAGACATCCAATACATGCTAGTCTAATCATACCATCAGTGTCCCGTTTGACAGTACTTACGACTAGAGACATTTAAATACCAAACTTATTAAGGTGAATAGAGATCTCATCAACCATAATCAGTATCATGGTGTCGCTATCACAATTTAATACTAAGGACGTTACTATATATATACATTCAATAACATGAAGATAACAAGATATATAATAACAAAAGTGCTTTTATTAATCATAATAAAGTTATTACATGAACTAAAATAGACAGTAAACGACCTGACCCGGTCGGATCCGTTCCAACCCGATTGGGTTTAGGACACCATTTCAACACTCTCACACTTTCTTTGGCTACACATAGAAAAAGCAAAAAGACATATCAAGAGTCTGGAGATGTTAGGAAGAGGTTTTCTTCCCCAACAATGAAAATGGACTTGGAACCAGAAACCTGTAATTCCTTCAACAAGCCTTCTCTTGTAAACTCTGGTGGAAGCTAAGAATGGTAGATGGACTTTGGGCCATCACTGTCATGAGGGCCACATACACTCTCTACAAGCTTTATGCCTGGAAGCTCCTTAGCCCTGTACAAGATGTTGCTGATGAAAACATGAGTTATGTTGGTCAAAACAATTGGATATGGACTCCAAAATCTAATGGTCAATTCACTATTAAGTCTGCTTATAGGATCCTTAGACAAAAGAAACAAACTCTTTATGATCTCAAAGATATCTGGTAACCTTAGAGCGACTATGGCCACTTGGCTGCACCATGATATTCAAGGTGCTTTGAAAACTGTGCTACCTTTGATTCTCATCTTTATCTGCTGGGAAATTTGGAAGGCTAGGAACAAGGCCATGTATGAAGATGTGACAGCCACCAATGCTTTTATTGTTTTTTATATTTTGAATAATCTAAACTCTCTTGTGCCTCTCTCCAGCTGGTTAGAAAATCAATGCATGATGACATCCTAATCCAACATGGCATAATCCAACATATCGCCCCTGACGATGCTGGAAATCGTCTGAACGAATCCGGAGCTTTTTCCTCTTAATGACAACCTGTCAAAGCTTCAAGAACAAAGGAAAATGATGAAAGAGGGGGGAGTTTGTGGTGATTTAGACTACACTTGATATTGCTCAAGCTTCCTACGTATCCAATGTCTAAATTGGAATCAAGTCTTCGTAGTTACTTAGGGATTGTTTACATAGAGGGTCTTATGCCCCAGCCATTGCGCGTAGTGTGTCCGAGGTGGACTCTGATGTCGTGTTCCCTAAGGAAAAGGTAATCATGATTTGACCCTCATGATTTTAAGAGATAATTATGGACATATTTGAAGGCCAGGATCAGTGTAGTAATGACTAAGGATTCTTTCCGTATTTATCCGATTCTAACACGTGTGTAAGAAGTTGGGTATGATAGGGGCTTAGGCCGACCTGTAGGGTCGGGCACCGGTAGGTCGATCTTATGACTCGGCCGACCTGTAGAGGTCGGGAGAGAGTAGCCGAGCTTATACAGCTCGGATACTGAGGAAGCCACCCCTTAAGGGAGACTTTTCTCTATCCTTATTTATCGTTGGACAATTATAGGGATGACACGTGGTGAGGTATCGATCCAACCCTCATCATAAGCCCCTCAGATCTAGCCGGGCCTAGGGATGCCGGCTCGAATCTGCCAAGGTTTTAGCTCGGTTCGGTTATACCACTTGAAAGTTTTTGAATGGTTACTGGGAACCGTTACAACATAGTTATGATTGTCCCGGAATTCGAGGTGTTACAGCCTACTCATTTAAATTGGAATGGTTTTCAAGATAGACCCAAAGAGCACTATCCTGTCATATCAAAACGTCATTTTTCCCTTCACTTCCTTGTGACTTTATCCTTTCCTGGAAAAATCCTATCGCAAATTATGTCCCTTCTCATTTGTTTCTGCGTTGTAGTTGATGAAGAGATCACTTTCCTCTGACCCCACGGAAGAGGAGTCCCCTTCACCCAGGAGCGAAGCCGTCATCAGAGCGTCCTGGGAGAGACCCGTAGTTTTTGAGGAGATCCTCTGGGTTCCTCCATAGTCGGCATCCGTTGCTTCTTCTTCACGTCCTTCACTCATCCTTGCTGCGACACTATGGAATAGGTGTAGCTCAAGTGACCCATTCGGTCGTTCGAACCGTAATGGGGTTTGCTATCTTGTGCCGAATGGTTAGGGTGTGCTTCTCGGTAGGACTTTTCCGGGTCTTCCATCGTATCGTGCCGAGTCCGGGGCTTAAAGGATGGTACCACTTTTCCCGTCGTTTGGGAGTGAAGGAGATGCTTTCCGACGGCCCTAAATACAAGGGATGGTACGGGCACTTTTTCTTCATCCGAGATGGGGGAGATCCTGGTTAGAATGCTGGTTGACAAGTTCTTTGCAGAAGGATGAGTGTCCAACCCTTCTAGACTTAAACTCGATGGACACTATCCAAAAAGTGAGGTTTGTGATAAAACTGCAAGAGTTTTCCTCCGACCTAATCAACACAGCCCGCTTGGCCGAGGCAGGCCCTGACCCCCATGCTCCCTTTAGCGACGATAGTCGAGCTGTTTGTAAGTATTGTTATTTCCTCATTTGCTTAGATTTCTTAACTATATTAGTGATTTTCTGAACTCTTCTCTTATTGGCAGTGAGGGTCCTAACCGGCCTCCAAGACCCTATCTAGAGGAGGGAGGTGGAGCATCATGCTGAGAGAACGGTGGCGGGCAGAGAGGGCGCAGGTGGCGATCCGGACATTCGAATCGTGGAGTCCTCTCTTGGTGCCCACACAGCTCATCTATTATCCGAGCTGGAGGATGATGCCTTGAAGAGGACTCATTTTTTCGAGGGGGGAGCTCGGACACCCCTATTGTCGGCGTCTCTTCTTCAGAAGGCCTCGGAGTACATGATAAGGAAGAGGAGGAAGAAGAGCCCGAGATGCCTCTGATTCGAAGTTCCTCGCGCCGAAGATCAGAGAAAGTGGATGTCGAAGAGAGGTTTGAAAAAAAGAGCCAAACCGATCATGGGTCTGGTCCGTCAACATATGTTCATGAACCGGAAGGTAAGTATGGGCGGTCGTCTGAGGCTCCTCAGGAGGAAAGAGGGGTCGAGTACGATCTTACCTCATCACCCTCTTCGACTGATCAGGCAAAAGAGATTTCCCAAATATCTGATCTGGGCCTGCTCGAAGCAGGCTTTGAGGCCATGAGATACGTAAGTTCCCTTTTTTGTGTCTAAGGATTTTATCCTTGTCACGTGATTTTCATCATTTTCCGTGCACGTGCAGGGATCGCTCATGGGTCAAGAGATCTTTTACCATCTCGTGCACTCGTCCGCCGAGCGGGAGAAAAGGACTTCCGATCTGAAGTCGAAGGACGAGAGGATAAGGGAACTTGAGGAACAACTGAAAGTTCAAGCGGATAGGACAGAGGCCTTGAGATCAGAGCACGATGCTCGCCTTCAAGAGTTCATGAATGAGCGCCTAGAGGGAGAGCTCTCGACTTCGGATGCAACTGTTTGAGTTTTTCCTACTCGTCTTCAAGAGGCCTCGGCTCAAGTTTTCCGAGATTATAAAGCTTCTTCTGATTTCTTCAGATCTTCGTGGCTACTGAGTCCTGCCATAAAGGCTAGCTATGTGCTAGGTGTTAAGTGACTGCAGGGCACAATTTCCTGAGCTCCTCACCAAAAACCTGGCTCAAAAAGATCTATATGTTCCTGGCGCGGACACGGCGTACTCTGTATGGGTGAAGGAGTTTCAAACGGTGGCGGACCTCACAGCTAAGTACCCCATAGGTGGGCCCTTTCGTCGACCTCCTCATGGGAGAGAATCCTTGACTTCAACCCCCAGTTCCTGACCAAACCAACGCTTTAGCGCCCAGACCCATCTATGCATTGTAATTATCCTTTGTAACTCATTGTTTATTAATGAAATCAATTTTTCGTATGATCATGTTCAATATCGATCGTGGTGGGGTTCATTGCCCACCCAGTATGTATGCATCTACAATTTTTTGGGATGGTATACTCGGACTGTATTTATGAGCCAATTCTGGCGTGCATAGCCCAGAGATCATCGGCAATATTAGTAGTTAGCTTTACGGTTGTCCTCCTTAGGCCGAAATTGCGTAGAAAGTTATCCGAATACGGCCAGGCTGGGCTGACTTCTCATTTTTAAAGCTTGCCGAACTGGGCTAGGTCGGACTAACGTCTCGCAAGAAAGTTTTAGGACGAGCGGGGCCAGTTTAGACTGACTTCTCATTTTTAAGGAACGGCGAGAGGGGCCAGGTCGGACTGACTTCTCGCGTGAAAGTTTAAGGACAAGCAGGGCCAGTTGAAACTGACTTCTCATTTTTAAGGCAGGGCGAGCGGGGCCAGGTCGGACTGACTTTTCGCATGAAAGTTTTAGGAAGAGCAGGGCCAGTTGAGACTGACTTCTCGTTTTTAAGGCACGGAGAGCTGGTCCAGGGCGGACTGACTTCTCGCATGAAAGTTTTTTGACGAGCAGGGCCAGTTGAGACTGACTTCTTGTTTTTAAGGCACAGCGAGCTGGGCCAAGTCGGACTACCTTCTCACGTGAAAGTTTAAGGACGAGCAGGGCCAGTTGAGACTGCCTTCTATTTTTAAGTCACGGTGAGATGGGCCAGGTTGGACTGACTTCTCACGTGAATGTTTTAGGACGAGCAGACCAGTTGAGACTGACTTCTTGTTTTAAGGCACGGCGAGCGGGGCCAGGTCGGACTGATTTCTCGCATGAAAGTTTTAGGACGAGCAGGGCCAGTTGAGTCTGACTTCACGTTATTAAGGCACTACGAGCTGGGACATGTCAGACTGACTTCTCGCGTGTTTGTGTCATGTGCCGATAAAATGTTGCAATTATTCACATAAATTACCGGTGAAATAAGAATGCTTTTATTTAGAATAGAAGATTGAAAAAGGAAAATTCAACATAATAAACCAGTAGAAGAGGGGGTCCATGGAACATTTTTCATGGATAGAACCTCCGCAGGTTGTTAGCGTGCCAGCTTCTAGGGATGGTCTTGCCGCTAGAGTCGGCCAGCTGATATACGTTCTTCCCGTGTACCTTGACTATCTTGTAAGGATCTTCCTAGTTCGGTTCAAGCTTGCCCTATGGACCCTGTCTACTGACTTCGTTTTCCTGAGCACCAAGTCCCCTTCTCTAAAATACATGTGTTTTACTTTGTTATTGTAGTACTGGGAGATCTTTTGTTTGTATCTGGCCATTTGGATAAAGGGCACCTCTCAAGCTTCTTTAGGATAGTCTTTCGAATGCATGGGCTCGATTTCCCGATCTGCTCCTACGTGCAGCTCGATCCTTGGTGAAGGTAACCTGATTTCAGCAGGTATAACTGACTCGCTTCTGTAGGCTAAGGAGAAAGACGTTTCTCATGTTTCTAAATTTGGTGTTGTCCGATACTCCCATAGGATGTTGGGTAGGTGTTCTACCCTATTTTCTCCTTCTTCTTCGAGTCTCTACTTCTGGCCAATTTTAATTTTCTGATTGGTCTGTTCCACCTACCCGTTCGCTTGTGGGTACCCCACTCACATGAAGTGTTGGGACATCCCTAGCTTGGCACACCATGATCGGACCCCTTTGTCTTCATGTGTGCCTTTATCTGAAATCATTGTCTTGAGGATCCCGTATCGGCACACAATGTTCTTCCATAGAAATTTCTGCATGGATTTAGCTGTAAATATGGTGAGAGCCTCGGCTTCTACCTATTTGGTGAAGTAATCTATCACGACAACTATAAATCTGGGGTTTCCCGGTGGTCGGGGTAGGGGCTCGATATGGTCGACCCCCCATTGATCGAAAGGCCATGCTGCAACTACGAGGACCATTTGTTGAGAAGTTTGATGTGATATGTTATCATGCACTTGGCATGATTTGCACCTTCGGACAAGATCCTCATCATCTTGCTACATTGTCGGCCAGTAATAGCCAAACAGACGACATTTCCAAGATAATGTCCGAGCTCCGGGGTGATTTCTGCACATCACTAAGTGAGTTTCTCGGAGCAGGTAGTTCCCTTCGTCTTTCGCTGCGCACCTAAGCCAATGTGCCACGAAAGGCTTTCTATAGAGTATGTTGTAAAAAAGAGAGTATTTGGTCGCCTTGAATTTCAGTTTTCTTGCCAGGGTTCTATCCTCGGGAAGTATCCCATTGTGAAGGTAGGACAATATAGGATCCATCCAAGTATCTTTCTGCATGATGGGTTGAACTTCATTAGTCTCGTAACTTCTTTACTGTAGTAGCTCTACAAGCACCTTTTTGTTTTAGATGAAATGCTAGCTTGGAAAGGGCGTCAGCCTGCCGGTTTTGAGATCGGGGAAACCTGGTCGATATGAACGGTTTGAAAGGCCTGTAGCCGAACGTGAGCTACAACCAAGTACCTTTTCATGGGCTCCTTTTTAGTTTCGTATTCTTCTTTAACATGGTTGACAATCAGCTGGGAGTTGTTATAGACCCGCAAATTTCTTGCTCCCATCTTAGCTTCTAAATTGAGTCCAGTGATTAATGCTTCATACTCGGCCTCGTTGTTGATGGCATGGAAGCTGAATCGAAGAGCATACATGAACTCTTTGACCTTAGGGCTAATAAGTAGGAGTCCTGCTCTGGCGCCTTTCTTGCTCGAGGCTCCATCGACGTACAAAGTCCAGTACTCGACCTTGCAGCTCGGCTGATTTTTGTCGATAGTATAGCCATTCCTTCTGCTAAGAAATCTGCTAATGCCTGAGCTTTGACTGTCGTTCAAGGGAGGAAATCCAGGTCATACTCTGCTAACTCAACCACCCACTTTGCCAGTCGGCCTAATGTTTCTGGTCGGGCTAATATTTTCCGAAGGGGCTGATCCGTAACCACGACTTTTGGATGGGCTTGGAAATAAGGCCTTACATTCCCAGAGACATGGAATAAGGCTAGTTCTAGCTTATCGGCGTTCGAATATCTGACTTCCGGACCGTGGAGTGTTAACTGACATAGAAGATCGGCTTCTGTATGTTACCTTGCTCTCTGACGAGGACTGCGCTTAAGGCTTCATCACATACTTCTAAATAGGCCAACAAGGTATCTCCCTCCTGTGGTGAGGTTAGCGTAAGCAGCTCGGCCAGGTAGGTTTTCAGATCTTTGAAATCCTGTTGGCACTCTTCATCCCATTTGAATGGATTGGCTTGCCTTAGGATTTTGAAGAAGGAGGGCTCGCTTTGCCGATCTGGATAAAAAGCAGCCAAGGGAGGCCATCCTTCCCGTTAACCTATGAACTTCTTTAACACTCCTTGGTGGAGACATATTCCTCGACACTTCAACTTTGTCTGGATTGGCTCTGAAACCTTCCTGGGATATCATGTATCATAAGAATTTACCGGTCCGGACTCCGAACGTACACTTCTTAAGATTAAGCTTCATTTGTGTGGTGGTAAGTACTCTGAAGACTTCATTTACGTCGATCAAGTATTGTTCTAGGGACTTACTCTTAATTAAAAGGTCGTCCAGATATACTTCCACGCATCTTCCAATTTGATCTTTAAATATTGCATTAACCGCTCTTTGGTAAGTTGTGCCGGCATTTTTTAGGCCAAACGGCATAGTTTTGAAATAGTATGTGCCAAACTCGGTGATGAACGAGGTCTTCCCGGTGTCCTGGGGATCCATGGTCATTTGATGATAGCTTTTGTAGGCATCCAAGAAGCCGAATATCCTGAAGCCTATGGTTGAATCTACCATACGGTCTATTTAATGCAAAGGATAACAGTCCTTTGGGCAGGGTCGGTTGAGGTCAGTAAAGTCTACGCACATCCTCCAACTGCCATCCATTTTCTAGACTAAGACTGGGTTCGGCAACCAGTCTAGATAGCTCACTTCGCGAATGATGTCGTTCTGGAGCAGCTTAGCTAATTCTTTCTCAATAGCATCCATCGTTCTTTGGCGAAGTGTCTCTTCTTTTGCCGAATGGGTTTCCGGCACGAGTCAACGTTCATCTTATGCAAAGCCAGAGTAGAGGACAAACCAGACATGTCTTTTGTGGTCCAGCGAACACGTCCTTGAATTATTTCAACAGATCCAATAGCTGTTTCTTATACTGATCAGGGATCCAGGACCCTATCTTTACGGTCAGACCCGCCAGACTTTCCCACAGGCAAACCTCATCTGCCTTGTCATCTAAGGACCAGGTGTCTGTCGGATATATAGAAACCCTAATCTGGATCCGATCCATAATTGGATCGTCAGATCTGATTCACAGCACTGATCGAAATGCTCGATCATGCACAGCGGAAGCTACGAATTAAATTCGCATGCGATTTTACCACGATTTTAATTCACATAATTAATTGACATAACTACAAGAAGGTTGAAGATTTACCCAATAGAAGAGGGATGAGCAATCGACAAAAGGGAGAAGTCGCAGTCTTCCGGATTGTATCTGCAAAGGACGACTGGTGGACGTCGATCATCGTAGTAGAACCTCCTTGAATATGCTCCAAGAAAAAAACCTAGGTTTCTCTCCTCCTAATGGCTAGAAAAAGAAACTAAATTTTATTTTCTTTTTAGATGAAAGTGGCGCAATTTGTAATTGAATATTGTGTTAGAGGAACTCTTTTTATATAGGAAATTAACTAGTCAAGAGAGAGTTATCTTTTTCACAATACAATAAGAAAAAGATATTTGTCATAAAATAAGAGATAATTCCCATAAAATTAGTCTCTGATTTTTTCCAATAATTATCTAACAAATAATTAATTAATTACACATGTGACATAATCTTGAAAATTTCTTTTCATAATTTTCTCACTAAATATGGCGCCACCTATGCCATTAATTTTAATAGAAAATATATTTCTTATTTTACATATTATTTACCAAATAAATAATATTCGGATATTCATTAAATAGACCAACTATTTAATTTATTCTCAAGGTTCCATAAACGAGAAAACACTCGCGTGTTTGGAGCCAACCCGGGGACCATTGACCTATAACCAGTAGCTATAATAAATTGAATAAAATATTCATCGAACAGAACATTTCTACTCAACTTATTAATTCCGGAATTACGCCAACATAAATCCAAAACTGAACTCTATCGATTATAGATATAACTTATTCTCAAAAACGTCGAGTCGATAAGTGTCCATTGATATAATCATTACATACAGACTAACCCCTTATAGACTATCCGTAACGAAGCAGGATTATTTCCGTAAACCTTCTTCATTACATCTTATCATTATTTACCATTAACCCACTAGTGATCAATTAGTTCATAACCAATATGAACTCGGCCGATCGATCAGTTTCTAGGATCAACAAATAAGGGGATTGTCTTTCTACTTCCGGCAAGAAGGAATGGATTCCATATCTGTGAGACACACACTCCTCACTCATTCAAGAATAGTGTCAACGTGAAAGTGATTCGGACCGTGCCTTTTAACAATCATTAACGAACACATCAAACCCTATCCTGAAACAATTTTTCCGCCGCTCTGTATGATATATTTCTGGTCCGTTCCTTTAATAGTTGAGCCTCCCAGCCGAGTTGGTCACAGCGTCTTCCCTTTCTAGTGGCAGCCTGGGTCGAACCGTGGTCTACATGATTTGAGACACACCCTTTTACCACCGCGCTGCTTCCTTGCCTTGTTGATGTTCTTCGAATATTAAATAAATACATCAGGGCCGCCGATATTTTATATATTCTAACTACTAGGAAATTAAATTACAACAAATAAATTAAATAATTTCCTATACCCAGAAAAATTGGGTTTACAATAAATCTAACGGTAAACAAGTACCAACCCCAATCCATCTTGTCAACCATAAACATTCAACCACGCATATATATAATAAACGTATAAAATATGTAATTTTTATTCAATTTCACTCCTTATTAATTAATTATGTAATCAAGATCGCAAAATTGCTTTAACCTCGCTCCGATACCACATGCCGGATATACAGAAACCTGAATCCGGATCTGATCCATAATTGGATCGTCAGATCTGATTCACAACACCGATCGAGAAGCTCGATCATGCACAGCAGAAGCTACGAATTAAATTAGCAGGCGATTTTACCATGATTTTAATTAACATAATTATTTGACATAACTACGAGAAGGTTGAAGATTACCCAATAGAAGAGGGATGAGCAATCGACAAAAGAGAGAAGCCGCAGTCTTCCGGATTGTATCTCTAAGCGACGACTGCTGGACATCGATCGTCATAGTAGAAACTCCTTGAATATGCTCTAAAAGAAAACCCTAGGTTTTTCTTCTCCTAATGGCTAGAACAAGAAACTAAATTTTCTTTTCTTTTTAGATGAAAGTGGCGCAATTTGTAATTGACTATTGTGTTGGTAGGAACTCTCTTTATATAGGAAATTAACTAGTCAAAAGAGAATTATCTTATTCATAATACAATTACCTATTTCCATAAGAAAAAGATATTTGCCATAAAATAAGAGATAATTCCCATAAAATCAATCTCTTATTTTTTCCATTAATTATCTAACACATAATTAATTAATTAATTAATTACACATGTTACATAATCTAGGAAAATTTCTTTCGCTAATATTCTCACTTAATATTGCGCCACCTATGCCATTAATTTTAATAGAAAATGTCTATTCTATTTTACATATTATTTACTAAATAAATAATATTCGCATATTCATTAAATACACCAACAATTTAATTTAGTCTCGAGGTTCTATATAACGAGAAAACACTCGCGTTTTAGGAGCCAACCCGGGGACCATTGACCTATTACCAGTAGCTCCAATAAATTGAATAAAATATTCATCGAACATAACATTTTTACTCAACTTATTAATTCGGGAATTACGCCACCATAAATCTAAAACTGAACTCTATCGATTATAGATATAACTTATTCTCAACACGTCAAGTCGATAAGTATCCATTGATATAATCATTACATACCGACTAACCCTCCATAGACTATCCGTAACCAAGCGGGATTATTTCCGTAAACCTTCTTCATTACATCTTATCCTTATTTATCATTAACCCACTAGTGATCAATTAGTTCATAACCAATATGAACTCAGCCGATCGTTCAGTTTCCATGATCAACAAATATGGGGATTGTATTTCTACTTCCCGTAAGAAGGAATGGAATCTATATCTGTGAGACACACACTCCTCACCTATTCCAGAATAGTTCCAACGTGAAAGTGATTCAGACCGCGCCTCTTAGCAATCCTTAACGAACACATCAAACCCTATCTTGATACAAGTAGGAGTATGCAATCACTTCAGGATTAAGGTTAGTCCATATATGATAATCTTGTGATTAAATAAGATTTCTCAATCACGGAATTATATGAGAAATAGATTATCGGTCCAGTCCTATATGACTACATCATATATAAATGCCCCACTTAGATAACCAATATCGACGGTCCCGATAAGACGGTCACACCTTAAAGTGTTCTGGGCACATTAATGGTAGTTTAATCAATAGACCACATACTTTGATTAAGTTCACCACGGAATAATGGTTCAAGTGTATCACCATAAACTTAATCCTCACGTGTGACACACACACTAAGTTATATGGCTATATATGATACTACTTGGGATTTTCAGTAGTGTATTACTTATGACCACGAAGTAAATAATAAGATGAGAATAAATTTGTCATTTATTAATTGTAAAAATAATTACAGAAATTGTCTTTCGGGCGCTACTTCCAACAATCTCCCACTTGCCCGTATAGACAAGCAACAATTGTCTTTCAGGCACTACATCCAACAATCTCCCACTTGCCCGTAAAGACAAGCAACAATATTTTTTAGAGCACCACACTCTTATTCCTTTCTATGCACAACACTCTCCCACTTGCTCTAAAGCAGATGAGACATATCTCTCAATTTCATACCCGCCAAACGCTTATCAGTGAAATTAGATGCCACACGACTTGGTAAACTGATCAACTGGGTTGTCGGCTTGAGGCGGTCTTTAGGACCAAAAAGTCGCCTTTCTGCATGGTCTGTCTAATCAGGTGGTACTCTCTCTCAATATGTTTTTGACCTCTTGTGACTGCGATGATCATTTTTATGAGCTACCTCTCAACTTTTTTCACAGTAAAACGGTATCGGCTCATCAAGACCTGGAATCACTTCCCGATCCAACAAAGAACTTCTTAAGCCACACAACATCTTTAGCTACTCCGAAAGCTGCTATGTATTCGACTAACATAGTAAAATTGGCAGTGCTAGATTGCTCTAGACTATAGCTCCATCACTATGAGTGCTGAACCCGAGATCAATGAACGATCATCCTTAATTTGACCGAAAGTCAGAATCAGTGTAGTCAACAATACACAGGTTCGCACCTGAGTATACGAGCATATTACTCCTCGTTCACTGAAGATACTTGAGGATGCACTATACTGCTTTCTATGCTAGAATCCAAGATTCGCTTTCATTGACCATAAATAACCTGACTTTCTCTATCCAAAAGAGAATTTTTATCCTATTTTCTCTATATTTGAAGATTGAGAAAATTATTCCGTGAGGGATTGGGTAGGAAAGCTCTCGTTGAATGTTGCATACGAAAATGCATTATATCATCTTAACCAATAAGATGGATGGGATATGGCCAACAACTTTTACTCATGAATTCGACCGAATCGATTTCTAAGAATATAGTCCACTTCTCTGATTCAGAGAAGCTTTGGCTCGTCAATTCTTGACTTCAGATAACACACCATGTTGTTCACAATTGTTACAGTGTTACCTTGCATTTACACTAAATTTCACTACTTTACCAATATTGATTTCCTAGTCTACAAAAGACTCATCAATATTCTGGTTAAGCCCACATATTTCAAACATGTGGCTTTTAATGACCTAAAGGTTTGCTTTAATCCACCGATGGATATAAGCATATGCAGTTAATCTGTCATTGGATTTAAGCTAAAATCCCTCCGTTCCGAATGAATTCAAGCTTTATTGTACGGCAAGAAAGTTTCAAAGCATCACCCCTGGTAATCTTTCTGCTTTCCAACGGATCAAGAAAGGCTGAATGGTGAGAAAATTTCAAGGCATCACCCATGTTTAACTCTCTACTTGTTAGGGAATTACCTCTAGACCACTTAGCTTTGCTTTGAAAGATAAATTTTCTCATTCATTCATCTCTTTTCACATAGACCCAATTTCTCCCACTGGGCCTGAGACACTCAGGTGGTTCTACAAAAGTGTGAACAGAATTGGAGTACCAAAACTCCATTTACAGTTTTATGGCTTTAAACCAACCTTTATTTATCAGAATCCTATACAATCCTTCAAGAGGACCATAGGTTATCACTCACCCACAGCAGACTGTAAAGTCTACATAATCACAGCGGTTCAATGGTGAAACCATACTCCTACTGCTTTAAGGTGATATTCTAATCTGGTTCAGTAGTATTTATCAGTGTACCCCTACAACCAATGTTGGATGTGGTATGATTAAATCAAATAGTAACTCCTTGAGTAACTTTACTCCAAGGTCCAAGGTTGCTATTTATACATTCTTCTAGAAAGGCTGTGACAGTTCAACCGTCATTGTCCTATCTTAAGAATCTTATGACCAAGCTTCACTCATAGCATTAAGATATTTCACGAACAGGCACCATCTGAACGTGTATGCAAAATCTCCAGTCCTACCTTCAACTAACAAGTGCTAAACGCCTCTATTTACGGAAGTGGAGCAAACGTAGTTGACTCCTTATCCATAAATCCTTAAGCATCTTCTAGGTAGACTTCTCGATATTTACATAATAATGTATACCGTTATTTTGCAACCATATCTTAATCGAGTTAAGCAGTGTATTGTAGCATATCAATAACTATATAAGGCAATCCATGGTTTATCCTTTCAGTGAAATCGTTTCACTCGGAGGTAGGCCGAGCATCAGTGCCAAATACTATCCTATAGCCTATATTTGAGCATGACATACTCTCTTCTCTGGTAATATCAGAGATTCCTCAAGATATTCAGATAAACTAATCGGAATTTCGAGCAGTCATGCATTTAGACAAAATCTCTATTACTCAAAAGCTCCCACTAGCTTGTATCATTCATAAGACCCCGGTGGTCAATATGAACAAGTTGTGATACTTTTTTAGCTCTATTACCCTTTCCTAATTGAAAGGCTAATTAGTCATTTTTCCTTTGAGATAGTGTTTTTAGACTGGGAGATAGGAATCACCCTTAGCCAGTCTTAAGATCTTATCTTTAGGATATATGCACTAATCAATAGATGCTGAGGAATCGTTTATCTAAATATGGAAACCATTTGTCTTAATAGCTTATGATGTGTTACATATACCTTTTCAGCATTACTTAGTGGTTCTAACTTTATCAGACAAAAGTCCGAGTCTCAGAATCGTATATAAATTCCATAATCACTTTCTTTGAGGCAACTATATTATCGATTTGAAAGTGAATATATGTTTTTATCCGCTAATTCATATCAAATTTTTATATCACACGCTGCATTTTTCTTTTTAGTGTCAAATGTTTATATAGTCATGTTGATAGTTCGAAGTTTAGCTTGATTTTTTAATTCAAAAATGATTTATTTTGTTGTTTAAAAATTCTTCTCGGTTATTTACTTCTTTGATTCATTTTCCCGCTGAGAAGATTCATTATTCTTTGATTCACTTTCTCGTTTAATTTCTTATTTAATATCCTCATGTGTGAAATCTTCTGATTTAATAACTTCATGTCTGAAATCTTTTCATCTGAATATTTGTTTTATTTAGTGAAATGAAATGGCCGATACAAAGTTTTGTTTTGTTTTGTTTTGTTTTTCTTGTGATTTTCTACAGGATTGTTTTTCTTCCCCTGTGAATGATGCATCCTATGAATCAGCTGATGTGAACTGAGTTTTTTTTAATCAATATTTTCTTTTATTTAATGATGAAATGAAATTGTGTGTACAGGTAGTCTGTGCTGCTGATGTAGATGTTGTTGCCATGGTTCAAAGTCTCGGTCGACTCGTTTCCGACTCGGAGCATACCGGTACAAAGTTACAGATTTATCTCGGTTTAGAGTTGAATCGGGTACGTATCGGCCAAACTCGGCCAATCTCGGCCGAGTGAATCCGATTTAAGTGGGAACTTTAGGGATTCGATTGAAAACATGAAAAGGATAAAGCAAAAGCAATCATACACAATATTCAGCCAATCTTGACAATAAACTTCACTCCAAAAGCATAGTAGTAGAAAAAATCTTTATTATTTACTTCTTTACATAAGAAATAGTACACATGTGACTTTGTCAATGGTCAAGAATCAAAACAACTCACATATCTTCAATAATTATCCAGTTTTCCAGCCTTTTTATAAGAAAAAAAATCATACACAATTATCATAGCAAAACTTCACAACCCACAACACAGCTTTTATTCGCCACAACCCCTCCATTTTTTTGTTAAATTTCTTCAATTTTTGAAGCATACAAAACCTAATTAAATCCCTGATGCTAATTACCTCGACAAAGAAACAAAACCAAACATCAAAACCACAAATACGCATGTTAAAACAACAAACAACCACAAATACTCATGTTAAAACGTAACGCGACAGCGCATATTTTGTTATATTTAATCAAAAGAAATGATCTTGATGATTGTTTTGGGACATTTTGATGTTGTGTTTAGTTATTCATATTTTTTTTGGAATTTTTTTAATCTTTTTTTCAAATTTTTTAAAGCATTTTATATAAGAGAAAACATGTCTCGCCCAAAACGATACCGATACATGACGAGTTATGTGACTCAGTGGTGTCTGAGTGGGTTACCGAGATCGCGACTTTGAACCATGGTTGTTGCTGAAGATTCACCTCACCTTGGAATTGGATGCCATTGTGACCACGGGAAAAAGAATGGTGATCCACGTAACATAGCTGTGGATCCTATGATGGCATCTATGCTCAAAATCTTAGATATATGTTCATCCACTACCGAAAAAATACTAAACTACAAAACCAACTGGCTATGCTTCTCAACCCTTTTGATTTGATCACGAGACGAGACCATATTCGAAAAATGCTGAACCACAAAACTAACCAACTGGCTATGCTTCCCAACCCTTTTGATCACGAGACGAGACAAAATTTGTTAAAAGCTGAACCACAAAACCAACCGGCTATGCTTCTCAACCCTTTTGATCACAAGGCGAGACTAAATTCGGAAAATGCTGAACCACAAAACCAACTAGCTATTCGGAAAATGCTGAACCACAAAACCAACCGGCTATGCTTCTCAAGCAGTCAACCTTTTGTTCATGAGACGAGACCGAATTCGGAAAATACTGAACCACAAAACCGAGACGAGACCACATTTTAGGGTCAGCCCTTTTGATCACGAGACTAAATTTTAGTCCGACTCTGAAAGAGGCAGACTGTTCAATCATCTATATTTGAATAAGGCTGCCTGATGATGTCAATCATACATATCTGTGTCACCTTGGAATTGAGGGAGGTGGAAATTGAGGAGGTGGGAATTGAGGGAGGTTAAAAATGAAAATTTCTAATGAAAGCAACTTAGTACAATTTTTATATAAGAGTTGTATGGTAAAAATTGTAAAATTTATCAAAGATATAAACCGTGTAGTTCTGATCTCTATTCCATCATTTCATTCCAAATTCACTCACCATGTAAAAATTTCTCGGTACGTACATCACATGCATATACAGTGCCGTTTTAACATGTTGCTGCTTTAAATGGTTCTTTTAACCGGGAAGTTTTTGTGTCCTATCTCAATATGCACCGAATCACAATGTTTGAATTCAATTTAATGGGCATCTTAATGCTCTTTGAATTCAAGTTATGGTGCAACAAATATTTTTGTGTTATACCAAGTGGATGGTCATGATTAATCCAATTCACGCCTATACACTCTTAGTGGTATAACTCGAAAATACCCGTTGCACCATAACTTTTCTCACAATAAAGCCTTTATTTTATTGACCGTTTTTGCATTTTCTTCTCATCTCATATATCTCATATTGATACCCTTACACTTCATAGACAATGTTCTAAAACTCGCTAGGCGAAGTCGGTACGCCACAGGGGCGCCTAGGCACCGGCGATTTTAGGGTTTTAAGGGGGTTTTAGGGTTTTAAAAGGGGTTTTAGGGTTTTTACGGGGGGTTTAGGGTTTTAAGGGGGGTTTTTACGGGGTTTTTGGTTTTTACGAGGGGTTTAGGGTTTTAAGGGGTTTTAGGGTTTTATGCATCTTTCTTCTCTAAACACTTAGGAAAACTTGATGTTCGCCCAGATGGAACCCTAATAGCCTAGAAGGGCCTTAGAGAGCCTAGAAGGTCCTAGGAGAGCCTAGGAGCGCCTAGGAGCGCCTATAAGGGCCTAGGAGTGCCCAGAAGGGCGTAGGAGCACCTAGAAGGGTCCAGGAGCGCCCAGAAAATCGTCCAGCACACTTGAGCGCCGAGATAAATCGCCTAGAGCCAAGTCGAGGACGCCCGGGGGTCGTCCAGGGCCTAGGCGGCGCCTAGGCGATCGCCCAGAGTGATTTTTAGAACAATGTTCATAGATATACAACTTTTTACCTTTTCAGTCCACTATTACTACGTGTCAAAATTACATTTGCTAGATAGTTCTCAAAAGAAATATTAGATGTCCCGATAAAGAGAGACAATTTTGTAAAGAGTAGTGATAGAGACACAACCAAAATTACACAACGGTGTGAAAGGCACAACCAAAAAATTATTAGATGTCCTACCCTTGATTTTGATGAGTCTACATCACAATCAATTAATGGAAGATCATGTTGTATCATCCGTTATGTAATTTTAATTGTGTCTCTATCATTACTCTCTTGTAAAAAAGATAGATAGGGGCTACGGTGTAAAAAAAAATTGTGGACTAAAACTGTAATTTTATCTCACCCCTCCCATTATATATACGAGCTTTTCCTACCTTTCTCGACCCCAAATCATTCTACTTCAAGCTCAGCGGCGCCGGCGAGTCTCCACCGTCTCCGGCTCTGCTGAACTATAAATACTACTATTTTTTAATTTTTGGTTACATTTACGGATTTAAACACGGAGAGCTTGATATTTCTTTCTCTTTTCAAGTGTATCATGAATAACGAGCTACAGCGTACCTTGAAAAGACATAATCACAAAGAAGGCTTCATCTCCTTCATGCTACCACCGGTAAGTAACTAATGCAGCTAAACTATAATATCTGTAAAGCTCTCTATTTCCAGATCTGTTTGGGCTTTTGTATTTTCAAAGGATTTCTAGTATTTTTTTGGTTATATCACATTATTATTTCTGCTTATTTTTTGTTTTATCATTTCTTCACAGAGCTCTGTTCACCATTCTTTATATAAATCTAGGCCATATCACACCAGCACTTAGATATCGGAGTTGTTTGGTGTTTGAAGTTTGTAACATCTCTTTGCTGCTGTTTTGGAGATTCGAGTTGCTTTGCTAAAACTTAGTCGGATCTGGTGGTGTTTGAAGTTTAGAACTTCTTTTTTACTCCTGATCGAGAGAGATGAGTTTGTTTTGCTAGAACTTTCTCCAATCTAATGTGTTTGAAGTTTGTAAATCTCTTTGATGTTGTCTCTGATTCTGATATTTGAGAGGTCGGAGTTTCTCTTCGCCATTTCAGATCTGAAACCTTTTATTTCAAATTATTGAGCTCATATTGTATTTGTGTTTCTCTTCGCCATATTGTATTTGAGTTTCTCTTCGCCATTTCAGATCTGCAAAAATAAAGAAAATAAAAATTCTCTGCTACATTGCTAGCTAGTAGTGTGATGTTGTGAAAAAACATTGTTTGATGTCGAACTACTGTGAATTTTAAAGCATTAGGTTATATACATAAGTTTTAAAGTAATACAATCTGAAAAAGAATAGTTGTGGGTATCTTATAAGAAAATGTTCAACGAAGTTTGGGTTGTTGGTTGTTGGTTGTTTGTGGATTCTGTTAGTTTACATGTTGCCTGTTTTGTTTAAGAACAGTTTTTTTTTTCTTTCAGAAATTCAAAACTCGTCCCAAACAAAATAAAGATTGATCGATCGTCTTATGGGTTATTTTTGTTTAGGTTTTAATAAGCAAGGTTTAAATGATTGATTTGCAGGTAAATTGTCCATGTTTTGGACTATGCTATGGTTGTGAATGACAATTACTCTCCACACGATTTTCTCTGTATAATGCGGTAGCTATGGTTAAACCGGTGGCTTTGACTCATCTACCATGAATTGGTTGTGGTGCAGCAGGTTGAAACAAATCAGGAGGCTGAAACAAATCAAAAGATAATGTGAAATCTTGAGACCCAAGAACATCAATGAGGTAAGGATAATTAACATCCATGTCATCGAAAGAACCGGTGGCTGTGGTACTGTGCTGTGATGATCCTGATTGACAACATCTCACCTTTGATTGGAATGGTTGAAGTTTAAGCCAAATTCACGTTGTTCATCTACTATCATCAAATGCTGAACTGGCTATGATTATCTGTTAATTCATATCAAATGCTGAATGTAACCAAGTGGTTATCTGCTAATTCATATCAAATGTCAAAATGCTGAACCGGCTATGGTTATCCATTCATTCATATCAACTGTCAAATGTAACCAACTGGTTATCTGCTAATTCATATCAAATGTCAAATGTTAATGTTTATATATCATGTTGTATTTTTTTTGGGATAAGAGTTAAATGGCGCAATATGAAAGATATCAGACGAAAAGGACTATAAGAAAATATTTTTATCAAAAATGACATTTCATCAGTCAAAGTGAAATGAATTACATTGATTTTCAGTACAAAACCAACGCAATTCGCTTTTAAATTCATCTTCAGTTTGACTTTCAGTGATGAAATGTTATTTTTAACAAAAATCCTTTTTTATTGTACTAAAATATTTTTTAAATTTGTCATAATTGACAATTACTTAATTTTTTTAATGTCAATTGTTTTTATCATGGGCTCCTTAATTATATGTTTGTCAATATACAGCGAATCAATGTTCCTGTACCGAGCAGTGGCGTACACAACTAATATTTTTTTTTAATGTCAATATATAGTTAATCAATGTTCCTGTACCAAGTAGCGGCTGTTTCAATGAATCTGGAAAAACAGAAATTAAATTTCTGTGATATTCAAGAATTAAAATCCGAGATTTTGTTTTCTTATATCACTCCCATTATATCAGTTGAAATAACTGTCTATTGTTTACTCTTTAATCATAAATGCCCTGCTACCTTGTTCTTACAAAGAACTTTAGCTTCTGAGTCAAATTACCCGGTTAAGAAAATCTTTAAGGATTCATAGGTCAGTGATTCAAATCACTTTCCTTATCCTACGCTTTCTTATATTAATATTTCGGTTTAGCCCTTAACTTATTTAGTTATAGATGACTTATATTCGTAGATATTTACCTTCCCATTCTTAGCTTTCTTTAAAGGAAATGGCCGTGAACTAGCAGTTCATTGGAGTAGACACTACTCGTGAACTGTGGGATGTCTAGTGAGATTGATAACAAAACATTATCGTCATCTTTGAACTAATTTCATTTGTCTATCGTTCAACACGGGTGACAGCAGTGACATACATATCAATGTCATTTGAGTTTGTAGGCTCAAGAGGAACGTCATCTTCCGAAAAATTAATATGCATTCTCGATTATTGAGTTCAACATTCTTGTACTTTTCCACTTTTACGAAGTCATTATCAGTCAATTTTAATCATATAAGCAGTCTAGTCATCTTGAGATGATATGTAGTTGTAAAATAAATTATGACGGAAATATAAATCAAATCATACACCACAACTAATTATAATTTTAGGAATAATAAACGTGATATCATGCATGCAGTTTATCCTACCATTCGAAGGATTTAATCTCACATCATACCGCCGCCACATGGTCGGTATCAGTACAATGACGATTAAATTGAGACAATCTCTCTCAACAATTAAACCATTAAGAATCAAACATCTCCATTTAATTGTTGATTACCTTCCTTTTTCAGCCAAAATATCCTTGTGAGTGTGACCTACTGTTTCAGATCTCAAAGTACGTCCCGAGTATGCCGCCGCAGGGTCGGTCAGTGACCCGGCGAGTAAAATCATATCCTTTCGAAACCAAGCCTTGAATTTTGATAGGGGTGAAGGCCATCCGCAGGGGGGGTAATCAAAGCGGCTCTAGGCGTCACCCTTCTCTCACATGCTTGTGTCAACAGTAGAGGTCGTGGGGTCGGTTGTCACCTTCCCGCTTCCACTCGTTATTTTTAAAATTAGGTAGTCTCATTAGGATTTTAGAAATTTCTAATAACCCAAAAACAATAGATCATGAATATTTAATATAATCCTCCTACTAGTTCATCGGTTCTAAACACCGTCTAACTTGTGTCACTATATCTACGATCCTCCAATTTTTATGGATTAAAATTCCTTTGTGTAGACACTACACAAATAAAATTCACAAAGAATTTTATGATCCTAATTGGTCATGATAAAAGTTTTAGGATTATAGAATTTTCCAATAATTCTAAAAACAATAAGTCAAGAAAAACAACCACCAACTTATCGGTTCCAAATACCGTGTAATTGGTGTCCAATTTTTCATGATTTCCAATTTTTGATTATCAAAATTCTAACTTATGTAAACACAAGATAACCAAAACCCCAAAGGATTCATAATCCTAAATTAAGTTTATCATTTGAATTTTATATCCCGATAAAATTTCTTTTCCTTTAATTAATTTAATTTATTATTAATCTAAATTAATTTTCGTGTTCATACATGTCTAATTAATAGGCCTGGAGTCTGAATTCGTCCAACTCATGCAACTGCTGCAGTCGATGTTTTCCACAGGATTGGGAATCAAAGTTCAGAAACTTTATAGCCCAATAAGCTCTATGCTCTAACTCGACTGGCAGATGACATGGCTTACCATAAACCATTTGATATGGAGATGTACCCATAGGAGTCTTATAGGCGGTTCTGTATGCCCATAGAACATCATCCAACTTCAAACTCCAGTCTTTCCTATGACTGTTAACCGTTTTTTCCAGGATCTTTTTAATACTTTGGTTGCTCCTTTCAACCTGACCACTAGTCATCGGGTGATATGGTGTGTCAGTCTTGTGACGAACACCATACTTTTCAAGGACTTTCTCTAGGGGTCGGTTGCAGAAGTGCGTCCCTTCATCACTGATCAAGGCACGTGGACATCCAAACCTCACGAAGATGTTTTTCTTTAGAAATTTCATGACTGTCTTATGATCATTGTGAGGAGTGGCTTGAGCCTCCACCCATTTTGACACGTAATCCACGCAGACTAAGATGTATTTGTTACCGCAGGATGATAGGAATGGTCCCATAAAATTGATACCCCATACATCAAAGACCTCGCATTCTAGGATGGGTTTCAAAGGCATGTCAAAACGCCTTGTCAGAGTACCGGTTCTTTGGCACCTATCACAAGCTTTACAGAAAGCTTCTGTGTCCTTAAAGATCGTAGACCAATAGAAACCGGATTGGAAAATCTTAGCAACGGTTTTCCACGGACCAAAGTGACCTCCAGTAGGTCCACTGTGGCACTGCTCAATAATATCGTGCTGCTCAGATTCTGGAACACATCTTCTGAGCAAACCATCTTTACAGATCTTAAAAAGATAAGGTTCATCCCAAACGAAAGATTTCAAATCAGAGAAGAACTTTTTCTTCTCCTGATAAGACATTTTTGGATCGAGATAACGGGCATGAAGGTAATTGACAATGGAAGAATACCATGGAACATCAGGAGGGTAGCCATCGATAAGCATGATGTTCTCTAGAGGAAAGTAAAGATCTATATCATCCGGATCATCCTTTTCCTCTCTTAACATTCTTGAAACGTTTTCACCGCCCTTTTTGTCTTTAATTTGAACGTCAAACTCTTGTAGGTTCAGTATCCAACGTAGTAAGCGCGGTTTAGCTTCTTTCTTAGTCATCAGATATCGCAAAGCAGCGTGATCAGTCCACACAACTACTTGAGCTCCTAACAAGTAACTACGAAACTTGTCCATAGCAAAGACTACGGCCAATAATTCCTTTTCAGTGGTCGTGTAGTTAACTTGAGAGGGGTTCAATGTGTGACTAGCGTAATAGATAGGCTGGAATTTCCCGTTAAGCCTTTGTCCTAAGACCGCACAAACATCATAGTTTGATGCGTCGCACATAAGCTCAAAAGGTAAGTTCCAGTCAAGCGATATAAGAATTGGAGCAGATATTAAATGATTTTTGAGCTCCTCAAACGTTTGCTTGCAGTTTTCATTGAAATTGAACTCAACGTCCTCCTTAAGTAAAGTAGACAGGGGCTTGGCAATCTTGGAGAAATCTTGAATGAATCTTCTGTAGAAACCGACATGTCCAAGAAAACCTCTCACTTCACGCACATTCTTGGGATAGCTCATCTTCTCGATAGCTTCTACTTTTGCCCTGTCAACTTCTATACCTTTGGCGGAGATTTTGTGGCCAAGAACTATGCCCTCATCTACCATGAAATGGCACTTTTCCCAATTGAGCACTAAGTTCTTTTCCACACATCCGGACAACACTAGATCAAGATTGTCAAGGCAATCATCAAAAGACTCGCCAAAAACTGAAAAATCGTCCATAAAGATCTCCATGCACTTCTTTACCAGCCCGTCAAAGATGGCCAGCATACATCTCTGAAATGTAGCTGGAGCATTGCAGAGACCAAATGGCATTCGCCTGTAGGCGAATGTACCATAAGGGCAGGTGAAAGTGGTTTTCTCTTGGTCAGGTGGATCAATGGGTATCTGGAAATATCCTGAATAACCATCCAGAAAGCAGTAGAATGCGTGCCCCGCCAGACGCTCAAGCATCTGGTCAATGAATGGAAGGGGAAACTGATCCTTCATGGTTACCTCATTGAGCTTTCGATAATCGATGCAGACTCTGTAACCAGTAACAAGTCTCAATGCTATTTCCTCTCCCTTCTCATTCTTCTCAATCGTAATTCCTCCTTTCTTGGGAACTACTTGAGTTGGGGAAACCCATTCACTATCAGCGATGGCATAAATGATTCCCATGTCCAGAAGCTTGATGATTTCCTTTTTAACGACTTCTTGCATATGAGGGTTGAGCCTCCTCTGGGGCTGTCTAACACATTTAGCACCCTCATTAGTCTTGATCTTATGCATACAGATGTCAGGAGATATGCCTCTGATATCTCCTACTTGCCAACAAAAAGCTTTTTCATTTCGTTTCAAGACGTTGATCAATTTCATCTCTTCTATACGAGACAGCTTGGCGGATATGATTAACGGAAGCTTGTCGCCTTCTCTTAAAAACACATACTTTAGATGTTTGGGCAACGGCTTCAGAACCAAATCAACAGGGGGTCTTCCAAACTTGACTTGAGATCTCCACCTTTCAACTCAACATCACTGAGCTTACTCAGTGGTCCCACCGCCTCAACTTCTCCTGTCAACAGTTCTTCCTCAAAATCAGCTGCTAATTGATCTAGATTGACCACACCATGAGTATTTAGATTAACAACCAATCACTCATATTCAGCTTCTACAGCCATGACTTGCTTATCCATATAATCGGTGAAATCATCTGTCATATAATCAATGGAAAAGCCGGTTGGAGGGCCAGAGGGTACTTGAATGGACTTTAAGACATTGTAACTCACATCTTGATCACCAACTCGGATAGTCACTTGCCCACCATCACAATCGATGAGGGCTCTAGCTGTATATAAGAAAGGTCTTCCAAGAATCAGGGGGACGTTTTCATCTTTCTCAATATCTAAAACATACCAATCGACTGGAAAGGTAAACCTATCAATCTGAACCAAAACATCTTTCAGGATCCCTCAAGCTTTCTTAGAGGATCTATCAGCGAATTGTAAACTCATAGTAGTGGGTTCTAGAAGGCTTTGTAAACCGAAATGTTTGCATACAGACATTGGCATAAGACTTATAGAGGCACCTAGATCATACAAAGAATTAGGGAAGACTAGACCTCCCATTAATACTGTAAGTACGAACTTGCCCGGGTCACCTCTTTTAATATGTAAGTCTTCATAATTAATCACGGAGCAATCCTCACCAATTTGCCTTTCCATGCCTGCTAACTTCTTTTTCGAAGACACAACATCCTTGATGAATTTTGTATACTTAGGCATCTCGACCAAGACCTCGGATAATGGAAGATTTACCTGAGTATTTTTCAAAAGGTTCAGGACCTTTTTGTACTTTTTGTCCTCACTCAAGGGAATGTTGCTCTTTCTCGGTGGAAATGGAAGCTTCTTAAGGTCACTCTCGGAAAAGACTTTCTTTGAGGATGCACTTACAGCTTTGTCTTCCAGATCTTTCCATCGAACAGCTTTTTCAGATTTCTTTGTAGTCAGGGGATCAGCCTCCCGACTTTCACTTGCTTTTTCAGTCCTCAAGGGATCAGCCACTTGAGGGACTCCAAATTTTTCACCTCTCGGGGATCAGCCACCTGAGTCTTTTCTTACAATAGAGGGGAATATATGTGCTCAGCTTCCCCTCCTGCCTTAACAGTGGCAGGAGGGGTTAGTGGTTTCCCTGGTGGGAAGGACCACTAACTTGAGTACCGCTTCTTAGATTCATCGCACTGGCCTCCTCTCTACCATATTGCATTGCTGGCACGAGGTCAGTACATTGGCCGTTGCTTATATCGGCCTGAGCAACACGACCGCCCTTTGGATTCTTTTCAGGAAAACTGGGCAGATGCCCTAGGGGTCTTGAAGCTAACTGCTCAGCCAGCTGCCCTATTTGCCTCTCAAGGTTCTTATTTGTACTCATAAAGAGCTGAATATTCTTGTTTTGCTCCTCTCTGAATGAGTTCCATTCAGCCTTGAGGTCTCCCGAGCTTGAAGGGCCTTGGGAGTTTGGAAAATTTTGAGAGTATTGCTGGATGGGCCGATTTTGAAAATTAGAATTGGAATTAGAAGGCCAATTCTGGTTGAACCTTTGGGTAGAATTGGAAGAATTCGAGCTTTGGTTCTGAGCAAAACTGGGGTTTCTATTGAAATTCTGATTGAAATTCGAATTAGGGTTGAAATTAGACGATTGATTAGACCCGTGGTTTTGGAAATTTTGCTGACCAGAAACTTGATTAGATCTCTGAGTGTTCTGGCTGTAGAATGCATTCACTTCAGCATTCTGCCCGTTCATAGGACAGAATCTGGAAGTGTGCCCCATATTGTCACAGTTTTGACATGTGACTTGATTATACTGTCCATAATCATGAACATCATCCACTTGATAAGGAGCAGGGGGATTGAATTGACATTGGCCAACCGTATGGCCAGTCTGACATCAATTTTCACAATACAGAACTTGGGAGTTCTGTGAAAGTGAAGGAGCCTGATGACTCGGATTAGGGGAAATTTGAGAAGCTGTCATTTGAGAACTTGCCATTTGCTTCTGCAACATGGCGATCAGACTTTGCATGTTTAGCTCCTCTACCTTAGGAGGGGGAGGTGCTTGAATAGCTTGATAGGATGGAGCATTGTTATATTTAGCAATGTCCTCGAACAATGCCCATCCCTCTTCAGGCGTTTTCTTCAGAAATGCCCCACCAGATGAACTATTGACCATGCCTTTTGTAAGCTCGGTCAATCCACTAAAGAATGTGTTGACTTGCCTTTGCAGTGGCAAGCTGTGGTGGGGGCACTTTCTCAGCAGAGATTTGAATCTTTTCCAGCAATCGAAGAAAGATTCATTCTCTTTCTGGTAGAAAGTGAAAAATTCGTTCAAACATTGGGCTGTTTTCGAAGGTGGAAAGTATTGACTCAAGAATTCATTTTCGAGTTCAGCCCAAGTGGTGATTGATTCAGAGGGAAGAGAAGTATACCACTCCTTCGCTTCTCCCTTGAGAGAAAATGGAAAAAGTTTCAACTTGATTGCATCCTCACTTACTCCTTGGATGCGTGTAGTGCCGCATATCTCTAAAAATGTATGTAAGTGGGTATGCGGATTCTCTGATTGATAGCCATGAAAAATTGATGCATGCTGCATCATCTGGATAAGTCCCGGCTTGAGTTCGAAAGTTTGTGCAGTAATGGCTGGTAAGACGATAGCCGGGTTGACAGTTACTGCACCAGGCATGGCGTAGTCTGCCAACGTTCGTCTATCCTCGGCGGCCATTATTACGAGATCTTCGATTTCCTTTATTAGGTTTTGTTCAATTTCTTGATCGGTTGAACTTCCTTCGCCAGAAGGATCGGCAAAACGAAGTCTTTGACTGTTGGGTCGGACTATGGTCCGCTCGAGGTCAGGTGAAAAGAGTAGTGGTCCTTTCTGACTTCGAGTTTGCATAAACCGAAACCCAACTCAAGATGTTGAACCAAAAAGCTAAAGAAAATTTAAAAGCCTAGACTAAAAATTAAAACCTAAGAAAAGAAGAGAAAAGAAAGGAAAGGAATTAGGATTATTAAGGAAAAAGATGAAACAGACGGGCGTCCAAAGGTTTGGACGGGCGTCTGCCCAACTTTCAAACTGGACGGGCGTTCGGGTGCCCAAACGCTCGTCGAATCTTCAGGAAACTTGAACGGGCGTCCCAATTTTATGGACGCTCGTCTAAGTGGTGAAAACGATACAGGATTTAAAGTTTTCCAGCGGACGGGCGTCCAAGATCCCATACGCCCGTTTGGTAGCGGGAAAACTAGAACAGAATCAGAAACAGAGAGAAGAGATGGAGGGGAGAACTAATCACAAAAGAAGGAACAAAACAGTGAACCCTAACCCTTAGTAAACTAAACCTAAAAACCTAAAATTCTAACTAAAAACCTATCTAAAACAGGGATTTAAAACACAGAAAACAGAGAAACGAAAAACAAAAACTAGGCAACCGTCCGGTTCCCCGGCAACGGCGCCAAAAACTTGTCACGGAATTTATTAACACAAAACAAACAAACAAGTAATAATCCGGTTAACCTCAAGTATAAGGATCGTAGTAATAGTGGTTAATGCCGGGTCGATCTTACGGGGAACTAAACAATTGTGATTCCTAGTTTTTGTCTAACCTAAACTATGTCACGAAACTAATCTAAACAGCGAATAAAACAGAACAAAACTGAAAAAAAAACTAGACAGAGGATATAGTCCAAAGCTAGGAAGAATACGGGTTGCGAACCTTTAACTAAACTAATCTAAGATGCAAATAAAAGTAAACTAACTAAACAAATTCAAGTTTTTAAGGATTTAAATTAAATGTATAACGAACAAACGAGGATTGATCCACCTATCCAACAAGCATTGATTCCCTATCTCGATTATATTGTGGTTTTTATCTAAGTTGTGATTTACCTTATCTAAATATGAACCCTAATTCCTTAGAAAGTTCATCTATTAATCCATTATCTTCCAATGCAAGATTAACGCGTTTTCTAACCAAAGGTGTAAACTTTATGTTTATAATCTAGCAATTAAACCCATTAACTTCTGTTAAACCCATTAACTTCTGTTAAGATAGATTCAAATACTATTCCTATTCATGGTGATCTAAGGTTTATAAAGATTTCCATAAACAATCGGCACATGCATATCTTCCGATATAAGAGCAATTAAACATAGTAAACATGAATAAAGAAACAACCTTTAATAAAAACTCACAGTATAATCGATGAAAACAAAATCAACAGTTGTTGGATGGCTTCACAATACTCGTTTGATGAAGCTCTTAGCTTCTGAACATCCTCAGCAACTCAAAATTGCCGAAACAGTGCATAAAAAGTAGCTAATTTAATCTAGATCTAAAGTGCATAAAGCTGGAATAAAAGGAAGAAAAACGCAGCCTAAAGCCGCCCCTAGGTTTAGGGTTTCGAATAATGAATATATGGTATATCATATGTGGAGAAAACAGCTGCTATATATAGAGTTTTGAGTCGGTTTCACTAAGTCGGCCGACGGACGCTCGTCCGCTCTAGTGAACGCCCGTCCAGATAGATCTGGACTGCTTCAGACGCCCGTTCGTACAGCGTCCAAACTCTCTGTATCAAAATCGCACCACTGGACGCCCGTCTGCTCTATCAAACGCCCGTCCACTCTGGACTAGACCTGGACGCTCGTTCAGCTAGATCGAATTTTGATTTCTTGATCTTTATCTCTTTTTCCTCTATCTCATTCCGTCATTATCTCTTTTATCATCAATTAACTCGAACTTAATCAAATTTTGATCATCTCTTGAGCCTCAAACATGTATCTATAACACATAAAAACATCGCAAAAATGTAATAATGTCCAAATAATCATAAAATCATAATTAAAGCACTAGAATCAACCAATATTGCGAATAACTTATTTAAAACCTCATTTACTCAATATTTCCATTAAACACTCGTTCCTCATGCAAATTAATACAAATACGGGGGAAAATACCATAGAATATAGCGTTATAAATCGTATAAATTCACCCTTAACAGTCAACTTTACTGTACTTTGGGGTGTAGTTTAACCCCCGTTTATCACCTTATTGGCATGTTTTGGGTAGATGTAGACCGTGTCGAGAGTAATATCGGGAATTATATGCACGGGGAGTTAAACTGTCATATCGATAGTAAACTCTGCCTTTTTAGCGATATTTCACTCTTTTCCGAGCGCTTTTGTCTTGCGGAATTATGCGTGGTGTTTGTTTGTCTATGTTATTGCAGGACTTAGGTGACTCGAGGACCCAAAAGGTGATGTTTTGGACTATGAGACGTGATCGTGGCCCGAATGTAGCATAAAAAGTGAAGAAAAGCCATGTTTGGGATGAGGACAAGCCAGACGGGCGTTTGATATGCCTCAGACGGGCGTCTGAAGGAAGGCCACATCAGACGGGCGTTTGCTCATTCCAGACGGGCGTCCTCAGCATTGACACTCATTCAGAAAGTTACGTTTTTGGCTGGATGGGCGTCCAAAAGACCCCCAGACGGGCGTTTGGGTAGGCTCAGCCCGATTCACGAAGCTCATTTAACATCGACGGACGTCCAGGTTTACAAACGAGCGTCCAGGGGTTGAAAAGCCTCAAGTCATAAGTTACCAGACGGGCGTCCAGAAGAATGCAAACGCCCGTCCAATGAAGACAAAGCCCTAATATCTTCATATTTTCCAGGCGGACGGGCGTCTCACATGGACCAGACGGGCGTCCGGGACCGACAGCAGCAGATTTCGACCTAATCTATAAATACGCAGCTCATTCAGCCCCTACTGATGTTTTGCCGACTTTAGACTTTTCTTAGGTGATTTAGGGGCGATTTTAGCATAGATTAAACACCCTTTGATCCCTTGATTCCCTTGATAATTTCCTTTGATTCTAAACACTTTCTATAGCTTAGTTTTACGTTTCAAGTTCCAAAGATTGTTCTTTTGGTGGATTATTTCGTCACACTTTTTCGGATCAGATTTCTCCTCAGTTTTATGGTAATGAATACTTTCTCTTTTATTATTTCTAGCATGATTTCAATTCTTATTTTGTTCATTAGCATAATTATGAGTAGCTAAATTCATGTGTAGTCGAATTATGTGAAAGCGAGCGAAAACCCTAAGGGGGATGAGATAGGGAGTTGTGTAGTGCGTAATATTATTGTTTAAACGATTAATCCATGTCCTAAAACTTATTTTATTGTCTTTGAATTAGATTGATCACCTAGTTCACTGTCACACACATCGAACTTATAGATGCATTTTGCGGTGAGATGTGGGATAAGGGGTTTTAGGATCGTTGCGTAGATTCGGCCTAGTTGTTAGGTCCGTTTCCAATACAGAGATTTGTCATCGTTGTTCGAGCGACTCTAGAGATTAATCATGTTAGGTTAATCGGTTTTCTAAAGGGAGAATTAATTAACTTCACATAGGGTGGTTAGATCGAGTTGTTCAGTCTAATCGCTAGAATTAGGAGTTGGCACCCATGGATGTCGTTAAACTACATTGGATAGGTAGGTCGGTTAAGACACGCTCCCTGTTAAGTCCTTCCTTAGGGGTAAAAGTAGCTCGTGGGATCATAGTTCGACTATACCCTTTAGTACCTAGAAGTAAACTCATTAGTATAATCTTTACTTTTGCATTAGTATAATATCTCTCTACCACTATTTTGACCTGAACTAAGTTCTAAGTCGACTTTGGTACTTGAACATTACTCCCTGTGGATTCGACCTTGACAACACTATACTACCGTTGACCCGATACTCTGTCGGTCAAAGTTAGCGGTTAGATATTTTGCTATCAAAAGTCATCTCACAGTTGTGAAAAGGACATTGAAATATTTGAAAGACACAGATGGAGTTGGAATATGGTATTCAAAAGAAGGAGAATTCAAGCAGATTTTTTATTCAGACTCAGATTATGCTGGATGCAAAGTGGACAGAAAAAGCACATCAGGCACATGTCAGTTACTAGGAAACAGCCTTGTGTCATGGTTTAGCAAGAAACAAAACTCAATTTCAACTTCAACAGCTGAAGCAGAGTACATAGCAGCTGGAAGTTGTTGTGCTCAAGTTTTATGGATCAGACAACAATTAAGAGATTATGGGATAGAAGAAGGAACAATTCCCATAATGTGTGACAACACAAGTGCAATTGCAATCACTAATAATCCAGTGTCACGCTCAAGAACAAAACACATTGATGTGCGTCATCACTTTATAAGAGATCATGCAGAGAAAAAGGATATAACAGTTCTTTATGTACCTACTGAAGATCAGTTGGCAGATATCTTTACAAAGCCATTGGACAAAGAAAGATTTGCAAAATTAAGAACTGAGTTGGGAATAATCAAAGTCAGTTAAATC
The DNA here is from genome assembly GCA_024500145.1 of Gentiana dahurica var. dahurica. Taxonomy (NCBI): domain Eukaryota; kingdom Viridiplantae; phylum Streptophyta; class Magnoliopsida; order Gentianales; family Gentianaceae; genus Gentiana; species Gentiana dahurica. Next base: position 30,170,322 of record CM044908.1, read on the forward strand.
AGTTAAGCCAGAGATTCGTCAAAGGGATTAATCTTTGTTAATGTTGGGTGCGCTCACTTAACAGATCAGTCATTGACATCAACAATCTCAAACTGATTAACTGAAACTGAAAGTTTGATGAAACTGGACATTATTTCTAAAACTGACCTCATCATCAGTTTCTATTCCAGTCAAATTTAGTCAAAGGTTGACATGATAAAATCAACAGCGGTTATGTCACATTAAAATACTGCAGTTCTTTTTGTCAGAATTTCACGTGTACACCCCACGATTGTCAGAACAGTACATGCATCGGTTACCCAAAACCATCATGGAATTTGAAAAGTTGTACTACTCAACCGCCAGAATTTCCTACCTATTTATTCAACCTCCGTTCACATTACTTCAAATCGAAATTGAATCCTCATCCTTTCCAGAAAACAAAACAAACCCTTCAAAATCTCTCTTCTCAAAAATCAATTTTTGTGTTCACACTCAAACATGACCTCTTCAGAAAAATCAAAACAAGAAAGATTAATAACAGAGTTAGATGAGCTGACATTCGAAATGTATGAAGTTCTGTGTCAAAACACTCTGTTAGCAAGCTGGATATGTGATAAAATCGAGAAACAACCAGGCTTAAGAAACTTACTGGAAGTTAAGTTCAAAGAAGAAGGTGATACAGAAGGAATTTTCCAATTTTGGCAAAATATGCGTTTGGTACGAGACTCTCTGATGACCAAAGTTCGTGGAGATCGCATTGTTCTCAATGAAAGCGTCATAAGGACACTCTTTGGCTTCCCAAATTCAACTGTGACAACAACAGACTGGACTACTTTACCATTGAAAAGAGAAGCTTTTCTTGAGCTACTTACTTTTTCTACAGAACCAATCGAACCTGGTATTCATGTAGACAAAATCAAGCCAGAATTTGGACACCTCAGCAGATGGCTCAGCAACACGTCATTGGGAAATCCAAAGGAGTTAGTATACTGTCAGAAGAAAATATTTATCTCATGAATATAATCTGGGATGGAATAGAATTCAATTGGGCGGGCAATGTTGTCAAGAAGTTTAAGAGACAACATTTGGTTGAATTAGACAGTGCAAGATGAGCTAAAGCCGAAGGACAAGAAACTGTTGATAGATTCCGACTGAAGAAGACACTCAGTGGAATCATTTAGTTTTACTTAGAAAGAATCAAGGTAGGGAAGCAAGCAAGGCAATCTGCACCTACAAAGGAAATCGCAGGAACAAATTCCCAACCTGAAGCAAGTCAGAAAACTGTGTCTCAACCGGAAGCTGTACACAAAGGGACTAAGCGAAAGGCTGAATCAGCAGAAGCAAGATCAGTTGTAAGATGCTTGTACCCAAAACTCTCAAAAGAAAAAGCACCAACTGAGGGGGAACAGCAACAACAACAACCGACAATTGAAGTTACACAAGAAAAGGTCACTACTAACCATACTTCTCAGTCACAGCATGAAATAGTTCAGCAATCAGCACAAATTTTTGAAGCTGATAGAATCATCAAGTTGATGAAGATGAAACTTAAACCAGAAGATTCTCGAGATGTCAGTATACAGACTGAAGAAAAACTACTCTTGGAGAAATTGGAAGTTAGAGATCTATATGCTCTGTTTCCTATCTCGGAGTTTCTTGACAATTGTTTCAAAAGATTCACTGAACTAGCAAAAAAAAGAGAATCAGGCACATCATCTACCTCGATAGATACTTCAAAGAAGAAAGATGATGATAAAGATGATGAATCAAGAAAAGAAGCTGATAAGACTACAGTTTTGCAAATAGAAACTCAACCTCAACCTCTAGCAATGCAAACTGTATCTCAACAAGAAGGCTTACCAGTTGAAGATCAGACAACTGACAATCAGGAAGCAGCTGATGGAACTGCTAATCAACAACTGATGATTATTAAAGATAATACTCGGTTTAAGGATCCAATAGAAGATACTTATGATCCTTCTGACATCCTCACAAAGGATGAATTGGCAAAAGTACATGAAAATTTGAAGATTGTGCTTAGTAGCAAGGATGCACAAAATGATCTTTTATCAAATATTTCTGGATATCTCGATTATAGAACCAGAACTGATCTTTCAGTTCATGCAAGACTAGAGATGATCCACAAATCAAGTTCAAGTTCTGCTTCAGAAATTTTGTTACTCAAACAAAAACTTGAAGACTCAACCGCAGTAGATAGGGAAACACATGCCCAAGCTCACTGGCATATGAATCAGCATATCTATGGGTTAGAAACTCAGCTTAAGGAGGTACTTGCTTCTCAGCGACAGATCGCAGAAGATCAAAAAGCAACCCATGCCCTGGTAGATCAGTTATATGATGCCAAAAAGGGGGAAGCTGAAGAAGAAAAGCTGAAGTTACTTGGAGAAATGAAGCGACTTGAAGATGAATTGCAAAGATACAAATCAGATCCTAAGTTCTTAAGGAAAGAACTAACTGACGAACAGCTCATTGAAAAGTACAGTCAACCTGGAGACAGAAGAGTTGCTCTAACAAAGGATCTATGGATGAAGTTTACCAACGATCATAATCCTATCAAAGCTAAGTACAGGGACATGACAACTGAAGAATCCTTGAACTACTTTTTATCTAATTTATTCTCAAAGCAGAAAATGGCACAATACAAGAAAAATCAGAGGATTGATGATAAACTGAAGATTAAAGACAAGACTGAACAAATGAAAGCAGATGTAGTAGAATTTGAAAATTACTACTTGAAAGAATCAGACTTACCAAAGCTAATTCAATGGAGAAGATGGAAAGAAGGAAGTCAAGTTGACTACAACAAGACTTTTTCAAAGATAGACTCCAAGCTATAAGATGATTTTCGTATGTATGACAAAGCAAGAAAATTTGATTCAGTCATGCAAAAAGCACAAAAGAGAACTTAGTATCTAGTTACACTATTTTGAACAAAATGTAACTACTCCAGTTTTTGCTCATTCTAATGAAATCCAGTTTCCAGTTTTACATTGTTTTGATCTTTAAGCTTTTCTTTTATGGAGAGTTTGGGCATCATCAAAAAGGGGGAAAATTTTGGAAATAAAATATATGTTTTGATGATAATTCATCATATTTGTTTAAAGTATTATCTTAACCCCATTGATGAAGTGCTGAAGCCAGCTGTTATAGTGAAAAGCTAAAAGATGTCTAGAACTGAATGTATAGGTCTTACTAGAGTCTGATATTTGTATAAGTTACATCAGACAAGCACTATAATAATTAGTGTGTCGTAAAACTGAAAAACTGGAAGTCATCTAGAAAATTGGAAATCACTAAGACAGAATTTGACTCAGAATACACCAGCATCAAACTGAAGAAAATAAGTTCGCTGAGAGTTACAGACTCGGTTGGCTTATCTAAGAAGACTGAAGAACTGAGGGTCACAGATTCAGTTATTGAAGATTGAAGAACTGAGGGTTCAAACTCAGTGATGAAGATTACAAGTCGAGACTGTAAAGTTAGAATTCAGGCAAGATTGTGGTGACCTGAACTGACTTTATGGATCTTGTATGAAGACCTAAGAATCATAAGGACAATGAATTCTTAGATGATAATGAGTCATGGTGTACTCTGATTAAGTCAATTATAATCAGATGAAAACTGGAGTACTGATATTTGAAAAAGAGTAAAATCTCAGTTAACGCTCCAAGTCAGTCAGGGAACTGACAAACAATTAACTCAGTATAAAACTGATAAGAAAACTCAGTTTTATAAGTCAGCCATCCAACAAACTAATCGTACAGTCGAACGTTATAAAGGAAGCAATTTCATTGGATGAGTTACTAACACAGCAGAACAGTCAGAAAATATAGCCGTTACAAAAGAGACGTTGATACAATTCGAATTGAAGTCAGATGAACGTTGGACCTCACACTATAAATAGAAGAATTTGCACCAAGGATAAAAACAACGAAGCATTGATCATGTTCATAGCTATCCACCACATCTTGCAACCACATAGGAGAGTTAGAAGTCATGGCCACCAGATGCTCAGTCAATTGTGGCTGCCTAGAAAGTGCATCAGCTACCACATTGTCCCTGTCCTTCTTGTATTCAATCTTAAAATTGAGCCCCATCAATTTAGAGACACCTTTTTGTTGGATACTAGTGGTGGCCCTTTGATCTAATAGATATTTCAAACTTTGCTGATCTGTTTTGATGATGAACTCTCCTCCTTGAATATAATGCCTCCACTTTGTAACTGCCATAATCACAGCCATCAATTCTTTCTCATAGGTGGATAGTCCCAAATCCCTTGGTTTGAATGCTTTACTCAAATAGGACACTAGTCTACCATTCTGCTGTAGCACAGCCCCCACCCCAAATTGGCAAGCATCAGTTTCTATGCAAAAGGGCATTGAAAAATCTAGCAGGATCAATACAGGTGAGCTACATAGGGCTGTTTTCAGATTCTCAAAAGCCAAATCAGCATCAGGATTCCATTCAAACCCATCCTTTTTAAGTAATTCAGTTAAGGGCCTAGCAATATTCCCATATTGTTTGATGAATCTTCTGTAAAAACCTATTAAGCCTAAGAAACCCCTCAGTTCTGTAACATTCATAGGTTTAGGCCACTGTTTTACTGCTTCAATCTTTTCTGATTCTGCCTTTACCTCCCCATTTTGGATGACATGGCCTAGATATCCAACTTTAGTCTGCCCAAATGAGCATTTGCTGGTTTTTGCATACATCTCGTGCTCCCTCAATACTTGTAGGACTTGTTCAATGTGTTGAATATGTGAAACCATATCAGGACTATATATCAAAATATCATCAAAAAACACTAATACAAACTTCCTTAGGTAAGGTTTAAGTATTCCATTCATGCACTTTTGAAAGGTTGCTGGTGCATTAGTCAATCCAAATGGCATGACTCTGTATTCATAAGGCCCTTCATGTGTAACAAATGTTGTTTTCTCTATGTCCTGCACCTTCATCCTAATTTGGTGAAAGCCAGATCTCAAGTCTATCTTAGTGAAGTACTTGGCAGCTCCTAGCTCATCCAACAACTCATCAATGATGGGAATTGGGAATCTATCCTTAACTGTATGGTCATTTAGCATTCTGTAATCTACACACAACCTCCATCCTCCATCTTTTTTTCTGACTAATAACATGGGGGAAGCATAGGGGCTGTTACTGGGCTGTATGATACCTTGCTTTAGCATTTCTTCAATCATATCTTCTATTTCCCCCTTCAATTGATGAGGATATCTGTATGGTCTGCTCTTGAAGGGTACAGCACCAGGCACAGATCTATGTTGTGAACCCAATTTCTTTCTGGGGGTAGCCCTTCTGGTTCTTTAAACACATCTGCATAAGAGTTTAGTACACACTGAATTTCTGGTTCAATCTGGGGGTGTGATTCGGCTACCTGTATGGCATTTAGACACCCCAGGAGACCCCATGCTCCTTGCTTCACATATTTCTCCAACTTCTTATTGTGCACCTTCCCCTATGCTTTTAAGGATGATGTCCACACCATCCTTTTTAAATTGGAGTTGCAACTTATCAAAATCAAAGGTCATAGGACTATACTTCTTCATCCAATCTACCCCTAGGACCATGTCACACCCACCTAGCTTTATCAGCCTGACATCATGATGAAATCTATGGCCACTCATTAACCATGGAAGGTTGGGACAAATTGAGTCACTGAACATCTTATTCCCATCAGCAACAGTTACTAACATAGTCCTTGCAGGTTCAATAATGCATTTCATCTCCTTAGCCAAATTGGTATCTAAGAAAGTTTGAGAACTACCACTGTCAATCAAAATGGAGATATACTTCTTCTTGATTTGCCCTTGTATCCTAAGTGTGCTTGCTGATACTTGTCCCAACATTGTATTGAGGGATAATTGGGAGAACTCACTAGATTGCTCATCACAAATCTGGATTAATTGTTCCTCTTCTTCTGCTACTACTTCACCAATCACTTCATCCTCCTCCACCAAGATACAATTCAACTGTTTGTATTTACATTGATGGCCAGGTACAAATTTTTCGTCACATCTAAAATAGAGGCCTTTGGCCCTCTTTTCTTGCAATTGAGCTGGTGATATGAATTTTTGTGTGATGCTGGCTGGTCTGATCAAGTTAGGGGCTCCACTGAACTTGCCTGCACTTACTGGTGTCTTAGGTTGCTGGATTGTAGGCTTAGGACTGAATTTGGCCTTCTTGACAATCGAATCCACCATTGCTTCTTGTGCTCTAGCAATTTCTAGAGCCTTGATAGTAGTTTTTGGGCACATCAAATGCACCATTGGCCTGATTTCTGTGTTAAGTCCCCCAACAAATCGTTGGACATAATATTCATCAGGTAATTCCGGATTATACTGCCTCACCAGCCCTTTTAAATCCTCAAACGCAACTAAGTATTCATCAACGGTTCCTTGTTGACTCAATTTTTGAATTTGTCCAATACATCTTCTAATGCACGATTACAGAATCTTCTACATACCTCTTGAATAAAAAAATGCCATGAAGACTTAGGGAATTCAGTCTTCCAACCACCGTACCATGTATTGGCCATTCCTTTTAAATACAATTTTGCTAATCCGACCTTATGGTCATCAGGGGTTTTGTTAATATGAAAATAGCCTTCACACATTCCAATCCAGTTTCAGGGGTCCTTACCATCAAATGTCGGAAAATCAATCTTGGGATGACGGGTATCGTAAGTTTCGTATTCAGTTCTTACCTGATTAGTCTTCAACTGGGCATTTGTTGGTGTGGGCAACAGAAGAGCAGATCTATCACTGTTATCAGCAGCTAATTCCTTCTCTTTACTTAAATTTTGGAGTAGTGCTAACATAGTGCTCAATTGTGAACGCATCTCTGTCATTTTCGCCTTGGTTTCATCGCGAAATTGCAGCATCGCATCATTGATCTTTGTTTGGGTCTTATGAACATCATCAGTGCCTTTTGATCTGGTTCCGTCTGCCATTGCTATCTCTGATACCAGATGTCACAACGCAACTAACAATTATAGGAAGTAACAGAGGAATAGAGAAATAGAAGAATTTGGGGAAGGGAGAGACATATAGAAGGAAAACCAGAAGAAGGGGAAGAAGAGGTAATTTAGGAAGAAAAGTTTGTAATATTAATTCGCATAAGAAAACTTACATTCCAGTCTCAACACTTAAATACCCCAAGATGGATAAGCTAACAACTCTATCACAAAACACCATGCCTGACAAATAACAAACTCAAAAACAGAATACAAAGATTCCTAACAGTAAAAATGACATCAGCACACGATCAGCAATTTATTTAAAATTCCCTCCAACTCCTTTCCTAAAAGGGAAAGGTCTTAGCAAATGTGACATATCCATTCCTCTGATACCAACAACGTTAAGGTTGTTTCCCAAAATATTCGTTATGCCTCACCTCCAAACTGTATAAGATCTGTATTAGAGATGGGGTCGCCTTTCGAGTTCACATCTATCTGTTTCTTTGCATCCTCCAACAAACTCAATGCTGCAGTAAGCCTGTCCCAAAATTTAATAGCTTATGTAATAAGCAAGTACGCTATAGTGATTTTCATGGGGAAAACAAACCATCTTACCAGCTCATGGAATGTAGGATCTGTGTGGTGTCCGCTTCTCCACAACAAGGATCATGTTTTGCATAAGCAGCACATGAACAACGGGTAAGGATAAGGATGTGAAAGTGAATGAATGCTGCTGTTAGGAACATCAAATATGAAGGGCTTTAACGGCATTCACACATGGACAACATGTAGATCATAAAAAACATACAACAAAAAATTCTTACAAAATATTTTCACCAAAAAAATTCTTACAAAATATTGGGGAAAACGGAAATTTCAAAGTAAACTCCTAGTGATTTCATTAAAGATGGAAATTCAAAATGTATACCCTTTGGTAAAAATATTATTTTGTGTATACTCCTATTTTTAATTAATACAACCATAACCCCACCAAAAGACCCACATGGCCGTGTGATTTTTAACTCGAGCCCTGTAATTCATACAACAATCATAATTTTTTTCTACTCTTACCCTTATCACAATTGCATAATCAAACAAAGTGTTTATCATTTCTATATCCATAAAGACAATGTAATATCCCGACTTTCCGAAAAAAGGCAGACGTGTCTTTTTGCAAAAAATGGAATATTATGATTTACGGATTAAAGTATTTTAAGTGTATTTATATATATATATGGCCGATATATATAAATAATTTGGGAAAATCTGATTATTTAATAATAAGGGTATTTAAGGAAAATCAAACCTAATCAGTTTCCCTAACCTTTTGAATCAGAATTTCTTCCTACGTGAAAGAGAGAATGGCGTAAGAGCTATTAGGGTTGAGAGACTTCATCCGGTTGCTAAGTCAAATCTCAACCGTTTTCAGATCCGTGAGAAGCGTTGGAATCATCATGAAGAGGGCGTCGTTTCAACATAAGAAAGTTGGAGCTTTTCTCAAGGTATGATGTTCGACCTAGCTGCTGTTTTGGATGAGTTTTGGAGATCAAAACTCATATCTTTCGTAGTCTTGTGTTAATCGAAGCGTGTGATCGAATCTAACCCTTTTTGGAATTGATCACATAGGCTACCTGCAAGAAAAGATCAGGTTTTTCTGTTTTTCTGAGGATTTGGAATTGGTTTAGCTTGCTAAAAGGTAAGAGGATCTTCCTACAAGTTAATTTATGGGTTATTAGGTTTTATGTTAAGGTTTGATATGATTTTAATTTTTATGTTAGAAATCATACCTTCGTGTTGCCTAATGATTTAGGGTTGTTATGGTAGAAAAAAATTCATCTTTTTCTGCTATTTTTCTGAGTATTTTGATGTTGAACATGTTTGGATTTGAGTAGAGATCGAAAAAGTGCATAAAAGCGTGTTTAGGGTGTTTGGTGCTCTCAATGTGCGCACATTGATAAGCGGTGTGCGCACATTGCTGAAGCAGAATGCTACTGTAGATGGACAGCTTCTGGAGTGTGCGCACATTCCTCTGGAATGTGCACACACTGGCAGGGCTGAATGAAATTTTCGCCCAATGTGCACACAGTCTCCCAGAATGTGCGCACATTGCCCCTGTTTTGATAAATAAGCTATTTTAAGCTATGTAACGAGTTCTAAACATTGTTTCATGATATAATAACATTAATTAATCATAAACGAGCTTCGATTGAACTTCCGATTCGTTCAGTTAAAACACCGAATGTACTCTTAAAGGGAGTTGAAGTTCGGATCCGTCGGAAGGGCATGAAAGGGCTTGTGCTTTGATGAACTAGAGTTCATCAATGTCTGTGTATTTTTCTAGGTCTTGTCCGTGTCTAGAGGTCTAGGAAAGAGAGTTGAGTTTGTGAGGGAGCTTACTTGAAAACACTTAGGTGGCTAGTTAATAACCATTAATAATTACATACTTGCATAGTAATAAGATTAAACATCATGTCATCCTTTGTAAGGAACAAGTCTATATCGCAATGTGTAGACTTTCGGATAAAACGAGTAAACTTGCTGGCCTTTCTAGAGGCACCAGGTGTAGAGGGTACTCGTTGTGGATAACTTTGCTGGCCATTAGAGGGCACCAGGAGTAGAGGGACTTCACTGAACGCGTATACTATCGGGACTAGCCCGTGGCTATTGGTGAGACACACCAATAGGTTGCACCCAGATGTCTCATGGTGGGCAGCACCATGCATAGTGTCCTTGAATGCGGATGTAACACAGATAAGCTAGGCTAGAAACGTATAGTCATGAAGTGTCGATGGGCATGGATGAACCTTAGATTGAGTCGGTATCATAAAGATAATTATTATAATAAAACTTGTTAAAGAGCCTTAATTAAATTGTAGCTTCTACTTCTTACTTAGTACTTTGTACTTACCTCAAATGCATTGTTTTTCTATGTGTTTGGAGGAGAGAAGACGAACATGTGAATTCAGAGTTCGAGAAGGACTTCGATGACGACGTTTAAGGACGCCGAAGTTGAAGAGATTATTTATTTATGTTTTAATTATTACTTTAGACTTGAAGTTTCGTTTAGGAACTTGTAATTACTTTCTAGTTTTCTCTTTTGGAGTTTATCGTACGTTTTGGATTTCGTTGGTTTCTTTTTCAATGTAATAAATATTACATTACTATCTTTAGATGAGATTCTATTCTTAGTAGCATTTTATGGTGTTTTCCGAGTCTTTTGAGCTTCCGTTTTGCTAAACTCGATACGACGTAGTATAGACTTACGTGTAATATTAGATTTATTTAATATTATGTGTGCCGAACGTTCCATTCTCGGATAAGGACTCGGTTTCCGGGAACGGGGCGTTACAGACTACAAGTGAAAAAAAATCACTTCCCAATATGGCCGAACTTTGAAAGTCATGAAGGATTTATGTCAAGCTTTGTTAGCTCTACTATTGCTACCCGTGTGCAGTCTTTAAGCAATGCTTTAGGCATTTTGAATGATCTTGGCTATATAGGTACGGGGAATATAATTGCTACATCTTTTTTTGGTCTTTTTTTTTTCGGAAACGAAAGGATAACTCGAACCCTGGACTTTCTCACTGAGAGCCAGGTTAGACCCCAGTGAATTACCACTAGGGTATTTACCTGAATACATTTTTTTTGGTTTTTGAATGTAGGTTTTTTTTTCTCGTGTTTAGGACCCTACACAAAATTTTGTTTTAGTACAGTTGGTTTACTTTTATAAAACATAGAAAATAGAAGCTGAATAGGAAGGGAGGGAAACGTGGATCTATTTTCAAGGTATGTGTTAAATACATGTGAGGGTAAATAGCCTTTTGAATGAAATTATTTTCTATAACAATAATGTATATAAATTTTAATAGAAGGATAACTTTGTTATTTTAGTTAATTGTCAATTAGGACACATTTAGAAAGATGTCAGGATTTCAGGACTATAAGAAAAGATGTCAAAATGATAGTGAATCTAAAAGTGAATTACGTTGGTTTTGTGTTGAAAATCAACGTAATTCATTTTCAAATTCACTTTCACTTTTACTAATGAAATGTCATTTTTGACAAAAATCGTTTCTTATAGTCATTTTTGTCTAACATCTTTCATATTGTGTCCTTTAGGACCCTTATCCCTTGTTATTTTACCATGTATTTCACACACCGAGTGTTGAAGTTGTCTCACATTGGGCACTTGCTATTGTATCACCCACCATATTAAGAGATGGACTTCCCTCACCTCCCAACATAGGTTTTGGGGATGAGGCCCCTCCTATTATGTGGGCTTGGGCCTATGTTTTCTACATGGTAGCAAAGCCACCCCTTTATTGTGCAAGTGTTGGCCTCTTTGTTGGCCTTGTGTGCCCGGCCCACACTTGAGGGGGCGTGTTAAAGTTGCCCCACATTGGGCACTTGCTATTGTATCACCCACCATATTAAGAGATGGACTTCCCTCACCTCACAAACTAGGTTTTGGGGATGAGGCCCCTCCTCTTATGTGGGTCTGGGCCTATGTTTTCTACACCGAGTCTTGTTGCCATATATAACAAGAATGTATTTAGCATGTATTATCATAAATTATAATAGTAGCAACTAAAATCATGCTGCCTTGTTTACAGGGAAATATTACTTATTTGAAACCGATTGTTGCAGAGGCAAAGATGTTAAGGGGCAATGGGTTGGCGGATGACGAGATCAATACACCACCGCCTGTGTATAAAGTCCCGCGTGACGTATCTCATCCAACAGTCGGTGGTAGTCCGTCTCCTGCATCAAACTTTGATACTTTCCCTGACGCTGCACATTCTGAGCGTGTAATTGAATTTGACACCCACCCCACCCCTCAAAAAGTCATAAGAGCGTTACAGGAATTTCACAACTGCATACAGAACTTTTGGGGCTAAGGTCATATGCACTGTCAATGAATGAGGAAATTTTAAAAGGTGTGAAAGAGTATAATGAAGACATGATAGAAAACATACTTGGTGTTGGAAATGATATCAAATATGGTGAAAAAATTATACGAAGTGAATTGGCTGATATGAAGAATGATTTTCGCACTCAATATATTGGTCTTCGTTCCACCATGCCTGCGATTTTGATTTACAAAAGCTGACATGAGGTAAATATTTGTTTTACTCATGTGATTAACATTATCAATTATCACATATTGACTAATTATTATATGTCTCCTTATTATATGTCTCCAATGTTTAATCGTGCACCTCAACCGTCTATAACGATGATGCAAGACACAAGAGAAGGTCAACAATTACGACCCCAAAAAAACAAATAACAAAATGGGGCACTATGATTTCTGATCAGAAGGTATGGATTGTTCTTAGTTTCGCGTCACAAAATGCCTTGTGTTGTTGACAGGATAACAAATAATTGAAACAGACTAGTCATTGGTATCAACAATTCCATGTACTTATATATGTTTGGACAATTGAGCAAATGAAGTTGCCAAGGGGATTGGTCTTTGTCCTGTTGGGTGAGCTCACTTGACAGATCAGTCACTGGTATTAAACTTCATCTTGTATTATCAGATTGGACAAAACAAGAGCAATTGAAGATCAACAGAGTAACTCTATTAGCAGGCTACTGAGACATCTTTGTCAGCAGGCTGCTGAGCCAAATCTACTGATGGCAAAAGCTGCTGAAACATACGTTATACAATCAAACTTCAACAAAAGTCAAAAAGCAAAAGACCGGGATATTTATCCTATCTTTATAACCGCAGTTACACGATCGAACGGTTACAACTCTTTATGGATCAATTATGGGACACGTGGCATGATCTCATTAATTCCAAATTTAATCGTGGTTAATGCTACAGTACGTGTACAGTGCATTATCTGACAGTTTCAACTACCTCTCTCTATATATACAGATGCATACACAAAGAAGATACTTACAACATTTAGATTGATATTTCTCTGAAAATACTTCGTGTGAACACAGATTTGAAAGCACTCTTTTCATCTTTCTCATTTCTAATGACGGATAAAGGTGATGTTCATATTGGATCAAGTCAAAGTGTGAGAGGATATGTCACTGACTGTCACACTACTGAGTTAGCTATCAACATTGGTAGAAGAATCAGAAGGGTTGCTGGTTTGGAGAATGTCATTAATAGAAGATTGGAAAGAATTTCATACAACAATGTTTTGGAATTCGGGAAGAACATGGTCACTCATGAAGGTTGAGAAACCTTTACTACAACGGTTAATGGCAGAGAGATTGAAATCACTTCAGATCTACTGAGAGAAGTATTTCACTTTGGACCTGTAAATGGTGCTCCTACCAATCCAGAAATGATGAACCTGCCAAGAATGAAGTTTGTTGATACAATAAAAACAAATGAGACCATACCATCATCTCTAAGCATTAATGTGTGGCACATTGGATTTGAGTATAATTTGCTGATCAAGATGGTTGCCAAGAACATTCTGGGATTCAGTTGGAGTCTAGATACACTTTCTGGACCCAAGATAGACCTACTGATCATCATCTGTAGAAGTATGAAGTTTGATTGGGCTGGATTCTTCATACATTATATGAAGAAGGTGTTTACTGAAGATAGAGATGGTATAAGGAAGTCCAAAACCAAACCCCTAGGTCTACTGATTCAAACATTGCTGAATCATTTTCAAATACCTGATGTTGCACCTGAGAAACTAAACAAGTCCAGGTACAAGAAGAAGATCAGCTATCCTATTCCTGGATTAGATGATGATGAAGATATAGATGATGAAGCAACAGAGAGTGACAATGATAGGGATGATGATGCTGGTGGTGAGCTGGTTAAGCAAGTTGTTAAGTCTGCTGCACCTAAGAAAGTTGCTGAAAATAGAAAGGATGCTGATACTAGAAAAATCACTGAGATGCTAAAGCCTAGGAAAACAAGGAAGCAATCAGTAGAGACTGCTAAATCTACTGAGTGTCCAGTTGAAGTTGAAGTTACTGACCCTGCTGAAGTTGTAAAGAAGAAGTCTGCTGCTGAAATCTTAAAAGAGCAACAGAGGGAAGATAAAAGAAAGAGGAAAGCTACTGAGATTGAAGCAGAAAGACCTTCAAAGAGAATGAAGGAGATTGCACACAAAAAGAAACATGGAAAAGGAAAGGAATTGAGGGTCCTGGACGAACAAAGAGAAGAAGAAGAGGTTGTTGAGCCTACTACTGATGCTGGTATTGTTGTTGAGCAACACACTGAAGAACAACAGTAGACTGCTGAACTTGAGCCTGTTGTATCCACACCTCTAAAGGCTGCTGAGCCTACTGGAGCTGCAGATGTTGTTGTTGAGCAACTTACTGAAGAGCCACAGCAGACTACTTAATCTGCTCCTGGTGTGGAAATTGATACAACGGTACAAGACCCTGCCATTTCTGCAATAGTTCAGGGGGAAAAGAAATCTGTTGCTGACCCTGCTAATGGGCATGTAAGTCAAGGGGAACCAAGTGTAGAACAGATAGAGGTGGTAGGTACAAATTTACAACTAGAAGAACCTACTGACCTAGATGCATCCGTTGAGGAAACTTTGAATCTACTTGTTGAGACCTTTGGAGGACAACAAGTTGAACAACCTGCTGCAAGAAAGCCTTTCATGCCATTTGAAAGGAAGGAAAAGAAAAGAAAAGAAGGATATGTTGATCCTAAACTCAAGCGGTGGCTGACTATTTTCAATGGAAGTTTTGTTATTATAAGAAACAAAAATCAGCTGCTGAGCCAATGACAGACTTTGAGGAATGGGCGTTTGAAAAGTTAGAGGTGGAAAACCTACTTGATCTGGTCAATACCTCTTTGCTGGAAATGAGGTTGATGGAAATCATTGACAGTGAAAAGGGAGAAGGAGGCATCATGTTCAAGACTCCTAGGGATGGACCAAATAGTGATGATCCATCATCATTTGACTCTGATGATGATCATCCCCCACATCAAGGAGAAACCAGTGGAACTGCATTGTTAAATGAACCTAGAGCAGGACAGTCTACTGAGGCTGGCAAGTCTACTAAGGATCAAATGGATGAGGATCTGGAGGATCTCACCATAGATGATTTGAAGGCTCTAATTAATGATGGAATACATCTTGGGGGTAATAGGATGGTTGGCACATTGGATGCATTCAAGGTTGTGGAGTCTGATGTGAATCTTGATGATCAGCAGACTGAAAATCTGGATAAAGAGAAAGTCAGTGAACATAGTGAGCCTGATATCAGTTCTGAAGATTCAGTTCAATATCAAGAGTGGATTGATACTCAGGGCACTATATCTAAATCTGCTGACACGTTACAGAAGATTGCTGAAGCCAGAGGGTTTCGAGAGGAAAACATGGCTACTTTTTCTTTTTATTTTTGTGGAAGAGAGGGTCCTACTCACTGAGGAAAAGACAGTGATTGGACAGAGATTGGACATGGTGATGGGCCTTGAAGGATCACCATTGCTTTTTGATGAGGTTCAGGCTGCTGAGGAACATACAACACCTGAACAAAGGTCGGAACTGGTGGTATAGGTTGATGAGGATCAAACAGCACCAGGAAATAGGTTGGAACTCACAATGGGTTTGGAGGAAACCCCTGTTCAAGCTGATGAGATTGTGGAAGAACATGTTGTTATAGAACCTGCTACTGTTGTGCAACCCACTGAAGTACAGCCTACTGAGGTAAAGGCTACTAGAGGAAAAGATAGTCAGCAGACTGCTGTTATTGATGAGGATGAACAGCTGCTAGACTATGACCTCAGTGATGAGGAGTTTCAAGTGCCTGAGAAAGAATCTATTGCTGTTGAACCACAACAGGCATTTGTACCAATTTTTGAGGAACCTGCCCAAGATCCAATCTTGGAAGAAAATTTTGAAAATATAGTTGAGGAAGATCCTAACCCTGCTGGAAGGGATATGAGTTTGGCCTTGATTGTCAGCAGATATAGGGCACAATATATTGTTGAAGAGCCTGCTGTTGAAGCTGCTGGACATATGGCTAGAGGAATGGCTGGTGGAGTACCAGCATAGATGTTGGATGAGTTGGGGACAATCAGAAGTGACATTACAAGGTTAAGAACTCAACTTGACAGACAAGAGCCAAGATTTGAAGATTTGATGAACTTGGTGGAAAATAGAGGGAAGACTACTGAAACAGTTGCTTCCAATATTACATCCACTCAATTTGCTCTTGCTGATCTAACCCAAGATGTGAGAGGCATTAAACAAGGCAATACACTAAAGAAGAAGTTCTTGAAAGAACAGTTTGCCTCTATTCACCAGAAACTTGACAAGCTTCCTGAGGCACCCAAGCCTGCTGTGACTGAATTGCTGAAGCACCTCAATCTACTATATTGGATCCTAAGATTACTGAGAGGATCAATCTACTGGAGCAGACAATTGAAGGAAGGATCACTGCAGTTGACACTAGAACAGAAATCATGGAGGACCAACTGAACAACTTGGTGATCACACAGGAGAGTGTTCATGGCCTGCTTTCCTGTTTTGTTGATGATGTCAATAAGGGGGGAGAGTGCCAGACAGCTGTAGTAAAAGAGGCTGCAAGGATTTTTACACAAAAAAAATGGGAGGCTGAGACCAATGCATTCAGAGAACCTGCACCTGGCAGACATCCACTGACGGATGACCTCTTCAAGGAATACAAGAAGCTATATTACAATAAGAGGAGACCTTACCATGACAAGGGCTTTTATGAAGGGCTAAATTCCTTCTTGGGACTGAAATTCTGGGAAGCTAGAGTCAAAGCTCTAAGATCTTCACATAGAGGTGGAAGAGGTGGAGGAGGTGGTAGAGGTGGAAAGAGTCTACCTACTACATCAGCAAGAGATTCATTGGATGAATTCAAGCAGTTATACATGCGTTTAGGTTTTAGAGTACACCAAATTAACATTACTCTACCTGAGGCATGGAAATGGTGGAAGGAAGTGAATCCTCATATTGATTTTTCCCTTATTGAAAATCAATGGATGAGAGAAATGGTTAGAGATATAAGGGAATATCAAGAGCAGCAAGAGAAAGAAAGACAAGAAAGAGAAAGGAGGAACTATATCAACATACTTTCACCTACCTTTATTTTTGCTGAATCTAGCTTGTAATAATTTTTGAACAAACATGATTATAATGAGAAATGACTGAATTGGTTCTGTTTCTGTTTTTACTCTTTTTGCTTTTCTGTAAGGAGGGTATTGGCATCATCACCATAAAGGGGGAAATTGTTTGACTTATTTTAAGTTTTAGTGATGAGTGCCAGACTAGCTGTTATAGAGCAAAGACAAAAAGATGTCTAGATCAAATGTATAGGCTTATTAGAGTTTGATCTTTGTATAGGTTTAATCAAACAAGCACTGTAAAAGGCCAACTGACTTTCATCAGCAGACCTGTCTAGGTCAGTAGGGTACATGAGTCAGTAGACTAGTTTAGGAACCTGCTGAAGACTGAAGGCTGAGGGCTCAAACTCAGTTATTCAAGGCTAAGGGATCAAATTTAGTATTTAAAGTAAAGGATATGGAATCAGAATTTTAGGGAAGTCTGTGATGACCTAAACTGATTGCATATACCTTGTGTACAAGGTCTAAGTTCTATAAGTTAAGCGGTGATTGGAACTTGGTTATGATCAAAATGGTGTAATCTAACTTCATAATAAAAAGTTAGATATAAGAGAAGTCAGCTACAGTGTTTTATAAACACAGCAACTTTGGATCAGCTGACTGATATGTATTTCAACAGACTCACACTCACAGGAACGAACATATATTTCGATTTAATCAAAGGTTACATTGGAAGATTACAAGGATAAGGACAGATAACAACTCTTGATTTTGTCAAGAAATCAATGGCTAAGATGAAAGGGACGTTGGAAAGAAACATAGGTTTATCCAATGGATACAAGTCAAAGGGTGGACAGTCTGAAAACTGTCAAAAAGCAAACTGACAGTGTCAGTACTATGTACAGGGCCAGAAAGCAAGTCAAGATGGGACAAATCTGAAACGGCTATGTTTTGGATTTCAAACATAAGTCATAAGGATTCTCACCTATAAATAGAAGATCCCTGATGCAGAAATGAATAATGAACGGTGATGAAAAACACATAAACAACAAGATACTTTGCCTGAAGCTATCTAGTTTGTTATCAAGAAAATCACCCTGCTAACCCTAGTGAACTTAAAGCTATTGATCCAGTAAATTCTTCAAGTGTAATATGTTATCAAGCTATATCAAGTTTACACACTTGAAGTCTTCAAGCTGCTGATCATTCATCCTGATCAAGCAGCTGAAAGCTGAATCACTTACTTGATTCAAACTTTCTTTTACAAGAAACCTGCTGAAGACAGTGAAGCATCTTTGAATGTCAAGGACTGTTGTTTGTGTTGGATCTGGTGAAGAGGCAATCCTACCCTTCAAGGACCAGTGGAAGACTTTGGAGCAGCAATCCCACCTGTTCCAAGTGTTCAGTTTGTGAAGCCATAGTTATTGGTGAAAGACAAACAACTTAGGGATTTTTGTAACTGCAACCTCAAAGATCTCTAGTGAATTACCTCCAACATCACAGGAGAAGAGTGGACTGACAGGATTACACCACCTGGAACCACTATAAAATCTGTCTACTTACTTTCTGCATTTAGTATATTTAACACATCAACCTACTGAAACTAGCAACTAAATTACACACCTACACTACTGAGAATCTAATACTTAGTATCATATTTTAACAACAAGTAATAAGGCTTAACTTGAATATATTCCGCTGCAACAAATTCAGTAAAATCAACAATCAGTCGACTACTGAGCAGTCAGCAGGCTACTGAACTTGCTGAGTTTGTTAACTCCAAAAGTTTTAAGTGTTAAGTTTATTCACCCCCCTAAACTTAACCAAAGCCTTTTCAAGGGACCAACAGACACCATTGAGTAAAGTTCATCCTAAGGTGACTGTTCTATCATCTCACAATTTTCTGCGACAAGAAGTTCTCAATGAAGAAGCATGTAATGGAATTCGTAAAAGCATTATGTTATCACTATTGTGGTTGAATAGATAACATGTTGTTTTACAGGAAAATTTTGGAGATACCACAATGATGAGACACTATACGGCACGATCTCCGTTAGGTCCTAAGATAACTTCAGATAATAATCCCTGGCACGGTCTCCGCAAAGATGAGACAAGTATATCGAACAATAAGGTTTGATTGTTTTATTTTTTTTATTGTTTATTTTAAGTCCACTGGGTTTTTTCTATGACACACTGACTCTCACACTTTCTGATAAGACATATATGAAATAGTGAAGTATGTGTTTCATATGGCAGGAGGGAGGTAGCAGGGAAGTGTAAGTTATTGTTGGAATAGATGCAATTTATGTATTACATTGATGATTCTTAATTTTTTTAATTATAAAAAAAACTTTTACGGGATGAGGGAGAGTGAGCGAGAGAGTGGAGGGTTCTTCTTTCAGGAGGCTTGCAAGGGAGGCTAAGAGCGGCGGAATGGGTGCAAAGATCCGCTGGTTTGCAGACTTGATGAAGGTATCGCATTCCTATTACTTTACGAATTTTCCTGAAGATCGAGGAGAGAAAACCTTATGGCAAATCTTTGAGAAATTTGGAAAGGTCTTGGATGTTTTTATTTGCAAACGTAAGAATGGAAAAGGTAAGAAATTTGGCTTCGTAAGGTTTAAGAAGGAAGGTCTTCACTTTGTTCTTCATAAGAAACTGGAAAATGTGTGGATCGATACTTATAAAGTCTATCTAAGGTATCAAAGTGAATATCCTATTAAAAAGCCTGTTTCGGATTCGAAAGGAAACAGAAAGGCAATTGGGGACAGGGGTATGTTGGGAGCGGAGAGAACACCTGGAAAGAGCTATGCTCAAGCTGTCCAATTTAAGGGCGATGGAATTCATTCTCAAAAATCTGCAGGTAAATGACATAAGAAGAGAGAAAAATCTAAATTTTGTTGAAGCAAATCATGTTGAAGCAAATAACCGGGTACCATCAGATTGTTCTTTGGAGTTCTTTACTAGTGATCTTGAAATTCAATGGTTAGACAGATGTTTATTAGGCAATTTAAAGTCTCTGGACTCTATCGAATCCATTCAAATGGTGTTGGCAGAAGAAGGGTTCGAGAATTGTATGGTAAAATCCCTTGGTGGAACGCAGGTGATCTTGGAATGTGAAAGCTTTAGCCAACGTAACAGACTTCTCCTGATCAATGGAGGCTCTTGTCTTGGTGAGTGGTTTGATTGGGTTGGTCCGTGATCGTTTGACGGAGTTCAGCTCGATAGAATTGTGTGGTTAACTTGCAGAGGTGTTCCTTTAAATGTCTGGAATTGGAAGACTTTCCATTCAATCAGAAGTCAGTTTGGAGAAGTCCTACAGGTTGATCAGAGTACGGAGGCTAGATCTTCTTTGATATCAGGTAGGATTCGAGTAAGACTGGATCATGGTGAGCATGTATCCAAGAAATTGCTGATCATGGTGGCAAGGTATGGATACAAGTGGAAGAAGAATGTAATGCAGTTCATCATGTGGGTTCCCAATCGTCTTGTTCATCGTCGGAGATCCTAAGTTTAGACGAGGAAGAAGTTGAAGCAACGTCGGTATACTCCTCTGTTGGGTCGGAAATCAAAAAAAGAACAAATTTCGATCTGCTACAAGGTATTGATGATAATACCTCGTTTACAGGAGTGGCGGCTAGGGCAGACATTAATAACAGCGGGGGAATTTTTGCGCATGCTGAGAATATGGAATTGTTTAATAATTCAGAATCGGAAGTAAATGTTTTAGCTTCGAACTCTTTAAAATCTGGGGGCCCAGCAATAGTCCAAAATGACTCTCAAGATCCTACCTCTGTGCCTGATAGTTAATTTGATGGGCATGTTCAAACGACCCAAGTTCAAGCCCAAGAGCATTTTAAGAGTAAGTCTGCTGAACTATTAAATAAGGAGTTGAGTAATAATGTCTTATATTCAGCTGTGGCAAAGGTATGGTCTCACAAAAAATGCAAAAAAGACAAAGCTTTATCTGAATTGCTTGGTTTTGATTGCACAAAAAGACTAAGCAAAAAAGTTCTGGAGAAAGTACAGAAAAGAGGCAAATCGAGGATTAAGGAGGTGGGTGTCTTCCTCATTCTTTTGAACTCGGAAGGTAGGATCACCGATTTTAGCATCTCAGACTCGAATCTTCGGAATATGACAAATTTAGTTCGAAGATGGATGATTGAACAGGATGACAGAAAGAGCAAAACCGAAAAAACATCGGAATTGGGAAGAATTTTGGTGATTGAGTGGAAGGAAAAGATTGAAGAAAGGGCTAATTGATCAAGGGTCCAGGTTCAGCTTTCTTTTGAGAATTATAGTTTTTTTTATGAAGATGTTAACTGCAAATTTAAGGGGTTTAGGTGCGAATTGTAAAAGGAGTTGGTTAAAGGATTTGTGTTCTTATCAACTTCTGCTTTTCTTTCTATTCAAGAGACCAAGTTGTTGCTAGTTAATCGTAATTTGGTGCGATCATTCTGGAAAGATTCAGACTTTGATTTTCACTTCAAAGGAGCTGTTGGCCTTTCAGGAGGGTTATTAAGTGTATCGGATAAGGATATGTTCTCTGTTTCAGAAAAATTTGAAGGTTCTAGCTTAATTTTATCAGCGTAAAAGGGATGTGGAAGGATAGTGATCAACAATGTACATTCATTAATGTGTATGCTCCTCAATGTGTGGATGCAATAGCTTTGCTTTCGAATGAATTGCTTACTTTTTTTAGGGACCAGAATGGTTTGATCTGTTTACATGGCGATTTCAACTCGGTTCGCTCGGCACATGAGCGAAAAGGGTCGACTTATAACTCTAAGGATGCGGATTTCTTTAATGCTTTTATTGAAAGTTCGAAGCTTGTGGATTTAAAAATGGGTAGGAGGAAGTATACTTGGTACAATAAATCTGGGTCCAAGATTAGTAAACTTGACAGAGTTCTAGTGTCCAATTGTTTTTTATCTAACTGGAAAGATGTTTCTTTGGAAGCTCTCGACAGGAGACTTTCGGACCATTGTCCATTGTTGCTCTCTATTAAAAAAATCGATTTTGTCCTTTTCCATTTAGAGTGTTCGACCATTGGTTGGAGCATGCTGACTTAGAGGAGGTGGTGAAGACTTGTTGGCAACAGGAAGTTAACTCTTTCGTTCCGGGAATAAGACTGAAAATGAAATTGAAGAATCTGAAAGAAGTTTTGAAGGTTTGGGGCAAGGAAGTTTTTGGGAATATGTCTCTGCAAATTAAAAAAGAAGAAAAATTATTAGGTGAGTTGGATTTGAAAGCTGAGGAAAATACTCTCAATGAAGATGATGAAAAACATAGAGCTGAAGCTTCAGACAAGCTTTTTCAATTTGGTGCCGTGATGGAGAATAATGTTAGACAAAAATCAAGAATAAAATGGTTGAAGGAAGGTGACTCAAACTCGAAATTCTTTCACCGATGTGTCAAAGGTAGAGTAAGAAAAAATGTAATGCCGGGTTTAATGGTAAATGGAAATTGGTTGGAGGATCCTCTGGCCGTAGAAAGTGCTGTTCAAAATTCCTTTGAAGATTTGTATAAAGAAAAGGTTCGTTCCAGGCCTTTGTTTAATAGCAATCTTTTTACAAAATTATCTCGCGATCAATGTGTTTGGCTTGAAAGAAAAATATCGGAGGAAGAAATTAAAGCGGCAGTGTGGTTGTGTGAAGGCTCAAAGGCCCCTGGGCCGGATGGATTTAATTTCAATTTTATTAAAAAATTCTGGGGAGTCATAAAAGAAGAGTTTTGTGAAGCCATTTTTGAATTTGAAGAATCTGCAAAGTTTCACAAGGGGGGCACGTCTTCATTTATTGCTTTGTTGCCTAAATCAACTAACCCAGTTGTGATTAAAGACTACAGGCCGATTAGTCTGCTCGGTTGCTTCTACAAGATTGTTGCAAAAAATTTAGCAGAAAGGATGAAAGTCGTGATATCTTCTGTGATTGGAGAGTGCCAGTCCGGATTTGTTAAGGGACGACAAATTCTTGATGGCGTACTTATTTTGAACGAAGCTGTGGACTACTTAAAAAAGAAAGGTATGACCAGTTTCATTTTTAAAGTAGATTTTGAAAGAGCATTTGATTGCGTAAATTGGTCTTTTCTGGATAATATCTTGAAAAACATGGGTTTTGGTATAAAATGGAGAAGTTGGATTCAAGGGTGTGTATCATCGGCTAGAGCCTCGGTTTTGGTGGGTGGTAGTCCGTCTAAGGAGTTCAACTTGGAGTGAGGTATAAGGTAGGGAGACCCATTATCTCCTTTTCTTTTTCTCATTGCCGCTGAAGCATTGAATATTCTTATGAATGAAGCAATTGCAAAAGAAAAATTTGTCGGAGTCCGTATTGGAATCGATCAAATTTCAATTACGCATCTCCAATATGCAGATGACACGGTTTTCATGGGGTCATGGAGCGTGGAAAATTTGAGGAATATTAAAAGGATATTGGCTTGTTTTGAAATGATCTCGGGTTTAAAAATAATATGGGAAAAAGTTCGCTGGCAGGGATAAAGGTACCGGATGTTGACATATGTAGTGTGCCTGATTTTTTCAGATGCAAGAGAGGTGTGTTGCCTTTTAAATATTTGGGGCTATGGGTGGGTCAAAAAATGAAGAGGATAAAGGCTTGGGAGGATATTATACAGAAGTGTAAGAAGAAGTTGTGTGCTTGGAAGCGGTCTGCGCTGTCGGAGGGTGGTAGATTAGTCCTCATCAAGGCAGTTCTAAGTGCTCTTCCGCTCTTCTTTTTCTCCATCTACAAGCCTCCTGAATGTGTGCTAAATTTGTAGGAAAGTGTGAGATATTCTTTTTTTTTTGGGGCGGGGATGGGTCCATAAAAAAAATTGCATGGGTTAATTGGAAAAAGTTACAAGCTCCTAGATTTGTGGGTGGCATCGGGTTGGGTAGTCTTAAGTTGTAGAATTTGTCTTTACTTGGTAAGTGGTGGTGGAGATTTATTTCGGAACCAAATACGTTATGGAGGAAAGTGATTGTGTCAATTTACGGAGTTGAGGGTGTTTGGGATGAGGATAGTAATCTGCTAGGGAGTGGGGGTGTTTGGAAAGGAATTGTTAGTGCTGTTAAAAATTCAAAGAGGGCGGGTGTGGATTTGCTGGGGTCGGAATGTTGGGTGGTGGGAGATGGTAATAGTGTGAGATTTTGGGAGGATAAATGGGTGGGTAATGGTCCGTTGAAAACTGCTTTTCCTAGGCTTTTTAGGCTTTCTTTGGTCAAAGGAGTAGTAGTTGCAAGTGTGATGAAACGGGTAGAGGATAGGCGTTCTTTTGTTTGGGCATGGAGGAGAAGGTTGAGGGGCTTTGAGGAAGATGATGTAGGTGAGTTGGAGAATTTAATCAACTATGTTTGTGGAAATGCAAGATTAAAGGATAAACTGAGTTGGAAACTTTATCTGAATGGCGTCTTCTCGGTGGCTAATTTGCGAAAAAAGCTTGAGTTAGAATTTTTTAAAAATGCTTTTCCGGACAATGAACAGGTTGCCAGGTGGAACAAATTGTTACCTTCGAAAGTGAATTTATTCATGTGGAAAGCAAATCTCAAAAGAATTTCCACAAAACCGAACCGTATTTGTCGTGGAGTTGCAAATTCAGGATTCTTTTTGCCCGTTATGTTACAAGTTTGAAGAAACAGTTAATCATCTATTGTTTGCGTGTGATGTGACGTTTTTGGTTTGGTTTCATATTCTAAACTGGTGTAAGATTGTTGGGCTAAATGCGTTCTCGTTTAGCGATCTTTGCCTTATGAAAGCAGGGGCTGCATATTCGAAATTGGCTGCAAGCGTATGGTCGGCTTTGGTGGGTGTCACGGCTTGGGTAATTTGAAACCATAAAAACAAAGTCATCTTTCAATCTATCGTTCTAAATCCGGAATTGATTTTCAGAGAAGTACAGAGACTATCCTTTTCGTGGCTTTCAAATGCGATTTGTTTCAAAAAATTAGATTGGAAAGATTGGAAGGCAAATCCGATGAATGCAGCATTATAAATTCTGGGAGGTTGGAATTGAATCAGTATGGTGGTTGAAATGAACCCGAAAAATAAATGGGTTTGGATTTAAATTGCGTCATGTTTTTTGATTAGATGTAGTCGTGTTTGGGATAGTTTGAGTTTACTTTAGCACTTTGAAAAAAATTTGTAATTTTTTTTAGCATCTTGCTGATATATGAAAGTTCTTGGCTGTTCAAAAAAAATTGATGATTCTTTTTATATTTGGAAATCACATGAGCTGGTCTATGCGGGCGGCTGAATTTTGGAGAAGGAAACACGGAAAGAGTTTGCCTGGTAAAAAAAATGTTAAAAGATGATCCGATCGAAGTTTGGTACTTCGTTATCCAAATAATAGCTTTACCGGATATCCTCTTAAATTGATTTTTCTTAAATTATTTGCTTCGTTCTTGTTCTAATTTTTACGTTAGTGTTTAATTCTTCCTATTTTGTGATTTTATATCAATCCTTTACATGTAATAATTTACATAAGTATAACGAATGATAAGTTTTGATTGTTTATTTTAAGTCCAATTGGTTTTTTCTATGACACACTCACACACCCTGATAAGGCATGTCTTTACAAGTACATTTGGGGGATGCATATAGGTCATGGCCCGACCCGTGGGCAGAAGTGCATGATAATGTGACGCCCATGTCAGATGAGTTTATCTTGAATATGGATATGGGAAAAACCGCAAGTCAAAGGATGCCTAAGGGTGATGGTGTCGATGACCTAATAGTGTTATCAGATTCAACACATTGTAGTCCAGCGAGTAAGTGTTTTACATTTATTTCATGTGCCATATTTCTAAGATATATTATCAATAAGATAACTAATATGGAAAAAGAATCCATCACAGAACCTCATCCGAGGAATGTCATATCAACGCTATTGCCAGACCGTCCTCGTTGTAGGAGGCCAACCTAGCTTCCTAGTAAGTTACAGGATTTTGTGGATCCATCAACGCTTGCGAGGAATAAAGGTAAGAGATATGACCCGTTTCGGCCAATCGAATAGGGTAAATGGTTGGAGCTTCGTGCTTGGTATAATAACCATGATGCACCTGATATGCTGACCGATGGGGTGTACTACAATCTGACGTGGCCTATGTATGATGGCAATCCTTTTTGGTTTCAGACTATTTACACTTCCAAAAAGTTGCTAGATGTTACGGTATGTAGATTGCTACACGTCAGTAGTTGTATGGTTATGTTGCAATAATATCATAACGTATTTCACTCCCCTTATGAAGCACCTGATTGTTCACAAGTATTTTGGTCCATTTGATATAAATTACTTCATATAAGAAAAAGTTGGTTATGTTCTTACTGGGAGATGAAATGATGTGGATAAGGTCTTTGAAAGCGTTGATGGAATACACAAGATGTGATAGTACTTTAAAAATAAAAAAACAGTCACAACAGAGTGCACAATAAAATATATTTCATGCTATTACAATCATCTCTTTCACTAAACATCCATGTATTGACAATGTAGATTTGCACATATATGTGTTCTTAAATCAATCATATTTCGATCAGAAACAAGCTTTATGTTGCCTCCTATTGTCAACTCTTCAATGTATTTAATCGCATACACAACACAATCACCACTACAAAAAAAATATAAATAAAAACACTTAAATTAGTTAGCATAAAAATAGATATACTCAGCCTAATTGTAAACCTTCCTTTCATTCGCGGAAGCCTATAATCGTCAAGCAAATCTATTTTGAATAGGGGCTTGGAAGGGTCAACCATCTCCGGCAAATCTACTACGGCCGATGATGACTGCATGGCGACCCGCATATAACGTGCCCATGCATACAATTGTTTATTGATCGCATCTATATTCTCATTCCCATCAAACGAATCATATACATAGATTGTCCACTCTTTCACAAATATAACCACAGCAACCCAATGGTCTGACTTGATTTCCCATAAGGTGTAAGCCATTGTATCTGTTTTCCACACGAGTGCATACAACCCGGGGCCATTGCATCGCCAAAAATTCCCCTCCCCTAACAACGATTCGTATGCCCAAACAAACAATACAGGTACCAACGAATAAATATCGTTCCTCTTTGATTCTTTCCCTTTGAGTGGGTTCTTCGTGAAATTTATTATCGCATTCCATACTTCCATGCTTAAATCTTATAAATAAGTGCCTCATGGATATGACAAAAACCGATTTGTGTGCCCTACCAACTGAAAAACAAATGGCCACACAGCTGTTGTCAGCTTCTTCCCATACATAACTGACACAAATAAATATATCAAGCTGATTTTAAACGCCAACTCGGGATCTGTGGCATTTATCAGTTCATCTTCTATGTCTTTGATAGTTATGTTTTTCAATTCCTTCAAGAATAGGGCCCTATTTGGATTAATAAGAGCGGTCTTAGGGTCTCTCCGCGCTATAAGACTTGTGTGCTCTTTCTCGGGAACGGCCCGAGTTTCTAGCTCTGCTTTCTTAAAAGATAAACGGCTAATAAGTGAAAACTCTGTCTTCTTTAAACGGCATATGGTGTCGCCCAATCTAATCAGTAATTCTTCATTATCCGTGTAAATTGATCGGGACAACATATGGTAGGGTAGAAAACACCCGAAGTGAAAGTACCACATAGCCTCGTACATGTGTCTCAGAGGGGAACACTTAATCCGTTCAACCAAGTTATGATCGTTAAAAGAATTTAATTTATTATTAAGTAAATTGAACCGCTTCTCTCCCCCCCGGT
Source organism: Gentiana dahurica var. dahurica (assembly GCA_024500145.1). NCBI lineage: Eukaryota > Viridiplantae > Streptophyta > Magnoliopsida > Gentianales > Gentianaceae > Gentiana > Gentiana dahurica. Next base: position 30,198,072 of record CM044908.1, read on the forward strand.
AATTGTATTCAGCAACAAATATTTTCTCTGGAGGGATGTGCCAAACACCAATTCTACCCGCCATCTGCAAATGCAAACACATTCATCATGATACATGTCTATTTTTTTTACATTAAACAAGCTAATTTATTTCTCGTTAAGCAGGTAATAAACAAATTCCATACAAACAGTGAGTGCATAATTATTAGTGACCACTCTAACGATAATAGGTATACATTCATAACACTTAAACAAGAAGAACTCTATCACCCCGACGTACATACGTAGATGGCAGCCTATTTTTTTAAATGACATAACCAAAATACACATTCTGTTTATCACTTATGCTAAAAACTACGAGCAATGTTTCACTCAAGAAAATATACAACAAAAAATTATTGTATTTGTAAGAGGATGAAGGAAACTAGATAACATAAATCAAAACAAAACTTGATCCACATAATATTTCGTAAAAAACTAAATGGTCAGAGTTAAAAATGGATAATGTTTCTTGTACTAATGACATGATCATTGTCTGTAGATGAAATGCAGTGTCGTGGTGGTTCAAATGCGGAGTATTACAGAAACATGCGTTTATTGAGTCGCGTTTACCAACCATTAAGATTAACATGTACAATAGTTGAAAATCCCGAGTTACCACATTTCGACGTTATCGCAATCTGGAACGGAATGAGTAGAAAATATTGTAACTCTCCGTTCTCGGATACCGAGTCCTTATCCGGAAAAAAACATTCGGCACGTATAATATCGAATAAATCCAATATTATACGTAAGTCTCTACTACGTCGTATCGAATTTAGCAAACGGAAGCTAAAAAGACTCAGCAAACATCATAAAACACTAATAAGATTAGGTTACAACATACTAAAGATAGAAAGTTTATATTACATCAACGAACCAAAAAACGACTTACAACATACGATGTCTTAAATGAATGCGACAACAACTTATCTTACAAAAGTCTGGAACTATAAGTACAACAAGTCTAGAACAAAGGGGATTACAACATAGTTTAGAACATATTTTTAAAATAAATAAAGTGAAAACATTATCATAGCATCATCATCATCACACATCATCCTCAATCTTCTCATTAAGCTCAAGATCAACCTGTATGTCTTCTTACTCCAAAAGCACACAAAACAACATATGCAATTGAGGTAAGTACAAAGTACTTAGCAAGAGGAAGAAGCTAATGTATAATTAAGTTTTACAATGAAAAGGTTCATGTTATTATTGAAGTTATCTGTATGCGACCGACACAACTCTAGGGTTCAATTCATGCTCATCAACATGTTGAAACTATTGGTTTCATGCCTAGCTTATCTTTGTTACATCAGTATTCAATGACACTATGCATGGTCCTACTCACCCCGAAGTATCTATGTGCAACATATTGGATCACACCAATAACCACGGATGTCTATTTTAGTAGACTCTGATAGTGTACGCGTTTGGCAAAGTCCCCCTACTCCTGGTGCCCCTTCGAGGCCAGCAGAGTTATTCACTTAATCTGACCGCCCACACATCACGATATGACTTTGAGCCTTACCAATAATAACATGATGTTTAGTCTTTTATCTACACATGTACGTTTGTTATTAACTGTTAACTAACCACCTAAGTGTTTTCAAGTAAGCGCCCTCACCTCTGTTACTCTCTTTCCTAGACCACTAGACACAGACAAGGCCTAGCACAATGCACAGACATTGATGGATACTAATCCATCAAAGCACAGTCCAATCATACTCTTCCGACGGTCCCGAACTTCAACTCTTAGGATGTATTCATTCGGTGCCGGAACTAAACGCATCAAGAAGCTTATTTATGGCTTTGTTAAGTATTTTAGAACATACTAGGTTGCACAAGTGACCGAATCCCAAAATTAAGCATAAAAAATAACATGTCCAAAAATTCAGGTTCAGGTTTGGGCTTGGCCTTCCAGACATAGGCCTCATATATAAAAGACCGGATCATGCATGGGCCTGACTTTTCAGGCTTGTGCCCAAAAGCTGGTTGTTCCTAATTTTTATTCAGCTCGAATTCTGGCATGGGCTTGACTTTTCAGGCCCGTGCCTGAAAACTGCTGGCATATTTTTATTTTGTGCAAATTACATCCTTTTTCCAAGCCAAAAAAAAAAAAAAATCAGACTTTTTACTCTCCAAAACATCAAGAAAACATGTCCTAGTCATACCATATCATCTCATACTCCAAGCAACAATCAATATCATGAGTTATACATCAAATCAACGCCAAAACTCAACCCTAACGTCATAAACCGTAATTAAACAATAGGAAGAGCCTCTTACTTGTTATAAACAACCTCCAAGCAAAACTTCAAGTAAACAGCATCACTTCCCAGTTCATCCACATAAAACCTAATTGATCAACAATCAATTCATGGATTAGTTGTGATCAAGGGTTCTAAACAACCAGAACTACGAATTGAGTAACCTAGAACGTCCAAACATGATCAAATCTTGAAGATTCCAAAAGTAGGGCAAAAACTAACCTTTCTCAGAACTTTTCTTTGTTCGTATCAACTAGTAGCCCTTCTTCCGTAGATTCTGAAACTCCAATTGCTTCTAAAAATCACCAAGAATTCACTTAGAATTTTGTGGAAGCCTCTTTGTCTTTCTACTATCTTTTCAACGTTGAAGGTAGAACGTTAAACTTCTGATTTCTTTTCTTTTGGTAACTCCCAGGAATCCCACTAAGTAAAGGGGAGGCTTTTTTCTTAAAAATAACTCCTCTCTTTATTCCCAATAAATATCCAATTTAAATTCCCTTTAATTTCCCTTAACTCCAAGAAAATCCTTTTTATTTCTTCTTTATTATATATATATTCCGAATTTATATATTTATCACCTTGAATCCATAATTATAATTAAACATAATATTCCGAATTTTACAAAATGACATGTCTGTCTTTTCCTAAAGTTCGGGATATTACACATATCTTAAGTTTTTTTTATATACTGACTAATAATGGAGTGTTTTTTTTTTTTAATTTCTTTTTAATCTACGAGAGCCTCACTTGGGTCTTACGCTTAACAAAGACGGAAGGATTGGAATGTGTAAAGCTGACTCTAAGTTTCGATCCGTAGAAAATGTTCAATCTTAGTTTACTCTGCACACAAAAGTGGAAACATCAACTAATTCTCGATATAGCAGGAAAACATCAACTAATTCTCGACAAGATTATACGTTTCATGATCTTTTTTTTGGTTAAATATAAAAAAATTGTATAACCAAGGTACGGACGAGTACAAGACACTTACATCCTAATCAAAGAGAAAAACTGGGGTCATATGAGACATCTCACAGAGCTTATCCCAGGACAAAGACACAACATTGGCAGAGTGAACAAATTATCTTCAAAAGAGTGTTCAAAGAAAACAACTCTAAGAAACCAAAATTATAAACTCTACCAATTTGAGCCACAGGTGCATACATCACAAAAGAAGCATATGCACCTGGAAAACACCCTAAGGTGTACAAAATCCACCAGAATTTTCTATGCCAGTCCCAGGGCACATGAAGCCAAAAAATAACCTCATATATCCACCAACAAACAGAACCACTAAAGCATTTCTCAAACATCAAGGGGCCAAAAAACCAAAAAACCATCAATATTTTAATCCTTTCAATCATAGCTACTTTCCTTTTTTGAACACCTTACTCTGAAGACCAGAGCCATCATCCAAGGCAGAGATACCATACAAAGACACAACATCAGACTTGTCAAAAGCAATAACTGGGGGCAGCAAGCAAATTAGAAGCTGTATTATGAATAATAACAGCAGCAGCAGTAACATTCTGAGCCAAACAAGCTGTAGCAACAGCAAGATCACTACCAGCAACGGCAGGCTCAGAACTCACAAGCACAGCATCAAGAGCTGAAACAGCAATAGGGGAGACCGTAGAAGTTCCAGAATTTGACACAGAAATATTAACAACAGGAACAGAACCACCAGGAGCAGGGGAGTTCCTCAAAACATTATCAAAAGGAAAACCAGCAGAAGGAGGATCAGAAACAACAGTAGCAGCATCAAGCAACATCAATCATTCCAAAATCTGCAGCAGGCTGGGCAAACAAAGTGGGAGATTTTCCAGAAATACCAGAAACAGCAGCAGTGGTATCCAAGTTAGCAGCAGCAGAGTCAGAGTCCTTAGCCAAAACCATATCAGCAGTACAAAGTGCAGGCAAGACAGAAACAGATTGTTTCCTAGTCCTACTTACATACAGCTGTGGTCCAAGGTTAGAGGAACCATCACAATACTCAGCATCATGCCCAAATTTCTTACACAAAGTACAGAAACTTGGTAAGTCTTCATAGTAGACTGTCTGATCCAAAATCTTTCCACCAGGCAAGGAGATGGGGATCTTATTAGGCAAGGTGTCCTCCAAGTTGACCTCAACCAAGCATCTAGCAAAACTTACACTCTATTTTTTTGCAGTCAACAAGTCAGTATACAAAGGCTTACCCAGAAAAGAACAAATCTTACTTAGTGGCTTTTCATTCCAAAGAGCAAGAGGCAGACATGGCAATTGTACCCACACAGGAACAGTAGACAAAGCATCCATACTGAAATCAAAAAAATCAGGCATTTTGTTTAACAGAAGAGGCTGTCCAAAGGCAAAATATGGGCCACCATTCAAGACAAATATCATATCAGCAGCACAGTCAAAATTGAAGATAATCCAACCAGATGCATGATAATAGAACCTGCACTTCACTTTCCAAGAATTAACCAACTTAGTAACTGTTAGGTGTAGTGCCCGAAAGACAATTTGTGTAATTGTTTTTAATAATGAATGACAGAATTTATCTCACCTTATTACTTGCTTTGTGCTTGTAAAGTAATACACTGCTGCAAACCCTAAGTATATCTGTATGTAACCACTTAACTCAGTGTATGGATAACACGTGATGATTGAGTTAGTGGTGATATACTTAAACTGTTAGTCCGTGGTGAACTTAATCAGAGTTTAGGGTCTCTTGATTAAAACACCAATAATGCGCCCAGAACACCTTAGGGTGTGATAGTCTTATCCGGACTGTCGGTAGAGGGTACCTACGTGGGGCATTTATATATGATGGCATTCATATAGAACTGGACCGATTTAATCTGTATTTCTCGGTATAATTCCGTAATCGAGGAATCTTATTAAATCATTAGATGATCATATATGGATCAACCTTAATCCTGAGGTGATCACAGGATGCTGCTTGTCCCGGGGTAGTGTTTGATGTGTTAGTTACGGTTCACTTTAATATGTGTTCCAAGCCACTTCTCATTGGCACTATCTCCAGATGAGTGAGTAGTTTCGATTTTCACAGACATGGAATCCATTCCTTCCTGCGGGAAGTAGAGAGACAGTCCCCTTATTTGTTAGCCTTAAGAAAGTGATCGATCGGCCGAGTTCACATTTGACTAATTAGCTACTAGTCAGATATGTGCACTAATTGATCATTAGGGGGTTAATGGTAAATAAGGATAAGATATTCTGAGTCTGGTTCACGGAGACTTCCTACTCAGAATGGACAGTCTATGGAGGGTTAATCCGTATGTAGTGATTATATCAATGGACGCTTATTCACTCTATGGGTTGAGTATAAGTATACATCTATAATCGGTAAAGTTCAGATTCGGGTTTATGGTGGCGTAATCCCGGAATTAATAATTAATGTACTTATTCTGTTCGATGAATAATTAATTATTGGAGCTACTGGTTATAGGTCCATGGTCCCCGGTGTGGCTTCTGTAATTCGGACAATAATCTTGTTATTTGGGCCTCAGTGATAATTAATTGGCTGGGCTAATTAATTGATATGCATGGATATTATTTAGTTGGACTAAATAATATAATACACATAAAATACATTTTATTTGGGCTTAATGACCCTATATGTGGCGCCATTTGTGATGGATATTTGACATGTGATTTATCTTTTATTTGTTAAATGATAATTCATGGAATATTAGATAATAATATGATTTATCCTAATTTGTTTGGGATAATCATTTTATTTATCTTTTATTTGGAATAAAGGATTAATGGAATAATTATCTCTTAATTATTTAATCCTTGGAGGACAAGGTTTACTCTCCTATATAAAGAGAGTTCTCCTAAGCCTCAACAGACTTGGCATAATTCGACCACCATATCAAAAGGGAGAGGAAAAATTAGTTTTCTCTTGTCTAGGGTTTTAGAAGAAGAAAAACTCTAAGTTTTTCTTGGTTTTGCATATCAAGGAGGTTCGTGTAACAAGAAGGGTGTCCACCAACCGCCGTTTGGAGAACACATCGGAAGATCTTGGCTTCTCTTCCTAATATTGGTAACATGATCTCAACCCCCTTGTAGTTGTTAAATCCTTTAATTATGTTTTATGATATATAAATCGTGATCCGTCCGCTGCGTATAGATCTAACTCGTGTAGATTTAAGAACCTGCATCCATCATGTGGTATCAGAGAAAAGTTCCACGATTTATGTAGTTATAATCATAAATAAACGATTTAAAGGAGTGGAATTGCATGTAGATAAAATTTTATCTTTGTTTTATGCTTTAATAATGATAAATTGCTATGGTTGAAGAGATGGATTGGGGGTTGGCACTGTTTACCCGTTAGATCTATTGTAAACTCATATAAACGATGAAAATTCGTTCATATGAGTATAGGAAATTATGTAATTTATTTTTATTGCAATTTTTAATTTCCAAAAAAAATATATAAAAAAAAATAAAAAATAAAATTGTTTAGTAGTTGTTTAGATATTTCGTTTTTCCTGTTGATCGAAACGTTAAAAAGAAGATCCCTCCGGTCAGAATCAAGATTTGAAGTTGATGAACAATCCCACAAAATTTGGCGTCGATCAGAGTCCGTTTGGATGTCCGTTCGTTGCTGCAAAGAAGCTGCTGTAACAGAAAAACGAAGGATTCACAGTAACCCTACCTGTGACTTCCTCGAATTTCTGGGAGAGTTTCGACCGTTGAAAAGAAAATCCAACCGGTCATATTTACAAATATGGAGTTTTGGACGTGGAATAAAAATTTTAGGTCGATCGGGTTTCATCTCGATTCCCGATCGGCCGCGGGAAGTCATTGATGCGCTGCTGTAAAAGTCAGATTCAGCAGCAAGTTGGGCGGCTCACTGGAGAAGATTGACAAGTCAAAGCTCCGATCCAACCGTCCATCTTGAAGTACGAAGATTGAAGATCAGATCTGGAAAGTTTCGCCCGATCCGAGTTCGTTTGATATGCCGATCATCGAAGATTCTATACAGCTGCAGATTAGGGTTTTTTTTTAATTTATTTTCGAATAGATTAGTTACGGGGGTGTCAACGGTCCATCTCGGTGTTTATTTTCCGCACTAGTATACATGTGTAGATTGTATGAATAGAACCGGAAAATTGCCATGACATGCATCATATCATGAATTCCACTCCATATGCATACATGTAGAAATTAATTCGAGGAATTAGTTAGGCATGTATAAAACACGCAATTAGTTTTAATTAATTGTTTGATATTTATTAGAAACTAATTAGGGTAAAAACCGAGGAACACGGGTTTTTTCAATCGTCGAGGTTGGGTGATGGATTCTCGGTGAATCCCACTCTGCGAAAGCATAAGGAGTAAAATTCCGAAACCTCGTGGTTAAGGTGTTGGATTCTCGGTGAATTCCACCTTACCTAAGACGAGATTACGTTTTTGTTCCGTAGTGTCTACGTGAAAGTTTGATGTTTAAGGATTGGATAATCACGGGCAAAAAGGTTCGAAAGTGGTTTAACCACGGTTGGGTGGTCAACAGTAGCTACGGCTCAATTGACTTCACCCTCCACGTGTGGCGTTTGCACGGGGGTCTGGCAATACTGAGCCATCCGAAGAGCCACTAAGGCTCAACGGAGCTCTCCTAGCCTTGACCCGTCCGACGGTCACATATGTTCTAACGAATAGGTCGGGTGGGCTAGCCCACATAACCGACAACATTCGGGCCTATGATTTATTGTTCCTTAATGTAACATCAAGTCCAAAAACGTGATCAGTAAACACACCACTTTTTCAAAATATTGAGTGAGAGCGGGAGAGGCAACAGCCGACCCCACGGCCTCTACTGTTGACACAAGCAACGTGAGAGAATGGTGACGCCTCATGCCGGCTTTGATTTCGGCCCCCTAAGGAAGGCCTTCACCGCTATCAAAATTCAAATGCTTGGTCTCCGAAAAGATAGGATTTTGGGTACTCGTCGGGTCACTGACCAACCCTAAGGCGGCACACTCGGGGTCTACCTAAAAATCTGAGACAGTAGGTCACACTCATAAAGGGTATTTTTGGTAGTACCTTGGCTGAAAAAGGAAAGGTGATTGACGATCACAAATGAGATGTTCGATTCTCAATCTGACCTTCAATATTAATCGAAACCTCTTTGACCTACCCTTAGGCGGCACTGAGGCATTAGATTAAATCCTTGGAACGGTAGGATAGACTATAAGTACTTAGTTTATGTTCCTAAAATTTTAGTAGTGTATAATTTGGATTTATTTTCTGTCAATCTTATTTACAACTATTTATATATCTCTCTAGAGTACTAGACTGCTAGTGTATGTAAAATTGACTAGTAACGACTTCGTTAAAAGTGGTAAGTAACTAGAACGTTGTATATATTAATCTCACATGCGATTAATTTTTCGGAAGAGATATATCTCTTGAGCCTTCAAAACTTAAGTGACGTAAATAAGTATGTCACTGCTGTCACTCGTGCAGAACGAGAGACAACCGTAGTTAGTTTGAAAGATGATTGGGACGACAAAATTCTTCTAGTGAATTGTGTAGTGTCTACACGATAAATTTTCTGATAGAAAAATTGGAGAATCATAAATTAAAGTGTCGCTAGTTAGACGGTATTTGGAACCGATAAACTAGTGTGAGCTTTTATATTATGTTTTTCTAATTAGAAAATCAGTCCCACTGGGTAACACTTTCATTAGACATCCCACAGTTCACGAGTAGTGTCTACTCAATTGAACTGCTAGTTCAAGACTATTTCCTTTCAAGGAAAGTTGAGAATGGGAAAGAATGTCTGTAAGTGTTAATCATCTTAACTAAAGTTTTGAGGCTAAACCGAAACATTAATTAAAGAAATTATAGGATAAGGAAAGTGATTTCGGATCACTAACCAATGAATCCTTAGCGACTTTCTTAACCGAGTAACTTGACTCAGTGGCTTAGTTCTTTGGAAGAACAATGAAGCTGTGGATTAATGATTAATAAAGTAACAACGGGCAGTAATTTCAGCTAGAATAGTGGGAGTGATATAAGGAAATGAATTTCGGATTCTATCCTTGAATATCACAGAAAAATTTATTTTTATGTTTACAGATTCGTTGAAACAAATGGATTCACTTTCGTCTCGATATTGCAGTTGCCTTAAACAAAGTGAAGATGACATTTGTAGTACGAATCGAGACTCGGACTTTTGTTTGATAAAGACAGAACCACTAAGAAAAGTTGAATAGGTATGTGTAACACATCTAAAACTATTAAAGGTAAAAGGTTTCCGTATTAAGATAAACGACTTTTCAATATCTATTAATTAGTTCATATATCCTAGAGATAAGACCTAAAGACTGGCTAAGGGTGATTCCTATTTCCCAGTCTGGGAACACTGTCTCAAAGGAACAATGACTAAGTTTCCTTTCAATCGTGAAAGGGTAATAGATTTGAAGAGGTAACATAGCTTGTTCACCATGACCTTTGGGGTCTAGTGAGAGATACAAGCTAGTGTGAGATTTTGAGTGGTGACATTTTTGTCTGATAACTACTCGAAACGCGATTTTGTTTATCAAAAGAATACGAGGAGGAGTCTCTGATTTTAGCAGAGAATAGAGTATTCCATGCTCAGAAATAGGCTATCGCATAGTCTTGGGACTGATGCTCGGCCTGCCTCCTAGTGGAATGATTTTCACGGAGGAAGAAACCATAGACTTGCCTTATATAGTTATTGATGTGCTACAATACATTGCTAAACTCGATTAAGATAATTGGTTGCAAAATAACGGTTAACATTATCATGCAAACCGAGAAGTCTACCTAGAAGATGATAGTGAATTTATGGATAAGGAGTGAATTCGGTTCACACCACTTCCGTAAATGTAAGCATTTAGCACTTAATGCTTGAAGGTAGGACTGGAGATTTTGCGATACGTTCAGAATATAACTATTCATGAAATATCTTAATGTGACAAGTGAAGGTTGGTTATAAGATTCTTGAGATCAGAAAGTGACGGTTGAACTGTCACAAAGATTCTGATAGAATCCATAAGTAGCAGCCTTAAACCTTGGAGTACGGTTACCCCAAGGTAGTTACTATCTGATTTAATCAGACCACGTTGAACATCAGTTGTTGGTGATTACACTGATAAATACTACTAGATCGAATATCAATGCACCCAAAACACAGTGGGAGTATGGTTTAACCGTTGACCCATTGTGGTTTTGTGGTTTTGTGGTTTTGTGGACTTTATAGTCTGCTGGGGTGATTGATAACCTATGGCTCTTAGTGGGCTGTATAGGATTCTGATCATAGAGGTTGGTTTGAAAGCCTTAACCCTATGAATGGAGTTTTGATACTCCAGTTCTGTTCAACCTCTTGTAGAACCACCCGAGTGTCTCGGGCCTAGTGGGAGCAATTGGATCTACACGGAAAAGAGTCGAATGAATAGGAAAGTTTAAACTTTTAGCGCAAAGTCGAGTGGTCTAGGGGTGATTCCCTGACAAGTAGAGAGTTAACCAGACCTTGAACTCTCTCACCACTCACTCTTGCTAGATTTCGTTAAGCAGAAAATAGGGGTGATTCCCTGAGACTTTCTTGCCGAACAACGGAATCAATTCATTCAGAACAGAAGGGTTTTAGCTAAGAATGAATAACGGATTCGTTACAAAGCAGAAGATAGGGGTGATTCCCTAAAGCCTTTTTTTGCGAGACTAACGATATCTTAATTCATTCAGAAAGAACCTTTTGGTAGGAGGCCTTCCATGGCTTATATCCTTTGTGGATTTAAGAAAACCTCTCGGTCATTTAAAAGTCACATGTTTTAAAATATGTGGATTTGACCAAAATATTGATAAGTTTTTTGTAGACTGGATATCAATATTGACAAAGTAGTAGTATTGGTGTTCATGAATGATAACACTAAAACGGTTGGAAACAACATGGTGTGCTATCTGAAGTCAGAAACTGACACGCCAAGATTCTCTGGATGAGAGAATTGGACTATATTCTAAGAATTTGATTCGGTCAAATTCACAAGAATGAGTCATTGGCTATCCCATCCGTCTTATTGGTTAAGATGATCATGCATATACGTATGCAACATTCATTGAGAGTAGTCCTACCCTAACTCTCAGGAATGATTCTCTAAATCTTCGGATAAAGAGAAAATGGGATAGAGTCTCTCTTGGATAATGGCAAGTCAGGTTATCACAAGTCAATAGTAATCGAATCTTGGATTCGAGCAATAAGTAGCGGTTTAGTACGTCCTCAAGTATCTTTAGAGAACGAGGAATCATATGCTTGTATATTCAGGTGCAAACTTGAATATGGTTGACTACACTGATTCTGACTTGTAGTCAGATTAAGGATGATCATTAAGTTGATCTCGGGCTCAGTGTTTACTCATAGTGCTTAGAATTTTCTTTTTGGTCTGGGAGTAATTCCAGGTCTGATAAGCCGATATCGCTTCATTGTGAAAACAGTGAAGAGATAGCTTAGAAGGATCTTCTCAGTTATAAGAAGTCATAAGCATATTGAGAGAGAGTACCGCCTGATTGGAAGGACCGACAACGTTTCAATCCTAAAGATCGTCTCGAGTCGACAACCTAACTAATCAGTGTACCAAGTCGGGTGCTTGGAGGGTGCGGCATTGATGGATATGTCTCATCTGCTTTTAGAGCAAGTGGGAGAGTGTTGTGAATAAGATGAGAAAAGGGTGTGCTCTAAAAACAATCGTTGCTTGTCATTTCGTGCAAGTGGGAGATTGTTAGGTGTAGTGCCCGAAAGACAATTTGTGTAATTGTTTTTAATAATGAATGACAGAATTTATCTCACCTTATTACTTGCTTTGTGCTTGTAAAGTAATACACTGCTGCAAACCCTAAGTATATATGTATGTAACCACTTAACTCAGTGTATGGATAACACGTGAGGATTGAGTTAGTGGTGATATACTTAAACTGTTAGTCCGTGGTGAACTTAATCGAGTTTAGGGTCTCTTGATTAAAACACCAATAATGCGCCCAGAACACCTTAGGGTGTGATAGTCTTATCCGGACTGTCGGTAGAGGGTACCTACGTGGGGCATTTATATATGATGGCATTCATATAGGACTGGACCGATTTAATCAGTATTTCTCGGTATAATTCCGTAATCGAGGAATCTTATTAAATCATTAGATGATCATATATGGATCAACCTTAATCCCGAGGTGATCACAGGATGCTGCTTGTCCCGGGGTAGTGTTTGATGTGTTAGTTACGGTTCAATTTAATATGTGTTCCAAGCCACTTCTCATTGGCACTATCTCCAGATGAGTGAGTAGTTCTGATTTTCACAGACATGGAATCCATTCCTTCCTGCGGGAAGTAGAGAGATAGTCCCCTTATTTGTTAGCCTTAAGAAAGTGATCGATCGGCCGAGTTCACATTTGACTAATTAGCTACTAGTCGATATGTGCACTAATTGATCATTAGGGGGTTAATGGTAAATAAGGATAAGATATTCTGAGTCTGGTTCACGGAGACTTCCTACTCAGAATGGACAGTCTATGGAGGGTTAATCCGTATGTAGTGATTATATCAATGGACGCTTATTTACTCTATGGGTTGAGTATAAGTATACATCTATAATCGGTAGAGTTCAGATTCGGGTTTATGGTGGCGTAATCCCGGAATTAATAATTAATGTACTTATTATGTTCGATGAATAATTAATTATTAGAGCTACTGGTTATAGGTCCATGGTCCCCGGTGTGGCTTCTGTAATTCGGACAATAATCTTGTTATTTGGGCCTCAGTGATAATTAATTGGCTGGACTAATTAATTGATATGCATGGATATTATTTAGTTGGGCTAAATAATATAATACACATAAAAGACATTTTATGTGGGCTTAATGACCCTATATGTGGCGCCATTTGTGATGGATATTTGACATGTGATTTATCTTTTATTTGTTAAATGATAATTCATGGAATATTAGATAATAATATGATTTATCCTAATTTGTTTGGGATAATCATTTTATTTATCTTTTATTTGGAATAAAGGATTAATGGAATAATTATCTCTTAATTATTTAATCCTTGGAGGACAAGGTTTACTCTCCTATATAAAGAGAGTTCTCCTAAGCCTCAACAGACTTGGCATAATTCGACCACCATATCAAAAGGGAGAGGAAAAATTAGTTTTCTCTTGTCTAGGGTTTTAGAAGAAGAAAAACTCTAAGTTTTTCTTGGTTTTGCATATCAAGGAGGTTCGTGTAACAAGAAGGGTGTCCACCAACCGCCGTTTGGAGAACACATCGGAAGATCTTGGCTTCTCTTCCTAATATTGGTAACATGATCTCAACCCCCTTGTAGTTGTTAAATCCTTTAATTATGTTTTATGATATATAAATCGTGATCCGTCCGCTGCGTATAGATCTAACTCGTGTAGATCTAAGAACCTGCATCCATCATGTGGTATCAGAGAAAGGTTCCACGATTTATGTAGTTATAATCATAAATAAACGATTTAAAGGAGTGGAATTGCATGTAGATAAAATTTTATCTTTGTTTTATGCTTTAATAATGATAAATTGCTATGGTTGAAGAGATGGATTGGGGGTTGGCACTGTTTACCCGTTAGATCTATTGTAAACTCATATAAACGATGAAAATTCGTTCATATGAGTATAGGAAATTATGTAATTTATTTTTATTGCAATTTTTAATTTCCAAAAAAAAAAATAAATAAATAAAAAATAAAAAATAAAATTGTTTAGTAGTTGTTTAGATATTTCGTTTTTCCCGTTGATCGAACCGTTAAAAAGAAGATCTCTCCGGTCAGAATCAAGATTTGAAGTTGATGAACAATCCCACAAAATTTGGCGTCGATCAGAGTCCGTTTGGATGTCCGTTCGTTGTTGCAAAGAAGCTGCTGTAACAGAAAAACGCAGGATTCACAGAAACCCTACCTGTGACTTCCTCGAATTTCTGGGAGATTTTCGACCATTGAAACGAAAATCCAACCGGTCAGATTTACAAATATGGAGTTTTGGACGTGGAATAAAAATTTCAGGTCGATCGGGTTTCATCTCGATTCCCGATCGGCCGCGGGAAGTCATTGATGCGCTGCTGTAAAAGTCAGATTCAGCAGCAAGTTGGGCGGCTCACTGGAGAAGATTGACAAGTCAAAGCTCCGATCCAACCGTCCATCTTGAAGTCCGAAGATTGAAGATCAGATCTGGAAAGTTTCGTCCCGATCCGAGTTCGTTTGATATGCCGATCATCGAAGATTCTATACAGCTGCAGATTAGGGTTTTTTTTAAATTTATTTTCGAATAGATTAGTTACGGGGGTGTCAACGGTCCATCTCGGTGTTTATTTTCCGCACTAGTATACATGTGTAGATTGTATGAATAGAATCGGAAAATTGCCATGACATGCATCATATCATGAATTCCACTCCATATGCATACATGTAGAAATTAATTCGAGGAATTAGTTAGGCATGTATAAAACACGCAATTAGTTTTAATTAATTGTTTGATATTGATTAGAAACTAATTAGGGTAAAAACCGAGGAACACGGGTTTTTTCAATCGTCGAGGTTGGGTGATGGATTCTCGGTGAATCCCACTCTGCGAAAGCATAAGGAGTAAAATCCCGAAACCTCGTGGTTAAGGTGTTGGAATCTCGGTGAATTCCACCTTACCTAAGACGAGATTACGTTTTTGTTCCGTAGTGTCTACGTGAAATTTTGATGTTTAAGGATTGGATAATCACGGGCAAAAAGGTTCGAAAGTGGTTTAACCACGGTTGGGTGGTCAACAGTAGCTACGGCTCAATCGACTTCACCCTCCACGTGTGGCGTTTGCACGGGGGTCTGGCAATACTGAGCCATCCGAAGAGCCACTAAGGCTCAACGGAGCTCTCCTAGCCTTGACCCGTCCGACGGTCACATATGTTCTAACGAATAGGTCGGGTGGGCTAGCCCACATAACCGACAACATTCGGGCCTATGATTTATTGTTCCTTAATGTAACATCAAGTCCAAAAACGTGATCAGTAAACCCACCACTTTTTCAAAATATTGAGTGGGAGCGGGAGAGGCGACAGCCGACCCCACGGCCTCTACTGTTGACACAAGCAACGTGAGAGAATGGTGACGCCTCGTGCCGGCTTTGATTTCGGCCCCCTAAGGAAGGCCTTCACCGCTATCAAAATTCAAGGCTTGGTCTCCGAAAGGATAGGATTTTGGGTACTCGTCGGGTCACTGACCGACCCTAAGGCGGCACACTCGGGGTCTACCTAAAAATCTGAGACAGGAGGTCACACTCATAAAGGGTATTTTTGTAGTACCTTGGCTGAAAAAGGAAAGGTGATTGACGATCACAAATGAGATGTTCGATTCTCAATCTGATCTTCAATATTAATCGAAACCTCTTTGACCTACCCTAAGGCGGCACTGAGGCATTAGATTAAATCCTTGGAACGGTAGGATAGACTATAAGTACTTAGTTTATGTTCCTAAAATTTTAGTAGTGTATAATTTGGATTTATTTTCTGTCAATTTTATTTACAACTATTTATATATCTCTCTAGAGTACTAGACTGCTAGTGTATGTAAAATTGACTAGTAACGACTTCGTTAAAAGTGGTAAGTAACTAGAATGTTGTATATATTAATCTCACATGCGATTAATTTTTCGGAAGAGATATATCTCTTGAGCCTTCAAAACTTAAGTGACGTAAATAAGTATGTCACTGCTGTTACTCGTGCAGAACGAGAGACAACCGTAGTTAGTTTGAAAGATCTAACTCGTTTAAATCTAAGAACCTGCATCCATCAGTAACAGCTACTCTACCAGGAAACCTGATAGAGAAAGTGCCAACCAAACTAAGAAGCTCCAAATTGTCAGGCTCAATATCCAAATCACTAAGATCAACAGTGCCCATAGTGCTATTATCAGTCAGAGACAACTTAATAACAACACTATTGAGAGTCCTATTGTTTTTAAACAAACCTGCCCAAGACTTCTCCACAGCAGGAACATTAACACCATTAGAAGCAGCAGCATTGTCCTTGACAATAACATCAACCAATCCAATATCCACAGCGGGGGCAACAACCTGAATGTCAGCAGGGACATAATCCTTGTCATCATCCAACTGGATCCCAACCTTTGAACCAGCCAAAGTGGCTAACATAGGCACAGATGCTATGTTATCAAAAAGAGGAGGGATCAAAGCATCATCCAGTTTAGAGGCCAAAACAGAAACAGGTGCAGGAGGAACCTCAATACAAGGAACATCAACTACAACAAAAGCTTGACCCCTAACATCCAAATCCAAAGCACTACCAATATCTGAATCAGACACAGCCTGTGGAACCACCAAGGTAGCAACAGCTGGACTTACAGCCATATAACAAGGAGCAACACCACTGGAGCTAGTAGAAACAAAAGCAGCAGGGGAGGCAACAGAGGATACAGGAGCACTCGAAACATAGTCACCATCAGCATTTAAATCCAATGAAACCTCCATCACTGGAGCTCCCTACTCACAGCCATCAGCAATAGCTGGAGCAATAACAGCAGGCACAACTTGCTGGCCAACAGAGGCAACAATAAGCTGTGAAGAATCAATTTTAGGTTCGGAGAAGACCCCAGCAACTACCTCAGCAGCATTATTCATGGAAACCTCTGTCACCGGAGCACTCTGACCAGAACCACCATCAAGAACAAAAATAGTAGCAGAAGCAACAATGGGGGCAACAGAAGTAGTAACCCCCAAACTCTTACTCGATCTAGGCCTCAAAGGAGAAGCACGCACCAAAGCAGCAGCCCTTTTCCTATTAATTCAAAGGTCGACTTTACTACACAAGTCAGGAGCAGCCAAACCTCCACTAGAAAAAGACCCAAACGAGCAATCAAATGAATCAACAGCAGCAGAAACAGAGACCTTCAACAACTGGTGAGGATTAGCAATAATCCCTACCAACTAAGCACTGAGTTCAACCGGAGAAGAAACAATCCTGCTAGTCGGAGAAGAAACAAAATCTAAATTGGAAACAGAAATGGAAGAAATATCATCATCAGAGACCCCAGAACGACGCACGCTCTTAGGGCTCCTCCGATTTTTCAGGCCCATGGAAGAAAAAAGCAGAAACGAGCAAAAACAGGCAGCTAAGGACGATTTTCCGGGAGAAGGTGGCCGGAGCCATTATCGCCGGTGAGAGAAACTTCTCTCTAGAAATCGTACCATCGCATGCAGTTGTTCTTCCCAAACCTACTGAATATGCTGATACGTTTCATGATCTTAATACTACTACAGGGTGAGTATCAAATTTACATATCTTCTCAACTATTGATCATTCTTCTGCTCAAATTGGTGAATTTGATGATGGAAACAACATTCACGCGATGAATAATGAACCGACAAGGAAATCAAGGTAGTAAAGAATCTGCATAAGATGTATTGGGTGTGGTTTGATGATTAATTATCGAACCCAACAGTTCCTATGTTTCAATCCTAACTTCCCCGAATGGTGAGAAATCATTTCACCCGAATAGGTGTTTCCGCAAATAGTTTCAGAACTACACAATAGAGTATAATAATTAAGAAGGCAGTTCAGCCAGTCTTTCCCTTTTAATTTTAGGTAGTTTGGTTTTTTTTTTTTTTTTTTTTTTTTTGTACAAAATTCGCATAATCATTTCAACAAATTAATTTCTATACCAATTATACGAAAATTCAAAACAAGAAAATGAAGAAAAAAAACGGTCCTGAACAGGCGATTTCAACATCATCAAAATCTTTATTCTAAATTCCTCTCAAAATTTAATGAAACTACACCGCGAAAAATAAACCTATTAAATCGATGAATAAAATATAATAACATTGAATTTGTCACCTTAATTAATTTGGCGTGTCCTCTTCAAATGCTATATTGATTGAAGAAACATAATCAGTACACCACTCCAGATTTGATGCGGAAAGGGTTTTTGCAGATGATGGACGATGGCGGAAAGGGTTTTTGCAGACGATGGACGATGGCAGAAAGGTTTTTGATCGACGATTGTTTTTTTTCCCAATCATGACGATGTAATTGATTAAATATAATTCGGCCCCAGACTAAAAACAAAAACATCGGACAATTTAAAAAAAAATGCGGATTTTTAGTTTGGCCGAGTGAGGTAAGTTGCTCAGAACGTGTTATTTTAGTCCGACCTCAATGAAATATATCCCGGTCTGAATGCCAAATTGCCCCTCCTACTGAGTATTTTGACGGGGTTATGTTTGTAAGATTTTTAAAAAAAAAATTATACAAAACAAACTATTTTTACCAAACGGTATATATTTTCAATCCCCCCAATAATAAATATCCAAGGGGAGTGTTATTATATAATATCACTAATGGATTATCTATTATTCTGATTGATTTAAGTAGATTTCACATTATTGTGTTCAAATTGTAATTTCTACTATAAATACACCTTATACCATTGAATATGACACAAGCATTTTGTCTTCTTCTCCATCTTTTGTTTTACCTCTTGTTCTTTCTGTATTAATTTCATAGTTTTATAACAAAAAAATATTAAATAAATCCCAACAACCCTAACTTCGGCTCTCAAGTCTTTTTCTTCATTAAAAAACTTATGTTTCATGCCCTCCTTATTAATGAAAATCACCAAAAAATTATTTTGATAATGGAAATAAAAAAAAATTACCTTACCTTCCTCCGTCAAGTAAATAAAAAAAAAAATTTTTTTTTTTATTTTTTATAGAAAATTAGGGATAAAGACACAATCTGGAATGACTCAGAACACAACTACACGTAACCTCGGGCAATGAGGATAAAGACATGTTCCCCATATGGCACTAAAACACACAGTCCGGTCTATTTTTTTGAAGCATTCTGTCTATGTCCGGTCTTGGTCATCGGCCAAAGAAAGAGAGGGTCATTTAGGCCGACTACATAGCAATAAATGACAAGATGCATACACTTTCAATTAGGGGTGAGCTTGGATTGGTTTGGAGGGTTTGGTTTGGTTTTGAAAGACTCGGGTTGGTTTGGGGTGCCATAATTCGTTCCCCAAACCAAACCAAAACGAAGTCAACCCCAATGGTTTAGTTCGAATTGGTTTCGGTTTGGATTGGATTGATTTCGGTTTAACAAGCCTAATCTTAAAAAAAATTGACAAAACCAACATTTTTTACATAAACTCTAAGTAGCTACATACATTACAATATAATTTAGCTACAATCAATCCTCCATAGTTGCATACTTACATACATGCATTTACTGATTTACATATTTACATCAAAAGGGCAAAATGCTGAATGTTGACACAACAAAATGATCAAAACACCATGCGCGTCTTCCAACCAAAACAACATAGCAAACCACAGCAAAAACAAGAATCCAATCCAACTCCAACAGCAGCCAACAAAACCTACAACCTCTATGGCTCCATGAAAAAAACAATGAAATAGAATTAGATCAATGTTCATTTTTTCAATGAGCAAAATAGGACAAGTCTAACTTGTATGACTGAGTAGGAGAATGATCAAAATGAATGTAGCATTTTGTGTTTCCAGGCAGCAGCCAACATTTAAAGCAAAAATTACAACTTGAATATAGCATAGAGAAATAAAAACAATAAGGCCAATTACAATGGCCTAAAGTTTTCTCATTGTCACTTATCATCAAAAGCATCAAAATTGTCCTACATGGCATTATAATGTCATTCCTATTCACATTTCCCCACACAATGGTTTTAAAAGACCACAATTGATTTTACCAACGGATATAAATTTTCCTACCGAAAATGGGTATAAGACAAATGAGTATAGTATATAATGAGTATAATATATAATATATATAATTAATGTATTAAAATTTTGGTTTGGTTTGGTTTGGGTGTGAAAAAAAATATCCAAAACCAATCCAATGCAGTTTGGTTTGGTTCCAAACCAAACCAATTCATTTGGTTTGCTATTGGTTTGGTTAATTCGGATTGGTTTGGATCGGTTTACGGTTTGGATTGGTTTACTGGTTATTTTGCTCAGCCCTACTTTCAATATGCATCACGAATCCACTTTTCAAAAAAATAGATGCATCACGAATCTGAATGAAAAAAAATAAAAAATAAAAAAATTAGCACACATGTAAGTCAGATTGAGATGACTATCTTTGCAAAATTAGGAGGAGATGAATCTGAATACATACACACAAGAAAACATTACATTAAGCTTTTATATAGGCTAAATAAGCCCTAAAACATAAAAATTACAATTCTACTCTATATTGAAATAAACTCTAAAACGTAAGAAAAGTACAATTCTACCCTATTTTGAAATAAGCCCTAAAACGTAAGAAAAGTACAATTTTACCCTTTATTGAAATAATCCATAAAATGTAATAAAAGTACAATTCCACCCTTTATTGAAATACACAAAATTTAACTTAAAATAAAGTATAATTTGCTACTATATTTTTCAGGACTTTATTTTTAATAAGATTTGCAAGAAAAATTGCAAAAATAGTCTTATAACTTGGCCTATTTAGCATTTTAGTCATACTTTTGCTCCGGTGAAAAATATAGTCATCTAACTTGTTTTTTTATGCAAAAATAGTTCTCCAGAAAGATTTTACTGACTGGGCACCGGAGTTACCAAAAAATGCTTATCTGGCTATCACGTTGGCTCCTACGTGTCTTGTGGGACCCATTTTCACAACATTGACTAAAGAAAAAGAGAATTTCTCCCTCCAATCATTTTCCCCCAATTTCAGTCACTTATAAATCAAGTTTTCCCCCAATCAAAAATCCCACAAGCTTGAATCAATGGCTACCACTTCAAAAGGTAGTTTTTTTTCTTATTTTCTTTGGTTTTGTTCCTCCTTTCGCAACTTATTTTGTTGCTGATTCAAGCCCAGATGCGATTGATAATCAAAATAAGGTCACTACAATTATAATTACATTGTATTGCTACGGGTTTTGTATTTTTCTTTCGTACTGTAACGAATTTTTTTCTAGTCATTTACTTATGCTAGGTGCTCATGTGTGTATCTTTTGAAAAAAAAAATTGGCTTGAGGGTACATAAGTTTGTCCTTTATGTAGGAGTGGGTGGATGGGTAGGGGGTTCCACAAGAAATGTAATTGTTTCAGGTGAAAAAAATATTGCGTCCGTGGGGTATCTGCAAAAACACAGAAAAAATTTGTCTCTAAAAAGAATTGGGTTGGTTGGTTGGTTAGCAAATTAGAAATTTTAATTTAATTTCCATAAGAAGATCCATCAAGTTCAATGTATCTCCTCCTTTGAGTGGTCCAGCCTTATGACTATAAAATAAGGGAGACTTTAATCATTATTCCACAGTATATTCCAAATAATGGTATACGCTTATACAAACAAAAAAACTGAAGCCGGCAGATGCTCTATTCTCAAAAACCTATCTTAAGCGGAGGGCAAGAGGTAAGAATTAGGAAGATGAATTAAGGAGTCATTGGCGGGTGGTGTTTTACTTTTTACAAATTTTAGGTTAGTCGTGGACCAAATCCTAGTTGGTGGTCCTCAACCAATAGGCATGAGCGTTTTCAAATCGGGCCCCTACCTTAGAAAAAAACTACCAATGAATTTTCTTGAAAATAATGACATGGTGGTCCAATACCTACACCATGACTTTTCTGTTTCCTTTTTTGTGTATATTTTTGTTTTTACAATTGATGTTCCGACAAGTTTTTTATATTTGTTTTTTGATTTTTTTGTTTTTGTTTTTGGTTTTCCCTCTCATATGCTTCTTTGTGATGAGCGAACAACCATTTACTTCTTTGATAGACTCACATATCCCTTCGGTGACTCAATTAATATGTTGATATTTTACCGCATAATTTTTATTTTTCAATTCTCTGGCACCGGAGTGAAATTATGATTATCCGGCATCGAGGGGTGAAAATTTTAAATCTCCGACACCCGGGTGACAACTTCAAATCTGTAGCACCAGGGGTGGAAGCTTCAAAGCTCTGGCACCAGGGTGAGAACTTTATGTTTCCAGCACCGGGTTGTGAATTTTGAATAAATCACCAGTGCCTTTGAAAAATAATTTGAATCAAAGAAAAAATTATAGGAATCGGAGTCACTAGACGGACAGATAATTGTACGCTCACCAATGCACGCTCATCGGTGCAGAGGATCCGCACAAAGGACCTTAAATAAACTATTGTTTTATATTTCTTTTCAAATAAATCTGCATTACAAAAACTTTGTTTCTTAAAATATAATGTGGTGCCCGTGCATGATAGTCATTAAACAACGATTGACGTGCATGGTTGCTTTGAATTATGAAATTTACATCTTTACAACGATTGACGTACATGATAGTCATTAAACATCTTTTTTTATTTTTCAATTCTCCGACACCGGTGTTAAGGATAAGGAAATAAAGTAGCACATTTACTTTCACCAATTGATTTTAGTACAACAGTAAGCTTTTGATTTTAACATGGTAGCAGAGCGGAAGGTCTTGGGTTCAAACCCCGCTGCAAACATTATTTTCCCTCCATTTATATTGTCAAGTGTTGGGCTGACCTAGTTGGTCTATGAAAGCCTAGTTGGCTCAGGCTTGTTGTGTTCTTAGTTGGCATAGCCTTTATATGAGCCCACAGTTGATGGGTGTGTCAAAGATAAGAAAGTAAAGTAGCACATTTACTTCTACCAATTGGTTTTAGTACCGGTAAGCGCTTGATCTTAACAACCGGGGTGAAATTATGATTATCCGGCATCGAGGGGTGAAAATTTTAAATCTCCGACACCCGGGTGACAACTTCAAATCTGTTGCACCGGGGATGGAAGCTTCAAAGCTCTGGCAACAGGGTGAGAACTTTATGTTTCTGACACGGGGGTGTGAATTTTGAATAAATCTCCGGTGCCTTTGAAAAATAATTTGAATCAAAGAAAAAATTATCGGAATCGGAGTCACTAGACGGACAGATAATTGTACGCTCACCAATGCACGCTCATCGGTGCAGAAAATCCGCACAAATGACCTTAAAAAAACTAAGGTTAAAGGTTGTAAATGACATGTTTTAGTCTAAAATGGTTGAGAAGGACAATCATGTAGTAACACATGTATAAAAATGTAGTAACACGTGTAGTAACTGTCCTTCTCAACCATTTAACTTTAAAACATGTCCTTATAGACTCTGAAACTATTGTTTTATATTTCTTTTCAAATAAATCTGCATTACAAAAACTTTGTTACTAAAAATATAATGTGGTGCCCGTGCATGGTAGTCATTAAACAACGATTGACGTGCATGGTTCATGGCCATAAATATTTAATACATCGATTCATGTTGCTTTGAATTATGAAATTTACATATTTACCACTTTGGCAAGATTTGGTGATCTCTTCGACCGGCAAGATACAGTGGTCTCTTTGAAAGCCTAAGATGTTAACATGGAAAACATAGAATGATTCTTTAATCACATTGATTAAATTAAGTTACTTTCCAAGTTAATGTTTATTACCTTTGTTGATTTATCAAATGGTGTTTCCGTTAAAGTGACTTTTTCAGTCTTGTTCATTTCGTTCTTGCGTTTGCAGATTGTGAAACTAAAGAAGAACAGAAGAAGAACAGAAGAAATAACTACATGCGTATAATAATATTTAATGGGGGGAGTGGTTTAAAATGACAAAAAAAGTGGGAAAAATGAGAATCAGGATAGTGGAAATATAAATTGGGTGATAAAGACAAATCCACTGTTCATAACCCCAAATCCATTGTTGCTGTAATGGAACTGACCCCAAATATAATGTTTCACTATCATAGTGGAATAATGATATGCTCTTTTTACCAGAAAAATATTCCACTGTCCTCTTTGCATATTTCTATGATCAAATTGACTTTTTTGACACTAAACCCTACTCAATGAAAGACATAGAGGATGATTGGCAGAGCTATGAAGAGTTTGCAGATACCATTCTCCCATGCAGAAAGATCGTTGTTTTTGGCAGATCATTGTGTAATAAATGCTGCTCTTTGTCTGATGAACATGGATGCTTGTGGGAGAACAACCGAATCTGGTATGGCTTTTCCTTAATTTTGTTTCTGTAGTTATGTTCAGCTATGTGGTAATTGACGTATTGTATTATTGTGTTAAAAGTGTTACAATGGTGGGTATATATATACACCATACAAGGGTACAACGGTAATAACAAAGTACAAAATAATAATGTATCAAGACTACGTGTGAGGGGAAGGAGGCTCGGGTGAGGGGGAAGGAGGCTCGGGTGAGGGGAGGGTGGGAAGGAGGTGATGGGGGGTGGGGGTGGCGGTGGAGGAGAAGGGGGGTCCTCGGGTGGGAATGGGGGCGGTGATTTGGCGGTGCGGGGTGCAGTGGGGTGGGGCGGAAGGGATAAGGGGAGAGGAACGGTGGAAGAAACAGGAGGGGGTGGGCATGGATGGTGTATAGGGAAAGACGGTTTCATCAAAAATCACGTGGCGAGCGAGATAGATACGTCCGGTGGAAAGATCGAGACACTTATAACCATGGTGGGAAGGACTGTACCCGAGAAAGATACAAGCCTTAGAGCGGAAATCGGTTTTATGGCAATTATAAGGACGGAGGTAAGGAAAACAGGCACAACCCAAGACACGAAAGAAGGAGTAATCCGGAGGACGGTGATAGACGAGTTCAAAGGGTGATTTGTTGTTTAAAACACGAGACGGTAAATGGTTTATGATATATGTGGCGGTGGTAAAGGCATCTTCCCAATAGGGTGAAGGAAGATTGGAGTGTGCAAGGAGGGATATGCCAACTTCGGTGATTTGGCGATGGCGGCGTTCAATGGCACCGGCTTGTTCATGGGTGTGAGGGGCGGAACGTTGATGGTGGATGCCTAAGTGAGTGAGGGTACGCGCAAAGTGGCGATATTCGCCACCCCAATCGGTTTGTATGGATTTTAATTTGGTATTGAAGTGACGTTCGATAAGGGCAAGAAAATTAGGAAAAATACGCTCAACATCAGATTTTATTTTAAGTGGGTAAAACCAAATAAACTTAGTGAAGTCATCGAGGAAACTGACATAATATCGATTGCCATAAATAGAAAAGTCGGTGGGTCCCCAAACATCAGAATAAATCAAATCCAAAGGGTTACTAGATGTAAATTCAGAAGTATATAAAGGAAAATGATGACTTTTTTCCAACTGACACGGAGCACAAACCGCATCCGGTGATTTATTTGGAAATGAAATAGACAAACTACGCAAAGCCTGATGAAGAAATGGATAATAGCAGTGACCGAGACGGTAATGCCATTTAGTGAGGGAACTAGAGGCCGCATGATGAACTTGAATGGACCGAGGCGGGGGACGGGAGAAGTGGTAGAGACCATCACGAACAAAGCCTTTAAGAAGTGTGGTTCCCGAGTAGTCCTTGACAAAAAAGAAAGAGTCGTGAAATTCAAAATAGACAGAATTATTGGAACAGAAACGTTGAACAGACAATAGATTTTTTGTGAGGACAGGGGAGACAAGGACGTTAGACAGGTGATACGTGTGAGAGGGTGTGTAAAAAGTAGAGGAACCGAAGTGAGAAATAGGCAAACCTGAGCCATCGCCAACGTGAATTTGTTCACTACCGTCATAGGGTTCAGAGTTGAGATTTAGGTTGCGAAAGTCATTGGTGAGGTGGTGGGAGGCACCAGTATCGGGAAGCCAGTCGGTATGAGGGTTAGAGTGCGGGTGGAGGGGGTGACTAGCATAGGCCTGTGGGGGACGGGGGTTGCGGTTATAGTGTGATGCAGCAGCAGGATCAGACGATTGTTCATACCTGTAATGACACGCATGGGCAGTATGCCCAGACTTAGCACAAATTTGACATATAGTGGAAGAATCGTTACCAGAATTTTGAGTGGAGCGTTGATTGTTACAACCGCGGCCACGACCACCGCGATAATTGGGAGAATGACCGCCACGACCACGTTGGACCCCATTATTACCGGAAGTGTGACTACCTGTACCATTATTGCCATAATTATTAGAATGGCCATAATTATTATTTCCATTGCCTGTACCAAAGTTGTTGCCATATCCAGGAGGTGGGGTGCCACGGGTGAACAACCCATGAACAGCAGCAGTGGTGTGAGATAGCGGGGCGGGCCGGTGATGGTTGATACGGGCTTCAACCGTAAGAAGGTGGGAGTAGAGCTCTTCACCGGTGATAGTGGCGTTGGTAGATACCATAGTCACGAGCGAGTCATATGAAGGATGCAGGTTCTTAGATCTAAACGAGTTAGATCTACGCGCAGCGGATGGATCACGACTTATATGCCACAATTCATAATTAAAGGACTT
Source organism: Gentiana dahurica var. dahurica (assembly GCA_024500145.1). Taxonomy (NCBI): domain Eukaryota; kingdom Viridiplantae; phylum Streptophyta; class Magnoliopsida; order Gentianales; family Gentianaceae; genus Gentiana; species Gentiana dahurica. The sequence goes on from CM044908.1 coordinate 30,224,706, forward strand.
AAACAACTACAAGGGGGTTAAGAACATGTTACCAATACCGGGAAGAGACGCCTTAAGCTTGATCTTCCGATGTGTTCTCCAAACGGTGGTTGGTGGACACCCTTCTTGATACACGAGCCTCCTTGATATGCAACACCCAAAAAAACTTAGAGTTTTTCTTCTTCTAAAAACCCAAAGAAAGAACAAATTTTCTCTCTTTATTTGTGGTGAATTTCGAAATTTGCCATACCAATTTCCCTTGGAATAACTCTCCTTTAATAGGAGAGTAAATCCTTGGCCTCCAAGCATTAATTAATTAAATAAATAATTAATTAAACAAAATAAAAGGATATTTTCCTTAATGACTAATTGTGACATGTATTGACCAATAGGAAATCAAATAACAAGTCATCCAACCAATCATATAACAAGAATATATTTTATTTTCCACATCACAAAAAATTAATTCTTGTGATAATTCAAGGAGGAATGGCGCCACCTAACTAGGGTTTTAGCCCACATAAAATGTCTTTTATGTGTATTATATTATTTAGCCCAACTAAATAATATCCATGCATATCAATTAATTAGCCTAGCCAATTAATTATCACTGAGGCCCAAATAACAAGATTATTAGTCCGAATTACAAAAGCCACATCGGGGACCATGGACCTATAACTAGTAGCTCCAATAATTAATTATTAATCGAACATAATAAGTACATTAATTATTAATTCCGGGATTACGCCACCATAAACCCGAAACTGAACTCTACCGATTATAGATGTATACTTATACTCAACCCATAGAGTTAATAAGCGTCCATTGATATAATCACTACATACGGATTAACCCTCCATAGACTGTCCATTCTGAGTGGGAAGTCTCCGTGAACCCGACTCAGAATATCTTATCCTTATTTACCATTAACCCCCTGATGATCAATTAGTACACATATCTGACCAGTAGCTAATTAGTCAAATGTGAACTCCCGGGATCGATCACTTTCTTAGGGCTAACGAATAAGGGGACTGTCTCTCTACTTCCCGCAGGAAGGAATGGATTCCATGTCTGTGAAGATCAGAACTACTCACTCATCTGGAGATAGTGCCAATGAGAAGTGGCTTGGAACACATATTTAAGTGAACCGTAACTAACACATCAAACACTACCCCGGGACAAGCAGCACCCTGTGATCACCTCAGGATTAAGGTTGATCCTTCTATGATCATCTAATGATTTAATAAGATTCCTCGATTACGGAATTATACCGAGAAATTCAGATTAAATCGGTCCAGTCCTATATGAATGCCATCATATATGAATGCCCCACGTAGGTACCCTCTACCGACAGTCCGGATAAGACTATCACACCCTAAGGTGTTCTGGGCGCATTATTTGTGTAATAATCAAGAGACCCTAAACTCTGATTAAGTTCACCACGGACTAATAGTTTAAGTATATCACCACTAACTCAATCCCCACGTGCATGCCATACACTGAGTTAAGCGGTTACATACTGATATACTTAGGGTTTGCAGCAGTGTATTATTTACAAGCACAAAGCAAGTAATAAGGTGAGATAAAATCTGTCATCCATTACTAAAAACAATTACACAAATTGTCTTTCGGGCACTACACCTAACAATCTCCCACTTGCACGAAATGACAAGTAACGATTGTTTTTAGAGCACACCCTTTCTCATCTTATTCACAACACTCTCCCACTTGCTCTAAAAGCAGATGAGACATATCACTCAATGCCGTACCCTCCAAGCACTCGACTTGGTACACTGATTAGCTAGGTTGTCGACTCGAGACGATCTTTAGGATTGAAACGTAGCCGGTCCTTCCAATCAGGCGGTACTCTCTCTCAATATGCTTTTGACTCTTTATGACTGAGAAGATCCTTCTAAGCTATCTCTTCACTGTTTTCACGATGAAGTGATATCGGCTTATCAGACCTGGAATTACTTCCAGACCAAAAAGGAAATTCTAAGCACTATGAGTAAACACTGAGCCCGAGATCAACTTAACGATCATCCTTAATCTGACTACAAGTCAGAATCAGTGTAGTCAACCATATTCAATTTTGCACCTGAATATACAAGCATATGATTCCTCGTTCTCTAAAGATACTTGAGGACGTACTAAACCGCTATTCAATGCTCGAATCCGAGATTTGATTGCAATTGACTCGTTTTAAGCTGACTTGCCCTTATCCCAGAGAGACTCTATCCCATTTTCTCTTTATCCGAAGATTTGGAGAATCATTCCTGAGAGGTAGGGTAGGACAACTCTCGATGAATGCTGCAACCATATATGCATAATCATCTTATTCAATAAGATCGGTGGGATAGCCAATGACTCATTCTCGTGAATTTGACCGAATCAGATTCTTAGAACATAGTCCAATTCTCTCATCCAGAGAATCTTGGCGTGTCAGTTTCTGACTTCAGATAGCACACACATGTTGTTTCCAACTGTTTCAGTGTTATCATTCATGAAAACTAATACTACTATTTTACCAATATTGATACCCAGTCTACAAAAGACTTATCAATATTCTGGTCAAGTCCACATATTTTAAAACATGCGACTTTTAATGATCGAGAGGTTCTCTTACATCCACAAAAGACATAATCCCGGCAGTCAACCTGCCATTTGTTTTAACCAAGACCCTTCTGTTCCGAATGAATCCAGACTCCGTTTTACGGCAAGAAAGTCTCAGGGAATCACCCCTATTTTCTGCTTTCTAACGAAATCTAGCAAGACTGAGTTGTGAGAGAGTTCATGGTCTGGTTAACTCTCTACTTTTTTAGGGAATCATCCCTAGACCACTCAGCTTTGTGCTGAAAGTTAAACTTTCCTATTCATTCTACTCTTTTCGGCGTAGAACCAATTACTCCCACTGGGCCTGAGACACTCAGGTGGTTCTACAAGAGGCTGAACAGAACTGGAGTACCAAAACTCCATTCACAGGGATAAGGTTTTTGAACCAAGCTCTCTGATCAGAATCCTATACAGCTCACAAAGAGCCACAGGTTATCAATCACCCCAGCAGACTATAAAGTCCACACAACCATAATGGGTCAATGGTTAAACCATACTCCCACTGCGTTCTGGGTGGATTGACATTCTGATCTAGTACTATTTATCAGTGTAATCACCAACAACCGATGTTGGACGTGGTCTAATTAAATCAGATAGTAACTTCCTTTGGGTAACCGTACTCCAAGGTTTAAGGCTGTTAGTTATAGATTCTATCAGAAGCCTTGTGACAGTCCAACTGTCACTTTCTGATCTCAAGAATCTTACAACCAACCTTCACTCGTCTTATTAAGGCATTTCACGAACAGTCAAAATCTGAACGTATGCGAAAAATCTCCAGTCCTACCTTCAAGCATTAAATGCTAAATGCCTACATTTACGGAAGTGGTGTGAACCGAATTCACTCCTTATCCATAAATTCACTAGCATCTTCTAGGTAGACTTCTCGGTTTACATAATAATGTTAACCGTTATTTTGCAACCAATTATCTTAATCGAGTTTAACAGTGTATTGTAGTACATCAATAACTATATAGGGCAAGTCTGTGGTTTCATTCCACTAGGAGGCAGGCTGAGCATCAGTCCCAAGACTATGCTATAGCCTATTTATGAGCATGGAATACTCTATTCTCTGCTAAAATCAGAGACTCCTCCTCGTATTCTTTTGATAAACTAAATCGCGTTTCGAGTAGTTATCAGACAAAATGTCACCACTCAAAAACTCCCACTAGATTGTGTCTCTCACTAGACCCCGAAGGTCATGGTGAACAAGCTATGTTACCCTTCAAATCTATTACCCTTTCCCGATTGAAAGGAAACTTAGTCATTGTTCCTTTGAGATATTGTTCCTAGACTGGGAGATAGGAATCACCCTTAGCCAGTCGTTAGGTCTTGTCTCTAGGATATATGCACTAATTAATAGATATTGAAAGGTCGTTTATCTTAATACGGAAACCTTTTACCTTTAGTAGTTTTAGATGTGTTACACATACTTATTCAGCTGTTCTAAGTGGTTCTGACTTTATCAAATAAAAGTCCAAGTCTCGGATTCGTACTACAAATGTCATATTCACTTTCTATGAGGCAACTGTAGTATCTAGATGAAAGTGAATCCATTTGTTCCAACGAATCTGAAGACAGAAAAATAAATTTTTCTGTGATATTCAAGGATAGAATCCGAAATTCATTTCCTTATATCACTCCCACTATTCTAGCTGAAATTACTGCCCGTTGTTACTCTATTAATCGTTAATGCATAGCTTTCTTGTTCTTCCAAAGAACTAAGCTACCGAGTCAAGTTACTCGGTTAAGAAAGTCGCTGAGGATTCATTGGTTAGTGATCCGAAATCACTTTCCTTATCCCACACTTTCTTTAATTAATATTTCGGTTTAGCTTCAAACTAAGTTTAGATGATTAACACTTGTAGACATTCTTTCCCATTCTTAACTTTCCTTAAAAGGAAATAGTCTTGAACTAGCAGTTCGTTTGAGTAGACACTACTCGTGAACTGTGGGATGTCTAATGAAAGCGTTACCCAGTGGGACTAATTTTCTAATAAATTAGAAAAACATAAGATAAAAGCTCCCACCAGTTTATCGGTTCCAAATACCGTCTAACTAGCGACACTTAAATTTATGATTCTCCAATTTTTCTATTAGAAAATTTCTTGTGTAGACACTACACAATTAAAATTCACTAGAAGAATTTTATCGTCCCAATCATCTTTCAAACTAACTATGGTTGTCTCTCGTTCTGCACGAGTGACAACAGTGACATACCTATTTACGTCACTTATGTTTTGAAGGCTCAAGAGAAATATCTCTTCCGAAAAATTAATGGCATGTTAGATTAATAAATACAACGTTCTAGTTACTTACCACTTTTTAACGAAGTCATTACTAGTCAATTTTACACCAGCAGTCTAGCACCTTAGAGAGATATATGAAAAGTTGTAAATAAAATTGACAGAAAATAAATCCAAATCATACACTACTAAAATTTTAGGAACATAAACTAAGTACTTATAGTCTATCCTACCATTCCAAGGATTTAATCTAACGCCTCAGTGCCGCCTTAGGGTAGGTCAAAGAGGTTTCGATTAATATTGAAGATCAGATTGAGAATCAAACATCTCATTTGTGATCTTCAATCACCTTTCCTTTTTCAGCCAAGGTACTTCCAAAAATACCCTTTATGAGTGTGACATACTGTCTCAGATTTTTAGGTAGACCCCGAGTGTGCCGCCTTAGGGTCGGTCAGTGACCCGACGAGTACCCAAAATCTTATCCTTTTGGAGACCAAGTCTTGAATTTTGATAGTGGTGAAGGCCTTCCTTAGGGAGGCCGGTCCCAGGCCGGCACGAGGCGTCACCATTCTCTCACGTTGCTTGTGTCAACAGTAGAGGCCGTGGGGTCGGCTGTCGCCTCTCCCGCTCCCACTCAATATTTTGAAAAAGTGGTGGGTTTACTGATCACGTTTTGGACTTGATGTTACATTAAGGAACAATAAATCATAGGCCCGAATTTTGTCGGTTATGTGGGCTATTCCACCCGACCTATTCGTTAGAACATATGTGGCCGTCGGACGGGTCAAGGCTAGGAGAGCTCCGTTGAGCCGTAGTGGCTCTTCGGATGGCTCAGTATTGCCAGACCCCCGTGCAAACGCCACACGTGGAGGGTGAAGTTGATTGAGCCGTAGCTACTGTTGACCACCCAACCGTGGTTAAACCACTTTCGAACCTGTTTGCCCGTGATTATCCAATCCTTAAACATCAAACATTCACGTAGACACTACGGAACAAAAACGTAATCTCGTCTTAGGTAAGGTGGAATTCACCGAGAATCCAACACCTTAACCACGAGGTTTTGGGATTTTACTCCTTATGCTTTCACAGAGTGGGATTCACCGAGAATCCATCACCCAACCTCGACGATTGAAAAAACCCGTGTTCCTCGGTTTTTACCCTAATTAGTTTCTAATTAATATCAAACAATTAATTAAAACTAATTGTGTGTTTTATACATGCCTAACTAATTCCTCGAATTAATTTCTACATGTATGCATATGGAGTGGAATTCATGATATGATGCATGTCATGGCAATTTTCCGGTTCTACTCATACAATCTACACATGTATACTAGTGCGGAAAATAAACACCGAGATGGACCGTTGGCACCCCCGTAACTAATCTATTCGAAAAAAAAAATTAAAACCCTAATCTGCAGCTGTTTAGAATCTTCGACGATCGGCATTTCAAAAGAACTCGGATCGGGATGAAACTTTCCACATCTGATCTTCATTCTTAGGACTTTAAGATGGATGGTCGGATCGGAGCTTTGACTTTTCAATCTTCCTCAATGAGCCGCCCAACTTGCTGCTGAAACAGACTCTTACAGCAGCGCATCATTTACTTCCCGAGGCCGATCGGGGATCAAGATGAATCCCGATCGTCCTGAAAATTTTATCTCACGTCCAAAACTCCATGATTATCGATCTGACTGGTCGGATATTCGTTTCAACGGTCCAATACTTTCCAGAAAATCGAGGAAGTCACAGTTAGGGTTTCTGTTACAGCTTCCTCTTCTCATCAACGAACGGACATCCAAACGGACTCTGATCGACGCCAAATTTTGTGGGATTGTTCATCAACTTCCAATATTGATTCTGACCGGAGGGATCTTCGTTTTAACGGCTCAAACAACGGAAAAAACGAAAAGACTAAACAGCTAGTGTACAGATCTATTTTTTGGAAATTAAACTTGCAATAAAAATAAATTACATAATTTCCTATACTCATATGAACGAATTTTCATCGTTTATATGAGTTTAAAATAGATCTAACGGGTAAACAGTGCCAACCCCCAATCCATCTCTTCAACTATAGCAATTAATCATCATCAATGCATAAAACAATAAATTTAATTTACCTATATGCAATTCCACTCTTTTAAATCGTTTAATTATGATTATGACTATATAAATCGTGGAACCTTGCTCTGCTACCACATGAAGGATGCAGGTTCTTAGATCTAAACGAGTTAGATCTACGCGCAGCGGATGGATCACGATTTATATGCCACAATTCATAATTAAAGGACTTAAACAACTAGAAGGGGGTTAAGAACATGTTACCAATACCGGGAAGAGACGCCTTGATCTTCCGATGTTTTCTCCAAACGGCGGTTGGTGGACACCCTTCTTGATACACGAGCCTCCTTGATATGCAACACCCAAAAAAACTTAGAGTTTTTCTTCTTTTAAAAACCATAAGAAAGAACAAATTTTCTCTCTTTATTTGTGGTGAATTTCGAAATTTGCCATACCAATTTCCCTTGGAATAACTCTCCTTTTATAGGAGAGTAAATCCTTGGCCTCCAAGTATTAATTAATTAAATAAATAATTAATTAAACAAAATAAAAGGATATTTTCCTTAATGACTAATTGTGACATGTATTGACCAATAGGAAATCAAATAACAAGTCATCCAACCAATCATATAACAAGAATATCTTTTATTTTCCACATCACAAAAAATTAATTCTTGTGATAATTCAAGGAGAAATGGCGCCACCTAACTAGGGTTTTAGCCCACATAAAATGTCTTTTATGTGTATATTATATTATTTAGCCCAACTAAATAATATCCATGCATATCAATTAATTAGCCTAGCCAATTAATTATCACTGAGGCCCAAATAACAAGATTATTAGTCCGAATTACAGAAGCCACATCGGGGACCATGGACCTATAACCAGTAGCTCCAATAATTAATTATTCATCGAACAGAATAAGTACATTAATTATTAATTCCGGGATTACGCCACCATAAACCCAAAACTGAACTCTACCGATTATAGATGTATACTTATACTCAACCCATAGAGTTAATAAGCGTCCATTGATATAATCACTACATACGGATTAACCCTCCATAGACTGTCCATTCTGAGTGGGAAGTCTCCGTGAATCCGACTCAGAATATCTTATCCTTATTTACCATTAACCCCCTGATGATCAATTAGTACACATATCTGACCAGTAGCTAATTAGTCAAATGTGAACACCCGGGATCGATCACTTTCTTAGGGCTAACAAATAAGGGGACTGTCTCTCTACTTCCCGCAGGAAGGAATGGATTCCATGTCTGTGAAGATCAGAACTACTCACTCATCAGGAGATAGTGCCAATGAGAATTAAGTGGCTTGGAACACATATTTAAGTGAACCGTAACTAACACATCAAACACTACCCCGGGACAAGCAGCACCCTATGATCACCTTAGGATTAAGGTTGATCCATATACGATCATCTAATGATTTAATAAGATTCCTCGATTACGGAATTATACCGAGAAATTCAGATTAAATCGGTCCAGTCCTATATGAATGCCATCATATATAAATGCCCCACGTAGGTACCCTCTACCGACAGTCCGGATAAGACTATCACACCCTAAGGTGTTCTGGGCACATTATTGGTGTTTTAATCAAGAGACCCTAAACTCTGATTAAGTTCACCACGGACTAATAGTTTAAGTATATCACCACTAACTCAATCCTCACGTGCATGCCATACACTGAGTTAAGCGGTTACATACTGATATACTTAGGGTTTGCAGCAGTGTATTATTTACAAGCACAAAGCAAGTAATAAGGTGAGATAAAATCTATCATCCATTACTAAAAACAATTACACAAATTGTCTTTCGGGCACTACACCTAACATCATATTCCGGACCGAGTCCGGCGAGAACATAGGTGATAAAATCGTCCGGCGAGAGAGGGTGGCCGGCCAAATGGAGCTCGTCCGCCAGATTTTTAATTTTGAAATAATATTCTGAAGCCGAAAGCTCGTGTTTTCGGGTGGTAGCGAGTTCTTGACGAAGCTGGATTAATTTTGCACGGCTCTGAGAGGAGAAGGACTGTTGCAGCGCCGCCCATATGGCGGCTGAAGTGTCGGCTGTATAAACTTGGAGTAGAACCTCATCGGTCAGAGAGGCCGTGATCGCGGAGAGGATCATCTGGTCGGTGGTGGTCCAGGCGGCAAGGTCTTCTTCGTAATCAGGGTCCGGTTCTGATTTTCCGGCGGCGGTAATCATGGTGGGGGACGGTGGTGGTATGGTGCCGTCCACAAAGCCAAAAACGCGTTGGCCCTTCAGGTAAGGCATGATTTGAGCTTTCCACAGATTGTAGTTCGTCCGGTTGAGCTTCGTAATGTGAAGGGAGGATCGTGGAATAAACGTTGGGTAACGTTGACTTGCCTGAGAAGCGGCCTCGTCAGTCATGGTGATTAGTGTGGCTGCTGCTGCGTGTGTTGCTGCTGTTTTTTTTTTTTTTTTTTTTTGCCGGAGAAGACGACTGAAAGTACAGGTGCGGCAAGGGGCTGGTTTCACGATTAGGTTTTTTTTTTGTGTTGGATCAACCTTGCTCCGATACCATGTGGTAATTGACGTATTGTATTATTGTGTTAAAAGTGTTACAATGGTGGGTATATATATACACCATACAAGGGTACAACGGTAATAACAAAGTACAAAATAATAATGTATCAAGACTACGTGGTATCAATCATATCCTCAACAAGCTATATGGAAAACGGTATCTGAAGTTGGGTAGTTCGTTTTTATTTTTATTTTATCGGTTTTGTGTAGATCTTGCAAATTAAAACAGGACAATAAGAAGCGGAAAAGGAAAAAGAAAATATACGCCGAGACAACTGTACTCGACGCGCCTAGAAAGCAAGTCAAAGTTGAAGAGAAACACATTATATGTGGATCAGGTCGAAACCTGTAGTGATAGTTCATGTTCTGATGTATGTAGTGTAGAAAAAGTACAGATATGAAGGAGGATAGTTGAAAATTCTTCTGATCTGAGAGTGTACGAGATTGATTACGTATCATGTTCCAGAACGCTAAACCTTCTGTGCTAAATTACCTCTTCAATTCTTAGCTGATGATGAAATCCGGAGCAATAGAAAACCACAGGTTATAACTGAAATGTGCATGTAATTTTGGATTTGACAAGGTACTTGTAAGAAGTAAAATAGGCTATTAGGTTGTAACATCGTGATTTGCTAACTCCGTTCTAAAATGTAAATTAATCCGTTTAGCATTTTAGATTTGTCCCAAAATATGAATCCATTTAGATAACCAATGAAGTATTTATTACATTTTTCTCCTTTTACCTCTCATTTATTATACACTCACCCATTTCTCATTACTTTGCATTAATAACAGTCAAAAGTTATTTTATTATTTTTCATCAAAATTAATGACACATAACGAATTTAACCTACTTTTTTAATCCATGTGTAAAAGCCCAAACTGGCCGAGACAGTATATTTGTACACTTCTTTTTCTGGTTGATGGTATCTGTATACTTGCACATGTACAAGTATAACTAGAGGAGTCAAAAATCTTGTTCTTGTGGAAATTTGTCTATTTTTCATGTCCCAACATATATATTTTCAGTACTTGAAGAATAAAGATTAGAAGAATTTTATCTAGCTATGTTTTCGTTGTAATTTAACAATTTTTTAAGTTTAACAAACCCTGACGCGACTTCTTAAAAGTTTAATAAACATATAAAAACAACGTGTAAGGAAATAAACAAATTAAAAATTAAAAAAGAATTCCGTTAAAAAAAATAGAGAGACATATTGAAAAGGACAAAAACATTTCTGAAATTATCTGTAACGCCCCGTTCCCGGACACCGAGTCCTTATCCGGAAATGGAACGTTCGACACGTATAAAATAAAAGTAAATTCACTTTATACGTAAGCCTCTACTACGTCGTATCAAAATAGAGCAAACGGAAGCAAAAACTCGGGTATAAAATTTCTAAACGTTTATGAATAGAAAAGGAAATCTAAAAGTGGAAATGTAAATTTATTACATTTGAGAAAGTACGAAAATCCCAAAAAAAAAGTACTACACGTCTCGAGAGACCAAAAGTCTACCTCAAAAGTATCAAAAGTAATCCAAATGTATAAGTAAAGCAGAAAATGATAAGTCTTCAACGAGCGCCGTCAAACGTCGTCGTCGAACTCCTCCTCGAAAACCTGTTCGTCTTCTCATCCCCAAACACATAGAAAACATGCATTTGAGGTAAGTACAACGTACTTAATAAGAAATAGAAGCTATGATAACAACTGTAGTTTGTAAGGAAAAGATATTTAAATCGATTGGTTGTTTATGTGAGACCGACTCAATCTATGGTTCATTTCATGTCCATCAACATGAACTGACTAAACGTTTCTACTTAGCTTATCTGTGTTACAACCGCACTCAGGGGCACTACGCGCATCCACCTTTGGGACACTCTTTTGCAACATATTAGTGGATCACACCAATATCCACGGAGACTAAAATAAGTAGACTCCGATAGCTCGCGCGTCTCAGCAGAGTCCCTCCGTACTTAGGGTCTTTGACCTACGGAGTTCTTCCACCTTCAGAGGTAGCACATGCATCGCGATTTAGTCTGGTGCCTAGCCAAGAGAGACATGTTGTTTAATCTTTTACTAGTCAAGTACGTTGATTATTAGGATGATTAACTAGCCACCTAAGTGTTTTCAAATAATCTCCCTCACACATACTACTCTCTCCCTAGACCACTAGACACGGACAAGTCCTAGCAATTACACAGACATTGATGAATGCTAACTCATCAAAGCACAAGCCTATCATGCTCTTTCGACGGATCCGAACTTCAACTCCCTTTAAGAGTACATTTGGTGTTTTAACTGAACGAATCAGAAGCTCAATTCAGGCTTGTTCAAGTTTATACAGTCTTAACATATCACGTTTAAAGGTTTAGAAATGATAAAACGTACTTATAAGGCTGAACATCAACCAAACGACCGTTTAGAGACATGGACACCCGACTGGAACCTATTGGACGCCCGTCCAAAACTGGACGCCCGTCCACTTTCCCCAGACGCTCGTCCCCCCTAAAACAGCTATAACCTGAATGTAAAATAACACCTCAGACGCCCGTCCAGAGAAACCAGACGCCCGTCCGAAATGTGACCAAGGCAGACGCCCGTCCAGAGAAGCCTAGACGCCCGTCCGACCTGGGTTTCAACTAGAACCCTAAAATCTTCAAGTTCGATCCAAATCAGTTTCTAACCCAAAAATAACAGCAATTTATGCACAAAAACACATAGAGTCATATCTAAACATACCCTATCGTCTATGATCATTGGTCAACCAAAGAGCTCATCTTTCTATCAGCAAAAACTCCTTACAATTCATATAAACCTTATAAAAGACCATTGAATTCATAGAGATGGTTTTTCCTTACCTATTTGCAGCCGCAATACTGGTCCAAAAGCCTCTAAAAAACTGCTGCACTTTCCACCAACTGATAACAAATCGTTGCTTCCTTCACAACGGTTCTAAACCATTCGTCTGATCTGAAAACGATGAATCCTTCTCTCAGAATTATGAAAAACTCTTTGGGTCACTCTTTTTTTTTTCCCTCTAAGCCACACAAGGGAAGACAGGGGCTGATAATCTGATTTTTTTTGTGTTTTAGGTTAATGGAAATTTAGTGTAAAATTTCCTTTAAATACCCATTCCCAAAATAACCCATTTTTCCTTAAACACCCTTGTTAACCAAAACAGATATTTATCCCTTAATTGCATACACATATAACTTGAAATATATATATAATTAGCACATTACTTAACTCCGTTAAAAGAAAAGAAACAACAATATTTCGTTTTCGCAAAATGACACGTCTGCCCTTTCCCGAAAATCGGAATATTACATTATCAAAAAGGACAATAAAGGAGTGAAGTACAAAAATACCCCTAAATTAGAAACAACTACACCCACGTTCAGTTGATCGAGCTGGAAGAAAAATAAATATTCCTCCCACGTTTCTTCACACCTCCACTACAGATGCAATATATATATATATATATATATATATATATATATATATATATATATATATATATATATATATATATACACACACACCATTTGACATTGTACTATGTAATACTATTATTTGACACTACTATTTGACATTGTAATACTATTTGACACTACCATTTGTCATTGTTATAATATGCGACACTACTATTATTTGACACTACCATTTGACATTGTACTATGTAACACTACTATTTGACATTGTGATATTATTTGACACTACCATTTAAGATTGTTATAATATGCGACACTACTATTTGACACTTCTATTTAATATTGTGATATTATATGACACTACTATTCGACACTAGTATTGAAAAATGTTTTTTTTTTTGGGTTTAGGAAAACGTGGGTCGACCTCCAAAAAAAGAAGTGGGGCGGTTTTACAAAAACATGGGGAAAATTAAAAAAAAGGTATTTTTGTCCATACACATTGATAAATATCCTTTTTGATAAAATGCAAATTGTCTTGTGCTTTTTGATAATTTCATAATGTTTTTTTGTCCTTTTTCATAATTTTCTAAAAAAAAAAAATTGCCTGAAAAGTGTTGGTAAAAGTATCGGTTTAGCATGTTGTTAATTAATGTTGACACATAATATGAACACCACATTAATACGTGATCAAAACAGAAAAGATGATTGAACCAAAACTGATAACTTTTATGGAATGGATAGTTTTTTGGGAAAACTTAAGAATTTCATTGATGGAATAAGCATATCAATACAAGTAGAAAACAACTACACACTAGTCCACTTTCTATAAAATAGGAAACATAGGATCATGGCTTGACAACCGAAAATAACTACCTAGTAATGGGAAACATATGCAAACTACTCTAGTAGTGGGAAATAAACATGGCTTACACTGCCTTAGGTAATAATTAAAACATAATTAATTAATCATAATTAACATATTTCCTAACATTACTTAACACATGGCTAGCTTGCCTCTGAGCTTCAAAAAATTGATCCCTTTTGAGTCTTTTAGTCATTATATCAACTATTTGATCTTCACTCTTGCAATGCTGCAACTCAATGATCCCTTCTTCTCATAGGTTTATCAGAAAGTGATACTTCACATCTACGTGCTTGTTTCTGTTGTTTAACACTGGATTCTTGGATAGCTTGATAGTTGAACTGTTATCACAGTACATAAAATTCCCAGTCTGCTGAACTTTACCTAGTACATCCAGTATTCTCCTTAACCATATCAACTAACATTAGCAGTGTGCTGCTGCAACAAACTCGGCTTCAGTTGTGGACAAAGTGACTCTTGGTTCCTTCTTTGATGACCAACTGATACCACTTCTTCCATACATAAAAACAAAACCAGAAGTACTCTTCATGTCATCATTGTCCCCTGCATAATCACTGTCAGAGTATCCAGTCAGCTGAGCCTTCTCTGTTGAACCATACTTGATGCCAAAGTTGATGGTTCCATTCAAGTATCTTAGAATCCTCTTCACATAGTTTAGGTGGTTTGATGAGGGTGACTTCATGTATCTACTTTCTACACTTACAGCATACATAATGTCAGGTCTTGTTTCTGTCAAGTATAAAAGACACCCTATCATCTGCTTGTATAAGGTGGGATTCACCTTACCACATGTTCTTTCTTTGTTAAGTTTCACACCAGTTTCACAGGGTGTGAGTGCTGGATTGCCATCCTTCATTACAACCTACTGAGTATTTCAGTCACTTACTTCTTTTGAGAGACGAGTATACTTAACTCAGTCTGTTGAACCTCAATGCCTAAGAAGTATTTCATTAGTCCCATGTCTGTCATGCTAAATTTGGTCTTCATTGCCTCATTGAACTCTGTTATCATGCAGAGTTCACTGCTGGTGAAGATATGATCATCCACATACAAACAAGCAATCAGTAGCCTGATGAGCATGATGTGAACCCTAGAATGGAGTCGGATTCATATACATAATAATTAATTAAACCCCTTTATCAAATCTAATTAATGCAATAGCTTCTGTTTCTTTCTTAGTACTTTTGTACTTACCTCAAATGCATGTTTGTTTGTGTTTGGTGTTGAGAAGATGAACAGGTTGAGCAAGAGTTTGACGAGGACTTTGAAGATGATATGTGATCATGCTTGCTATGTTATGATTGACTTTTCCTTGGTGTTTCTTAAACTATGTAGTATACTACGTTGCATTTTACATTTCACGACATGTTGTACTTTCTTTTGAAAACTTGTAAGACGAGATGTTGTACTTCTTCTTTAAGGTTTCATACGGTTGTAAGGTGATGATGCCGGAAATCGGCGGGTAATAAATCCGGGGCTCTTCTCCTGATGACAACCTGCAAAAGCTTCAAAAACAGTAAAACGATAAAAAGAGTGGGTGTTTTGGTGGTGGATTAGACTGCAGTTGAGAAACTGTATCTCAAGATGCCTACATATCCAATGAGTGTATTGGAATCATGTCTTCATAGTTCCTTAGGGATTGTTTATATAGAGGGGCTTGTGCTCTAGCAATTGCATGTAGCATGTCCTTGGTGGACTCTAATTTCGTGTTCACTAAGGAATGTATAATGATCATTTGATCTCCTTGATTTAGGAGATAATTATAGGCATATTCGAGTGCCAAAATCAGAGACTTATGATCTAGAATTCTTTCCATATTTATCCGATTTAATGTGTGCATAAGAGTTTTATTGTGAGATGGTCCTAGGCTGAACCGGGAGGTCGGGCATGAGTAGGCTGACCTTGTGCACCAGTCAACATGCAGAGGTCGGAAGAGAGTGGCCGAGCTCATTTAGCTCAGACCTTGAGGATTCTGACCCATAAGGTGGATGTTTCTCTATCTTCATTTATAGTGGGATTATTATGGGGATGACACGTGGTGAGGTGTGATCCGACCTCCGTCATAAACCCCCCAGATCCAACTGAGCATGTTGAGGTCGGCTTGGGTCTGCCTAGATTGCAGTTAGACTCGGTCATCTAAACCTGTAGATTTTTGAATTTAGAGTGCCAGGTGGCAGGGCTGTTTATGACATGGCTACAACTGTCTCGAGAATGGAGGCGTCATTGCCCACTAACTATGATTACGGGCGTTGTTCGGGGTAAGTGGGGAGTTATAACCCCATCATAAAAATCGTTTCTTGTATCGCTTACTATTAAAATAGAAGACTCACTCCCGGCTGCCGATTACTATTCCTCTTCTTTCAATCTTCAAATTGCCTTTGCGACTAAGTTGCTTATTTGCCCTCTTTTGCTATTTAGCTTTGGTGCCTATTTTTTTATTATCTTTAGGAGCCAGTCCAACTTCGCCTAAACCCTAAAATTGAGATGGTCATTTCCGATAGTAGGGATGTTAAATATATTCTAAGCCAATAGGATGTTGATGAAATCAGTGAGTTGTATGGGGTCAGCAAGGAGAAGTATAGTCCCATGCTGCCTTCTGATCCATACCTTTTTGCACCTCACCCGCCGGAGGGGTTTTGCGTTTACCATAAGAAGCACTTTGAGGTTGGCCTGAGGCTACCTTTCTACCCAGTTGTCCTCGTTCTGCTCCGATATTATAAACTAGGGCTCTCTCAAATAGTCCTCAATGGTGTCTGGGCCATTATTGGGTTTGCTAATTGGTGCCGGTTGCTTAATATGAGGTTCACCGTGAAGACATTTAGGTATTTTTATCACCGGGTGGGGGTGAAGGACCACCCCTACCGGTATTATTTTTCTCGGAGGACATGTCGTTCTGTTGATGTCCCCATCATTCCGAAAGGCAAAGATTCTTTCAAGCGATGGACGGAGTGGTTCTCCTTTGTCCCTCATGCGAATCATCCTGAACTGGAAAGGTGGAATATGTAAGAGATGGACAAAGATGAACGAGTTGGAGGACAAGCTGGTGGAAAAGATCTAGGAATTTGGATAATCCATCGAGTGGTAGGACAATATGACGAGCTGATTATGGTAGCTCGGTTAGAGGATGCAGGGCCTAGCCCCTACAAGGAGTTTGATGAGGCCGAGTAGAAGTAATGTAAGGTCTTTTCTTTGCCTTTTTGTTGTTGTGTTTATGCTTGTTTGCTTGACTAACAGTATGCTTATGTTCACAGTGGCTGATTTTGCCGATTTGTTGGCTAGGTCCGAGGGTGAAACTGTGGTTCAACAGCCTAAGCTGACCCTCTCTCCCGGAGGCTTGGTGGATAGGGAACCTTCTGTAGATGCTGCTGCCATAGGTGCCTTGATAACGCCCATAATGGTAACAATAATTGTACCCTTATTCACCCTGAATTTTGCTCAAGAGAGGATATATAAGCTCATCATTATGCGGAATACGTGTTAAATGCTATGTGCATGTTTCCAGGATTGTAATTCTGCATCTATGATATTTTACCGAAGATTTGGTACTGTTTTGTCTCGTTTTGTATGTTTTATAGGGTGTACCGAATCTGGAGCATTGGAGAACGGATCTGGACCAAAAGAAGTACATTGGGCCAAGAGATTAAAGTCCAAGAAGAAGTCTGCTGAAGAAAAAGAAGAAAGTCGGCCCGGTTTACCGAGGGATAGGGCCGGTAAACCGAGGACATGTTGGACATGAAATTGACTCTACTGCCTCTACTAGGTCGGTTAGGGTTTTAGAGAGTCATAAGTCGGTCATTGTATCTATATAAGGCCGTATTAACAGATTATTGTAAAAGTTTTTATAAGCACTCAATTATATTCATATACATCATACAATTTGATGAAATAAAGTTATTCTAAGCTTTTGAGGAGTTATTTCTAGTTTTCTCCCTTTCTCTACCATCTCTAGCTTGAGTTGATCAATATAGATCTCCATTGTTGAAGGTATGAAGCTTTGAACGTTCCTTTTAGTCTTCAATATGGTAGATCTGCTAGTATTTATGTGTTTTAGTTAATCTGCATGTTTAAAGACCCCATGATTTACTTATTTTAATAGTAATTGAGCAATATAGATCCAGGAATAGGAAAAGTTGACCCCGGTAAACCGGCGGTCTCTACCGGTTTACCGAGGCAATATTTAGAAAACCTAAAACTAGGATTCACTACAGCTACGTTGATCGACATGTTTATTTAACAGTAGGTTAGATCCGGCCACTTTGCTTATTGTAATCGTAAAACTAGCATAAAATACGAATAGTGAAGTGTTAGTTTGGACATAATTTTGAATGGACCATAGGAACATGTTGATCAATGTCGACGGATGTCTAAGCGAGTTAGCGATATGAGTTAGCGCTCGATATCGGCAATTCTAGTTCTTTATGCGTATGGGCTATTACGGACCAATTAAGGAGGGTAGCTTGCGTATAGATTTTCTACTACCATTGACAGAGTAGATAGGGTTAGGAGTTGCACCTGTAGCTGATAATGATAATTAAAATGAAAGCTTGCTCGATTAATTTAAGGAAATTATGTGCGGAAGTAAACGTAACGATTAACTAATCATAGTTAGTAGATCGGTGAGAAGAGGGGGAGAAATACCACATTTCTTTTATGTCTATTGTTGGTCTATGACCGGCTCTATGTTGCTTCTTAATTAGGTTAGAATCGTTTATACTTATAGTTGCATTGTCTCTGTGGGATCGACCTTGACTCACATTTACTAAACATTGATGTACCTAGTATTCTTGCTAGTAATATCGACGTTAGTGACTTACACGCGATCAAGATTTTTGGCGCCGTTGCCGGGGACAATGGCTAATTTTAAATATAAACATTTTAATTCTGATTAAGAAGTTGTTTTTATTTTATTTTATATTATTTTGAGTCTTGAGTCGTTCTGGATCAAACTTGTACCTGTTAATCTGCCAGGAAAAGAATTTTTAGGCCCGGTTTACCGAGACCCAAAAAAAATCGAATTCTGACACCCTTAGTTTTTATGTGTTATTCCCTGTTGATTTTAGTTAGTAGGTCAGCAACAGGAAGTGGAAGTTGCTAACCTTTTCTTTGTTTTATTTTGTTTTTTTGCAAGAAGATCAAAACACTTCAGAGATTTGATCAAATCGGAGTTGAAAAAGAGCAAACAAGTCAAGCAGTATGCCTAGGACAATATTGAACGTCACACCAATTTCCATGTACCCTGGATCAGAAGCCAGATAGCATTATGAAGCTATCAAGAAGTGGTTGGAAAAAGAGAAGGAAGCAATCAAGCAAGAGCCTGAAGAGAACTTAAAGGAGTATAGCACGTATCGTCTAGGTGAGTTCCCTATCGAGTTAATTGACATATCATCTTTGGATTATGATTCTGATGATCCTGACACGATGTTTTCTGAGCCTAAGGATTACCCAGACTCAGACAACGTGGTGAAGTTAGGAGACCCTGGCACGTTCCGACTCCCAATTTCTATTAATGGTATATCAGTAGGATTAGGTCTCTGTGACTCTAGCTCGAGTTGCAACATTCTACCTTTTTCCCTCTGCCAGAAGATTAAGCTTCCAGTCGTTATGAATCAAACTCGAACCATGACTTTCATCGATAGAACTAGATATATGTATACCGGTCTACTTAGGAAGTGCACGATTAAGGCAGGAGTGTTCACTTTTCCAATTCATTTCACGGTTATAGACGTACCAGAGAACCCAAGTGCCCCAGTTTTCTTAGGAAGACCTTTCTTAGCGACAAGCAGAGCAGTCATGGATTTTGATAATAAGGAGATCACTTTGAGGTTGAATAATGATGCAGTATCTTTCAAAATCATAGAGCCTCTGGATAATAGGCCGGAAAGTTGCAAGATGACGTATGCTTCAGGAAAGGTGGAAATAAAGGCGATAGAGAATGAAGGGCATAAGCATCGAGAGGTTGTAGTAGAAACTGTTGAGCAGGAATTCATGAGATTAATCCTAAGAAAGAGATAAAATAAGGACCACAACAAGGCGCTCACGGAAGCTAGTCCTTCCGTTCTGCGTAGTCAACGATGTGAGCTTAAATTAGGAATGTGGAATCTTTGGATCTAAAGTCTAAATCTCGACATAGAGGCAGACCGAGTACGCAGGCTAAGAAAGAAAGGAGTACTAGGAAGAGAGCTCAAAAAGGTTCTATAAAGGTATTTGTCACATGTGTAAAAGCCCATACGGAAGAGAGATCAAAAAGGTTGATATAACTGAATTTGTTGTAGCGGAATATATTTAGTTTAAGCCTTATTACTTGTTGTTAAAAGAATAATACAAAGTATTGGATACTCAGTAGTGTAAGGGTGTGATTCAATTTCTAGTTTCAATAGGTTGATTGTGATCAGTATACTAAATGCAGAAAGTAAGTAGGCTAATTTTATAGTGGTTCTAGGTGGTGTAATCCTGTCAGTCCACTCTTCTCCTGTGATGTTGGAGGAAATTCACTAGAGATCTTTGAGGTTGCAGTTACAAAAATCCCTAAACTGTCTGTCCTTCACCAATAACTACGGCTTCACAAACTGAACACTTAAAACAGGTAGGATTGCTGCTCCAAAGTATTCCACTGGTCCTTGAAGGGTAGGATTGCCTCTTCACCAGCAAATATCTGAAGTATAATAGCCTACTGATGTACACATCTTTCAGCAGGTTTAAGTCTGTTGTGTCTTAATAACACATCAGCTAACTTCTTCTCATCTAACTTTTTATTGTGAAGTTAGAGTACACCATTTGGAACATAACTAAGTTCCAATCACCACTTAACATATGGAACTTAGACCTTGTACACAAGGTATATGTAATCAGTTTAGGTAATCACAGACTTCCCTAAATTCTGATTCCATATCCTTGACTTTAAATACTAAGTTTGATCCCTTAGTCTTCAATAACTGAGTTTGTACCCTCAGCCTTCAGTCTTCAGCAGGTTCTTTGACACTCTACTGACCTAGTTACCCTACTGATCTAGACAGGTCTGCTGATAAAGTCAGCTGACCTAATTACATTGCTTGTGTGATCAAACCTAAACAAAGATCAAACTCTAATAAACATATACATTTGATCTAGACATCTTTTTGACTTTGCTCTATAACAGCTAGTCTGGCACTCATCATTAAAACTTAAAATATGTCCAACAATTTCCCCCTTTTTAGTGATTATGCCAATACCCTCCTTACAACAAAGCAAAAAGAATAAAACACAGACATAACAAATTCAATCATTTTTCATTAAAAATATTTGTTCAAAACCATTACAAACTAGGATCAGCAAAATGGAATAAACAGTGTAAGTGTACTGATCTAGTTTATGTTCATGTTTCTATCCTGCTCTTGTTTCTCTTGGAACTCCCTGATTTCCCTTACTATGTCTAGCATCCATTGATTTTCTTTTGTAGAGAAATCAATCCATGTGTGTAGCTATTTCCACCATTTCCATGCTTCTGGTAGGGCTAATCTTATTGCATGAACACTAAATCCTTGTCCCATGTAGAAATGTTTAAACTCATCTAGTGAATCCCTTGCTGATTGAACTCTCAATCTTTGACCTCTTCCACCTCTGCCTCCTCTTCCACCTATAAAAGAAGCTCTCAGTGACTTGACCCTTATTTCCCAAAATTTAAATCCCAAAAAGGAGTTGAGCCTTCCTGAAATCCTATGTCTTGATAGGGTCTCTTCTTTCCATAATATGTATTCCTTCAGGAGGTCATCAGTCATCTAAATCCTGCCGGGTGTAGGTTTCCTGAACTCATTTATCTCATCCTCCCACTTCTTCCTTGCAAAAATCCTTGCAGCTTCCTTTGCTTCTGCTGTAAGGCCCTCTTCCCCCTTATTGACATCATCAACAAACTGGGACAATAGACCATGAACACTTTCTTGTGTAATCACTAAATTTGCAAGTTGACCTTCATTATCTCAGTTCTTGTGTCAACTGCAGTGATCCTTCCTTCAATAGTTTGTTCCAGCAGATTGATCCTCTTAGTTATCTTAGGATCAATGACAGTAGGTTAAGGTGTCTCAACAGGTTGTGGTGCCACAGCAGGCCTGGGTACCTCAACAAGCTTGTCCAACTTTTGGTGTATTGAGGCAAGCTGTTCATTCAAATGCTTATCTTTGCTTTCTGTATTGGTCCTTGTACCTTTTACATCTCTTAAAAGATCATTTTTAGCAAATTGAGCAGTTGTAATGTTGGAATCAACTGTCTTAGTAGTTCTTCCTCTATTTTCTACAAGATTCACCAAATCTTCAAATCTCTATTCTTGTCTACCCAGTTGAGTCCTTAGCTGTGCAATATCAGTCCTTACAGCTCTCAACTATTCGAAAACATGTGTTGGTATTGCACCAGCCATACCTCCAGCCATTTGTCCAGCAAAATCATCAGCAGGCTCTTGAACATTATAGTTTGCCCTTGGTATACTGACAACCATGGCTCTTGTCCTGTCCCAATCAGTAGGTTTAGGACCCTCCACAATAACATCTCCAAAAATTTCTTCCAAAATAAGATCTTGCACGTTGAGTTTCCAAAACATGCGCCTCCTCAAGAATTGGTACATGTGCCTGTTGAAGCTCATCAACAACCTATTCTTCCTCAGGCATTTGGAACTCCTCATCAATAAAGTCATAGTCCAACATCTTTTCATCCTCATTAACATCAGTTTGCTGACTATCTTTACCTCCAGTAGCCTTAACTTCAGTAGCCTGCACTGCAATAACAGGTTCTTCAGCAACCTGTTCTACAACAATCTCTTCAGAATGTGCAGGGGATTCCTCCAATCCCATCAATAGTTCCAACCTTTTTCCTAACACTGTTTGTTCCTCAGTAATTAGGATCTTCTGTTCCGACCTATATTCATGTGTTGTTTGTAACTCAGCAACCTGAACCACCTTTTCAACAAAAAATGAGTAAATATAGCCAGATTTTCCTCTAAGACTCCTCTAGCATCAGCAACCTTCTGTAATTGATCTGCAACTTGAGATAAGGTTTCCTAAGTGTCAAACCACTCCTGATACTGAGCTGAGTCCTCTGAACTTGTAACAGCTTCTTCAAACATAACAATATCAAAATAGTATATATTATGGCCTCTTCTAGGGATGTTGCTAAAGCAAGTTGTATTTCCAAATCTTCATTGAAAACAGTTCCTAGCTCTTCATTTAGCATGTTAGTCTATTGATCCTCAGAATTTTCATCAGACACCACAACCATTAAGGTGTCAGACATAATGCTCAGCCTATTATCTCTAAGAGCTATTCCAGTATTGATTTGAGCTTCCAGATCATTCATAGTCATATTCTCTAGATCTTCATCTAAATGATTAGTGTGCTAGCCCTCAGCAGACTTGCCAACATTAGCAGAGTGATCTGCAGTTGTAACTTTAGATCCCTATCCTACATTCTCAGTTGGTCTTTCCAATGGAGTACCACCAGGTTGGCCAGGAAATGAAGGGTGATCATCATCAGAATCAGAAGATGATGAGTCATATTGTCAGGTGCATATTGTGGTTCTCTAAACAAAATGCTTCCTCTTTTCTTTTCCCTTTCAATAATATCCAGTAGCCTCACTTGTAGTTCAGGTGTATCAATTAATCCAAGCAGGCTCTCTACTCCCAACTTGTTGTATGACATTCTTCAAAATCAATCATTGGTTCTGCATCTGGTTTTTGCCTTTTATAGAAGCCAAACTTCCAAGCAAAGTAATCTTCAAATTTCTTGAAGTTGGGATCTACCTTTTCTTTCTTAGATTTCTTTTCTTTTCTTTCAAAAGGCATTGTGGGCCTTCTTGGAGCAGATTGCTCAGCTTTTTGTCCCCCAAATGCTTCAACAAGGTGAGTCAATGTATCTATAGAGAATACAAATAGGTCAGTAGGTTTATCAGGTTGTACATTTGTCCCTACTACCTCCAACTGTTCCACACTAGGTCCCCCTGACTTATATGCACATCAGCAGGGTTTGTAGCAGTGTGTTCTTCCCCCTGAGTTGTAGCATCTACAGCATGGTCTTGAACAGGTTTAACAACTTCCACAGCAGGCTCAGGTACAGCAGTATGATGTGGTTCTTCAATATGTTGCTCAACAACAACATCAGCATCCTCAGTAGGCTCAACAACCTCTTCTTCAACTTCCCTTTGGTCCTCCACGGCCCTTAACTCTTTGCCTTTACCAAAAAATCTCTTCTTTACAACCTGTTTCCTTCTTTTTGCAGGTTGCTCCTCAGTTTCAGCAGCTCTTCTTTTTCTTCTATCTTCTTTTTGTTGTTCTTTCAAAATCTCAGCAGCACTTTTCTTTGTAGCTTCAGTAGGCTCAGTAGCCTCAACTTCAACTGGAACTCCAGTAGATTCACCAGTGTCTATTGGATGCTGCTTTGTCTTTTTAGGCTTTAAAAGCTCAGTGATCTTTCTTGTATCACCAACCTTTCTTTTCTCAGTAGCCTTCTTAGGTGCAGCAGGTTGTGTAACTTGCTTAGCCGGCCCACCACCATCATTATCATCTCCATCATTATCACTTTCAGTCGCCTCATCATCATCCAAACCAGGAATAGGATCATTTATTTCTAGTTTATAGCTAGACTTGTTGATCTTTGCAGGTGCAACATCAGCAAACTTCAAGTGAGTCAACATGGCCTGAATCATCAAACCCAAGTGCTTTGTCTTGGACTTCCTTGTTCCATCTCTATCACTACCGTGTTCATATCCCCTGGATATGGCCTAGTGATGAAGGCATGGGTGTGTAAAAGCAGCCTAGACCATAAGCTGGAGGTCAGCGGTTCGATTCCCGTAAAGGGGTTGATTTCCGATTGATAACACCCTTCAGTGCAGTGGTTGTAAAGGCGGCCCATGTTGGAGCTACTAAGTTACCTGATTAACATCTTCCCACATTCCTGTGGGATCGGGGGTGGGGGGACCCTTAATGTTGGGGTTCAACATTTTTTTTATCACTACCGTGTTCATATATTGAACAAAAAATTTGGCCCAATCAAACTTCATGCTTTTGCATATGATTATCAGCATGTCTAACTTAGGTCCTAAGAGAGCATCAAAACTTCCACTAAATCCAAAAATGTTCTTTGCAATTACCTTGCTCAGTAGATTGTACTCCAATTTGATATGCTTCACATTTATACTCAGTGATGATGTTATAGACTTGCTTGTCTTGATTGAATCAACAATGTCCAGTCTTGCTAGTTGCATAAATCCTGGATTTGTAGGAGCACCATTTCCAGGTCCAAATCCGAATACCTCCCTCAGTAGATTTGAAGTGATTTCAATCTACTGAGCATTTAAAGTGGTAGTAAATGCCTCTCTATCATCTTTTATTACAATGTTCCTCTAGAAATTAACAACATTGGTGTATAAGATGCTGTCTAATCTCAGATTTAGAACATCCTCCAGTCCTTCATATCTCATTATCCTTCTACAAATGTTGATGGCTAATTCTGTCTTGTTAGCATCAGTAAAAAAGCCTCTAACACTTTGGCTTGTTCCCATATGAACATCTCCTTTATCTGCCATCGAAGAAATTTGAGAAAGAAGAAGAAGATAGCTTGCAAATCTGTGTTCACACTGTATATTCTCAGAGAAAATCGATCAAAAACTTGTAAGTATCTTCTTTGTGTAGTTTGAATATATTAGGAAATGTAGTGGGTAGTAACTATCAGGAAAGTACTGTACACATACTGTAGCATTTAACCACGATTAAGGTTGGAATAAATGTGATGTTGCCACGTGTCCCACTAAATTATCCCATAAAGAGTTGTAACCGTTGGATATTGTAACCGCAGTTATAAAGGATAAGAATAATATCCAATTACTGTTGACTTTCATTTAAGTTTGACTGTCTTGTAACGTATACTCCAGCAGACTTGATTTTCAGCACAGTTCTCCCAGCAGCCTGCTGACAAAGATGGCTCAGCAGCCTCCTGAAAAATTACTCTGTTGATCTCTAAACACTCTAGTTTTGTCCAACTGAAAATACAAGATAAAGTTTAACACCAATGACTGATCTGTCAAGTGAGCTCACCCAACAGGACAAAGACCAATCCCCTTGGCAACTTCATTTGCTCAATTGTCCAAACATATTTAAGTACATGGAATTGTTGATACCAATGACTAGTTTGCCAAGTGAGCTCACCCAGCAGGGCAAAGACTAATCCCCTTGGTGAATTCCAGTACACTGCTGATAAAAAATATATCAGTCAACTTTTATAATGCCAAGTTCAGTTCTTAACTTAGCAAATATTTCATTATCCAATGGTTTTGTAAATATATCGGCAAGTTGATCTTCAGTAGGGATGTAAGGAACCACCACATCTTTCTTCTCCACATGATCTCTTATAAAATGATGTCTCACATCAATGTGCTTGGTTCTTGAGTGCAAAATAGGATTTTCAGTGATTGAAATTGCACTTCTGTTGTCACACATTATAGGAATTTCTCTTTCTTTAATGCCATAATCCCTTAATTGTTGTCTTAACCATAGTATTTGTGCACAGCAGCTTCCAGCAGGAATATATTCAGCTTCACCAGTGGAAGTTGATATTGAATTTTGTTTCTTGTTGAACCAGGAAACAAGTCTATTTCCCATTAACTGACAGGTTCCTGTGGTGCTTTTTCTATCAATCTTTCATCCTGCATAATCAGAATCTGAGTAGGATATAACTTTGAAGCTTCCATATTTTGAATACCATATCCCTACTCCCAAAGTCTCTTTTAGATACTTGAGAATCCTTTTGACTACAGCTAGTGATTTTCCTTTGGTTTACATTGAAATCTTGCACAAACACCTACAACAAAGGATATATCAGGTCTGCTGGCAGTGAGGTACAACAGACTTCCTATCATCCTTCTGTATAAAGTCTTATCAACATCTTTGCCTTCTTTATCTTCATCCAATCTGATGTTAGTACTCATAGGAGTTGATACCTTGGTGCAGTTTTCCATACCAAACTTCTTTAGCAACTCCTTGGTATATTTAGTTTGATGAATGTAGATTTCATCTTTCATTTCTTTGACTTGTAATCCCTAGAAGTAGTTCATCTCTCCCATCATACTTATTAGGAACTTGCTTTTCATGAGATTAGAAAATTTTCACATAGCAATTCATTTTCAGAACCAAAAATTATGTCATCAACATAAATCTGTACCAGTAGAGTGCTGTCCTCCTTATTGTTTCTGAAAAGAGTCTTGTCAATGGTACCTTTGGTAAAACCATTGTCCACCAAGAATTGAGATAGGGTTTCATACCATGCTCTTGGAGCTTGTTTCAATCCATAAAGTGCCTTGTTGAGTCTGTACACTTTATGTTCTTGTTCTTTAACTTCAAAACCAGGAGGTTGCTGAACATAAACCTCTTCTTCCAGAATGCCATTCAAGAATGCACTTTTGACATCCATCTTGTATACTTTGAAGTTTTTATAAGCAGCATATGCCAAAAATAGTCTTATAGCTTCCAATCTTGCAACTGGGGCATATGTTTCATCAAAATCTATTCCTACAGTTTGAGAATAGCCTTTTGCCACTAGTATGGCCTTGTTCCTTACAATGGTACCAAATTCATCAAATTTATTTCTGTATACCCATTTAGTTCCAATTATATTTGCTTGACTAGGCCTTTCCACTTGTGTCCAAACTTGGTTTCTTTCAAACTCATTCAATTATTGTTGCATAGCAATTATCTAATCTGGATTAGATATTGCTTCTTCAAAAACTTTAGGCTACATTTGAGATAGAAAACAAGTAAACATTGCTTCCAATTGTCTTCTAGTCCTTACACCTTGTTTTATGTTGCCAATTACTTGTTCAGCAGGGTGGTCCTTCAACCATTGTAAATCTTGATTTGTTTGATTTACATGAGCTTCATCTTCAGTAGGCTCTGCTGTTGCTTCAGCAGGGAGTTCAGTAGATCCTTGAACTGCATATGTTGTTGCATCAGTAGTGTTACAAGTAGGTTCTTCAGCAGAGGCAGAGTCAGAAACTTTAAAGTCATTTATCTTTTCCAAAACATTAACAAATTCTGGATCAGTAACTTGGAGATTTTCAGTAGGTTCTGAAACTTCATCTTCCATTCCAGTGAACTTTGGTTCATCAAATACAACATGTATTGATTCTTCACGATTCAATGTTCCTTTGTTCAGTAACCCAAATGCCTTGGTGATTGAAGAATATCCCAAGAAGATTCTTTATCTGATTTTGGTTGGAATGTCTTCAATTGCTCCTTATGATTTAAAATAAAACACTTGCTTCCAAATGGATGAAAATAAGATATATTTGGTTTTCTTCCATTCCATATCTCATAAGGTGTCTTCAATAGATTCTTGTTAACTGAGGTCCTATTTTGTGTATAGCATGCTGTATTGATTGCTTCAGCCCAATACCTTTCAGGTAGTAATGCTTCACAAATCATAGTCCTCCCTGCTTCTTCCAAGGTCCTGTTTCTTCTCTCAGCAACCCTATTTTTCTGAGGTGTACCAGCAGCTGCTAATTGATGCAGCACACCATTTTGTTCACAATATTCTCTTATGACTTTATTGAGAAACTCAGTACCCTTGTCTGATCTGATTTTCACTACTGTCAAACTTTTCACATTTTGCAATCCCTTCAAAAGTTTAGGCATCTTTTGAAGTGTTTCACTTTTCTTGTTCATAAATATTACCCAAGTGTATCTTGAATAATCATCCACAACCACCAGAGTGTATTTCTTTCCTGTTACACTTATTGGTATTACTGGTCCAAATAGATCCATATGCATCAGCTCCAAAACTCTTTTAGTTGATTGTCTCGGATTTTATCTAATGAAAAACAAACAAGTAATAAAATAATCCGGTTTACCCCAAGTGCAGGGATCGTAGTATAGTAGTTACAACCGGAGTCGAATCACAGGGAATCGAGGTTGGTCTAGTTCTTAATTTCTCTAAAGTTGTCACGAAAAATAAAACAAAACAGAACTAAAAAAACGAAAACAATAAGCTTGACAGAGGATCTAGAATCCAAAGCCAGGAAAGATAGTTACGAGCCAAACTAATGAAAATAATTCTATTCTAAAAAGATAATAAAATTACTAAGATGATAACAAATAAATTGAAAACGAACAAGCAATGATCTACCGATCTCACAACCCTCAACTTCCTCTCTAGATTGTTTAGTGAAGATTTAATGAAGATTGTGGTTCACCTATCAAAAGTATGAATTTCTAATCTCTTAGATAATTTGCCTACTAATCTCTCATCTCTCGATCTTAAAGATTAACGCTTTCATAACAAAGGTGTAAGATTTCTCAATCTAGCAGCCTAGAAATTAACCTAACAACTCTCGTTATTTTTAGGTTAAAAATCTAATCTTTACTACGGTGATCTAAGTCTAACAACGGTTCTCATCAAACGTTAAACATCAAACATGCAACAATCCATCGATATAATTGCATAAAAACAAATTAAACATAATAAAGATACAAACTTTGAATTAAAACTCACAAACAATCCCAAAGAAGAAATCAAGATGTTGCAGAGATGGCTTCACAAAGCTCGTTCAAATCGCCTAGCCTCTATTCATCGTTGGTATATAAATAAAAAGTAGATGAAAAGATGTTTATGGGGACAGAAAAATGCAGCAAAGGCACCCCCAAAGGGGCCTGGGGCGGCCAGGGATCGAATTCTCCTCTTTAGGGTTTAGAAAACGCGTCTATAAATAGGTTTTTAAGTCGGTCCTTGCAATGTCGGCAGCTGGACGCCCGTTCAAGGGGTTGAATGCCCGTCCATCTTGCTGGAAATCTTCGAGTCGGGCCGAGCTTGATCAGACGCCCGTCCTATGCATTTTCGAACGCTTGTCCACTGAAATACATCGATACCCTGAATTGAATTACTCCTCTGGACGCCCGTCCATTCCCTCAGACGTCCGTCCATATTGGACGGGGACAAACGCTCGTTCAGTTTGCATAAATCTCTTCATTCCATCTTCAACTCGCATCTTTCCCTTTCCATTTAATCTTTAGTTGGAAATATTTTTAGCTTCCTCCATAACATGCAAGCGTACATACAAGACGATAGAAATGTGCAAAATGTAATACCGTATAGACAACTAGAAAATCACTAATAAAACCATGTAATAAGCTCGAGTTTGCACTTAAATCATTTCTATACGCATTCTTCCAATATT
Organism: Gentiana dahurica var. dahurica; assembly: GCA_024500145.1. NCBI lineage: Eukaryota > Viridiplantae > Streptophyta > Magnoliopsida > Gentianales > Gentianaceae > Gentiana > Gentiana dahurica. The sequence goes on from CM044908.1 coordinate 30,254,675, forward strand.
TCACTTAAACACTTACTTTTCTATAAAAAGTAATAAAACACAAAGTAAATTGCTATGGAATAAAGTCATATAAATCGTAAAAATCACCGTTAACAACTCCCCCACACTTATCTCTTGCTCGTCCCGAGCAAGACAAAACAAGAAAACATAGGCTTACTCATGCAATGAACCACATAAAGTCCCATATATCAAATCACAACCGGTCGACTAGCATCAAAAACATACATCCCATGTAATAAACGATTTCTCGAATGTGTAGTGTGTGCAAAGCCTTCTTCAATTTCCACCGATTCCACACTTGACAATTAAATTCAAGCTAACCAACAAATACCCATTTAAGACAGATAATGAATTACCCTGACTATACATACGCCCTACAAAACTACTCACGTCATGACTAGAGTAATACATGTGTTTTCAAAATCTTTTCAGTTGTACCCAGAGGATATTCCATACAACATATACCTTGGCCTATACTGGGGATAAGGTAGGCGATAACTAAGTCTTTCACTTATTCATACCAAATTCCTTATGTAAGTTGATTTAATTATCCTTCACATATAAACGCACATCAGAATGAGCTCTTGCCCGTCATAGCAGAATAGGACATTCGGGATATACCCTACCTTACTCAAATCATAAGGCAGCTTCTTCTGACTGTCGTGAGCTTTTGGTCATCATAGTGGTATAGGACATTCGAGATACGCCCTACCTCACTCCAATCATCGACCAGCTTCCGACACACCCAATTTCAATTTTTAAAACAACTTTTCCAAAGCACAGTAGTTACGTTTCACTTATCACATTCAGGCTTCGGTATATTCACGATACTTCCTACTTCAATTCCAACTACGCACATATTACAATTTCCATGACATTAGCACGAAGCAAACGGTCTGATAACCAGAATCAAACATCATCGGTTTAAATGGGTACAGTTTCCTAAGTTCAGCTCGTCATCGAAGAGGCTTACGTGAAAAGAATTCGAGTAAAGGCTTATTTATCAAAGGTCTATGCTAAAATACTAGTCAACTGAGCACAAGTATGGGAATATAACAAGTAAGTAAGCCAAAATAAACTCATGCTCGGGACGGATGTTTTTTTTTTAAAATTTGAAATTTTCTTGAAATTTTAAAGAATGGTGGTAAGCATAATAAATTAAGCACATTTTGTAGGTACAAACAACCAATCCCTTACTCCCCCACACTTAAATAACAACATGTCCTCATGTTGTGCAGAATAAGAAAAAATTAGCTGATTGTAGTTCGAATTTGGCAATTCTGGAAGTGGTCGCGAGTCAGATCCAGAAAAGCTTGAAGAAATCAGTAGACTGTGGACCATCCACCGGAAAACTGACATCGTTTAAAAGCTCACAATTGCTATCGAAAATATCCTGCACACTTGAAAAACAAAACAAAACGTACCTCGGGGATAGGGGCACAAAAGATGATAGACAAGGCAATATCATGGAACAAAGCATAAGCAATGCAAAAAAAATTGATAATAACCGAATCTATGTGAAAAGTAGTGCACAAATGTAACATCGGCAGGAGGAAGGAAACACATTTATTTTTCAAATTACGAAAATGCAAGTTACCTAACCACAGAAACCGACACCAAAACCCAAGACAAAACAAAACAAAACAAAACTACTACAACGAGAAGAAAACTATCTTTCGTTATTTATTCAACACAAACAAAACTATACTAAAATAATAATAGCAAAAACTTTTCTTAATATTGGGTTGCCTCCCAACAAGCGCCTCTCTTTAGTGTCTTTGGCTAGACACACTTAGCTCACTATCCATTATCAAACGGATACGTCCTTCTCGCATGGTTCTTCAACGAATATTCAACATACGAGCCATCCAACTCACCTTCATAGGAAGTTAATGGAACCATGGCTCGAAGGACCTTTATGAAGTATCTTCCCTATAAAAGAAGAACGGGATTAAGGGGTTCCACCTCCCAGTTCATGACATAGTGATCAAGTGGGAAGATCACTTCCTTTACGCTCACTCGCTCGTCCACAATCACCTCAACACTTATTGGCCTCAACGGCTCCTCAAATGCGACTTCCTCGGGGTGAATTATCTCTAATTTAGGCACATCGTCCTCTATGTTCTCCAACACCGGGTATATTTCTTCACCTTCTTGGTGATTAACATCTTCAACCATCTCTGATGTCGGATCCATCATAGGACAGCCGTCTTCATCATCACACCATGCAGGAGGGAAGGAAGTTTCTAACCTCTGTAACTTAAGCCGATCCATATCAGTCTCCAGCTCATCAATCGTCCCTTGTTGCCAATTGCTTTGCTCTTGACCCAACGGAGAACAAGGATAGTTACTACTCCCACCATTGTATGCTGGTGCATAGTTGGGGCTATACTGGACTTGATTCTCATAACTTGCACCATAATTGTAAGTATCTTCTCCATCATAGGGGAGTGCGGGACTTAGGTCAATGCCTTGGTCTTGAGCCATTTGCCCGATCCGTCTCCCAATATCCGCAAGCCTACCAAAAAGGAGTTGGATAGTAATGTTCTGCTCCTCCAATTTAGCTTCAAGATTACTATAGTGAGAGGGGTCTTGAGAGTTATGAAAGTGGTGTAGAAAAGTTTGGCCAGACCAACTTTGATTTTGATTGGAAAAATTGATATCTTGGTCCTGACTGAAGTTCGGGTTTTGATAGAAATTCCAAGTCTGATTGACCCTGATTCTGAAAATTGCTGTGGCCAGAAAACTGATTGTTAAACCTCTGATATTGCTGGCCACTGAAAACGCTCTGTCCACCCATAGGATAGAAACGAGAAGTATGTCCCACATTGTCACATAGCTGGCATATGACTGGACTGTACTGTCCCTGATTCTGGACAGCATTAACTTGATATGCAGAAGTGGGAAGAAGATGACACTGGCCAATCATATGGCCAGGTTGACAACAACTTCCACAGAACAGAAATTGAGAGTTCTGAGGAAACGACGGGGTCTGATTCATAGGATTGCACGACATTTGAAGGGCTGCCACCTGCTGTTGCAGCATGGCGATCTAATCTTGCACACTCCTAGTTGATGACAATTTTTTTTTTGAAAAGATAAAGAAACAGAAAAGCTACGGAAACATAAAAAGAAAACTACCTACGAAAAGTTAGTAACAGAAAAACAGAAAAATTAATAAAACTAGACAACTGTACCGATTCCCTGGCAACGGCGCCAAAAACTTGTCTCGGATTTTATCTAATGAAAAACAAACAAGTAATAAAATAATCCGGTTTACCCCAAGTGCAGGGATCGTAGTATAGTAGTTACAACCGGAGTCGAATCACAGGGAATCGAGGTTGGTCTAGTTCTTAATTTCTATAAAGTTGTCACGAAAAATAAAACAAAACAGAACTAAAATAACGAAAACAATAAACTGGACAGAGGATCTAGAATCCAAAGCCAGGAAAGATAGTTACGAGCCAAACTAATGAAAATAATTCTATTCTAAAAAGATAATAAAATTACTAAGATGATAACAAATAAATTGAAAACAAACAAGCAACGATCCACCGATCTCACAACCCTCAACTTCCTCTCTAGATTGTTTAGTGAAGATTTAATGAAGATTGTGGTTCACCTATCAAAAGTATGAATTTCTAATCTCTTAGATAATTCGCCTACTAATCTCTCATCTCTCGATCTTAAAGATTAACGCTTTCATAACAAAGGTGTAAGATTTCTCAATCTAGCAACCTAGAAATTAACCTAACAACTCTCGTTATTTTTAGGTTAAAAATCTAATCTTTACTACGGTGATCTAAGTCTAACAACGGTTCTCATCAAACGTTAAACATCAAACACGCAACAATCCATCGATATAATTGCATAAAAACAAATTAAACATAATAAAGATACAAACTTTGAATTAAAACTCACAAACAATCCCAATGAAGAAATCAAGATGTTGCAGAGATGGTTTCACAAAGCTCGTTCAAATCGCCTAGCCTCTATTCATCGTTGGTATATAAATAAAAAGTAGATGAAAAGATGTTTATGGGGACAGAAAAACGCAGCAAAGGCACCCCGAAAGGGGCCTGGGGCGGCCAGAGATCGAATTCTCCTCTTTAGGGTTCAGAAAACGCATCTATAAATAGGTTTTTAAGTCGGTCCTTGCTATGTCGGCGGCTGGACGCCCGTTCAAGGGGTTGAACGCTCGTCCATCTTGCTTGAAATCTTCGAGTCGGGCCGAGCTTGATCAGACGCCCGTCCTATGCATTTTCGAACGCTCGTCCACTGAAATACATCGATACCCTGAATTGAATTACTCCTCCGGACGCCCGTCCATTCCCTCAGACGTCTGTCCAGATTGGACGGGGACAAACGCTCGTTCAGTTTGCATAATTCTCTTCATTCCATCTTCAACTCGCATCTTTCCCTTTCCATTTAATCTTCAGTTGGAAATCTTTTTAGCTTCCTCCATAACATGCAAGCGTACCTACAAGATGATAGAAATGTGCAAAATGTAATACAGTATAGATAACTAGAAAATCACTAATAAAACCACGTAATAAGCTCGAGTTTGCACTTAAATCATTTCTATACGCATTCTTCCAATATTTCACTTAAACTTACTTTTCTATAAAAAGTAATAAAACACAAAGGAAATTGCTACGGAATAAAGTCATATAAATCGTAAAAATCACTGTTAACATTGATTGTTTAGTCTTTGACTTGAAGCATGACTTTGTTTGTTTACCTTGCTGACATGCATCACATATAGTATTCTTTTTGAATGTGATCTCAGGTAAACTAATCACCAACTTCTTTTTCACTAATTGATTTATATCATCAAAGTTAAGATGATTCAACTTCTTATGCCACAACCAATTTAGTTCTGACTTGGTATGCAAAATCAGGCATGTTTCTGGAATAGCAGTAGACCAATCCACAACATACATGTTTTGTTGTATTCTTCCAGCCAACACAATTTGTTCACTCTTTCACTAATGACAATACAGTTGCCTTTGTCAAAGGTGACCTTGTAACCCATGTCACAAAATTGTCCAGTGATCAGTAGGTTGTAGTCCAGTCCTTCCACAAATACAACATTTCTGATAGTTAATCCATTCCTCACCAGTGTTCCATATCCTCTTGTATATCCTGGTGTGTTCTTATTGCCATAATTCACTCTTGGACCATCCTTTGCACCATAATTTGACAAATAGTGCTTATTCTTTGTCATATGTCTGGAACATCCACTGTCAAAGTACCAGACACCCTACAAATCAAATTTAATGTGTTTTAGGTACCTAAAACTGTTTGGGTCCATAGTGATCAGTGGTAAGCATGACCCTTGGCAAATTTCCATAAGGTCTTCTTTGAAAAGCATTACACTTTGTTCATATATGTATCCTACATTTCCATAAAATCTAACATTTGGTTGTGTAGGATTCACATATGCTTTCTGTCCTTTTGGTACATAATGCTGTTTGAAGTGATTTCTATTGTTAGAAGCACTAGTATAACCATAGGTTTGCTGTCTGTTAGGAACAACCCTGTAGTATGAAATCTGTTGAGGTCACTGTTGAGGTCTTGGATAAGTCCTCTGCTGAGTCCTCTGTTGATTCCATTGATGAGGTTTTACCTTAGTATTATGGTTATGACCATTGTTTTTAGCAGTAGGGGTAGGAATATTCCAATCATCATCAGTAGGGAACAATCTACCTTTCCCCCTGAGATAAGTATCCCTAGAATGATTAACATTTTTAGGTTTAGGATTCTTATGCTTGGAATATTTCTGATTTTTGCCTTTTTGTGGTCCAACAGACTTAGCAGCAGGTCTGCTATCAGCAGGTCTAGAAGGTCCAGCAGTCCTACCCTTGGATTTACCCTTTTTGTTAGGTACTGTTGACCTTTTAGGCTTCTAATTTTGCTTGTTTGAAGTCTTCTCAGTATGCTTTATTGCCTCAACAACCCTTTTGGGAGTTGGATCTTATGCAGGCACAAACTTAGGACCAATTCTGGTACTAGGTTCAGTAATTTTGCTGGATCCACCTTTTGTAGATTGTTGAGTTCCAAATCCAAGGCTTGTTCTATCACCATAAGGCTTTCCAGATTTGAAGGCAATGGTGGAACTAGATTGTTCAGCAGATTCAGCAGCCACTGAATGTACAGTAGACTTATGTTGATTCTGTTCATAATCTTTTTCCTTTCCTTTGAGAGTTCTCAATTCAGCTTTTAACCTTTCAATTTTTGCTTGAAGAGCTTTTTTTTCAGCCTTCACAATCTCATTACCAGACTGTATTTTTGTCAGTTGATTAAGGATAGCATCCAAAGTTTCTTCATTGTCATAATTTTTAGGATTTGAACCACAAGTTGGTTCACAATCACTTTCAGCAGGAGTCTTTATAGATACAGAGTTGTATACCTGCTCAGTCTCATCCATATTTCCAATCAATGCATGATCATCCATATCAGCAACAAGTGCAGTATCATCAGATTCATTTCCTTTTCGGATTCAACTTCAAAGCTTGATTCATCATCAACAACCATTGCTTTCTTGCAAGATCTTCTATGCTGATTCTTGTTCTTTAGTAGGTCTGGACAATCAAGTCTGAAATGTCCAGGTTTCTTGCAGTTGAAGCACAGATAATCAGGTTCCTTTTTCTTTTTCAATTCAGGACAGTCAGGTTTGAAGTGTCATGGTTTCTTGCAATGAAAACACAAATAATCCTTATCTTTCTTGGATTCTTTCATTTTCTTTTCACTTGATTTCTTTGTGAAATTCCTTAGAGAACCCCTTCATGTTTTAGTAATTCTGATCTTATTGCTCAGTAGGGTAATTTGCTCTTGCATCTCATCCAGTAGATCATCTTGACCACATGATGATTCTTCTTTATGTGCAGCAGCAAATGCAGTAGTCTTTGGTTCTTCCTTTTTAGTTTCAGGAACAAGTTTCTTACTGAATTCATATGCCTTGAGATCTGAAAACAATTTGAAGGTGTCTTCTTCATGTAGACTCCTGGACTCTTCTATGGCAGTAACCTTCATCTCTCAAACCTCCTTTGCGGGTAGGGCTTCTAAGATTATTGTATTGATCTCTTCTTTTGTATAGATTACATTCAGCAGGGTGAGTTCATCAATGATAGCATTGAATCTTGACTCTATTTGCTCAATGGTTTCATTTGATTTCATTTGAAATCTTGGAACTTTATTTTGGCTACACTGACTTTGTTTTTCTTTATAACATCAGTGCCTTCACAGATAAGTTGTAATTTTTCCCAAAGTTCCTTTGAAGTTTTGCAATCCTTCACTTTCATGTACATATTTCTATCCAAGGTTCTGTATATGATATCAATAGCAATATTTTTGAGGTTTGCTCTTTTTCTATCTTCAGCACCCCACTCTTTTTTTGGCTTTGGAACATACTGAGTTTCATTGCCCACAATTATGGCCTTAGTGATCTCTAGTGGTCCATCAGTCTGCACATCCATCATCTCATTATGTGTTGCAGCTAGATAAGCCTGCATACGACGTTTATACTCATCAAAACAATCTAAGGAACACTGATTGAGGCTAAATTCACCCTTCAAAAACAATTTATAAAAGACTCGAAACCGAGGGCAAACTAACTCTCTAACCGGCAGTGTACCGGGTTGATTGCTAGAATAGCTACAGGAGTACGAGGTCGAACCCAAGGGGAAAGTGTTTGTGAGTACCAAAGCGAACGTGTTACTTAGTCTAGGTGAACAATTTTTTTAAAGTGCTTGTATACTACAACGACACTAAAGTGATTCTTACTAACAAGTCTAGAGATAAAAAGAAAGAAAGAAGATTAAACTACTAGCTTTTACAGATAGATTTAGGGACATAGCCAAACCATGATCAAAATAGCTAGTTTCAACCCCAAGGATAGACAAAACCGGGAGTGTGCATTGAACAAACAAACTCTTACATTCAATTTCACGGGTGTGTGCTCCTAATTCCTGTGCTAAGATCTGAACAACTCTCTCCCAACACCTTATGCCATGTTAACCACCCTTCCCTTAAGAAGATTCACTAACAAGACATGTTATGCACTAAAGCCGCTTAAACGTTAAAATGAGTAACCTCGCATTGGGCTCGGGCTTAACAACTAAGCCGAGTCTACGCCGCGATCATAGAACCCCTTTTCCCACATCTCCCTATCTGAACAACTCTTTATATTGATGTGTGTGACTTTGACCTAGGTAGCCAATCTAGCCCAAAAATATTCAAATAAGTTCTAAGACATGAAACAAGCAAGATTAAACAATAAAAAGCACTACACACTCCCAATTTCATCACCCAAAGGGTGATTTCACCAAATTTCACATGATTCGACTATGTTAAGTTTAGCTACACATTATAAAGCATGAAATAACAATCAAGGAAGAGATTAAAGCCATAAAACAAGAAAATAAGTGAAATTGATTACCGAGAACGTAGAAATTCGAATTTACATCAAGCTCCTTCCACACACATGTCATTTGGGAAGAAGAAGATGAACCAAAAGCTATGCAAAATCCAAGATTCTTCAACTAAAACTAAGCTAGACTATCATTAAACTAAGTAAACTTGAAGTAGAAATGAGTCTAAAGAGCCAAAAGGGAAGATTTCGAGCTAAGCTAAGAGTTAGGGTTCTTCGAGAGGCGACCTCCCTCGAAAAAACTGTGTAGAAATGTATATATAGGTGGGAAAAATTTGTAGAAAATGACCCCAAATGCGCGTTTGGAGGTCCCCAAACGCGCGTTTCAGCCCCTAACTCTCTGTACAAAAAAAACAGTTTGAAACGCGCGTTTGAAATGTTCAAACGCGCGTTTGAGACGTTACTGTTTTCTGGCTGCAGTAAAACCATGATATCTTCTCGTCTAGGACTCCGATTTGAGTGATTCAAAATGCGTTGGAAATGTCTTTCAATTATCTACAACTTTTATGAAGAGACCATGACCAGAAAATGCCTCCATAATAAGTCAAATTGCTTCTGAACTGAACGTAGCGTGAAGATACCAACTATTTTTCTTCCTTTTCTTCATTTTTCTTCTTCCTTGGCTCATTCTTGCACCTTGATCATACTTCTCATCATAAATCTTCTCCTTCCGAGTTCTCGTGACACCTAGACCCTACAATCTCATGAACGAACAAGACATACAAACGATTCCAGAGGGTAAAAGTGCTCGGGAATGGGTTAATATCACTAAAAAGAGGTAGTAAACCATCAAAGCGACGAATTTACTCCCCGTGCTATAAACTCATGATATTACCCGAAAACGGTCTAAAAACACCGAGAATGTGCTAAAAGTGGGATAAACGGGGGTGGAAAATGCACCGGAATCACGTAAAGTTGACTCCCATCAAACACATCAACATAGTTCTAGCTTACTGGTTATTATCCATGATGCAAAGCTTTGAAAATCAGAAACTTGAAAAAGTTTTCAAAGTATTTTCCACAAGCACAACAAGTAGGATTACTTCAGAACAGAAGCACTGCTTCGATACCAATTGTTGGTCCCTTGAAAAGGCATTGGTTAAGTTTGGAGGGGGGGGGGGTGAATTAACTTGACACTTAAAACTTTTGGAGTTAACAAACTCAGCGATGTTAGTAACCTGCTGACTGATCAGTAGTCTGCTGACCACTCAGTAGTCTGCTGACTGTTGATATAACTGCATTTGTTGCAGCGGAATATATTTAGTTTAAGCCTTATTACTTGTTGTTAAAAGAATTATACTAAGTATTGGATACTCAGTAGTGTAAGTGTGTGATTCAGTTGCTAGTTTCAGTAGGTTGATGTGATCAGTATACTAAATGTAGAAAGTAAGTAGGCTAATTTTATAGTGGTTCCAGGTGGTGTAATCCTGTCAGTCCACTCTTGTCCTGTGATGTTGGAGGAAATTCACTAAAGATCTTTGAGGTTGCAGTTACAAAAATCCCTAAGTTGTCTGTCTTTCACCAATAACTATGGCTTCACAAACTGAACACTTGAAACAAGTAGGATTGCTGCTCCAAAGTATTCCACTGGTCCTTGAAGGGTAGGGTTGCCTCTTCACCAGCTCCACCACAAACAACACTTCTTGACACCTTAGTGCTTCTCTGTCTTCAGCAGGTTTCTTGTAAAATAAAGTTTGAATCAAGTAAATGATTCAGCTGTCAGCAGCTTGATTAGAATGAAATGATCAGCAACTTGATGTCTCTAAGTGTGTATACTTGATGTATACTTGATGTAAAGCTCTGTGTATGTCAGCAGGGTGATTTTCTTGATAAAAAACTCGATAGCTTAGAGTAGATTATTTGTTTTTCATCACTTGTTTCTGAATCATAAGTCTTCTATTTATAGGTGAGAATCCCATGACTTATGTTTGAATTTCAAACATAGCCATTTCAGATTTGTCTCCATCTTGACTTGCTATAGCCATTTCATATTTGTCTCCATCTTGACTTGCTTTCTGTCTATGTTCATAGTACTGACACTGTCAGTTTGCTTTTTCTCAGTTTTCAGTCTGTACACCCTTTGACTTGTGTCCATTGGTTAATCCTCTGAATCATTCCAACGTTCTTTTAATCTTGGCCATTGATTTGTTGACAATATCAAGGCTTGTAATCCATCATTATCCTTTTAATCTACCAATGTAACCCTTGATTAAATCGAGAAATATACTCAGCAAATATCTGAAGTATAACAGCCTGCTGATGTACACATCTTTCAACATGTTTAAGTCTATTGTGTCTTAATAACACATCAACTGACTTCTTCTCATCTAAATTTTTATTGTGAAGTTAGAGTACACCATTTCGAACATAACTAAGTTCCAATCACCACTTAACATATAGAACTTAGACCTTGTACACAAGGTATATGTAATCAGTTTAGGTCATCACAGACTTCCCTAAATTCTGATTCCATATCCTTGACTTTATATACTAAGTTTGATCCATTAGCCTTCAATAACTAAGTTTGCACCCTCAGCCTTCAGTCTTCAGCAGGTTCCTAGACACTCTACTGACCTAGTTACCCTACTGATCTAGATAGGTCTGCTGATAAAGTCAGTTGACCTAGTTACTATGCTTGTTTGATGAAACCTATACAAAATCAAACTCTTATAAACCTATACATTTGATCTAGACATCCTTTTGCCTTTGCTCTATAACAGCTAGTCTGGCACTCATCATTAAAACTTAAAATATGTCCAACACACACGTTGCACCAGAGACCACCTGTCATTAGAAACCATCCTATTTTCCCCTCTTTTCAAAATTTTGCATCCTTTCCCACACTCCACCATAACTCCACCTCAATCCCATCAATCAACCCCTCAAATCCCTCACCCTAATTACTCCCCTACCCACTATCCCATCAAATCCTTCCACCTTCACTCATTTTTCCTATTTAAACCACCCATTCACCCTCATTATCATCACTCTCATCTACCATCATCTTTTAAAATCACAAAACTTCTCCCATTTCTTATTCTTCTTAAAACCAATCGGCCACCATCACCACCACTCTCACCACCAAACCTCCACCAAACCTAAACCCTTTTCCATCTCACCCAACCTAACACACCCGTTTTCTTCATCCCTGTTGCTGTCTAGTGTTGCTGTGCTAGTGAAGTGCTACAATTCTTCTTCCTTCTTCAACAAAAGCACAGTACTGGAAAGAAAAATAGAAAAATTAGGCCGGAAAACCAAGACCTACCTCCGGTTTACCGAGGGTTATTTATCCATAATCAGCATTCGCATCAGTCCTGTTATCAACCAGGATGGGTTATAAGCATTGCCGATCTGTCCTTCATCCCAATGGTTAACAGAGTATCTACAGAGATGCTAACCCCTTGATAGACGGGGTTGAGCAATTCTATTATTTAGCTATCTATGAGTCGTTCCGAGGACATTGGAACGCAAGACCAGTTGCTCGAGAATGGGGCATGGAATTGGACGATTGTGAAGATATCTTGCCACGAGCCTTGCAAGAACAAGACATTCTGGACATGGCAAACGCACCGACGCGGTTCAACACCATGGTGGTAAGGGAATTTTCTGCTTATGTTTCGCATAACCTAGGAGCTACTTTTGCAATGGTCCGTGGTGTTAGAGTTGATTTTTCTATTGAGCGGATCAATGAGTATTATGGGGTTCGCAACCCACCGGTGGCCCTGGATGAGTACACATCCTCGAGCAATATTGAAGATTTAGAGAGGATGAACCTGATAGCTGAATTCTTCGGGGTGCAATGGAAGCGCAATCCTATTGGAGCACCCACCATCTTCCTGGAAAATGAGCTATCCTGGGATAGGAAGGTGGTCAATAGGTTTGTCTGTGCTCGACTTCAACTTACCAAGAACACGGTGTCTGTCACACCAAAGAGGGCAGATTTGATGTTCTATCTGGAGCAGGGATCTCCAGTCAACATCGGTCTACTGATGCACAGCCGTATTCATGAGCTTGCTGCCACATCTGAGCACGAGCAGTTTCCGTACGGACCGATGATTGACATGTTCGCTTTGGAGAACAAGGTCAAAGTTCTTGTTAGTGATGAGTGGGAAGACCTTGAGCCGATGATTAGTTCACAGTCAGTTTTGATAGGGCAAAGATGGGTTGGAAGAGCAAAGAGAGAGCGTACTCCGGTCCTCAGAGCACCACGGACTCATAGAGCCTTGCTAGAGGAGCTCTCTCTCGAGATGTCTGCATCGCAAGATGGAAAAGATGATACACTTTCTAGGATTTCCTCCAGCTACCCCACCACCTAGGACTTCCTCTCGTTATAGAGAATCTTCTTCAACCGCTGATGCCTCCAGTTCTGGACCACCACCCGGTTTTGAGCCTAGAGATGACTAGGAGGGTTATTCTGATGAGGATTAATTTTTATTTCTTTACGTTGTTGTTATTTTCCATTTTCTTGTTTTTTTCCAATCTATTTGATGTTGCAGAATTTCATAATATAATGATTTTGTCGGCTAAATTTGTTTGGAGTTTTTATTTTCTCTTTTACTGCCACCATTTTATTATACGATTACTTGTCACCACTATTCTTCTTGGTTTGTTTGAGTTACTTAGCGCAACTTCTTCTTGGATTACATACATGAGCCCGATGATTTAAGCGATGATCCAATTCTTCTTTGGTTCCACCTTAACCGAAGCTAAGTTCCTTTTCATTTTTCATTTTTCACCTTACACATTGGGGACAATGTTTCGTTTAAGTGGGGGGTAGGGAACGTCACTTAGCTTCTCAGCATTACATTCCGTAAATTGCGTTATTATCATAATTCTCTTTGATGTACGATTCACCACTTAGACTTTGATTCATTTCGACAGAATTTGAAAAAATATGATATCTTTGATATTTTCGAGTTAAATGTCTTCATCTTTGTTTCACGATGTACAAGTAAAAGTAAATGCCCACTTCTAAAGTGGTGGCATATTAAGCACGTATTCTGTTATGAGCCACCATTCTAAGCATGTATAACTCACTTTCCTTGGTGTGTAGTCGATATCATATTGCTTTGACTAGAGTTGACCCTGGCTTCATCCTGAATTTTGCTTCACCAACGCTTATAAAGGCAAATGAATTTCGGATACGGTAGTTTATCAAGAGTGGGGCCGTGAGGATAGGTAAATGAATGAGAGTTCACCTGCCAAGAAAGAGAAGTGCATTGAAATATATACATCTATATTCTATTTTGCAAAAATTTGAGTCGATGGAGCGTATGACGCACGACTTTTGCATAGACCGATAAATGCGAGCCTAAGAGTGATACCTACTCGGTTCTCGATCCGCCTTTCCAACTAAATTGAATAATAAATAACATGTTCAAGACTGGTTAGTTCGACTACGGGTTGGCGTAATGTGAGATTGTCTACATTACTAAGCGGCTATGAAAGTTATTGCACACACATATTGACTCATGATATGAATAGTGTTTAATGCGTTACTAATGGATATGAGTGGCATGATCTTGACCTTGACTTTGTGAGGCATAGTTGTTTTTAATTAACTTGCGTATCAATCAGAGCGTTGTTTTCTTTTCGCCTTTTTGCTCGGGACGATCAAAAGCTAAGTGGGGGGTAGTTGATAACGCCCTAAATGGTACCAATAATTATACCCTTATTCACCCTGAATTCTACTCAAGAGAGGATAAATAACCTTGTTATTATGTGGAATATGTGTTAAATGCTATGTGCATGTTTTCAGGATCGTAATTCTGCATCTATGATATTTTCCCATGATTTGGTACTGTTTTGTCTCGTTTTGTATGTTTTATAGGGTGTACCGAATCTGGAGCATTGGATAATGGATCTGGACCAAAATAAGTATATTAGGCCAAGTGATTAAAGTCCAAGAAGAACTCTGCTGAAGAAAAAGAAGAAAAGTCGGCCCGGTTTACCGAGGGCTGTGGCCGATAAACCGAGGACTTGTTGGACACGAAATTGATTCTATCGCCTCTACTAGGTCAGTTAGGGTTTTAGAGAGTCATAAGTCGGTCATTGTATCTATATAAGGCCATATTAACATATTATTGTAAAAGTTTTCATAAGCACTCAATTATATTCATATACATTAAACAATTTGATGAAATAAAGTTATTCTAAGCTTTTGAGGAGTTATTTCTGGTTTTCTCCCTTTCTCTACCATCTCTAGCTTGAGTAGATAGAGATAGATCTCCATTGTTGAAGGTATGAAGCTTTGAACATTCCTTTTTGTCTTTAATATGGTAGATCTGTTCGTATTTATGTGTTTTAGTTAATCTGGATGTTTCAAGACCCCATGATTTACTTATTTTAAACGTAATTGAGCAATATAGATAATGGAATAAGGAAAGCTGACCCCGGTAAACCGGCGCTCTATACCTATTTCCCGAGGAAATGTTTAGAAAACCTAAAACTGGGATTCACTACAGCTACCTTGATTGACAGATTTAATTGACAGTAGGTTAAATCTGGCCAATCTGCTTATTGTAATCGTAAAACTAGCATGAAATATGAATAGTGAAGTGTTAGTTTGGACATAGTCTTGAATTGACCCTTAGAACGTGCTGATCAATGTCGACGGCTGTCTAGGCGGGTTAGCGGTATGAGTTAGCGCTCGATATCGGCAATTCTTGTTATTTTTGCGTATGGGCTATTACGGACCAATTAAGGAGTGTATCTTGCATATAGATTGTCTACTACCATTTTCAGTGTAGATAGGGTTAAGAGTTGCACCCATAGCTGATAATGATAATTAAAACGAAAGCTCGCTCGATTAATTTAAGGAAATTATGCGGGGAACTGAATGTAACGATTAACTAATCCAAGTTAGTAGATCGGTGAGAAGAGGGGTAGAAATACCACATTTATTTTATGTCTATTGTTGGTCTATGACTGCCTCTATGTTGCTTTTTAATTAGGTTAGAATCATTTATACTTATAGTTGCATTGTCTCTATGGGATCGACCTTGACACGTATTTACTATACTATGATGTACCTAGTATTTTTGCTAGTAATATCGTCGTTAATGACTTCCATGCGATCATGCCTCCTCTTCAGTCTCCCCCCAGGGACAAGCAGATTTGGATTCTCTGGGGATTGTTGATCCAGAGAAGACCAGGGGATCAACCCCTCGGGAAAAAAGGGAGATCCAGGCCGGCCTCGGCCTCGCACGAGAGTAGGCCCCTAAAAAGGGGCAAATCAAAATCTCTGGGAGGAGCTCAGGGCCAGTTGGGTCCTCAAGAAGAAACTGCTTCCGAACAGTAGCGGCTTGCGAGCATTCCGGACGACGAGCTAATCGCTGTTGTTTTTCAATCCATGGAGTTTGTAAGTGGTCATTATTTATGTCTTGGTGTTTAAACTCTTGAGAGCCTTATTAACCTTTTCTGTTTGATTGTACAGGGAACCTTGGTCGGTCAGGATGTTTTCCGGAGATTGGGGAAAGTCTCTATAGATTCAGCCGATTAGATGAAGGAGATTGCATAGTTGAGGCAAACACGAGAGGAGCTTAGGGCGGCTGCCGAGCTTAAGAATATTGAAATGAAGACTCTCGAAGACCAACTATTGGCTTAAGAGGATGAGCTGAAGTCTTTAACGGGTGAGCTTGCTGAGAAGAAGAGGGGTAGGAGCAGGCTGTGGCCGATCTCCAAACAAAGGTGGGTGACTGAAGGCTACAATTCCAGCTCTGTATGCCAAAGCTATTCGAGAGTACAAGGCCTCGAGGGACATCGAACAGGCTTTGAAGGTGCTGCTCATTCTTGTCCTAAACCACGGATACACCCAAGGAGTGGATGAGATGATCCAATTTCCTGCCTTTGTTGTGGATGATCTCCCTAAGAAGGTTTACTACAAACCAGGGATGAGCAGGGCTTATGTTGAACGAGTGATGGACTTCAAGGCGGGGGTGGACATTGTGTCCAAGTACTTCGGCAAGCCTGCTACTTCCAGTTCAGCTCCTTCTCCCGAGCAAGAGAAAAGTCCGACCCCAGATTCCTAGGTCAATAGGGTGTAGGGATTTTTTCTTTTTTGTTTTGAATTTTTCAGGTGTACTAGTTGTATTGTGAATGATAATGATTTTGGTTAATGCTTTTTTCCTTTGAATGATTCCAGTTCCCTTTACTGTTGATGGGGTATGTTGCCCCCAGTATGCCATTCTTTAACCTATGGTTTTGGATGGCATACTTGTGTTTTTGTGTGCTTGTTGTATATATAAGGACGAGGTCGACATGCAGGGCTTAGATACTCACCTGCATAGGTCAGATATCAACTTTAAGCAAGATGGGTCAATCTGGGGTTGACCTTTTAGTTTACGCGAACGGGACAAGCATGGTCAGATTTGGACTGACTTGTCATTTTTTATGACGATTTGGGTCAGGTCAGACTGTCTTCTCGTGTTAACATTTTACACGAGTAGGGTCAAATTTGACTGACTTCTCATTTTTAAGAAATTGTGAGTGGGGTCAGGTCGAACTGACTTCTCGTGTTAATGTTTTAGACGAGCAGGGTCAGGTTTGAATGACTTCTCGTTTTTAAGTTAGGGCGAGCGGGGTCAGGTCGGACTGACTTCTCGTGCTAACTTTTTAGACGAGCAGGGCCAGATTTGGACTGACTACTCATTTTTATGTGAGGGCGAACGGGGTCAAGTCGGACTAACTTCTCGCGTTAATGTTTTAGACGAGCAGAGTCCGATTCGACTGACTTCTCGTTTTTAAGTGAGGGCGAGCGGGGCCAGGTCGGACTGACTTCCCACGTTAATATTTTGGATGAGCAGGGTCAGATTTGACTGACATCTCATTTTTAAGTGAGGGCGAGCAGGGCCAGGTAGGTCTGACTTCTCGAGTTAACGTTTTAGACGAGCAGGGTCAGATTTGACTGACTTCTCATTTTTAAGTGAGGGCGAGCATGGTCAGACTGACTTCTCGCGTTAGTGTTTTGTGTATCCAAATTAGGGAGGCCGGTTAATTTGTCCTTGTGGACTTATTGTCTATTGTAAGGATAAGGCAAGACAAGCATGTCGTTAAATTTACTAAACTAGGTGCTTCTAGAGAGTGATTTATTCAAAAAGGTTCCAAACACCAAGGACTGGTAAATAAAACAAAGAAAAGACAAGAGCAAATAAAATTGCATGAATAAAAAATAGCAGATATGAGGAACTTGCCGAGCTCTTCAATCCAGGTCCACTTCTTTGCTTTTTTCGTGGCCGTGTAGCAGCTTCTGGCGACTTCCGGGTCTCCCTTGATTTCCACTGAGCCCTCGGTGGTTGAAAACTTAAAGCTGATGTGTGCTGGAGAGATTACGGCCCGTAGATCAATTAGAGTAGGCCTTCCCAAAATGATATTATACGCTGATGAGGCCTTGACCACGACATATGTAACCATAAGAGACCTACCCTCTGGCTCCCATCTAAATGTTGTTGCAAGACATACTATTCCCATAGGATGAACAGAGGGACAGTAAAATTTGAACAGTGGAGCTCAAACCGAGTTAGCTCGGACTCTTTGAGATTCATTGATTGAAAAGCTAAAAAGTCAAGAACATTGACAGCGCTACATGTGTCAATGCAAACCCTCATCACCAGATTCTTGTTCACCACAGTTTCAATGACTAAACCTTCATTATTCGTAACCAGCGGGAGCGGGTCCCTGGGACCATAAGTCACTTCCCGAGTAGGGGTTTGACCCATTCTGTTCGTCTGTGAGCTCCTAGGTTGAGCTTTAGGACCGCTGATTTCCCCGAATGTGTTACTGGGGCCGCCCATGATAATGTTGATGGTATTGATCGGACGGTTGTCTATCTCCCTCCGGAGATCGATCTTTTCTTCTCTGGGGCTCACCCTAGCACCCCATGTCTTGATTAAAATTCCTTGGCGGGTAATCACGCCGACCCTGCCGCTCGTTAGAATGAGGTCGATCCATGACCTCCTGTTTAGGGTATATTTTACTATATTTTCGGGCTTAATCCCTAAACAATTTACCTTGTTTTCGAGGGAATAAATGAGAAAAGCATGTTTTAACCAATAAATTCATATAATGTTCATTGAGGGTTTATAATTTAATTATGAGGAAATATTGAGTTTAAATGTTATTTCGTTACACATTTTTCTATTATTATTACTCGATGACTTGGTGTAACAATTATTTTGCAGAAAATGAAGAAATGCAAGGGGATATTATTTATGGAGAAGATTAATCTCATTTAATCAAGAGATCAATGTTATTCAATCAAAGGATTTTGAAATAAAGAAGGAAAATCGGAGCATTGAAGGGAGGATAAAGAAGATCTGATCGAAGGAGTGGAGTAGGGAACACGTTATACGAAGCAAGGTGTGAACGCGTAAAAATGTGAGGTTCGGTTGACCGAGCCATGACACTCGGTCGACCGAACATGATCTTTCGGTTGACCGAACCCCGAGGCAAAAAAAAATCGACGCGTTTTCTAGATCCTTCCCTATGTCGGCCACAAACTCCTATATAAGCAGCATCCGTTCGAGCAGGAAGGGTCGTCCAAAAATATTCACAAGAATACATTAGCATAAATTAGATTCATAATTAGGTTTTTATTTTTCTTTCAATTTCGATTCAGCAATTATGGTTTTTATTATGAAGATGAGTGGCTAAAGGCCTGAGGCTAGGACCACCATGTGAAGCCGCCATCACCGGATTTAAACAAGGATTTTGCATTTATTCGTTCTAGTAAGTTTCTTGTTCTTCCTTCATGTTTTTGATTGTTTTTGTGCAATGTGTATGAACTATACGTGTGTTGCATGCTGATTTGAATTTAGACATACGATAGTTGATAAATTCATAGATTACCGTGAAGAAGAGTGATAATATCTCTTCTAACAAACGATAGTTGAGGGAGGATATTGTTAGATTAGGATTTTATATCCATATCTTTGTTTCGTAGAGCTTTAGTCAAACCGAGAGGTGTACTAATTAAAGGTGTAGAATCGAGAGAGGAAACGCCGCTTTAGTAGATAATAATCCAAGACTTACGAATGAATATGCGATTTTCTTGTTAATTTCAGTGGGGTGGTGGATCAAAGGTGTGTTCTAGTTGTTTTAATCATAGTTGTTAGAAAAAGATTTGATAAGTAGTAGTTGTTCTTTTCGCTTTTGAAACCTTTATTTCGTTCTTTAATCCAAGATCGTATTTATAAACCTTACAAAAGAAATAGAAGGCGGAAACACTATTTTTCGTACATGTCCCTGTGGATACGACCCGGTTTCATCACTATAGCTGCGAACCTTCGCACTTGGGGTTGACATCGGTTTTATTTATTATATTTTATCACTGCTTTGCATAAAACCGCAAACAAGTTTTTGGCGCCGTTGCCGGGGACTTGGCACGGAAAGTTTTCGTTTTCAGTCTCTGTAATTTCTGGACGGTCGCTAATTCCGGTGCGTACTTATCTTTAAAAAAAAAAAAAAAAAAAATTCAGTTCGGTCGACCGAACCTGACCTCTCGGTCCACCGAGAGTTTTTTTTTTCTTTTCTTTGTTTCTGTTCTGTGATAGTCTTACAGTATTCTGTTCTGTTTTATTTGCGTTTTTCGAACCTGTTTCGAGTCTGTTTTAGTTTAGTTTTTAGTTGTTGAGTCTAATTTAAGGATTATACTAAAAAAATAAAAAAATTAAAGAATAAATGAAAAATAAAAAATAAAAAATTTTGACATTTGGTTCAAACGTGGTTTATGCAAACTCACGGGGGACCACTTTTATATAACCCGGAGCTAGAGCGAACCATCGTTCGACCGAATAGACGTTTGGCTCGACTCGCCGGATCGACGGACGAGGCAAACGATCCTGAAGAATACGTTGAGGAAGAAGCCCAAGTTGAGGAAATGGCAGATCAAAGGACATTGGCAGACTATGCCATGCCGTCTACTGTGAAAGTAAATCCTGCAGTCGTGATTCCTTAAATCACGGCTGATAATTTCGAACTCAAAACTTCTTTAATCAACTTAGTGAGAGGTTCCACATTCCATGGCTTCTCCACTGAGGACCCACACGATCACATTCACTCATTTCTAGAATCGTGTGGGACTACTTTAATCAAAGGGGTCACTGAGGACGCCCTGAGGATGAAACTTTTTCCCTTCTCACTGAAGGGAGAAGCGAAAGAATGGTATAAATCTTTACCAGTCGACTCCATTACTTCGTGGGAGGAGTTGGAGAAAGAATTTCTGAGCCAGTACTTTCCACCTGCAAAGACGGCTCATCTTCTGAATCAGATATTCAATTTTGTGCAAACTGAGAGGGAATCGTTTTGCGATGCATGGAAACGATTTAAATCTCTCTTGAGAAAGTGCCCCCACCATGGGCTGGATAAACAAAGGTTGGTCAACACTTTCTATAGTGGTTTGACTGAATTGACCAAGGGAATGGTGAATAGTTCTGCTGGAGGTGCATTTCTGAGAAAGACACCTGAAGAGGGATGGACGTTGTTTGAAGATATTGCAAAGTATAATTATGCCCCTACCTATAAAGGTGCATCCAGTCAGAAGAGCTCGACTCCAGGGAAGTATGAGGTAGACGAGACCACACTTCTAAAGGCTCAGTTAGCTGCACTACAGAAGCAAGTGGCGGCAATGAATGTTCAAAGTCTTGTATGTGACAACTGCCATGGCCAAGGCCATCGCAATAATCAGTGCCAGCTTGACCCGATCCCTCAAGTCAAAGCTGTGCAAAACAACGTTGTCTGCCAAAATTGCGATACTATTGGGCACACATTCCATCAATGTCCTCTATTGCTGCATTCAGAGGAGGTGAATGCATTCAGTTCTCAAAATTATCGACCTTTGGGTCAGAATCAGAACACTCAAGGGTTTAATTACTGGAGTGACCCTTCTAGGGTAGCAAATCCCCATCAGTTTCAGGCCCCTAGGCCTAATCTGAGCAATTTTCAAACCAACTCTCGACCGGCATGGAACAATAATCCACCGGTCAATCAAAATCAAAATCAGAATCAATCATTTCAGATCTTAGAACAAAAGTTGAGTGAGCAAGCCACGACCAACACTCAGTTGGCAAATGCATTGAGTACTTTGACCAGTATAGTGAGGAATTTAGAGGTGCAAATAGGACAGATTTCGGGGCAGCAAGCAAGTCGACCTCAAGGTCAGCTGCCGAGTTTTACTGAGAAGAACCCCTGAGGGGTTAACGTGGTCCAGAATGACCAGAATACTTGCACCGATCTGGCTGCACCATGAAACTATGGTCAAGATGAGTTGAATGTCGTAAATCTGAGGAGTGGGAAAGCGGTTGGCGGTCAGGCAACCAGGGAAACGAATAGCCCCTCCTGCGAGCAGAGAGGCAGGAGGGGAAGATCTTCTTTCTCCTCAGAAGGATGCTGGGACGGCTGTTGAGCCAAGTGAAAAAGGAAATTCTGAAAGAAATGTGAGAGTTGAGAATACTGCTGAAAAGAAGTCGGATTCTAAGTTGAGTTCTGGGAAGCATGTGAGGTGGAAAGATAGGAAGACAAAGCAATCAATCATAAGACAACAAAGAAGACCTTCACTGAGGAGGACTTTGTTGATCTCCCTTACCCACCTAGCAAGAACAAGCTGTCATTAACAGTCGATAAGGAGTATAAGAAGGTTATCGATTTGCTCAAGAATACTGAGGCAAACATTCCATTAGTTGATCTTTTGGTAGGGATGCCAAAGTATACAAAGTTTATAAAGGACGCAGTGAGTTCGAAGAAGAAGCTTCAAGAGCTCGAGCACATAGTGTTGAATGAAGAATGCTCCGCAATCGGTCAGACTAAACCTCCTGTGAAGTGTCCTGAACCTGGTAAATTCACGATTTCGTGTACTATCGGGAACAGGGACTTCCATAATGTTTTATGCGATTCGGGGGCATCAGTCAATCTGATGTCTACTTCAATCTTCCAATCTCTTGGATTGGATCAATCTATTACTCTTAGACCTATTTCTCTTCAACTTGCAGATAGAAGTGTGAAGTATGCAAGGGGAACTGTAGAAGATGTGTTGGTCAAGGTTGAGAACTTCATATACCCAGCTGATTGGGTAATCATGGACATGACCAATGATGAGAAAACCCCCTTGATCCTTGGAAGACCCTTCCTTGCAACCGCCCGTGCCTTACTAGATTCCTACAGTGGCGAGATAACCCTACATTTGGAGGATGAGAGTGTAAAGTTCAATGTGGGCAATGCAGTGAAGCACGCGCCCAGTGACACTTGTTTAGCTATTGAGGACGATTTCACAGATGAGTATGATGAACAAGTGTTCATGGTCAGTTGGGATGAGGAAGAATTCAATAAACAATCTGCAACTTGGACTGATGAGGAGTGGAAGAATTTTTTAGAAGAGATTGAGAAGGAGGAAAAGGAAAGTTCTGATTACCAGGAGATGGTAAGAAAGAAAATGAGGAAGAGGCATGGTGACATGGCCAGATTTGCAAAAGGGGATGAAACCCCTGTCTGCTGGGAGACCATGATGCTTCAGAGCCCTTATGATAAGCTTGGAGATCTGGAGCTTAAGGGCGATAAATTAAAACCAAGTGTGGGGGAGCCACCGTCAGATTTAGTGTTGAAACCCTTGCCTCAACACTTGAAATACATTTTTCTGAGGGACGGTGATAAGCTCCCTTTGATTATTTCATCTAAGTTAGAACCAAAGGAGGAAGAAAAGCTTATCAAAGTGCTGCAAGATAATATCCTCGCCTTTGGTTGGCAAGTGGGAGATATCAAGGGGATAAGCCCTGATATCTGTATGCACAAGATCAGGACTGTTGAGGGATCGAAGAAGGTGCGACAGCCTCAGAGAAGGCTAAACCCTCACATGCAGGAGGTCGTTAAGAAGGAAATCATAAAATTGCTTGACATGGGTATCATCTACCCAATAGCCGATAGTGAATGGGTGAGCCCCACTCAGGTGGTGCCAAAGAAAGGAGGGATCACCATCGAGAAGAATGAAAAAGGGGAAGAGATTGCCCTACGGCAAGTCACTGGGTACAGAGTTTGCATCGACTACAGAAGACTAAATGAGGTAACTCTAAAAGACCACTTCCCCTTGCCATTCATTGACCAGCTCCTTGAGAGGCTTAGTGGCAAGCAGTTTTATTGTTTTCTGGATGGCTATTCAGGATACTTTCAGATAGCTATCGACCCCACTGATCAAGAAAAGACTACCTTCACCTGTCCCTCAGGCACCTTCGCTTACCGAAGAATGCCATTTGGTCTTTGCAACGCACCGGCTACATTTCAAAGATGTATGCTGGCTATCTTTGATGGTTTAATGGAGAAGGTGATGGAGATTTTTATGGATGACTTCTCTGTGTTTGGGGACAGTTTCGACCACTGTTTACACAATCTTGATAAAGTTTTGTCCCGGTGCATAGAGAAAGACTTAGTCTTAAATTGGGAGAAGTGCCACCTGATGGTGGAAGAGGGAATTGTTCTGGGACACAAGGTGTCCAAAGAAGGTATTGAGGTCGACAAAGCGAAGGTAGAAGCTATTGAAAAATGACATACCCCAAAAATGCAAGAGAAGTAAGAGGATTCTTGGGTCATGTCGGCTTCTATAGGCGATTCATCAAAGACTTTTCTAAAATAGCCAAGCCTTTGTCATCTCTCTTAAGAGAAGATGTAAAGTTTATTTTCACCCCCGAGTGTGAAAGAGCATTTAAAGAACTAAAAGACAAGTTGGTTACCTCGCCAATTCTTATAGCACCCGACTGGAAAGCTCCCTTCGAGCTTATGTGTGATGCTTCTAATTATGCAGTCGGCGCGGTGCTAGGTCAGAGAGTGGACGGAAGGTTCCGACAAATCTACTACGCTAGTCACACTTTAAACCCAGCGCAAGTAAATTATGCAACAACTGAGAAGGAGTTGTTGGCAGTAGTTTTTGCCATGGATAAATTTAGAAGCTACTTGCTTGGGTCGGAGGTCACGGTCTGGACAGACCATTCTGCATTGAAATATCTGTTGAACAAGGCTGATGCCAAGCCTCGTTTGTTGAGATGGATCTTGATTTTACAAGAGTTTGATGTTCATATCCGGGACAAGAAGGGTAGCGAGAATGTGGTAGCTGACCACATGTCTCGGCTGACCGACGATCCTCAGGTAGAGTCGGATGAGATTGGAATTGATTTTCCAACTGAGCAACTCATGACCATTGATGTGTGCGAGGTTGCTCCTGCTAAAGCTGGAAAAGGTTCTCCTTGGTTTGCACCTTTTGCAAACTTCTTGAGCGGTAGATATCTAGACCCTGACCTGACATATTAGCAAAAGAAATAATTCTTTTCGGATGTGAACTATTATGTGTGGGACGATCCCATTCTCTTCAAGCGTTGCAAGGATGGATTGCTCCGTAGGTGTGTCCCTGAGTTCGAGCAGAGGGACATTATGGAGCAATGCCATGGTGGACCTGTGGGAGGTCATTATGGAGCTGGGAAGACTGCTGCGAAGATTTTTCAGTCCGGTTTCTACTGGCCAACAATTTTTAAGGATACAGAGAACTTTGTAAAAGGGTGTGACCGGTGCCAACGCACCGGTAAACTTTCTCGGCGAATGGACATGCCCCTCCATCCCATCCAAGAATGTGAGGTTTTCGACGTATGGGGTATTGATTTCATGGGACCGTTTCCATCCTCGTATGGGAACAAGTACATTCTGGTCTGCGTCGACTACGTATCAAAGTGGGTGGAGGCGATAGCAACACCGCGGAACGACCACAAGGTGGTCAAGAACTTCCTGAAGAAAAATATTTTCACGCGGTTTGGCTGTCCACGAGCCCTCATCAGTGACGAGGGAACTCACTTTTGCAATACACCACTAGAAAAGATTTTAGAACGATATGGGGTGAAACACAAAATTGCTACCCCCTATCACCCTCAGACGAGTGGACAAGTTGAAGTGAGTAACCGAAGCCTGAAGAGCATTCTTGAGAAGACGGTGAATTCTAATAGGACGGATTGGAGTCAGAAACTGGATGATGTGCTCTGGGCCTACAGGACAGCTTTCAAGACTCCTATTGGCACGTCTCCATTTCAGATGGTTTATGGCAAGGCCTGCCACCTGCCAATCGAGCTTGAGCACAGAGCGTTCTGGGCTATTAAATTCTTGAATTTCGATAGCCAGTTATGCAGAGAAAAGCGATTATTGCGATTGCAGGAGCTTGATGAGTTCAGACTCGATGCCTACGCGAGCTCGAGAATCAGTAAGGAAAGGACTAAACCGCTTCACGACAAGAAAATCAAGATTAGGGAATTCAAAGCGGGCGAGTGGGTTTCTTGTATAATACCAGGTTACATATGTTTCCTGGTAAGCTACGCAACCGTTAGTCTGGCCCCTTTGAAATCTTTCGGTATTCCCTAGTGGAGCGATCGATTTGAAAGATAAGCAGGGCGGGTTGTTCAGAGTAAATGGTCATCGGTTAAAACACTATATTGGTCAACAAAAGGAACGACCGGTGGTTTTCTATCTGAACGACGTCCCTAGTCAAACCAGCTCCGATCCTTCGGCACCCGATGATTTACATCTCTGTGAGTTCTTTGATGATGTTGTGCTCCCTGATGTTGCACCTCGGCTTGTGAAACAGAAACCTAAAAAGAAGAAGAGACGAATCATAGGTACGAAGTGGATACAGAAGTTTGATGATATGGCCAAGACGTTGGCGAGACTTTGTTCCTGTGGTTTCCTGCCTGTTGACCCCGAGAAGGTCGAGAATGATTCCGGGATGAGGCTTCACTGGCCTGACCCCGGTTGAGTTTTTATTGGTTAGTCGAGCTCCCGACTATAATTAAGCCCTACTAGGACGGTAACCTAGATATCTTTTTCTTTTTTGTTTGTAGTTTATTTTTGCTTTGTTTCTCTTGTTGGTTGCTAATGCTTTCCACCTAACAGTTTCTGACTATGGATCTGTACTTGGACGATTGCCCACATCATGACCCCTGTTTGTTTCTTTTTTATTTCCTCATGTACCCCAGTATCTCTCGATATTACATTTGTGCACTACATTTCACATAGATTCGGTTATTATCAATTTTTGCATTGCTTCTGCTTTGTTCCATGATATTGCCTTGTCTATCATCTTTTGTGCCCCTATCCCCGAGGTACGTCTTGTTTTCCCCATGTGTCCAGGATATTTGCGATAGCGATTGTGAGCTTTCAGATGATATCAGTTTACCGGTGGATGGTCCACAGACTACTGATTTCATCAAGCAATTCTGAATCTGGCTCCGGACCACTTACAGAATTGCCTCCTTCGAATTACAACCAGCTAAGTTTTTCTTATTTTGCACATGCTGAGGACATCATGTAACTTAAGTGTGGGGGGAGGGTTTATTGGTTTGTTTTACTGGTTTGTTTTACATGTTATCTAGTTTTGCTCCTTTGAAAAATTTGATAAATTTTTTGAAAATTTGTGAGTCCCGAGTAACTTCAATGGCATGCTAGTTTTGTAATTTGGCACCTTTAATTGTTGTCAGTAGTCATATCATGTTCTAAGACTAGGTTGGGTAGATCAGATACTCACGTGAACCTCAGTACACGAACCTGTTAGATGAGGAACCAAAAATATAAAATAGTCTCCGGTTAGTTAAGGGATAGCCAATTCTAGCTGCAGATAACCACTTACTTAGCACTGATGAAAGTTAAGAACTCGTACTATACTCACAGTTAGAATCTAAGTACCTTAGTGTCTTGAGAACCTTAAAAGTCTTGAATGTGTTAGAAATGATACCTGACCGGGAGTTTCCAAAGAGTTTGAAAAAAGAAGAAAATTTTGAAAAATTTGAAAAAATTAAATTGCAGAAGTTGTTTGCGACTATCACCTCGAGTCCACTTGGATACTGCCCCAATTGGGGAGTGTGGTTTACCTTGGACAGTATAGGTTTGAGTGATCTCAGGGTGACTGCCTCTAAAGTATGGGAGAGTGTTAAACCCAGTAGAGACCTGAAAGGTATTTTCTTGGCACCAAGTAAAGGAATTTAAATGTGAGTTGGTTACTTTGTTCTTGATAAATAGTTTTTGTAGGGTAAGTGCTGTAGACAGAACGAACTTCGTTTATTTAACCGGATGACTGTTAGTGCTTGATTTAATACATCAAGAGAGGATCGGTGAAAGTTTAGCGGATTCAACACACACAATCACTGAGTGACTTCGATTTGCTAGATACTAGCTTGATGTGAGCATGACTACATCTCGTGTCAAATTATGTGGGTTTTTGATAGTTTGTCGTTGTTTGTTTTGCTCGGGGACAAGCAAAAAGCTAAGTGTGGGGGAGTTGTTTAGGGTATATTTTACTATATTTTCGGGCTTAATCCCTAAACAATTTACCTTGTTTTCGAGGGAATAAATGAGAAAAGCATGTTTTAACCAATAAATTCATATAATGTTCATTGGGGGTTTATAATTTAATTATGAGGAAATATTGAGTTTAAATGTTATTTCGTTACACATTTTTCTATTATTATTACTCGATGACTTGGTGTAACAATTATTTTGCAGAAAATGAAGAAATGCAAGGGTATATTATTTATGGAGAAGATTAATCTCATTTAATCAAGAGATCAATGTTATTCAATCAAAGGATTTTGAAATAAAGAAGGAAAATCGGAGCATTGAAGAGAGGATAAAGAAGATCTGATCGAAGGAGTGGAGTAGGGAACACGTTATCTGAAGCAAGGTGTGAACGCGTAAAAATGTGAGGTTCGGTCGACCGAGCCATGACACTCGGTCGACCGAACGTGATCTTTCGGTTGACCGAACCCCGAGGCAAAAAAATCGACGCGTTTTCTAGATCCTTCCTATGTCGGCCACAAACTCCTATATAAGCAGCATCCGTTCGAGCAGGAAGGGTCGTCCAAAAAATATTCACAAGAATACATTAGCATAAATTAGATTCATAATTAGGTTTTTATTTTTCTTTCAATTTCGATTCAGCAATTATGGTTTTTATTATGAAGATGAGTGGCTAAAGGCCTGAGGCTAGGACCACCATGTGAAGCCACCATCACCGGATTTAAACAAGGATTTTGCATTTATTCGTTCTAGTAAGTTTCTTGTTCTTCCTTCATGTTTTTGATTGTTTTTGTGCAATGTGTATGAACTATACGTGTGTTGCATGCTGATTTGAATTTAGACATACGATAGTTGATAAATTCATAGATTACCGTGAAGAAGAGTGATAATATCTCTTCTAACAAACGATAGTTGAGGGAGGATATTGTTAGATTAGGATTTTATATCCATATCTTTGTTTCGTAGAGCTTTAGTCAAACCGAGAGGTGTACTAATTAAAGGTGTAGAATCGAGAGAGGAAACGCCGCTTTAGTAGATAATAATCCAAGACTTACGAATGAATATGCGATTTTCTTGTTAATTTCAGTGGGGTGGTGGATCAAAGGTGTGTTCTAGATGTTTTAATCATAGTTGTTAGAAAAGATTTGATAAGTAGTAGTTGTTCTTTTCGCTTTTGAAACCTTTATTTCGTTCTTTAATCCAAGATCGTATTTATAAACCTTACAAAAGAAATCGAAGGCGGAAACACTATTTTTCGTACAAGTCCCTGTGGATACGACCCGGTTTCATCACTATAGCTGCGAACCTTCGCACTTGGGGTTGACATCGGTTTTATTTATTATATTTTATCACTGCTTTGCATAAAACCGCAAACACCTCCTCTAGCTTTTCTTCAGCAATTTCCGTATCCATATCTCTCTAAAAGTCTCTGCAGCCGTCCAGATCATTCCCAATGTCCTTATTATATGTGCAGATCTTAATTTGGTCCCTCCTTTCTGGAGGACTTCGCATCGGACGGGGGTTCAAGCTAAACCCTTTCTTTCTATAACTGGAAGGACCTATTCATGTGGCCTGTTCAACGTCGGGAAATCTCGGTGTTGTAAAGCTTATCATCTCTCGGATCGGTATGTGGTCAAGCCTAGAGCCCGATCTCCAGCTGTTCTTCTTTTCTTATCAGAACGGTCCTCAGTCTTTTCCTTCTTGTGCTCCAACTTCTCCAACTCTCACTTCAGCCGGTTGGCTTCCTCTTATTGACAGTGCTTAAATGCCACCTATATGCTTTCCTCCATAGATGTTAGGAGCCTGCTGCTCATCTTGGCGTATATCCCTCCCTCTCATAGCCCTGCCATGAAAGAGGCAATTTGGATGTGGTCATCTGCGTCTCGAACTTGCATCGACTCCTCATTGACCCACTTAAGATACTGCAGCGCAGTCTCATCCCGCTTTTGCCTAAGAGAAAAAAGATGGGTAGCGTTAATGTGGAACGACTTAGCCGTCATAAAGGAATTAAGGAACATCTTCCCAAAGGTCTCAAAGTTGGAGATTGTTCTAGCCGGTATTCTTTCAAACCACTCACGAGCTCGGCCAGTGAGTAACGCAGGGAAAGCCTTGCACTTCATCTCATCCGGGATACAGTCAAGATTCATGTGTGTGAGGTATTAAAATAGGTGATCCTGGGGATCCTTTGTTCCATCATAAGGTTCCAGCTTTGGTATTTTGAAACTTGCAGGTTGAGGATAGCCATCCACCTGCTTGGATAAAAGGGATTCAAGGGCTAGTTTCGCAGCTCTCTTTCCTGCTATGATGCCTAATTCA
Organism: Gentiana dahurica var. dahurica; assembly: GCA_024500145.1. Lineage (NCBI taxonomy): Eukaryota > Viridiplantae > Streptophyta > Magnoliopsida > Gentianales > Gentianaceae > Gentiana > Gentiana dahurica. Next base: position 30,284,724 of record CM044908.1, read on the forward strand.
GCTCTGGCTGCGTCCATTGCTTGAGGGACTATCAGCTGCTTCCTCAGATTAGATGAGGATGAGTGGTCATCCTTTCTGGCCCTTTTAAGCCTTGGAGGAGGAAGTGTTTCTTCCTATGTTTCATCATTAGGGTCATCTTCTTCTGAATTATGCTCCTGCAAGTTCTACTCTAATAGATCCTCTTCCTGCAGACCGGGCTCTGATGAATTTCATCCAGAGGATCCTCTACTTCTAGATCCTCATCTTCCTCATCCTCCTCTCCCAAGGCAGCGTCCATGATGACCTGCTTGGTTGCATCATGTAGGGCTACAAGCTGGTCCACCAGTGTCTGATGGGTAGCATCGAGAAAAACCTCTCCCTGTAGATTTTGGTTATTGGCGTCTGCCTCTGTGGTGTTTTGTGGTTGTTGTTTGCCGCCTGCTGTCGTGTAATTACCATGTTGATTCCAAAGCTTTTAACAGGACTGTCAGTGGGAGGCCTTCCTTCTAGCGCAAACTGACGATGCCAGAAATCGTCGGGTAATAAATCCGGGGCTTTTCTTTTGAGAAATCTGCAAAAGCTTCAAAACAGTAAAAACGATAATAAAAAAGAAAAAGAAAAAAAAGAGGGGTGTGTTTTGGTGGTGGATTAGACTGCACTTGAGAAACTGTATCTTATGCTGCCAACGTATCCAGTGAGTGTATTGGAATCAAGTCTTCATAGTTCCTTGGAGATTGTTTATATAGAGGGGGCTTGTACCCTAGCAATTGCGTGTAGTGTGTCCATGGTGGACTCTAATTCGGTGTTCCCTAAGGAATGTATAATGATCATTTGATCTCCTTGATTTTAAGAGATAATTATAGGCATATTCAAGTGCCAGTTGATAACGCCCTAAATGGTACCAATAATTATACCCTTATTCACCCTGAATTATACTCAAGAGAGGATAGATAAGCTCATTATTATGTGGAATATGTGTTAAATGCTATGTTTATGTTTCCAGGATTGTAATTCTGCATCTACGATATTTTCCCGAAGATTTGGTACTGTTTTGTCTCGTTTTGTATGTTTTATAAGGTGTACCGAATCTGGAGCATTGGAGAATGGATTTGGACCAAAATAAGTATATTGGGCCAAGTGATTAAATTCCAAGAAGAAGTCTGCTGGAGAAAAAGAAAAAAAAGTCGTTTACTAGGTCGGTTAGGGTTTTAGAGAGTCATAAGTCGGTCATTTTATCTATATAAGGCCGTATTAACACATTTTGAAGATATTTTCATAAGCACTCAATTATATTCATATACATTATACAATTTGATGAAATAAGGTTATTCTAAGCTTTTGAGGAGTTATTTCTGGTTTTCTCCATTTCTTTACCATCTCTAGCTTGAGTAGATAGAGCTAAATCTCCATTGTTGAAGGTATTAAGCTTTGAACGTTCCTTTTTGTCTTCAATATCGTAGATATGTTTGTATTTATGTATTTTAGTTAATCTGCATGTTTAAAGACCCCATGATTTACTTATTTTAATCGTAATTGAGCAAGAAAAGGTGACCCCGGTAAACCGGCGGTCTATACCGGTTTACCGAGGCAATATTTAGAAAACCTAAAATTGGGATTCACTACAGCTACACTGATCGACAGGTTTAATTAACAGTAGGTTAGATCTGGCCACTCTGCTTATTGTAATCGTAAAACTAGGTTGAAATATGAATATTGAAGTGTTAGTTTGGACATAGTCTTGAATGGACCCTAGGAACGTGCTGATCAATGTTGACAGCTGTCTAGGCGGGTTAGCGGTATGAGTTAGCGCTCGATATTGGAAATTCTAATTCTTTATGTGTATGGGCTATTACGGACCAATTAAGGAGGGTAGCTTGCATATATATTGTCTACTACCATTGTCGGAGTATATAGGGTTAGGAGTTGCACCCGTAGCTAATAATGATAATTAAAATGAAAGCTCTCTCGATTAATTGAAGCAAAATATGCGAGGAAGTAAATGTAACGATTAACTAATCCAAGTTAGTAGATCAGTGAGAAGAGGGGGAGAAATACCACGTTTCTTTTATGTCTATTGTTGTCTATGACCGTCTCTATGTGGTTTCTTAATTAGGTTAGAATCGTTTACACTTATAGTTGCATTGTCTCTATCGGATCGACCTTGACTCGCATTTACTATACTACGATGTACCTCGTATTCTTGCTAGTAATATCGATGTTAGTGACTTACACGCAATCAAGATTTTTGGTGCCGTTGCCGGGGACAATGGCCAATTTTAAATATAAACATTTTAATTATGATTAAGAAGTTGTTTTTATTTTATTTTGAGTCTTGTGTCATTCTGGATCAAACCTGCACTTGTTAAACTGCTAGAAGGAGAAATTACATGTCCAGTTTACCGAGGGTTACCCCCAAATTACCGAGGCCTGAAAATCGAATTCTGACAGCCTTAGTTTTTATGTGTTATTCCCTGTTGATTTGAGTTAGTAGGTCCGCAACAGTTGGGATAATACCCAACTAAAGCGGAAGTTTCTAACCTTTTCTTTGTTTTATTTTGTCTCTTTCGTAGGAAGATCAGGTCACTTCAGAGATTCGATCAAATAGGAGTTGAAAAATAGCAAACAAGTCAAGCAATATGCCTCGGACAATACTGAACGTCACACCAATTTCCATGTACCCTAGATCATAAGCCAGAGGGCATTATGAATCTATCAAGAAGCGGTTGGAAAAATAGAAGGAAGCAATCAACCAAGAGCCTGAAGAGAACTTAAGGACGTATAGCACGTATCGTCCAGGTGAGATCCCGATTGAGTTAATTGACATATCATCTTCGGATTATGATTCTGATGATCCTGAAAAGGATCCAAACACGATGTTTTCTGAGCCTGTGGATTACCCAGACTCAGATACCGTGGTGAAGTTAAGAGACCCTGGCACATTCCGACTCCTAATTTCTGTTAATGGTATATCAGTAGGATTAGGTCTCTACGACTCTGGCTCGAGTTGCAACATTCAACCTTTTTCCCTCTGCCAGAAGATTAAGCTTCCGGTCGTTATGAATCAAACTCGAACCATGACTTTCGTCGATAGAACTAGAGATTTGTCTGCCGGTCTGCTTAAGAAGTGCATGATTAAGGCAGGAGGGTTCGGATTCAATGGCCGTACTGTAGATAGCTGCTACAAGAAACATGACTAACCACCTGTCTTTAAGTCTAAGAGAGCCAACATGGTGGATCATGCAGGTGTGATGAGGAAAGTCAAAATCTTGGGTCAACTGGATCAGGTTTTGATGGTCTTACTGCACACAGCTAGAGAAATTGATGTTGAATTTTGACTCTTTTGGACATGCAATCAATCATATCAATATAGGGAACCATCACTTTTAACCTGTTCAAGGACCAGGTAACATTTGTTTGGTTGAACCTATAAAATGGATCTTGGACTCTGATGCCACATATCACATTGTATACCCTCTAGAGAAATTAAGTAATCCTCAACCAATATCTAACATGTGAGTGAGATTACCTAATGGAAATTGTGTACAAGTAACACATATAAGACAAGTGATGATCCATTCTCGTATGACCTTTCATAATGTGTTGTACAGTCTTGGTTTTAAATATAATATGTTGTCTTCTCCAGCTTTGATTAATAACGCTGATTGTGCAGCTGTCTTCACTGCTAAAATGCGTGTTTTGCAGGACAACAAGAAGAACATGATTGGTTCAACTAACCTGCACATAGGACTTTACATATTGTTACAACAACCTGTTAGGTGTGATGCCCGAAAGACAATTTTGTAATTGTTTTATTTAATAAATGAAATGATATTGTTATTCATATTTATTATTCTCATATTCACCGATGTGACAATAGTATTTACACTACAGAAAACCCAAAAGTATATCGTTTATGTAATCACCTAACTCAGTGTATGGGATATACACGGGAGGATTGAGTTAGTGAAGATGTACTTAAAATACAATTAGCCTGTAGTGAAGTTAATCGAGAGTATCGGGTCTCTCCTTTAACGTGCTATTAATGCGCCCAGAACACAATAGGTGTGATTATCTTATCCGGACTTTCGGTTAAGAGAGCCTAGTGGGGCATTTATATATGATAGATGTATCATGTAGGGCTGGACCGATTTGATTAGAGTTCACGATATAATTCCGTAATCGAGAAGTCTTATCGAATCAATGGATGATCATATTTATGGATATATCTTAATCCTGAGGTGATCACAGTCAACTGCTTGAATCAGTATGAGGTTTGACTTGACGGTTAAGGATTACACTGAGTCTGTGATCTGAATTACCCCATCTTGGCATTGTACTGGATTGAGTGAGTAGCCTGTGCTATCACAGATACGGAATCCATTCCTTCCATTTATGGAAGTAGATAGACAGTTCCCTTATTTGTTAATCCTAGAAACTGATCGATCGCGCGAGTTCATATTGCACTAATTAGCTACCAGTGAGTTGTATGAATTAATTGATCACTAGGGGGTTAATGGTAAATAAGGATAAGAGGTTCTAAAAAGGTTTAACGGTAACTTCCCGATTTAGAATGAACAGTCTATGGAGGATTAATCCATATTTAATGATTATATCAATGGACGCTTATTATCATTCTCGTGAGGAGATAAATATAATCTCATAATCAGAGGAGTGCAGTCACGGGATTATGGTGGCATATTCCTGTGATTGATTTATCGAATATAATTATTCTGTTCGTAAGATAATAATTTATTTGATTTATCGGAGCCGCTGATTATTAGTCCATGGTCCCCGACGTGCCTCCTATATAGCATAGCTATTCTCAGACGTCGAATCCTAATAATATTAATTTATTTCTTGTTGGACTTTATTAATACGATATGTGAGTTAATTGTTTAGTAGACTATTAAATTAGTTGGGCTAAATAATTAAATATGTGGAAAAGACATTTTTCATAATCTTGGCCCAATTATTGTGTAATGGCAAAATTAATATTGACTAGGTCAATAATGGTGATTTTCGGCCATGGCATGTATTAGTCAACAAGGAATTAGTTTTCTTGTGTATTAATAAGACATGTGCATAAAATATTTATTAGATAAATATTTATGGTAATAAATAAAGATAAATATTATTCTAGATTTGTTCTAGAATATTATGGGATTATCTTTTATTTATTGGATTTATTTAATTGCAAAATAAAATCCTTGGAGGTTAAGTTTTACTCTCCTATATAAAGAGAGTTCTCCCAAGCCTTACAACACACAATAAATTTCGACTTCTCCTCTTAGAGAGAAGAAGTGATAATTTCGGCCAAGGGGAGACTAAGGTAAAATATTGGAGGTTTTTCCGGGTAGCATATCGGAGGGATTCGAGTCGAGGATTTTCTTCCACCGGGAGTTGCTTGGATCACACGTACGGAAGATCGTGGTGCTCTTCACACCTTGTTCGTTCTTCTTATTTGCGGTTCTTCAACTTGGATTTTGAGATCCAAGAGGTATGTTCTACAACCCCCTTGTAGATATAGATCTAGTTATTTTATTACGTTAATTTATAGATCTAGATCCTTAAATCGCTTCCGTTGCGGATGATATTACTAACACAACCAATGCATAAATTTACTGCCAAATCTTTTTGTAATACTGTTGAAAATAAAACTTTATTTGATAAGGTAGATGATAATCTCCTTTGGCATTATAAAATAGGTCATCTCTAAATAAAAGATTGCAAGTCATTAGTTCGCATGCATCAGATGTCAAAATTTTGTGAACATGACTTGTGCTTTGTATGTCCCATGGAAAGTTGAAGAAAAAACCTTTTCCACTAAGTACTAATGTTGTTACTTTTTGCTTTGATCTTGTGCATATGGACATTTGTGGACCTCTGAGGCACCTCATTGTGAATGGCCAACAATATTTTTTAACTATTGTTGATGATTACTCTAGATTACCTGGGTGTTTCTCAAGTGACAGAAGCCTGAAGCTCCTGAATTAGTTAAATCTTTTGTTAAGTTTGTTTCAACTCGATTTAATAAGGTTATCAAAGTTATTACATCTGATTATGGTGCTTAGTTTCAAATGACATTCTTTTATTAAGAGCATCATATTATCCATCAAACTTCATGTGTAGGTACACCTAAACAGAATGAAAGTGTGGAAAGAAAACATCTGAATCTGCTGAATGTAGCGAGATGTTTGATATTTTAGATTAACGTACCTATTGAGTATTGGGGTTACTATTTGTTATATGCTGTGAAACTTATCAATGTTACACCCACACCCTTTTTAAAGGAAACCACTCCTTATGTTAAAGGAAAGCACTCATTATGAGGTGTTGTATGGAAATAAGCCAAATAATTTTGTGTTTAAGGTTTTGGGATGTTTGGTTTTTTCATGTACTCTGTAGCAATTCGGAACCAAGTTTGATTCTAGATGGTGGACCTGTGTGTATCTTGGAAACTCAAACACTTCCAAGGGAGCTATCCTCTTGGACATCACTAACAAAGATATCTTTGCTGCTAGGAATACTCAATTCCATGAAACCTGCTATCCTTTATGCAGGTTCTAGGCAAAGCTCAGTGTAACATTGATATGCCAATTCCACTGCATGTACTCAACATCTTTAAGAACCAACTGAATAGAACATTTGATGAATCCAACATAAGTGCATATGGATGAGGAGTTCAACAGAGGATCAACCACTACTGAGTAGGAACCTGCAACAACAGTTCAGCTAAGGAGATCTACAAGGACGAGAAAGGCACCAAACTTCTATCAAGAAGGTGTTAATTTTGTACATACCCCACATCTGCTGAATCAAGTAATGAGCCTAGACAAGCTCACAGCTAAATATGCAACATTATAAGTAGAAGTGGGCAATGCATAAGAAATTTGAGGCATTGCAAAAGACCAACACATGGGAGATTGTTTCCATATGGGAAAAATACCATTGGATGCAAGTGGATGTATAAGATAAATTACAAATCCGATGGATCAATAAATATAAGGATAGATTAGTAGCAAAGGGATACACTCAGGCCTATGACATTGATTATCAAGAAATCTTTTCTTCAGTTGTGAAGATCATAACAGTCAGAATATTATTAGCAGCTGCATCAGCCAACAATTGGTATCTTCACCAGATGGATGTTAACACTGCCTTTTTACATGGAGATTTGCATAAAAAAGTGTACATGCAACTTCCTCAAGAATTTAAGCTTGAAAAACCAAATCATGTTTGTAGATTGATCAAGTCATTGTATGAGTTACAGATGGGTTGTGTTGGTCCCTTGTAAAGGCAAACACAAGTTTAGAGGGGGGGGGGGTGAATAAACTTGTCACCAAAAACTGGATCAATTAACAATTAAGGTTCAGTTTTAACTTGTGTGGAGTTGAGCTGACAAAGATGAGTCTAAGTCAAACTGACTTATGCAAAACTGAGTCAACCAGCAGCAGATTTAAGTTTTTGCCTTTATTTGGATCTTGTTGATACTATAAGAAAAAGATAAGTATGCAAAACTGAATTCTGGTGAATGTCAGTTTGTGTACTATGTATGCTTGTAACAATCAGTTTCAGTATGCTGAATAAACAATAATAAATGTTGTAAAGTAAATAACTGAATGTAAATGTGTAAAGTAAGTAGAGCAAGAATTATAGTGGTTCCAGGTGGTCTAATCCTGTCAGTCCACTCTTCTCCTGTGATGTAGGAAGAAAATTCCACTAGAACTTCTTGAGGTGCGCTGTCACAAAAAGTCCTAAATGATAGTCCTTGACTAATCCCTAGTGTCACTATCTAAACAACTAAAGAACAGGTTGGATTGCTGCTCTTCAACTGCTTGAACCACTGGTCCTTAGAGGGTTTTATTGCCTCTTCACCAGCTACCACCACAAACACAGTCTACTCGACTACAAACAACTGTCCGTAGCAACTCCTTGACCGGATTGCTTCACAGTCTAAACCTTTGACTAAGAATCAAAGTTGGGCTGAGAATCAATAAATTGATTCTTGCTTGTGGTTCTTCAAAGTGTCAAAATATGGATATGATCGATGTAGCTTGAACACTTGAAGAAATCCAGATATGATCTTGTTGAGCACAAATAATGAAAGCAATTCGAATGATCTAGACTAGAGAACCATAACGCTTGTAATCTTGTTAATTCCATGTCCGATCCTTGATGTCAAGTTCTCTATTTATAGTGTGAGGTCCAACGTTCATCTTGCTTGAATTTGAATTGCTTCAACGTTTATATTTTCAGATGTCAGGTGTCAGTGACCGTTCTGACATGTCAGTTTCTCATCCAATAAGAATCCTTGAATTATAACGTTTAACTGTACTTTCAGTTGGTTGGATGGCAGACTATAAAACCGAGTGTCCTGATCATTGTTATATTGAGCATGTCAGTTTTCAGTTTTTTAACTGACAGCGTTAACTATGTTTTTAATCTTCTTAAAAAATTCAGCACTCTATTTATCTGATTTTATGTGACTGAATAGATTACACCATTTATTTTTAGAGATCATCAAAGATATCATTGTCCTTATGATACTTAGGTCTTCTTCAAGATCCATAAAGTCAGTTCAGGCCATCACAGACTTACATGAATTCTAACTTTATAATCTAGGCTTGAGAATCTTCATAACTGAGTTTGAACCCTCAGTTCTTCAATCTTCTACAACTGAGTCTGTGTCCCATGATTCTTCAAATACCGAGTCTGTTCCCTCAGCCTTCAGTTCTAGATAAGTCAACCGAGTCTGTGACCCTCAGCGAACTTACATTCTTCAATTCTGAGTGAGCTTCAGTTCTAGGTGTACATCTTCAGTCTCATGTCATGTTCCAGTTATCTAGATGATTTTTAGTTTTCAATTTTACGACACTTCTATCTATTACAGTGCTTGTCTGATATAACCTATACAATTATCAGACTCTAGTAAAACTTATACATTCAGTTCTAGACATCTTTTAGCCTTTCACAATAACAGCTAGCATCAGAACTTCATCAATGGGGTGTAAACAAACATATTCTTGAATAAGATGAATCATCATCAAAACTAAATTTTATTCCCAACAATTTCCCCCTTTTTGAAGATGCCAAAACCCTCCTTAAACGAAAAGATTAATGATAATAACAATACAAAACAAAGTAATACTGGAAACTGGATTTCATTAAGTTTGCAAAAACTGGTGTAGTTACACAATTGATAAAAACTGAAATAAGATCTAAACATTTCTTTGTGTAACTTTGATAAACTTATGTTCCTTATTGTGAAGACGATATTCTTCTTCAATATTTGTGTCTTCCTTTAGGAAAGTCCTCAGATATCTACTTGACATGTAAGTTTCCACTTCCTCCATAGAAGTAACTTAGGGAGGTGCTCTCACCCTTGTAGTAATCTTCAAATTCTGAAATATCAGCTTTCAGCTGTTCTCTCTTATCTTTGATTTGAAGTCTTTCTTCAATTCTCTTGATCTTCATGTGATGTGCCATCTTCTGGTTATGAAGAGTGTTGGGAATAAAATTTATGTTTTGATGATGATTCATCTTATTCAAGAACATGTTTGTTTACACCCCATTGATTAAGTGCTGAGACTAGCTGTTACAGTGAAAGGCTAAAAGATGTCTAGAACTGAATGTATAAGTTTTACTAGAGTCTGATACTTGCATAGGTTATATCAGACAAGCACTGAAATAGATAGAAGTGTCGTAAAACTGAAAACTGGAAATCATCTAAGAAACTGGAAAGACAAGTTATCTGAAACTGACTCATACTACACCAAGAACTGAAGTTAACTCAGAACTAAAGAAAGTAAGTTTGCTGAGGGACATAGACTCAGTTGAATTATCTATAAGATAGAAGAACTGAGGGTTCAAACTCAGTTATTGAAGATCGAAGAACTGAGGGTTCGAACTCAGTTTATGAAGACCAAGTCGAGACTATAAAGTTAGACTTCAGGCAAGTTTGTGGTGACCTGAACTGACTTTATGGATCTTGTATAAAGAGCTAATACTCATAAAGACAATGAACTCTTAGATGATATTTGTTTATGGTGTACTCTGATTCAGTCAATGATAATCAGATGAAAAACTGGAGTACTGATATTTGAAGAAGAGTAAAATCTCAGTCATTGCTCCAAGTCAGTCAATAAACTGACAACTGATGAACTCAGTATAAACTTATCAGGAAACTCATTTTTATAAGTCAGTCATCCAACAAACTGATAGTACAGTCGAACATTGTAAAGAAAGCAATTCTCTTGGATGAAATACTGACAAGTCAGAACGGTCACAAAATATAGCCGTTACAAAATAGACGTTGATACAATACAAATTCAAGAGAAATGAACGTTGGACCTTACACTATAAATAGAGGAATTTGCATCCAGGATCAAACACGAAGATTTACCAAGAATTAAAAAGATTACAAGCATTTTTGTGCAAGAGTCTAGTTCATTCGATTTATCGTCTATATCTGCGCTAACAAGATCAATCAAGAATTTCTTCAAGTGTTCAAGATACACAGAATTTACTCAGAATCTGACACTTTGAAGAACCACAAACAAGAATCAATTTATTGATTCTCAACCCAACTTTGATTCTTAATCAAAGGTTCAGACTGTGAAGCAATCCGGTGAAGGATTTGCCAGGGACAGTTGTATCAGCATTCGGGTAGACTGTGTTTGTGGTGGTAGCTGGTGAAGAGGCATACATAACCCTTCAAAGACCAGTGGGTCAAGCATTTGAAGAGCAACAATCCAACATGTTCTTTGACTGTTTAGATAGTGAAGCTAGGATTAGCCAATGACTATTGTTTAGGACTTTTGTAACAGCTCACATCAAGAAGTTCTAGTAGAATTTTCCTCCTACACCATAGGGGAAGATAGGACTGAGAGGATTACACCACCTGGAACCTCTATAACACTCTTTACATTTACTTTAAGCACTTACATTCTTTTACAGCATTTAATTCTGTTTATTTAGCATACTGAAGAACTGATTGTTACACTGAATCACAGCTCACAAACTGACATTCATAAGAATTTCAGTTCTGCACACTCAGCATTCACAGAGAATAACAGGATCAACAAAAAGGCTAAAAACTATATCCGTTGCCGGTTGACTTAGCTTGTGTTAAGTCAGTTTTGACTTAGACTCAGTTCAGTCAGCTTAACTCCGTATAAGTTTTAACTGAACCTAATTCTTCTAAAATCTAGTTTTGGGTGGCAAGTTTATTCACCCCCCCTCTAAACTTGGGTTAGCCTTTCCAAGGGACCAACAATTGGTATCAGAGCAGCGTTTTCTGTTCCGACTTAGAGCAAGTAACTAGTAATCAGTTATTCCGGTACCAACAACTGGTATCGAGCAGTTAAAAACTCAATTGCTCTATTCCTCCCCTAGTTGTTCTCATTAGAAAGCTCAGTTTTTAGTTTTTATATAATTAGTTTTCACCCACTCACAATGGATAACAATCAATATGCCAGACAAATGCTTACGTGCAATATGGATAGATTTGACGAATACAAATGTCGCATGCAGGCTTTTCTAGCAGCTACTCATGAAGAGATGATGGACGTGCTCACTAATGGACCAATCCAGATCACTCACATGCAGACTGTTGATGGAAATCAAGTTTGAGTTCGAAAGCCCAAGGCTGAATGGACCAGTGATGATCGCAAGCGAAACAATCTCAACAATGTTGCTATGGACTATATCCTCAGAACTCTTTATAGAAACATGTACCTTAAGGTGAAAGATTGCACTACTGCTAAGGAAATGTGGGACAAACTTCAGTTAGTTTGTGAAGGTACTGAATCCATCAAGGAGAATAAGATCTCAATTGCAAAGCAGAAGTTTGAGAATTTCAAGATGAAATCCAAAGAGACCATTGACCAAACTGAAACAAGATTCAGTGCAATTATGGATGAACTGGACCCACTCAAGATTGAATATACAAAGAAAGTAATCAATACAAGAATCTTGAAGGCATTACCCATGTGTTGGAAGATGAAAGTCAATGCTATGGAAGAATCTAGAAGACTTGACATAGAGGATTCCTTTAAAATCTTCTCAGATCTGAAAGCTTATGAATCCAGTGAAGATTTTACAAGCACAGCTGCAATAATCAAAGCTCTGGAAGAACCTAAAACCACAGCACTTGCAGCAACATGAAATGATACTCAAAGAAACATCCATAAATAATCTTCAACAGTTGGATGAAATGGAAAAAGATATGGCACTTATGATGAGTCGAATCAGAAGGATGAAGAATGATCATCTAGTAACTCAGATGTATATCAAGAAGACTCCTGAGAAAAGGAAAGATGATGAATATATTTGCTTCAACTGTAAGAAGCCTGGTCACTACAAAGCTAAATGTCAATAACTGACCAAGAAGACTCAACAATGAAGAACTAGAAGAAGTGCATTATTAGCTGGAGATGAATCTGACTATGAAGCTGGTACAGAAAGATTGTCTGACGATACAGCTTTAATGGCACACATGGAAGATTCCAAAGAGGTATGTGAATCAAATTCCAAATACAGCTCAGCTCAAATTTCTATGCAAAATGCATGTTCTTCAACAGCCGATTCCAATCCAAAGAACTCAGAATTAGAAGAAACTCTTGATGAATTGATGAGTCAGCTTGTCACCATATAGGCTGGTTATGAATCAAAGAAAGCTGAGAAAGAAGTTCTAATTCTAGAAGTCAAAAGATTGAAAGATGAGTTGAACACGTTAAAACTAAGCAGAACTGATAAAGGAAAGACTCAGTATCAGCCTACTGCATCAGCAGCAGCAACTGAATCCTTTGCTCAATCTAGTTCAGCCACTGGATTCAAATCAGGCAAGCCATATGGAGATAGAACTGGCTTAGGATGTGATACTCAGCAAACGTCAAAGGCAGGAACGAGTAAGGCAACTGAACCTAATACCAAAACTGGTGTTAAGTTCATAGTTGAACAAAGTCCTCAAACTGAGAAGCATGCTAAACCAGTGAAACTACTTCAATGTGAATCAAATTAGTCTCAGCATCAATTATCAAAGAAGTCAGCTGCAAACAATAGAGTCAATAAAAAAGGTAATATAGCTGTACATCATGAAAATCGAAAAGGTAGATCAACTGCTAAATTTACTAAAGCAAATCAGGCTATGAACCAGAAAAACTTTATTCAAAGTAAATCCAATAATATCAGTTATTCAAAGATTCACGAAGTCAGGGGGAAAGGTATATTATTTCCAACTGATGATGACTTGAATTTCTCTGAATCTACTATTAAAACTGAAAGAAACAATAATTTCAGACAGAAAACTTATTACAAGTTTCAGTCTAAAGGTCAGTAGAGGAATCATTTCAAACCTCAGCAGAATTCTCAGTACCAAGGTCAGCACATACCCAGTACAAAAGAAATGATTGTTATCACTCAAGTTTCAATAATAGAAAGCATCATGGAAATCAGTTTCAGTCAAAGGATCTGAGAGATCATATAAATAAGACACAGTCCAAACATAGATACTATGGAAGTGTGACTTACATATATGAAAACAAGTGCAACAATATCCGAAGAATACCTAAAGGATATATTCCCAAGGTTGTACTGACAAATGAACCCCATGGACCCAAACAGAGTTGGGTACCTAATGTTTAATTTATTTTGCAGGATATATGGTACTTTGACAGTGGATGCTCAAGGCACATGACAAAGAGCAAAGACTGTCTAAGTAATTTTATTGCAAAAGATGGACCAAAAGTAAGTTTTGGAAGTAAAGACAAACCTAGATATACCAAGGGTTATGGCACTTTGATCAGAAATGGACTCATAATCAAGAATGTATCTTATGTAGAAGGATTGCATTACAATCTACTCAACACCAGTCAATTCTGTGATATGGGATACAGAGTCACGTTTGACAAAGATTACTGTATTGTCATTAGCGAAACAACATTTCAAGTTGTACTAGCTGGAAGAAGAAAAGAGAATATGTATGTTGTTGATTGGACTACAGCAGTCGTAGAAACATGTTTGCTTGTGCATACCAAATCAGAAGTCAGCTGGTTATGGCACAAGAAACTGAGTCATCTTAATTTTGATGACATCAACACTCTTGTCAAGAAACAGTTGGTAATTGGACTACCTGAGATAACCTACAAAAAGGATAGCTTGTGTGGTGCCTGTCAAAAAGGAAAACAAGTAAAAGCTAGTTTCATGACTAAATCTCTGCATTCAACCGCACGAGTTCTGGAGCTACTACATATGGACTTATTTGGACCTATCACACCAATCAGTATCAGTGGAAAGAAGTATACATTGGTGGTGGTAGATTATTATTCAAGATACACTTGGGTTATTTTCTTAACTAAGAAAAGTGAAACCATGCAAAGACTTACAGAACTCCTCAAGAGACTTCAAAATCAGAAGAGTGTATCAGTTGTGAAGATAAGATCAGATAAAGGAACTGAATTCCTCAACAATGTGATTATCGAATACTGTGAAGAAAATGGTGTTTTACATCAACTTGCAGCCACAACAACACCTCAACAGAATGGTGTAGCTTAAAGAAGAAATAGAACACTCAAAGAAGCAGGAAGGACTATGATCTGTGAGGCAAAATTGCCTGAAAGATATTGGGCAGAAGCCGTTAACACACCGTGCTATACACAGAACAGAGCTCTCATGAATAAGAGACATGAGAAGACACCTTATGAAATTTGGAATGGAAGAAAACCAAATGTCTCATACTTTCATGCTTTTGGAAGCAAGTGTTTCATACACAATAATGGAAATGATCAACTTCATGTTTTTCAGCCCAAAGCTGATGAAGGAATATTTTTGGGATATTCAAATGTCAGCAAAGCCTTCAGGGTACTGAACAAGAGGACACTCAAGCATGAAGAATCCATACAAGTAGTATTTGATGAACCAAAATTTCCTGGTGAAGAAACTGAAATCAGACCAGAACCTGTTTCTCAGCCTCAGTTACTAGTTTTACCATAATCAGTTTATGTTGATATTGGACGATTAAGGATCTCTGAATCATCAGATCAAGATCAACCCCAGTCTCCAACAGTTGAACCACCAACAATTGAACAACATGATTCTGACCAGTTCAAGATGAAGAAAATCAAGAACAAATTCCTGAAGAACCAGTTCAATAGAATGTAGATCCCTTGATGCAACCCCCAGTACATCAATGGATGAGAGATCACCATGAAGAACAAGTGATTGGTAATACTCAAGCTGGTGTTTGAACTAGACATCAACTAGATACAATGATTGCATGTTTCCTATCTTAATCTGAACCCAAACAGATAGAAGAAGCTTTAAAAGATCCAGATTGGATTTTAGCGATGCAAGAAGAACTGAATGAGTTTGAAAGAAATCAATTATGGGAGTTGGTAGACAAACCAGATCATGTAAACATCATTGGCACTAAATAGGTTTACAGAAACAAAGCTAGACTTGAATCTAAAGGATATTCTCAAGCTGAAGGCATAGATTTTGATGAAACTTATGCACCAGTTGCAAGACTAGAAGCAATAAGACTATTTCTTGCCTTTGCAGCTCACAAGAAATTCAAAGTACACCAGATGGATGTCAAATTGCATTTTTGAATGGAATTCTAGAAGAGGAAGTCTACGTTCAACAACCACCTGGATTTAAGATTAAAGATCAAGCTGATAAAGTCTTTAGTCTGAGAAAATCTCTTTATGGACTGAAACAAGCACCAAGAGCTTGGTACGAAACTCTTTCTCTATTTTTGGTAGGTAATGGATTTATCAAAGGAACCATCGACAAGACTTTATTCAGGATGAAAGTTGAAGAAAGAACTCTTCTTGTTCACATCTATGTTGATGATATTATCTTTGGATCTGAAAATGAGCAACTCTGTGAGAAATTTTCAAGTTTAATGAAGAGAAAATTTCAAATGAGTATCATGGGAGAACTGAATTATTTTCTCAGATTACAAGTTAAACAACTGGATAATGGGATTTTCATTCACCAAACTAAATATACAAGAGAACTGATCAAGAAGTTTGGAATGGAGAAATCAGCTGGCATTTCAATACCAATTGGAACTAACATCGATTAGATGAAGACAAAGATGTCAAGGATGTGGATCAAACTCTCTACAGAAGAATGATTGGAAATCTACTTTATCTCATAGCTAGTAGACCAGACATATCTTTCGCTATTGGTGTTTGTGCTAGATTTCAAACAAGACCTAAAAGAGCCATCTCACAGTTGTAAAAAGAACCTTGAAGTATTTGAAAGATACAGAAGGAGTTGGGATATGGTATTCAAGAGAAGGAGAATTCAAATTGATATCCTACTCAGACTCTGACTATGCTGGATGCAAAGTGGATAGAAAAAGTACTTCAGGCACATGTCAGTTATTGGGAAATAGACTTGTGTCATGGTTCAGCAAGAATCAAAACTCAATCTCTACTTCAACATCTGAAGCTGAATATATCGCAGCTGGAAGTTGTTGTGCTCAAGTTTTATGGATCTGACAGCAACTAAGACATTATGGGATAGAAGAAGGAATGATTCCTATTATGTGTGATATTACAAGTGCAATTGCAATAACTGACAACCCAGTTTTGCACTCAAGGACGAAACACATTGATGTGAGACATCACTTTATAAGGGATAATGCGGAAAAGAAGGACATAATAGTTCTCTATGTTCCAACTGAAGATCAGTTAGCAGACATATTTACCAAACCACTGGACAAAGAAAGGTTTGTTAAACTGAGAACTGAATTGGGGATTATCAAAGTCAGTTAAGTCAGTTTAAGCTTAGAGATTCGTCAAGAGGATTGATCTTTGTCATGATGGGTGCGCTCACTTGACAGATCAGTCATTGACATCAATGATCTCAAACTGACTAACTGAAACTGAAGAATTGACGGAGCTCAAATTCTGTAAAACTGATTTCAGCTTCATTTTTACTCAGTCAAACTAGTCAATGGAGAAATGGATAAAACCGACAACAGTTGTATCGCATTTAATTACCGCCATTTTTCTGTCAGAATTCGTAGCGTGTATACCCCTATTATGTCAGATAGTACACATCGGTTGCACAAACCATGATGGAATTTGAAAAGATTTTACAAATCTATCAAAAGATCGTGGATCTTTTCAACTACCCACCCTTTTATATACAACCATTCTTTCACTATCTGTTTAATAAAAAGAAAGAAAAATCTAAACTTTCTCATCTTTAAATCTGCCTGTAATTTTTCTTAAAAATGGCCGCTTCAAAGAAAACTCAAGAAGAATGATTAATCACCGCACCTGATACGTTCACACTTCAAGAATTCGAAGATATGTGTGGTAATACCCTTCTCTCCAGTCATCTATCAGAAAAGATTGGAAGATTACTGGGTTTATGAAATCGTTTGGAAGCAAAATTGCAACAAGAAATGAACTTGGAAGGTCTCTTGCTATTCTGGGAGAATATGAAGTTACTGAAGAACTCTCTACTTACAAGAGTTCGTGGACAGAAGATTTTTGTCAATGAAGATATCATCAGACAGCTTTTTGGCTTCAAAAATCCGCTAGTGAAATCTATTGATCTAGCCTGCTTACCCTTCACCGCAATGCTTTTCTTAGGCAAATTTCAGATTCAAAGGAACCAACAGAGGTTGATACGCATATTAAGGACCTCAAAACTGAGTTTGCTCTTCTCAGTAGATGGATTAGCAGACATGCCATCGGACAACACAAAGGGCTAAGTAAGTTAACTGAAGATGGTATCTACCTAATGAATGTCATCTAGGACGGATTTGAGTTCAACTGGGCTGGATATATCTTCAATCAGATAAAGCAACCACACTTGGATGAATTAGCAAGTATCAACAGAGCCCAAGCTGAAGAAAGACAAACTGAAGGCAGATTCCGACTGAAGAAATCACTTAGCTTAGTGATTCAATATTATTTGGAAAGAATCAATAGTGGGAATAAGAATGCACAAGCTGCTACCACAAAAACTGCAGCAGTTGCAAGCTCAAAAGGAACTTCCCAACCTGAAGCAAAAAGGCAAATTGTGTCCCAGCAAATTGCTCAGCAAAAAGGAATTAAAAGAAAAGCTGAGACACAAGGAGAAAAATCAGTTGTACGTTGTTTATATCCAGGTACTTCAAGTCAGTTAGCATTAACTGAGGGGGAACAAGCACTGACAACTGACAGCAGCAAGCTGAAAGCTTTAGTTCCTGGAATTGTTTCTCAACTTCAACAGAGAATATCTGAGAAACAAGTTTCCGTTATGAATATTGAGCAACAGAAACAAGAATCTCCGCAACCAAAGGAGTATCTATTTGATGCTGAGAGGATCATCTAACTGATAAAGATGAAGCTCAAAACAGAATATTCTCGAGAAGCTACTCTACCTATTGAAGAAAAACTGTTATTGGAGAAACTTGAAATACCAAGGCTATACGCATTATTTCCTATGGAAGAATTTCTCAAAAACTGCTATAACAGATTTTGAGAGATAGTCAAGAGAACTGAATCAACCACATCATCCACACCTAAAGAAATTTCAAAGAAGAGAGATGATGATAAAGATGATGATTCACAGAAAGAAGTTCAAAAGAGTACAGTTTTGCAGTCAAGCACTCAGCCTGACCAACCAGCACAAACTGATACTAAGGAAGAAGAATTGCCAGTTGAAACTCAGACAACTGACAATAAAGAAAAAAATATCTAAAGATGATGTTAATCAACAACTAATGTTAATTGAAGATGCCAATCATTCCCGAATCCAAGAAACAGAAGAAGAAGACCCATCTGAGAAGCTTACTACAGAAGAATTGAGCAAATTACAAGAAGGCTTAAAGGTTATGCTCAACCAAAAGGATGATCTAAGTGGTCTTCTATCACATCTTTCCAGTTATTTTGATTACAGGAAGAAAACTGATGTCTCAACTCATACTAAGTTGGACATTATCAAGAAATCCACATCAGATTCAGTTTCGGAGATTCTCAGTCTAAAAGAAAAACCTGAACAAGAAACTTTGGTAGATCGAGAAACTCATGCTCAAGCTGAATGGAACCTCAACCAACGGATTTATGTGCTAGAAACTCAACTCAGAGATGTCCTCACCTCTTAGAAAGAGATGTCAACAAATCAGAAGGCAACACATCAAGTAATCAATGAGTTGTATGATGCCAAAAGGGGGAAGTGGAGGAAGAAAAGCTGAAGTTATAAAACTAAAGCTTGAAACTGAGTTGACAGAACTGAAGAAAGCAAAATCAGTTACAGAATCCTACATCAGACAAGTTGAAGAACTAATTGATGAGCAGCTCATACTCAAATTTAGTCAACCTGGTGACAGAAGAGCTACTCTCACTGAAGATCTTTGGATGAAGTTTGTTGAAGACTACAGTCATGTCAAATCCAAGTACAGATACAAGAATTATGAAGAATCACTCAACTACTTTTTGTGTGATCTTTATAACAAACAAAAAATGGCACACTACAAAAAGAACAAAAGGATTGAAGATAAACAGAAAATCAGAGATAAAACTGAACAAATGAAAACAGATGTCAATGAGTTTGAAACTTATTACATAGGTGAAAGTCATTTGCCAAAGTTAGCTATGTGGAGAAAATGGAAGCTAACAAGCCAAGTGGACTACCTCAAGACTTTCAGTAATGAAGACACAAAGATTGAAGAAGATTATCGCCTTCATGACAAAATAAGGAAGTATGTCTTAACTAAACATAAAAGCGGTTTAAGTTTTATTTCAGTTTATATAAATTGTGTAACTCGATTTAGTATTTGCAAAATCTTAATGAAATTCAGTTTCAAGTTTTACTTGTTTTGAATTGTTATTTATCTTTAATCTTTTATTTTAAGGAGGGTTTTGGCATCATCAAAAAGGGGGAAATTGTTAGGAATAAAATTTAAGTTTTGATGATGATTCATCTTATTCAAGAACATGTTTGTTTACACCCCATTGATGAAGTGCTGAGACTAGTTGTTATAGTGAAAGGCTAAAAGATGTCTAGAACTGAATGTATAAGTTTTACTAGAGTCTGATAATTGTATAGGTTATATCAGACAAGCACTGAAATAGATACAAGTGTCGTAAAGCTGAAAACTAGAAATACAAGTTATCTGAAACTGACTCAGACTACACCAAGAACTGACATTAACTCAGAACTAAAGAAAGTAAGTTTGTTGAGGGACACAGAATCAGTTGACTTATCTAGAAGTTAGAAGAACTGAGGGTTCAAACTCAGTTATTGAAGATCGAAGAACTGAGGGTTCAAACTCAGTTATTGAAGATCGAAGAACTGAGGGTTCAAACTCAGTTTATGAAGACCAAGTCGAGACTATAAAGTTAGACTTCAGGCAAGTTTGTGGTGACCTGAACTGATTTTATGGATCTTGTATGAAGACTTAAGAATCATAAGGACAATGAACTCTTAGATGATATTTGTTTATGGTATACTTTGATTAAGTCAATGATAATCAGATGAAAAACTGGAGTACTGAAAATTTAAGAAGAGTAAAATCTCAGTCAATGCTCCAAGTCAGTCATGAAACTGACAACTGACGAACTCAGTATAAAACTGATCAGGAAACTCAGTTTTATAAGTCAGTCATCCTACAAACTGATAGTACAGTCAAACGTTGTAAAGAAAGCAATTCTATTGGATGAAATACTGACAAGTCAGAACAGTCAAAAAATATAGCCGTTACAAAATAGAACTGATTGTTACACTGAATCACTGGTCACAAACTGACATTCATAAGAATTCAGTTCAGCACACTCATCATTCACAGAGAATAACAAGATCAAGAAAAAGGCTAAAAATTATATCCGCTTCCGATTGACTTAGATTGTTTTAAGTCAGTTTTGACTTAGACTCAGTTCAGTCAGTTTACTCCGCACAAGTTTTAACTGAACCTAATTCGTCTAAAATCTAGTTTTTGGTGGCAAGTTTATTCATCCCCCCTCTAAACTTGTGTCAGCCTTTCCACGGGACCAACAAAGAGTATCAGATAAGAAATAGGCAAGTGATTCTTCATAAGTCTTGTGCCTGTATTTTGTTTTGACATGGTTATAGTCAGCAACAAATTTCATCCATAGATCCATTGTCAGAGTAGCTCTTCTTTCTTCAGGCTGACTGTACTTGGCAATGAGCTGTTCTTTAGATAGTTCTACAACATCTTTGACATAAGGACCTGCTGCTGATTTTAGTTCCATCAACTCAGCTTCAAGCTTCCGTTTTTCTTCACATAGCTTCATCTTTTATTCCTCTACTTCCCCCTTTTTGGCATCATACAACTCATTGATTAGCTGATGTGTTTCCTTCTGATCTGTTGAAATGTATTTCTAGGAAGTAAGAACTTCTTTGAGCTGAGTTTCTAACACATAGATCCATTGATTGAGGTGCCATTCAGCTTGAGCATGAGTTTCCCGATCTTCCATAGTTGTCAGTTCAAGTCTTTTCTTGAGACTGAGAATTTCTGAAACTGAGTGAGAAGTGGATTTCTTGATAACATCCAACTTAGTATGAACAGAAACATCCGTATTTTTCCTGTAATCCAAGTAACTGGAAACATGTGGCAGAAGACCATTGTATTCATCCTTTTGGTTGAGTATAAGCTTCAATCCTTCTTGTACTTTCCTCAATTCTTTCGTTGAGAGTTTCTCGGATGGATCTTCTTCTTCTGTCTCTTGGATTTTAGACTGACTAGCATCTTCAATAACCATTAGTTGCTGACTATCATCAGCTCTGGATTCTTCTTCTTTGTTGTCAGTTGTTTGATGTCCAACTGGAAATTCTTCTGGCTGAGTAACAATTTGCTTAGATTGATCTTCAAATTGTGCTTCTGGTTGCAAAACTATACTCTTCTGAGCTTCTTTCCTTAAATCATCATCTTTCTTCTTTAAAACTTCCTTCGGTGTAGATGACGTGATTGATTCAGTTCTCTGAGCTATCTCTATGAATCTATTGAAGCAGTTGTTGAGAAACTCTTCCATTGGAAATAGTGCATAGAGATTTTGTATTTCCAGTTTCTCCAACAATAGTTTTTCTTCACTAAGTAAAGTAGCTTCACGAGAATCTTCAGTCTTGAGCTTCATCTTCATCAGTTTGATGATTCTTTCAGCATCGAAGAGGTACTCCTTTGGTTGCTGAGTTACATGTTCCTCTTGCTCAACATGCATAGCAGAAACTTTTCTTTTTGATATTTTCTGTTTAATCTGAGAAACGATATCAGTAACCATGCTCTTTTCTGACTGATAGTAGTAGTCAGTTGTAGTTCCCCCTCAGTTGGTGCTAACTGACTTGAAGTGCCTGGGAACAATCATCTTCCAACTGAATTTTCTCCCTGTATTTCAGCTTTCCTTTTAATTACTTTCTGCTGAGCGATCTGCTGAGACACAGTCTGCTTATTGGCTTTAGGTTGGGAAGTTCTTTTTGTTGAACTTACAACTGTTGCAACTTTTCTAGTAGCAGTTTGTGTTTGCTTGTTCCCGTCACTGATTCTTTCCAAATCACTAAGCTGAGTGATTTCTTAAGTCGAAATCTTCCTACATATTCTCTTCCTTCAGCTTGGGCACTTTTGACACTTTTGACTTCTTCTAAGTGTTGCTTATTGATTTGATTGAAGATATAGCCTGCCCAGTTGAATTCGAAACCATGCCATATGATATTCATCAGGTGCATTCCATCTTCAGTTAATTTGCTTAACCCTTTGCGTTGTCCGACGACGTGTTTACTGATCCATCTGCTGAGTGACCTGAATTCAGTTTTAAGGGCGGTAAGGGGCGTATCAACTGCGGCTGGTTCTTTTGAAGCTGAAATTTGCTTTAGAAAGGCTTCACGCTTGAGCGGCAAATAGGGTAAGTAAATTGATTTCACCAAAGGATCTTTGAAATCAAATAGCTGTATGATAATGTCTTCATTGACGAAAATCTTCTGTCCACAAACTCATATTAACAGAGAGTTCTTCAACATCTTCATATTTTCCCAAAATTGCAATAGACCTTCCAAGTCTCGATCTTTTTGTAGGTGAGCTTCCAAAAGGTTTCCCAAACCTTGTAATCTTCCAATCTTTTTAGATATATGACTGGAAAGAAGAGTGTTTCCACACTTCAAATTCTTTGCTCGTAAATGTGTCTGGTAAGGCGATTAATCTTTCTTCTTGAGTTTGTTTGGAGGCGGCCATTTTTGAATTTGTGTAAGATGAAATTCTAGCTTTTTGAGAGAAGAAAAGACTTGATTTTCCTTTTGTAAAGAAGATGTATGAAAATGGTTGGATATATAAAATTAAAGATGAGGACGGTTGAATATTTGATCCCATGATCTTTCAGTAGATAATGTACAACTTTTCAAATTCCATCGGGTATTTATGTAACCGATGCATGTACCGTATGATGTTTTGGGGTGGTATACATGCTACAAATTCTGACATTAACGGCGGTAATTAATTGCGATGTAACCGTTGTCGGTTTTATCCGTTCATCTTTTGACTTTCTTTGACTGGCCAATGAACTGACTAAAATCAGTTCTAAGATGTGTTCAGTTCTGTCAAATCTTCAATTCTTTTGGTTAGTTTGAGATTGTTGATGTCAATGACTGATCTGTCAAGTGAGCCCAGCTAGCATGACAAAGATCAATCCCCTTGACGAATCTCTAAGCTTGAACTGACTTTAATAATCCCCAATTCATTTCTTAGTTTAGCAAACCTTTCTTTGTCCAGAGGTTGGGTAAAAATGTCAGCTAACTGATCTTTAATTGGGACATAGAGAACTGTAACATCCTTCTTCTCTACGCGATCCCTTATAAAATGATGTCTCACATCAATATGCTTGGTCTTTGAGTGCAAAAATGGATTATCAGTTATAGCTATTGCACTAGTATTGTCACACATTGTAGAAATCAGTCCTTCTTCTATTCCATAATCTCTTAGCTATTGTCTAATCCATAAAAATTGAGCACAACAGCTTCCAGCTGCTATGTACCCAGCTTCAGCTGTTGATGTTGAAATAGAGTTTTGCTTCTTGCTGAACCATGACACAAGTCTATTTCCCAGTAACTGACAAGTGCCTGAAGTACTTTTTCTATCCACTTTGCATCCAGCATAGTCTGAGTCTGAGTAGCATATCAGTTTGAATTCTCCTTCCTTTGAGTACCATATCCTAACTCCTTTTGTATCTTTCAAATACTTCAAGGTTAATTTAACAACAGTGAGATGGCTTTCTTTAGGTCTGGTTTGTAATCTGGCACGGACACTAACTGCAAAGGATATGTCTGGTCTACTGGCTATTAGGTAAATTAGACTTCCAATCATTCTTCTGTAGAGAGTTCGATCCACATCCTTGCCATCTTTGTCTTCATCTAATCTAATGTTAGTTCCTATTGGTGTTGCAATGCCAACTGATTTCTCCATCCCAAACTTCTTGATTAACTCTCTTGTGTACTTGGTTTGGTGAATGAAAATCCCATTATCCATTTGCTTAACTTGTAGACCGAGAAAGTAATTATGTTCTCCCATCATGCTCATTTGAAATTTGCTCTTCATAAAACTTGCAAACTTCTCACAGAGTAGTTCATTTTCTGATCCAAAAATGATGTCATCAGCATAGATTTGTATTAGGAGAGTGCTTTCTTCTACTTTCTTTCTGAATAGGGTTTTACCAATAGTTCCTTTTGTAAAACCATTATCCACCAAAAACAGAGACAGAGTTTCAAACCAAGCTCTTGGTGCTTCTTTTAGTCCTTAAAGAGCTTTTCTCAGTTTAAAGACTTTGTCGGCTTGGTCTTTAATTTCAAATCCTGGGGGTTGCTGAACATAGACTTCTTCTTCAAGTATCCCATTCAAAAATGCACTTTTAACATCCATTTGGTACACCTTGAATTTCTTGTGAGTTGCAACGGCAAGAAATAGTCTGATTGCCTCTGACCTTGCAACTGAGGCATAAGTTTCATCAAAGTCTATCCCTTCAACTTGAGAATAACCTTTTGCTACATGTCTGGCTTTATTTCAGATAATATGCCCATCTTCACCAAGCTTGTTTCTGAAAACCCATTTAGTTCCGATTATGTTGACATGATCTGGCTTGACTACTAAATCCCAAACTTGATTTCTCTCAAATTTGTTGAGTTCCCTTCAACTTGAGAATAACCTTTTGCTACTAAATCGTTAAGTCTTCTTCAATTTCTTTAGGTTCAGACTGAGATAGAAAGCAAGCTATCATAGCATCTAGCTGATGTCTTGTCCAAACACCTACTTGGAAATCACCTATCACTTGTTCTTCTAGGTGATCTCTCATCCATTGATGTACTGGGGGTGCATCAAAGGGTCTTCATTCTGTTGAACTGGTTCTTCTTGAGCTTGATCATTTCCAGTTGGATCAGTTTCTCATTGTTGTTGTTTAGTTGCAGAATCTGTTACTGGCAACTAAGGCTGATCCTGATCTGAAGAATCTGAAATCCTTAATCTTCCAATATCAATGAAAACTGATTCTGGAGTCTTGTCTAACTGAGGCTGACAAGCTGGTTCTTCCTTGTCCTCAATTGTGTCTCCCGTAAATTTTGGTTCATCAAAAACCACATGTATTGATTCTTCATGCTTGAGTGTATGTTTGTTTAATACTCTGAAAGCTTTACTGACACTTGAGTAACCCAGAAATATTCCTTCATCAACTTTGGGCTAAAAAACCTTGAGCTGATCCTTTCCATTATTATGGACAAAGCATTTGCTTACAAAGGCATGAAAATATGAGACATTTGGTTTTCTTCCATTCCAAATCTCATAAGGAGTCTTTTCATGTCTCTTTTTCATGAGAGTTCGATTCTGAATATAGGAAGCTGTATTTACAGCTTCTGCCCAATATCATTCTGGCAGTTTAGATTCACAAATCATCGTCCTTCCAGCTTCTTTGAGTGTTCTATTCCTTCTTTCAGCTACTCCATTCTGTTGAGGTGTTGCTATAGCTGCAAGTTGCTGTAGCTCCGTTCTCTCCACAATACTCAATGATTATGTTGTTGAGAAATTTTGTTCCTTTGTCCGATCTGATCTTGACTACTGTGACACTTTTCTAATTTCAGAGTCTTTTGAGAAGTTCTGTCAGTTGTTTCTTGGTTTCACTTTTCTTGGTCATGAAGATAGCCCAAGTATATCTTGAAAAGTCATCAACCACCACCAAAGTGTATTTCTTTCCACTAACACTGATTGGTGTGATTGGTCCAAATAAGTCCATATGCATCAGTTCTAAAACTCTAGTTGTTGAATGTTGAGACTTAGTCTTGAAACTTGATTTAGTTTGCTTTCCTTGCTGACATGTATCGCACAAGATGTCTTTCTTGTATGTCATCTCTGGTGGTCCAATCACCAAGTTCTTCTTGACTAACAAGTTGATATCTTCAAAATTTAGGTGACTCAGTTTCTTGTCCCACAACCAACTGAGTTCTGACTTGGTGTGCAAAATTAAACAGGCTTCTGAAACTATTGTAGACCAATCTACAACATACATGTTCTCTTCCCTTCTTCCAGCAAGAACTACCTGGAAAGCTGTTTCGCTGACGACAATGCAATACTCCTTATCAAATGTAACTTTGTATCCCATATTGCAGAATTGACTTGTGCTGAGTAGATTGTAGTGAAGTCCTTCCACGTAAGATACATTCTTGATTGTGAGTCCATTCCTGATTAAATTTCCATAACATTTTGTGTAACCAGGTTTATCTATACTTCCAAAATTGACTCTTGGTCCATCTTTAGCAACAAAATCAGTGAGATAGTCCTTGCACTTTGTCAAGTGTCTAGAGCATCCACTGTCAAAGTACCAAATGTCCTGCAAAACAAATTAAAATGCTTTAGGTACTCAACTCTGTTTAGGTCCATAGTGGTCAGTTGTCAGTACAACTCTGTGTATATTTCCATAAGGTCTTCTTTGGAAATTGTTGCACTTATTTTCATATATATAAGCCACACTTCCATAATATCTTTTCTTGGATTGTGTCTCATTTATGATTTCTCAGATCTTCTGGTTGAAACAGATTTTCAAAATGTCTTCTATTAATAAAAGCTGAATAATAACCATCATTTCTTTTATACTAAGGTCTACACTGACCTTTGTACTGAGACTTTTGCTGAGAATTGGGATAGGTCCTTTGCTGAGTCTTGGACTGAAACTTGTGATAAGTTTTTGGTTTCATTTGGATACCCCATGTGAGCCATTAGAGCTGTGTCATCTGATAATATTTTAGTGCCAGCTTCATAGTCTGACTCATCTCCCGCTAAAAGTGCTCTTCTGCCAGTTCTTAGTTGCCGAGTCTTCTTACCAGTCAACTCTGGACATTTAGCTTTATAGTGTCCAGGCTTTTTACAAGAAGACTTGTAAGAATCTTCTTGAAGGAATCGTCTTTATACTCTGGACATTCAAAATCTTCTACCATTTCAACAGTCATTCAGCTTTATACTCACTGAATTCATAAGCCTTCAGGTCAGAGAAAATTTTGAAGGAATCTTCTTTATCAAGTCTTCTTGATTCTTTCACTGCTGTGACCTTCATTTTCTAGCACATGGGTAAAGCCTTCAAGATTCTTGTGTTGATTTCTTTCTTGGTATGCTCGATCTTGAGTAAAGCTAGTTTGTCCATTATGGTGCTGAACCTTGTTTCCATCTGATCAACGTTCTAACCCTGATTTCATCTTGAAATTCTCAAACTTCTGTTTTGCTACTGAGATCTTATTTTCTTTGATAGAGTCAGTTCCTTCACAAACCAATTGAAGTTTTTCCCTTATTTCTTTTGCAATAGTGCAATCCTTGACTTTCAGATACATATTGCAATCAAGAGTTCTGAGTATGATATCCATGGCAACATTGTTCAAGTTGTTTCTCTTTCTATCATCACAGTTCCTTCACAACCATTTTTAGGCTTTGGAACTCTAACTTGTTCACCATTGACAATTTGCATGTGAGTGATCTGAATTGGTCCATAAGTTATTATATTTATCATCTCATCATGAGAAGCTGCTAGAAAGGCCTGCAAACGATGTTTGTATTCATCAAATCTGTCCATGTTGCACATTAGCATCTATCTGGCATACTGATTGTTATCCATTGTGTGAGTGAATGAAAACTGGATTATGCAAAGACAGGAAACTGAAAGACTAAGCTTTTTCAGGAGATCAACTAGAGAAGATAATTAGAGCAGGTGAGTTTTCAACAATAGCTTGTTAAAGAACACTGCTCCGATACCAATTGTTGGTCCCTTGGAAAGGCTAACACAAGTTTAGAGGGGGGAGGGGGGTGAATAAACTTGTCACCAAAAACTGGATCAATTAACAATTAAGGTTCAGTTTTAACTTGTGTGGAGTTGAGCTGACAAAGCCGAGTCTATGTCAAACTGACTTATGTAAAACTGAGTCAACCGGCAGCAATTTAAGTTTTAGCCTTTATCTAGATCTTGTTGATACTATAAGAAAAAGCTAATTATGCAAAACTAAATTCTACTGAATTTCAGTTTATGAACTGTGTATGCTTGTAACAATCAGTTTCAGTATGCTGAATAAACAATAATTAATGCTGTAAAGTAAATAACAGAATGTAAATGTGTAAAGTAAGTAGAGCAAGAATTATAATGGTTCCAGGTGGTTTAATCCTGTCAGTCCACTTTTCCCCTGTGATGTAGGAGGAAAATTCCACTAGAACATCTTGAGGTGCACTGTTACAAAAATTCCTAAAAGATAGTCCTGGACTAATCCCTAGTGTCACTATCTAACAACTAAAGAACATGTTGGATTGCTGCTCTTCAACTGCTTGAACCACTGGTCTTTAGAGGGTTGTATTGCCTCTTCACCAGCTATCACCACAAACACTGTCTACCCGACTGCAAACAACTGTCCTTAGCAACTCCTTGACCGGATTGCTTCATAGTCTAAACCTTTGATTAACAATCAAAGTTAGGCTGAGAATCAATAAATTGATTCTTGCTTGTGGTTCTTCAAAGTGTCGAAATCTGGATATGATCGATGTAGCTTGAACACTTGAAGAAATCCAGATATGATCTTGGTGAGCACAAATAATGATAGCAATTCGAATGAACTAGACTAGAGAACAATAACGCTTGTAATCTTGTTAATTCCATGTTTAATCCTTGATGTCAAGTTCTCTATTTATAGTGTGAGGTCCAACATTCATCTTTCTTGAATTTGAATTGCTTCAACGTCTATATTTTCAGATGTCAGGTGTCAGTGACCGTTCTGACATGTCAGTTTCTCATCCAATAAGAATCCTTGAATTATAATGTTCAACTGTACTTTCAGTTGTTTGGATGGCTGAATATAAAACTGAGTGTCCTGAACAGTTTTATACTGAGTATGCCAGTTTTCAGTTTGTTAACTGACTTGGAGCATTAATTGAATTTTTACTCTTCTTCAAAAATTCAGTACTCTATTTATCTGATTTTATGTGACTGAATCAGATTACACCATTCATTTATAGAGATCATCTAAGATATCATTGTCCTTATGATACATAGGTCTTCTTCAAGATCCATAAAGTTAGTTCAAGCCATCATAGGCTTATCTGAATTCTAACTTTATAATCTCGGCTTGAGAATCTTCATAACTGAGTTTAAACCCTCAGTTCTTCAATCTTCTACAACTTAGTATGTGTCCCTCAGTTTTCCACTGAGTCTGTGACCCACAGCGAACTTACCTTCTTCAGTTCTGAGTGAGCTTCAGTTCTAGGTGTACATCTCCAGTCTCATGTCATTTTCCAGTTATCTAGATGATTTCCAGTTTCAGTTATATGACACTTCTATCTATTACAGTGATTGTCTGATATAACCTATAAAATTATCAGGCTCTAGTAAAACTTATACATTCTGTTCTAGACATCTTTTAGCCTTTCACTATAACAGCTAGCTTCAGCACTTCATCAGTGGGGTGTAAACAAACATATTCTTTAATAAGATGAATCATCATCAAAACTAAATTGTATTCCCAACAGGTTGACACATAATATATGCATCACTGGAACGTTCTTGATTCAGCTTTGAATGCCTTATGAATTTCAGATTTTTGGAAGAACTTACCAGAGTTGCTAGATTTCTTAATAAAATGCTCAATTCTCATTCAATTAATTGTTTTATTGTTCTTCAAATCTTATATTATAGGCATATATCCAATGTTCAAATTTTGAATCCAATTAGCCATATATTTTAGGATATATATGATTTTTCCTCTGAAATTTTGTCCTGCCAGATCATGTTGTCAGTGCCGGTGCACTTATGATAGTGACAGACTGTCATCCAATGGAATTCGTTAAATATTCTGTTGCAAAAAATCCTTGTAACCATCATTAAACTTGATTATTGATTGGATACTTAATCAAACAAATTAGTCGTTACCTTCAATAATATCTTCAAAATAAGTTGGATAATAGATTAATAAAACTTGTACTTCTTCAGCTCGGCATTTTATCCTTCTGAACTGGCTGTCTTTCTTCTTGACTGACTTTTGCTCAGCTTAAGTAATTGTCAGATCAACTTACTGGTATTTCTTGACTGAATGTAGTCTTCAGTTGATTTGATTCAGGTTAGCTCAGTTTAGTCTGAATTCTTGACAATTCATCTGCTCTTAGTTTATGAGATCAGAGTTCACCATATTTTCAAAACTTGAAGTTTCTTATCACATTTACTTGAACTTCAAGCTTCTACACAAGATCTATAAAGTTGATTCAAGCCATCACATACCTAGTTGAATACAACTTTATAGTCTCGACTTAAATCTTCATTACGGATTCTATCCCCTCAGCCTTCAACTCTTTAGTCTTCAATACAAAGTTTAATCCCTTGGCCTTCATCTTCAAAACTAAGTTTCTTCCTTCAACCTTCATCTCAACTCAGCTCCTATGGACTCTGGTGGACTTTTAAACTTGTCCTTGTCTAATTAACCTATAAAATCTAAGACTTTAGTAAAACCTATACATTAGAATTTAGACATATTTTTGATTGCATGTATAACAACTAGTCTGGCCCTCATCCCCAAAACCTATATATTCCTAACAATTTGACAATGTCGGAATTATCACAAACAATGTGATGTGGTGGATATCTAGCTAATTAGGCGTGAATATGTATATTTTATGTCATTTAGTCTCAAGAACACTATGAAGATCAAGTCGAATAAAAATGGGGTGTTGTATTTGGGGGATTATGGCTGAGCCAAGGTGGATGCCTATGTTTTTTTGGTTAAATGTAAAAATATATTAAACCAAGGTATGCAAAATACAAGAAATTACATCCTAAACAATAAAGAAACTAGTCTAGATCCTACTAAGTGTTGAAAAGAGGTTAGATTTGTTGATTTCTAGCAGCATAAGACCCCTGAGGTTATATGCTACCAGAAACAACAGCCACTAAACACTTAACAACACACAAATGCTGAAAAAAGGGTCATGTGAGAGGATAACTCACAGAGCCTGTCCCAAGGTGTGTAGAGAAACAAAATAATCTCATACATCCACCAAAAAGCACCAAAAGAAATAACAAAATATGTACAAAACCCTAACATCATGGGGTAAAAGTGTACAAAGGAAATGCAGCCTGTATTATATAAAAGATATGAGTCTTAATACAATGCAGAACATCAGAAATCTTCATAAGAGTACCATTTCATCTCTTCATGTTCCTCATATACCAAAGCCAATATACCACAACAGATACATAAGAAGATCTGGCTAGATTCCCATGGGATCACGCATGTGGTTGCGTACGTACCCTTAAGTGTAAGAGATCAAACCAAATAACATAGTTCTGGTATGTGAGGGACAACGCTATTTATAGATGACATAGTCAGCGTTTACAATAGGCCGGTGAGATATGTGTGTCGGTAGGCGAGCTCTGGTAGGTGGGCTTATGTTGAGGCCGCTGCGAGCTCTATGCTGATGATTGTTTGTCCGGTTGTCCAATTGATTGATCTTTGTCTGAGCTGGTGGTGAGGTGAGGGTGAGCTGGTTGCCCCCGGTATCTGATTTGAATTTCATGCGAGTTGATCATCTTCTATCTCGGAAGACCACGGAGAGTGAGGCTGGCTCTATTCTTTTGGCGTGATTCGGCTTATGATGGGCGAGTTTGATAGGCCATGGAATTTATCTTTTGCTGGGCTTATTTATGGCCCAAGCCTCGGATTCGCGGGTTGTTAATGTCGGGCACGGTATATCAATGCCCCCTACTCATTGATTTATTCATGGTGCATTCATGAATATGTCAATGAGTAAGTTTCCATTGATTCGCTATATGTTCCATACCGGGGGTGTTATAGTATAAGACTGAAGGGAATGCTGAGTGCAGTTAGTTGATGTACTCTGCTAATAATGAGAAGACACCAGCAGCCTGATGATAGTATGGAAGCCCATGCTGATCAATTTGGCGTGATGTAATCTAGAAAATGGTTATTCTGTTATAGTTTGTTATAACCATTTGTAACTGATTCATGAGGTGTATGAAGCTAAAAATACCCCATGATCATCTGCATTGTAACTTAACCTGTAACTTCTACTTCATCAATAATAATTCCGCATTTTATTTTGTGTTTGTTATTCTACAAACTTCATCATGGTATCAGAGCAAAAATTTGAGAATTTTTAAATGCTTTCTTGCAATTACTCTCCAATCTTTGAAGAATCTTGAGAGTGTTCTTCATCTTTTCTGAGATTTCAGTTTCTTGAGAGTAAACTGTCATCATTTTCCTTTTTTTTTAATCAGTTCTTGATCGGTTTTTCACTTTCATTTTTGATTTGTGATCAATTATGAAGTTCTTGATAGCCATGGCAGCTAAGAAAAAAGAAATAAGTCCCTCCAGTCCATTCTTTATTCATCCTAATGAGAATACTTCTATGGTTCTTGTTCAGCCATTGATGAATGGAAATAACTATAATCCATGGATAATGTCCATGGAGATGGTGCGGATCACCAAGAACAAAATTGTCTTTGTAGATGGTACAATTAAAAGGCCAGAAGCAGATTCAAAAGACTTAATGCATGGAGACAGTTTGATACAATGGTTAGATCATGGATCTTAAATTCTGTTAAAAACACCATTACACAAAGTTTGATGTATTTCAAGAATGCACATGCGGTTTGGAAGAATCTTGCAGCAAGATTTTGAAATGTTGATGCCTTAAGACTTTCAGATCTTCTTGAAGAAATGCATTTGCTGAAGCAAGGCATAGATTCTGTCAATCAATATTTC
The DNA here is from genome assembly GCA_024500145.1 of Gentiana dahurica var. dahurica. Taxonomy (NCBI): domain Eukaryota; kingdom Viridiplantae; phylum Streptophyta; class Magnoliopsida; order Gentianales; family Gentianaceae; genus Gentiana; species Gentiana dahurica. The sequence goes on from CM044908.1 coordinate 30,317,931, forward strand.
ACAAAGTTAATGATTCTTTGGGAAGAAATCAAGACCATCAGGCTTGTAACAGTCTATTCTTATGATCCTCAATATCACTGCAATGTAATTAGAAATCTGATGGATCATATGGAGGCTGAACATGTCATGAAATTGCTTAAAGGTTTGAAGGATGAATTTGAGCCAATGGTTTCACATGCTATACTAATGGTGCCCTTTCCAGAAATTCATGATGCCCTTGCAATGGCAATCAATTTTGAAAGACAGAAGTTGTATGTTGCTAACGAGGACAAGAGTCAAGATTCCATGATTCTCTTGTCACAAAATAATGGACAGGGACAAAATCAGATTGTGAGCCGACCTAACTCTGCTGTAAATCCTAGACATAAAAATCCCAAGAAGATACAATATAGTTTTTGTGGATTTAACGGTCATACTGAGGAGACTTGTTACAAGAAGCATGGTTTTCCTCCTGGTTTCAATTCAAAAAGAGCCAATATGGTAGAAGAGGAACAATCAACAAAAGAATATCATGCACCAAGTAGGTCTGCTGGACCGGGGTTTCCCAATCTTACTGAACAACAACTTGACAAGTTGATGGCTCTGCTGAATGATCCTCCTAGACATGCAGGATATGTTGTTGGTGAACCTGCTGATATTGTCACACAATACGCACCTACTATTGGAACAAGTGATCTAAATTTAGTAAGATCAATACAATGGATCTTGGACTCTAGTACCACAGATCACATTGTAGGATCATTAGATCTATCAAGCAATCCCAAACCTTCATCTGGTATAAACATGGGACCGCCTAATGGAAATAATGTCTATGTCCTCATATTGGACAAGTAAGGGTGAACCCTCAATTGGTCCTACATGATGTGTTTTGCAACCATGGTTTAAAATAAACCTTTTATCCTTACCCTCTTTTATTAATCATACAAAAGGTGCACCTGTCTTTTCTACTAACAAGTGTGTTTTGCAGGACAAGAACATGAAAATGATTGGTTCAGATGAGTTACACAGAGGACTTTATGTCATGGATCAACCAATAAGACTTTCTATTACCAATGCTGTGGAAAATCACACCTTATCTGATAGATTAGATGATGCACTTTTATGGCACTACAGACTTGGGCACTTGCCAGATAAAAGACTGCAAGTCATTAGTTCACAGTCTGCTGATGTCAAGTGTTGTAATCAAGATCTTTGTTATGTCTGCCCTATGGCTAAACTGTAGAAAAATCCTTTTATTTAAGTACTACTGCTGTAAATGCTGTTTTTGACCTTGTTCATATGGATTTTTGGGGTCATTTGAGACAACATACTGTAATGGCCAACAATATTTTCTTATTGTTGTAGATGATTTTCTAGATTTACTTGGGTTTTTCTTATGAGGCTCAAATCTGAAGCCTCTGACCTTGTTAAATCTTATGTCAAATTTGTTTATACTCAGCTTCAAAAGATTATCTAAGTAACTAGATCTGACAATGGTGCAGAATTTCAACTCACTGATTTTTATGCTCAGCAGGGTATCATAAATCAGACATCCTATGTAAGTGCACTTGAGCAAATTGTATTGTTGTAAGAAAACATCAGTATCTGCTGAATGTTGCAAGAGGTTTGAGGTTCCAAAGTAATCTACCCATTGAATATTGGGGTTTTTATCTTTTACATGCTGTAAAGTTGATTATTGCTACACCTACACCACTGCTGAAGGAAAGTACTCTAGATGAAGTGCTTTATGGCATTAAATCAGACTGTTCTGTGTTTACAGATTTTGGTTGCTTAGCCTTTTCTTGCACACTTCAGCAGTATATGACAAAATTTCACTCAAGATGTAGGCCTTGTGTCTATCTTGGGAAATCAAATACATCTAAGGGTGCTAGTCTCTTAGACTTTACCAACAAAGATACATTTGTTTCTAGAGATACTCAATTTCATGTGACTTATTTCCTTTATTTCATTATGTGTTGGGAGAGGCTAGATATCTTACTAACATGCCCGTTCCTTTACCAGTAATGGACACTTTTGATGATCTGCTGAATGATTCAGCAGACCAGCCAGACATAGGGTCAGCTATAGCTGAGGCATATAATAAAGAGCATGCACCAGTAAACTAGGCACCTGAACCTCCACAACTAAGAAGATCCACCAGAACAAGAAAATCACCAACATTTTATCAAGGGGGTGCTCACACTGTTCAGCAGACTCCACACCCACTGAGTGCAGTCATGAGTCTTGACAATCTTTCAGTAGACTATGCCAGGTTCATTAATGCCATTGATGCTGTTAAAGAGCCTAAGACTTACAATCAAGCCATCAAGCATGATGAATGGAAGCAAGCAATGCAATAAGAGCTTGAAGCTCTACAAAAGACTCATACATGGGAAACCCATTGGGTGTAAATGGGTGTACAGTTGCAAACACAACCTTGATGGTTCAGTAGAATAGTAGCAAAAGGCTACACTCAGACATATGGGATTGATTATCAAGAAATCTTTTCCCCTGTTGTCAAAATCACAACAGTTAGAATATTACTTCAGCAGTAGCCAATAATTGGCATCTACATTAAATGGATGTCAACACTGCCTTTGTACATCGAGATTAACAAGAGAAGTATATATGCAGTTACTAAGTCATTATATGGCCTCATGCAAGCCAACAGACAATAGAACTGCAAGTTAACTGTGTTGGTCCCTTGAAAAGGCTTTGGTTAAGTTTAGAGGGAGGGGGGTGAATAAACTTAACACTTAAAACTTTTGGAGTTAACAAACTCAGCAACTTCAGCAGCCTGCTGATATCTCAGTAGTCTGCTGACACCTCAGTAGCGTGCTGATGCACAGTAGTCTACTGACAGTTAAGTTTACTGAATTTGTGCAGCGGAATTATATCAAAAATTAAGCCTTATTACTTGTTGTTAAATATGATACTAAGTATTAGATACTCAGTAGTGTATGTGTGTGATTTCAATTGCTAGATTCAGTAGGTTGATGTGTATAGTAAACTAAATGCAGAATGTAAGCGGAGAAAGTAAGTAGGCAGATTTTATAGTGGTTCCAGGTGGTGTAATCCTGTCAGTCCACTCTTCTCCTGTGATGTTGGAGGTAATTCACTAGAGATCTTTGATGTATCTGTTACAAAGATTCCTAAGTTGATTGTCCCTCACCAATAACTATGGCTTCACAAACTGAACACTTGGAACAGGTAGGATTGCTGCTCCAAAGTCTTCCACTGGTCCTTGAAGGGTAGGATTGCCTATTCACCAGCTCCACCACAAACAACAGTCTTTCACACCCAACAGATGCTTCACTGTCTTCAGCAGGTTCTTTGTAAAATAGAGATTGAATCAAGTAAATGATTCAGTTGCAGCAGCTTGATTAGGATGATATAATCAGCAGCTTGCAGTCTTCAAGTGTGTAAACTTGATGTAGCTTGAATACATAATACACTTGAAGATTTTCTCTGGATCAGTAGCTTTAAGCTCAGCAGCAGGGTGTTTTTGTAGCTCAGAATTATCTCTTATATTTTTCTCTAAAAGTTCATCATCTTTTTCTGAGTTGGACGTCCTCTATTTATAGGTAGGAGTCCATGTGAATTGTATTTGAAATTCAAGTATGACCGTTCCTGGTTTTGTCCCATTTGACTTGCTTTCTGTCACTATTCATATGACTGACACTGTCAGAATCCTTTTTGACAGAGTGCAGTCTGTCCATCCTTTGACTTGTAACAATTGGATAAAGTCCTAAATCTTCCCTACGTTTTTTTTTTAATTCAGCCATTGATTTGTTTGATAAATCAGAGGCAGTTGGCTGTCCTTATCCATTGTGGAAATATTACGTTACTTTAGTGTAACATATTAATTGTGAGACACATTAATTGTAAGACATATTAATTGTATTGTATAAACAATTAATATGTCATAAAGTCATAAAGTAACTCTTTTTTGTCTTATTAGGTAATAGACAACTCTAGCAATTAATACTAGCCGACTCTAGTAATTAATTGCTCTCTCTCCTAGCTTATACTCTACTAGGACCTTTCTCACTTACTTGTACCTATTTATACTCACTCTTTTATGATGAATAAACTAAGTTGAAGTTTACTCTAGTGTTTATCACTTTCTCAAACTCTCTTCATGGTATCGGAGCCTTAAACTCCTGAATCCGCTGCAAAATCTCATTACCCTGCTGTAACTTCTCATCTCATATCAAGAATGTCTTCATTATCAGAAGCTTTCTCACCCTCAGTAGACTCCCAGCTGCCTCAGCAGACTGGGGTCACTGAAAACCATTCATTTACAAATCACAGACTTGACGGCAACAACTACCTGCTGTGGTCAAGATCTATGAAGATGTATATCTCAGGCCAGAGCAAGATGGGATACTTGTCTGGCTCCAAACCTGCCCTTGCTGAAACTGACCCTATGTTTGAAGTATGGGATACAGAAAATAACCAAGTCATGACCATCCTCACGAGGTCAATGACAAAAGAGATCAGTGAGAACTTCATGATGTATGATACTGCAAAGGAGATCTGGGACAATGCCATAGACCTTTACTCAAAAAAAGACAATACATCTGAGGTCTATGATCTTGAAGCTCAAATCCAAAATTGCAGACAAGGGGATCTGTCTGTAACTCAGTACTTCAACCAACTATCTAAGGCATGGCAACACCTAGATATGTTGGAAATTCACCCATGGAAGGATGTAGAGGATGCGGCCTTATACAAGAATATCATTGAGAAGAAGAGGGTATTCAAGTTCCTTACAGGACTGAACTCATCCCTTGATGATGTTAGAGGTAGAGTTCTTGCTACTAAACCTCTCCCCAGCCTCAAATCTGTGTTTGCTGAAGTCAAACATGAGGAAAGCAGGAGGAAAGTAATGCTGGAAAGCAACCCTGCTGATCACCCTACTGATAGCTCAGCAATGTTGGTGATCAGGAAGCCTGCTGAGGTCACTGAGACTTACAGGAACCCTACTGAGAAGGCAGGAAAGTTGTTCTGTGACCACTGCAAACGCACAAATCACACCAATGACACTTGTTGGAAACTACATGGTAAGCCTAACACCTTTAAACCCTCCAAACCAACCAGGGAGAGTCAGGGCAGGCATGTCAGTGAGGAAGGGAACAAAGATACCATGTTGAATGCTCAGTTTGCTGCCTTCAAAGCCTTCATTGCTCAACAAAAGGAAGGTAGTCCTATCACTGATATAGCTACTCATGCTAAAACAGGTATATTCCACTCACCTCTCAGTAATGATACTTGGATTGTTGATTCTGGGGCCTCATCCCATATGACTGGTAACAAGAGTCTTATATCTCAGTTTAGGCCTTGTCATCAGTTTGGGAGTAGGGATATGGTATTCCAAGGATGGAAGCTTCAAATTTATATCCTACTCAGATTCTGATTATGCAGGATGCAAGATTGATAGAAAAAGCACCACAGGAACATGTCAGTTAATGGGAAATAGACGGGTTTCCTGGTTTAGCAAGAAACAGAACTCAATATCAACTTCCACTGCTGAAGCTGAATACATTGCTGCTGGAAGTTGCTGTGCACAAGTACTTTGGCTAAGACAACAATTAAGGGACTATGGAATTGAAGAAAAAGAAATTCCAATAATGTGTGACAACACAAGTGCAATTGCAATCACAGAAAATCCTGTTTTGCACTCAAGAACCAAGCACATTTATGTGAGACATCATTTTATAAGAGATTATGTTGAAAAGAAGGATGTGGTGGTTCTGTATATCCCTACTGAAGATCAACTTGCTGATATATTTACTAAACCACTTGATAGTGAAAGTTTTGCTAAACTAGGACTGAACTTGGAATTATTAAAGTTGACTGATAATCAGCAGTGTACTGGAATTCACCAAGGGGATTAGTCTTTACTATGTTGGGTGAGCTCACTTAGCAGATTAGTCATTGGTATCAACAATTTCATGTACTTATGTTTGAATAATTGAGCAAATGAGGTTGCCAAGGGGATTGGTCTTTGTCATGTTGGGTGAGCTCACTTGATAGATCAGTCATTGGTATTAAACTTCATCTTGTATTATCAATTGAACAAAACAAGAAGGAATCAAGGATCAGCAGAGTTACTCTGTCAGCAGGCTGCTGAAGCAGATATTTATTTTATCCTTTATAACCGCAGTTAACACGATCCAACGGTTACAAACATTATGGAGAAGTAATGGGCCACGTGTCAAGTTAGCTTTCAATCAGATTAATCGTGGTTAATGTGGATGTACGTGCACTGACAGTTACAACCACACTCTGTCTATATATACAGACCTATACACAGAAGATACTCTCTACTTCAAATCTGATTATATCTCTGTTTTTACACTGTGTGAACACAGATTTACAAGCTATCTTCTTCATCTTTTTCTTTTAACAATGGCGGAAAAGATTGATGTTCAAATTGGAACAAGCCAAATTGTAAGAGGCTTTGTTGTTGATGCTAACAGAACTGAACTAGAAATCAACATTGGTAGAAGAATAAGGAGATATGAAGGCCTGGAGAATGTACTGAACATAAGATTGGAAACAATCTCTTACATAAAACAACTTTCAAAAGGAAGGAAGAGAAGCTTTCAAAACAACTGTGAATGCTCAAGAAATCGAAATTTCATCAAACCTACTGAGGGAAGTTTTTGGTTTTGAAGAAGTAATAGATGCTCCTGTAAATCCTGAGGCAATGGGGTTGTCAAAGAAGGATTTTGTTGACAAAATCAAGACCAATGAAGCCATTAAATCAATTCCAGGTATTAATGTGAAACACATTGGATATGAGTACAACCTGCTAAGCAAAATCATTGCTAAGAACATATTAGGGCTGGTTGGAAGTATGGATACTCTATCAGGACCCAAGATAGAGCTGCTGATGATTATCTGCAGAAGTATGAAATTTGATTGGGCTGGATACTTTATCCACTACATGAAGAAAGTAGCCAAAGAAGAAAGAGAAGGGAAAAGGAAATCCAAGGCCTTACCCTTAGGATTAATGGTTCAGGCCCTGCTAAATCATTTGAAAATTCCTGATGTGGCACCAGAGAAAATAAACAAATCTAGATACAAGAAAGAGATTGACTATCTTATCCCTGGTCTGGATGATGATGAAGAAGGTGTTGCTGAGGCTGCTGATAGTGATAATAATGGAGATGATGGTGATGCTGGCGGTGAGCAGGTCAAGCAAACTACTAAGAAAACTGTCAAACCTGCTGCACCAAAGAAGACTACTGAGAAGAGAAAGGCTGCTAACACAAGGAAGATAACAGAGGTGTTAAAGCCTAAGAAAACAAGGAAGCAAACAGCACAGACTGCTGAGTCTGCTGAGGGTCTAGCTGAAGTTGAGATTACCTACCCTGCTGTAGCTGCTAGGAAAACTGTTGTTGAGATTTTGAAGGAACAACAGAAAGAAGCCAGTAGAAAGAGAAAGTCTACTGCAATTGAAATTGATGATGAGCCACTTTCCAAGAGGATGAAGGAGATCACCCACAAAAAGAAACATGGAAAGGGGAAACAATTGAAAATATTAGAGGCTCAAAGAGAACAGGAAGAAGAAGAAGTAGAAGAAGAAGTAGGAGAGGCTATTGTGGCTGAACCATTAACAATTATAAAGCCTAATGAGGATGCAGAGGTTGTTATTGAGCAAGCTGCTGGAGAGTCACAGCAGACTACAGAAACTGAACCTGCTGTTGAAGTTAGAGAATCCTCACCTGCTAAGGCTGCTGAGCCTTATGAATCTACCCAAGTTGTTGTTGAGCAACTTGTTGAAGAACCACAGTAGACAACTGAGTCTACACCTGCTGTGGAAGTGGAGAAATTAGGGCAAGACCCTACAATTCCTGCAATAGTTCAGGGGGAAGAACAGTCTGCTGTTAACCCTGGTGATAAGCATATAAGTCAGGGGGAAGAAAGTGTGGTGCAGATGGAGGTAGTAGAGACTAATATACAACCTGAGACACCTACTGAAGCATCTGTGGAAGAAACTTTGAACCTACTTGTGGAGAACTTTGGAGGTCAGCAAGGTAGTAAAACTGCTCCCAGGAGGTCTTTCATGCCTTTTGAGAGACATGTGAAGAAGAAGAAGGATGACTTTGTTGATCCCAAACTTCAGCAGGTAGCTGATTATTTTCAATGGATGTTTGGTTTCTACAAGAGGCAAAAGCCAGCTGCAGAACCTATGACTGATTTTGAGGAGTGGGCTTTTGACAAATTGGGAGTTGAAAATTTGTTGGATCTGGTTGATACCACTGTGCTGCAATCAAGATTGATGGACATTTTTAAAGATCAACAGAAAGAGGAGGGCATCAAGTTCAGGGATCCAAGAGTTGATGATGATGATTCATCATCTTCATCTGATTCTGGAGGTGATTTTCCATCTGGTCCAGGAGGAACCAGTGGTACTGCAATGTTGATTGATCCTAATGTAGGGCAGTCTACTGGTACAGGACAGTCTACTGATAGACAATAGACTGGACAAATGGATGAGGATCTGGAAAATCTCACCATTGATGATATTGAGGCACAAATCAATGAAGGAATAGATGGTGGTGCAAATAAGATGGTTGGTGAGATTGATGCTATGTTTGTTGAAGAACCTGCTAAGCATGTTCATGATCAGCAGACTGTGGATTCAAGTGATGAGATGGTTATTGACCACAGTGAACCTAGTGCCAGTTTAGAGGAATCAATTCAATATCAAGACTGGATTGACACTGAGGGGACCTTATCCAAAACTGCCTTTATCCTAACAAAAATTGGTCATGCAGAAGGATTCCAAGTGGATAATGAGGCTGTATTCAATCCTCTAGGAGTGGAACAGGAGGTTCAGGTTGCTGAGGTTCAAACAGCACCTGAACAAAGGTTGGAACAGGAGGTACAGATTGCTGAGTTACAAACAGCACCTGGACACAGGTTGGAACAATCCTTGGGTTTGGAGGAAACCCTTGCTGTTGTTGTTGAAGAGGCTACTGTAGTGGAGCCTACTGGAGTCAAGGCCACTGTAGGGAAGGATGGTCAACAGTCTGTTGTTATTGATAAGGATGAGCAACTGTTGGACTATGACTACAGTGATGAAGAGTTTCAATTGTCTGAGGAAGAAGTTGTTGCTGATGAACCTACCCAAGATCCAATAATGGAGGATATTCTTGGTTCTATGGTTGAGGAAGGACCTTCTCCTGCTGGGAGAGATATGAGCAGAGCAATGGTCATCAGCAGACAAAGGGCACAATATAATGTAGAAGAGCCTGCTGATGGAGTTGCTGGAGAAATGACTGGTGGAGTACCAGAACATGTTGTGGGAGAGTTGAGGGCTGTCAGAAATGACATAACACAGTTAAGGACTCAACTTGACAGACAGGAACAAAGATTTGAAGAACTGATGAATCTAGTGGACAACAACAGACAATCTACTGAAACAGTTGCTTCAAATTTCACATCTACCCAAAATGCTGTTAATAATCTTATTCTAGATGTGAGGGGAATCAGGCAAGGAAATACACTGAAGGAAAAGTTTTTGAAAGACCAACTTGCATCTATCCATCAAAAACTTGATAAACTTGCTGAGTCACCTAAGCCTGCTGAGGCTGCTGGAACATCTCAACCTGCTGGATTGGATCCTAAGCTTACTGAGAGGATCAATCTACTGGAGCAAACTTTGCAATCAAGGATTACTGCAGTTGACACAAGAACTGAAATTATGGAAGGACAACTGAGTAATCTGGTTATCACACAGGAGAGTGTTCATGGCCTGCTGTCCCGTTTTGTTGATGATGTCACTAAGGGGGAAGAGGGCCAAACAGCAGCAGCAAAAGACGCTGCAAGGATTTTTGCTAAGAAATAATGGGAGAATGACACTAATGCATTCAGGGAACCTGCACCTGGCAGAATTCCACTTACTGATGATCTCCTTAAACAATACAAGAATGAGTACTACAACAGAAGGAAACCTTATCATGACAAGGGATTTCATGAAGGTTTGAACTCATTTTTGGGCCTAAAGTTTTGGGAAGCAAGAGTTAAAGCCTTGAGGGCAAGTTACAGAGGTGGAAGAGGTGAAAGAAGTGGTAGAGGTGAAAGGAGTTTGCCTATCACAAAAGCTAAGGACTCACTTAATGAATTCAAAGAACTTTACATGAGAATGGGATTCAGAGTCAATCAAATCAATCTCATCCTACCTGAAGCATGGAAGTGGTGGAAGGAAGTGAATTCCTACATTGACTTCACTCTGATTGAAAATGAGTGGATGAGAGAGATGATAGAAGAAATAAGAGCTTATCAAGAACAAGTTGAAAAAGCAAGAGAGGAAAGTGAAAGAAGACAGTAGATCAGCATACTTATCTGTTTTATTTTTGCTGATGCTAGACTGTAATAATCTTTGAACAAATGTTCATAATGAGAGATGACTAAATTTGTTATGTTTTTGTTTTAAATCTTTTTGCTTTGCTGTTAGGTGAGGGTAGTGGCATCATCACCAAAAAGGGGGAAATTGTTGGACTTATTTCTATGTTTTAGTGATGAGTGCCAGACTAACTGTTATAGTGCAAAGGCAAAAAGATGTCTAGATCAAATGTATAGGCTTATTAGAGTTTGATCTTTGATTAGGTTTGATCTAACAAGCACTGTATTGGTCAGCTAATTTATATCAGCAGACTAGTCTAGGTCAGTAGGGTAAATAGGTCAGTAGACTAGTCAGTAACCTGCTAAAGACTGAAGGCTGAGGGCTCAAACTCAGTTAATAAAGGCTAAGGGATCAAACTTAGTAATTAAAGTCAAGGATATGGAATCAGAATTTAGGCAAGTCTGTGATGACCTAAACTGATTACATATACCTTGTGTACAAGGTCTAAGTTCCTTAAGTTGGATGGTGATCGGAACTTAGTTATTTGCAAAAAGGTGTAATCTAACTTCACAAATAAAAGTTAGATAAAAGAAGTCTGCTGCATTGTGTTTTTAAACACAGCAAATTTCAGTTCAGCAGACTGATGAACCTACTGATATACATACCTCGATTAATTCAAGATTACATTGGAAGATTACATGGATGAAGAGAGTTTGAGAAAGTGATAAACACTAGAGTAAACTTCAACTTAGTTTATTCATCATAAAAGAGTGAGTATAAATAGGTACAAGTAAGTGAGAAAGGTCCTAGTAGAGTATAAGCTAGGAGAGAGCAATTAATTACTAGAGTCGGCTAGTATTAATTGCTAGAGTTGTCTATTACCTAATAAGACAAAAAAGAGTTACTTTATGACTTTATGACATATTAATTGTTTATACAATACAATTAATATGTCTTACAATTAATGTGTCTCACAATTAATATGTTACACTAAAGTAACGTAATATTTCCACACCCCCCCTCAAACTGGGTTGTATATGTTAATACAGCCAAGTTTGCTACTCAGTCGGCTGAACATAAGCGATGGAATTGCCTTGGTGAGAATATCAGCATTTTGGTCTGCTGAGGGAACATACTGAAGTTGAATGATCTTGCCATCAATCTTCTCTTTAAGGAAATGTCTGTCAATATCCACATGTTTGGTTTTATCATGATGGACTGGATCCTCTGCCATGCATAAAGCTGAATTATTGTCACAGCAGAGTATGACAGGTTGCTGAGGGGTCTGCTGAAGATCAGTAAGGACTCTTTTCAGCCATAATGCTTCACAAATGCCTAAAACCAATGCCCTGAGTTCAGCTTCAGCACTACTTCTAGAGACAGTAGGTTGTTTCTTGCTTCTCCAAGTGACCAGATTACCCCATACATATGAGCAATAGCATGTGGTAGATCTTCTGTCTATGTGACAGCCAGCCCAATCAGCATCAGTGTAAACCTTGACATATCTCTCAGCAGACTTGGTGAAATGTAAGCCTTGGCCAGGAGTGGACTTCAGGTACCTCAGTATCCTGTTCACAACATCCCAATGTTGCTCAGTAGGGCAATGCATGAACTGGCTAACCAGACTGACTCCATATGCAATATCAGGTCTTGTATGGGACAGATAAATAAGTTTCCCTACAAGTCTTTGATATTGATCCTTTCTGACAGCAATGTCACCATGCAGCAGAGTATTACTGGGGTCTACTGGGGATACAGCAGGTTTGCATCCCAGCATGCCAGTTTCCTTCAGCAGGTCCAGCACATACTTCCTCTGTGAGACAGATATACCCTGGCTGTTCCTTGCTATTTCCATACCAAGAAAGTACTTGAGGTAGCCCAAATCTTTAACTTGAAATACTTTGGCCAGCAGGGTCTTCAATTGTTGGATCTCAGCAGGGTCATCACCAGTAAGGATGATATCATCCACATAGACAATAAGAATGGATCTTTTCTGGTTTGTTGTTTTGATAAACATGGTGTTATCTGAGTTGCATTGATGATATCCAGCAGCTTTAACCACAGTAGTAAGTTTGCCAAACCAGGCTCTAGGGGACTGCTTTAGGCCATATAGAGATTTCCTCAATTTGCAAACTTTCCCTTGAGTGTGAGTGTTGGCAAAACCAGGGGGCACATTCATATAGACTTCCTCAATGAGGTCACCATTTAGGAAAGCATTCTTGATATCCAATTGGTGGAGAGGCCAGTCAAGTTGGACAGCAAGTGAGATCAGTACCCTCTATGCCAAAGACAGAAAAGGTTACAAGTGTTATTCTCCCATTGTCAAAAGATTTTACAATTCTATGGATGTAAAATTCTTTGAAAAAACTCCTTACTACAGCAAACCCACTGAGACAGCCACAGATGGCAACCTTATTGAGATTGAGATCACCACTATCCCTCAAACTACTCCTCAGCAGACTCCTGGTACTCACCAGTCTACTGCACCTCAGCATTTTCCTGAACCTCAGCAGCCTACTGAGCCCCAGCACCCTACTGAACCTCAGCAGCCTACTGAGCCTACTGAACCTCAGCAGCCTACTAAAACCTCTGAACCTCAGCAGCCTCCTGAGCCTACTGCCCCTGCTCATTCCACTGATATTGATGACAAACCCATTGCTGTCCGAAAGGGAAAGAGATCATGCACTAATCACTCTATTCATACTTATGTGTCTTATGATCACTTGTCACCTTCTTTTGCTATGTTTACACAGGACTTGGATTCTCACTCTATTCCTAAGAATATACAGGAAGCTCTCCAACATGATAAGTGGAAGGCAGCTGTTAAAACTGAAATGACTGCTCTCCTTGACAACCATAATTGGGATCTAACCACTCTCCCACATGGAAAGAAGACAGTCAGCTGCAAATGGCTGTTCACTATCAAGTACAATGCTGATGGTACTATTGACAAATGCAAAGCTAGACTGGTTGCATAGGGATTCACTCAAACATATGGTCTTGACTACAAAGAGACCTTTGCACCTGTGGCAAAGCTAAACACTGTCAGGGTAGGAAGATGCATTTATGAGCTTTGGAATCAAGTTTGCTTCTGTGTTGGGCATGAATGTATACAAACACACTACATCCAAAGATCTTTGGAGGCAAGTCAGCAATGAGGTGAGGACAAGTATGAGTTGTCAACAGGGTTTGAATGGGGGTCTTGAATCCTAACACTCTGCTGGGTAACCTGTTGATCAGGTATGTGGTAGTTAATATAGCTTCACCCCACATATATTTAGGCACATGTGTGGTGAACATGACTGATCTAGCCATCTCCAGTAAGTGCCTGTTCTTCCTCTCAGCAACCCCATTTTGCTGAGGTGTCTCAACACAGCTACTGGTGTGAATAATCCCCTTATCATTCAGGAAGGTGCTGAGGTTGGACTCATAGTATTCCAGGGCATTATCTATTTTTAAGATTTTAATCTTAGTGTCAAATTGAGTGGATACCATATTATAAAATTCTTTGAAGATGGTTCCAACTTCAGATTTATCTTTCATCAGAAATAGCCATGTGACCCTGGTGTGATCATCTATGAAGGTGACAAACCACCTCTTCCCTGTTATACTTTTAACTCTTGAAAGTCCCCATACATCACTATGTATTAGAGTAAAAGGAGTGGAATGCAAGTAAGGTAATTTAGTATATCACAGACTTAGTAAGTTTAGCAAACTGACAAATATCACATTGAAGGTCACTGAGGTTACATCCTTTAAACAGTTCAGGAATTAAAGACTTTAAATAACCAAAACTTGGATGACCTAGCCTATAAAGCCATAACATGATATTGTCTAAGGTTTGGGTGCAGGCTGCTAAGGCAGTTTCAATCTTCAATCTTCTGTCTTCAGCAGGGTTGACCATAAACAGTCCTGAGCAGGCTTTAGCTCTCCTAATCACTTCCTGTGAAGAAAGATCCTGGAAAATACACTGATTGTCATTAAATAAGACTGTCCAATTTAGGTCATTAGTGAGTCTACTGACAGAAATGAGGTTACAGTCTAATTTAGGAACAAATAGAACATCCTGAAGGTATATCTTATTAGTGAGTTTAACATTTCCAAAGCCTTGTGCACATGAAATAGATCCATCAGCAATTCTAATATTGTGGGTTTGATGACAAGGCCTAAACTGAGATATAAGACTCTTGTTACCAGTCATATGGGATGAGGCCCCAGAATCAACAATCCAAGTATCATTACTGAGAAGTGAGTGGAATATACCTATTTTAGCATGAGTAGCTATATCAGTGATAGGACTACCTTCCTTTTGTTGAGCAATGAAGGCTTTGAAGGCAGCAAACTGAGCATTCAACATGGTATCTTTGTTCCCTTCCTCACTGACATGCCTGCCCTGACTCTCCCTGGTTGGTTTGGAGGGTTTAAAGGAGTTAGGCTTACCATGTAGTTTCCAACAAGTGTCCTTGGTGTGATTTGTGCGTTTGCAGTGGTCACAGAACAACTTTCCTGCCTTCTCAGTAGGGTTCCTGTAAGTCTCAGTGACCTCAGCAGGCTTCCTGATCACCAACATTGCTGAGCTATCAGTAGGGTGATCAGCAGGGTTGCTTTCCAGCATTACTTTCCTCCTGCTTTCCTCATGTTTGACTTCAGCAAACACAGATTTGAGGCTGGGGAGAGGTTTAGTAGCAAGAACTCTACCTCTAACATCATCAAGGGATGAGTTCAGTCCTGTAAGGAACTTGAATACCCTCTTCTTCTCAATGATATTCTTGTATAAGGCAGCATCCTCTACATCCTTCCATGGGTGAATTTCCAACATATCTAGGTGTTGCCATGCCTTAGATAGTTGGTTGAAGTACTGAGTTACAAACAGATCCCCTTGCCTGCAATTTTGGATTTGAGCTTCAAGATCATAGACCTCGGATGTATTGTCCTTTTTTGAGTAAAGGTCTCGGCATTGTCCCGGATCTCCTTTGCAGTATCATACATCATGAAGTTCTCACTGATCTCTTTTGTCATTGACCTCGTGAGGATGGTCATGACTTGGTTATTTTCTGTATCCCATGCTTCAAACTTAGGGTCAGTTTCAGCAGGGGCAGGTTTGGAGCCAGACAAGTATCCCATCTTGGTCTAGCCTGAGATATACATCTTCATAGATCTTGACCACAGCAGGTAGTTGTTGCCGTCAAGTCTGTGATTTGTAAATGAATGGTTTTCAGTGACCCCAGTCTGCTGAGGCAGCTGGGACTCTACTGAGGGTGAGGAAGCTTCAGATAATGAAGACATTCTTGATATGAGATGAGAAGTTACAGCAGGGTAATGAGATTTTGCAGCGGATTCAGGAGTTTAAGGCTCCGATACCATGAAGAGAGTTTGAGAAAGTGATAAACACTAGAGTAAACTTCAACTTAGTTTATTCATCATAAAAGAGTGAGTATAAATATGTACAAGTAAGTGAGAAAGGTCCTAGTAGAGTATAAGCTAGGAGAGAGCAATTAATTACTAGAGTCGGCTAGTATTAATTGCTAGAGTTGTCTATTACCTAATAAGACAAAAAAGAGTTACTTTATGACTTTATGACATATTAAATGTTTATACAATACAATTAATATGTCTTACAATTAATGTGTCTCACAATTAATATGTTACACTAAAGTAACGTAATATTTCCACAATGGATAAGGACAGCCAACTGCCTCTGATTTATCAAACAAATCAATGGCTGAATTAAAAAAAACGTAGGGATGATTCAGGACTTTATCCAATGGTTACAAGTCAAAGGATGGACAGACTGCACTCTGTCAAAAAGGATTCTGACAGTGTCAGTCATATGAATAGTGACAGAAAGCAAGTCAAATGGGACAAAACCAGGAACGGTCATACTTGAATTTCAAATACAAGTCACATGGACTCCTACCTATAAATAGAGGACGTCCAACTCAGAAAAAGATGATGAACTTTTAGAGAAAAATATAAGAGATAATTCTGAGCTACAAAAACACCCTGCTGCTGAGCTTAAAGCTACTGATCCAGAGAAAATCTTCAAGTGTATTATGTATTCAAGCTACATCAAGTTTACACACTTGAAGACTGCAAGCTGCTGATTATATCATCCTAATCAAGCTGCTGCAACTGAATCATTTACTTGATTCAATCTCTATTTTACAAAGAACCTGCTGAAGACAGTGAAACATCTGTTGGGTGTGAAAGACTGTTGTTTGTGGTGGAGCTGGTAAAGAGGCAATCCTACCCTTCAAGGACCAGTGGAAGACTTTGGAGCAGCAATCCTACCTGTTCCAAGTGTTTAGTTTGTGAAGCCATAGTTATTGGTGAGGGACAAGCAACTTAGGAATCTTTGTAACAGATACATCAAAGATCTCTAGTGAATTACCTCCAACATCACTGGAGAAGAGTGGACTGACAGGATTACACCACCTGGAACCACTATAAAATCTGCCTACTTACTTTCTCCACTTACATTCTGCATTTAGTTTACTATACACATCAACCTACTGAATCTAGCAACTGAAATCACACACATACACTACTGAGTATCATATTTAACAACAAGTAATAAGGCTTAATTTTTTATATAATTCCGCTGCACAAATTCAGTAAACTTAACTGTCAGTAGACTACTGTGTATCAGCACGCTACTGAGGTGTCAGCAGACTACTGAGATATCAGCAGGCTGCTGAAGTTGCTGAGTTTGTTAACTCCAAAAGTTTTAAGTGTTAAGTTTATTCACCCCCCTCCCTCTAAACTTAACCAAAGCCTTTTCAAGGGACCAACACAGTTAACTTGCAGTTCCATTGTCTGCTGGCTTGCATGAGGCCATATAATGACTTAGTAAGTCTGCAAACTTGATTTGGTTTGGTTGTTGCACATATAATGACTTTCTTTAGGCCATATAATGACTTAGTAACTGCATATAATGACTTTCTTTAGGCCGTATATATGCAGTTACTAGTCATTATATGGTTTAGATATTTAAGAACTCTTTTGACTGCACCTAAATGACTTTCATTAGGTTTGGATTGAAATCTGGCACAAACACCTACAGCAAAGGATATATCAGGTATGCTGGCAGTAAGGTACAACAGACTGCCTATCATCCTTCTGTATAAGGTCTGATCAACATCTTTGCCTTCTTTATCTTCATCCAATCTGATATTTGTACTCATAGGAGTTGATATCTTGGTGTTGTTTTCCATACCAAACTTCTTCAGCAGCTCCTTGGTGTACTTGGTTTGATTCCATCTTTCATTTGTTTAACTTGCAATCCCAAAAAGTAGTTCATTTCTCCCATCATACTCATTTGGAATTTGCTCTTCATTAGATTTGCAAACTTCTCACATAGCAATTCATTTTCAGAACCAAAGATTATGTCATCATCATAAATCTGTACCAGCAGGGTGCTGTTCTTCTCATTGATTCTGAAAAGAGTCTTATCAATTGTGCCTTTTGTAAAACCATTGTCCACCAAGAATTGAGATAGAGTCTCATACCATGCTCTTGGTGCTTGTTTCAAGCCATAAAGTGCTTTATTGAGTCTATATACTTTATCTTCTTGATCTTTAACTTCAAAACCATGAGGTTGCTGAACATACACTTCCTCCTCTAGAATGCCATTCAAGAATGCACTTTTGACATCCATTTGATATACCTTGAAGTTTTTATATGCAGCATGTGCCAAGAATAATCTGATAGCTTCCAATCTTGCAACAGGTGCATAAGTTTCATCAAAATATATTCCTTCAGCTTGAGAATAGCCTTTTGCAACTAGTCTGGCTTTATTTCTTACAATGGTACCAGATTCATCAAGTTTGTTTCTGTATACCCATTTAGTACCAATGATATTTGCATGTCTTGGCCTTTCAACTAGTGTCCAAACTTGATTTCTTTCAAATTCATTTAATTCTTCTTGCATAGCAATTATCCAATCTGGATCTGAAATAGCTTCTTCAACAACTTTAGGTTCAACTTGAAATAGAAAACAAGTAAACATTGCTTCTTGTCTTCTAGTCCTCACACCTTGCTGTTTATTGCCAATAACTTGTTCAGCAGGGTGATTCCTTAACCATTGTGGATTCTGGTTAGATTGATTCTTAGGAACCTCATCTTCAGTAGGGTCTGGTGTTGCTTCTTCAACAGGGGGTTCAGCAGATCCTTGAATTGCTTCAGTTGTTGCATCAGTAGTATCACCAGCAGGGTGTTCAGCAGGGGCATAATCAAAAACTTTTACGTCATTAAACCTTTCCAAAACTTCAACACAATCTGGATTAGTGACTTGTAAGTTCTCAGCAGGTTCACAACCTTCATCTTCCATACCAGTGAACTTAGGTTCATCAAACACAACATGGATAGTTTCTTCATGTTTTAATGACCTCTTGTTCAGTACCCTGAATGCCTTGCTGACTGAAGAATATCCCAAGAAAATTCCTTCATCTGACTTTGGTTGGAATGTCTTCAAATGTTCCTTATGATTCAAGATAAAACATTTGCTTCCAAATGGATGGAAATAAGATATATTAGGTTTCCTTCCATTCCAAATCTCATAAGGTGTCTTCAGCAGCTTCTTGTTCACTGAGGTTCTGTTTTGTGTATAGCATGTTGTATTAACTGCTTCAGCCCAATACCTTTCAGGCAGCAATGCTTCACAAATCATTGTCCTTCCTGCTTCTTTTAAAGTCCTGTTTCTTCTTTCAGCAACCCCATTTTGCTGAGGTGTACCAGCAGCAGCAAGTTGATGTAGTACACCATTCTGTTCACAGTATTCTCTTATAACTTTGTTGAGGAACTCAGTACCCTTGTCTGTTCTGATTTTTACTAATGTTAAACTTTTCTCATTCTGTAGTCTCTTCAAAAGATCAGGCATCTTCTTGAGTGTTTCACTTTTCTTGTTCATAAATACCACCCAAGTGTATCTAGAATAATCATCCACAACCACTAAGGTGTATTTCTTTCCTGTAACACTTGTTGGTGTAACTGGTCCAAATAGATCCATATGCATCAGCTCCAAGACTCTATTAGTTGATTGCTTAGTCTTTGATTTGAAGCTTGATTTGGTCTGTTTACCTTGCTGACATGCATCACATATAGTATCTTTCTTGAATGTGATCTCAGGTAAACCAATCACCAGTTTCTTCTTCACCAACTGATTGATGTCATCAAAATTTAAGTGATTCAGCTTTTTGTGCCATAACCAATTGAGTTCTGACTTGGTATGCACAATCAGACAGGTTTCTGGAACTGCAGTAGACCAATCCACAACATACATGTTTTGTTGTCTTCTACCAGCCAATACAACTTGATCACCTCTTTCACTGATGACAATACAGTTGTTTTTGTCAAAAGTTACCTTGTATCCTATGTCACAGAATTGTCCAGTGCTCAGCAAGTTGTAGTCCAGTCCTTCCACATAAGGAACATTCTTGATTGTAAGTCCATTCCTCACAAGTGTGCCGTATCCTCTTGTATATCCAGGTGTATTTTTGTTCCCAAAATTCACCCTTGGACCATCATTTGCCACAAAATTTGACAAACAATGCTTATTCTTTGTCATATGTCTGGAACATCCACTGTCAAAGTACCAGACACCCTACAAAACAAAGTTAATACATTTTAGGTACCCAAACCTGTTTGGGTCCATAATGGTCAGTGGTAAGCATGACCCCTGGGATGTTTCCATAAGGTCTTCTCCTAAAAGTGTCATACATTGGTTCATACATGTATTCTACACATCCATAAGTTCTAACAGTTGGTTGTGTAGGATTCACATATGTTTTCTGGCCTTTTGGTTTATAATGTTGTTTGAAGTGATTTTTGTTGTTAGAAGCATTAGTATAACCATTAGTTTGCTGTCTGTTAGGGACAGCCCTGTAGTATGGAGTCTGCTGAGGTCCCTGCTGAGGTCTTGTATAAGTCCTCTGCTGAGTCCTTTGCTGATTCCATTGCTTAGGTTTTACCCTAGCAGCATGGTTATACTTGCTGTTTCTAGCATTAGATGCAGGAATATTCCAATCATCATCAGTAGGGAACAATCTACCATTCCCCCCTGAGATAAGTATCCCTAGAATGATTAACATTTTTGGGTTTAGGATTCTTATCCTTGGAATATTTCTGGATTTTACCTTTCTGTGGTCCAGCAGACTTGGTAGCAGGTCTGCCATCAGTAGGTCTAGAAGGCACATCAGTCCTATTTTTGGATTTGTTCTTTTTATTAGGAGTTGTTGACTTCTTTGACTTCTGATTTTGCTTCCTTGAAGCATTCTCAGTAGGTTTTACTGCCTCAGCAACCTTACTGGGAGTTGGATCTTGTGCAGGTACAAACTTAGGATCAATTCTGGTACTAGGTTCAGTGACCTTACTGGATCCACTCTTTTTGGATTGTTGAGTCCCAAATCCAAGCCCTGTTATATCACCATAAGGCTTTCCAGATTTGAATGCAGTAGAGGAACAAGATGGTTCAGCAAATTCAGTAGCTACTGGATGTTCAGCAGGCTTATACTGATTCTTTCCAACATCTTTCTCTTTACCTTTGAGAACCCTTAATTCAGCATTCAATCTTTCAACTTCTACTTGAAGAGCTTCTTTTTCAGCCTTCACAATCTCATAACCAGATTGTATTTTCCTCAGTTGATTAAGTATGGCATCCAAAGCTTCTTCATTGTAAGAGTTTCTAGGATTTGAACCACAGGTTGATTCACAATCAATTCCAGCAGGAGTGTTAATTGATACAGTATTGTATACCTCCTCTGTTTCATCCATATTAGCCATTAATGCATAGTCTTCCATATCAGCAACCAATGCTATGCCATCTAATTCATTTCCCTTTTCAGATTCCACTTCATATCCTGATTCATCTTCAGCAACCATAGCCTTCTTTCCATGTCTTCTTTGTTGGCTCTTGGTCTTCAGTAGGTCTGGACAATCAGGTCTAAAATGTCCAGGCTTTTTTCAATTAAAGCAAAGATAATCAGGTTCCTTTTTTCTGATTTAACTCAGGACAGTCAGGTTTGAAGTGTCCTGGTTTCTTGCATTGGAAACACAAGTAATCATTGTCTTTTCTTGAATCATCTTTCTTCTTTTCACTGAATTTCTTAGTGAAATTCCTTGGAGAGCTTTTTCCAGTCTTCATCATCCTGATCTTCTTGCTCAGTAGGGCAATCTGCTCTTGCATTTCATCCAGCAGATCATCCTGAGCTCCTGATGTCTCCTCTTGATGCTTAGCAGCCAATGCAGTTGTCTTTGGTTCCTCCTTTTCAGTGGTAGGAACCAATCTCTTGCTAAATTCATAAGCTTTAAGATCTGAGAAAAATTTGAATGTATCCTCTTCATATAGCTTTCTCATTTCTTCTATTGCAGTGACTTTCATCTCCCAAACTTCTTTGTCAGGCAATGCTTCCAAGATTTTTGAGTTTATTTATTCTTTTGAGTAACTTACACTCAGTAGGGTAAGTTCATCTAGGATAGCATTAAATCTTGACTCCATTTGCTCAATGGTTTCATTTGGCAGCATTTTGAACTTTTGAAACCTCTTCTTGGCCACACTGATTTTGTTCTTCTTGATAGCATCAGTGCCTTCACAGATCAACTGTATCTTGTCCCAAAGTTCCTTTGCAGTTTTGAAATCTTTAACCTTCATGTACATATTGCTATCCAAGGTTCTATAAATGATATCAATAGAAATATTGTTGAGGTTTGCTCTCTTTCTATCTTCAGCATTCCATTCTCTCTTTGGTTTTGGAATGTACTATGTCTCATCTCCCACTGTTACTGCTTTGGTAATCTCCAGTGGTCCATCTGTCAGCACATCCATCATTTCATCATGAGTTGCAGCAAGGTAAGCCTGCATTCAACGTTTATATTCATCAAATCTATCTAGAGAACACATCAGCATAGTTCTAGCATACTGGTTGTTATCCATGATGCAAGTCTTTGTAAATCAGTGATTTGAAAAAGTTTTCAAAGTATTTTTACAAGCACAACAAGTAGGATTTCTTCAGAACAGAAGCACTGTTCCGATACCAATTGTTGGTCCCTTGAAAGGCTTTGGTTAAGTTTAGAGGGGGGGGGTGAATAAACTTAACACTTAAAACTTTTGGAGTTAACAAACTCAGCAACTTCAGCAGTCTGCTGATATCTCAGTAGTCTGCAGACACCTCAGTAGCGTGCTGATACACAGTAGTCTACTGACAGTTAAGTTTACTAAATTTGTGCAGCGGAATTATATCAAAAATTAAGCCTTATTACTTGTTTTGTAATATGATACTAAGTATTAGATACTCAGTAGTGTATGTGTGTGATTTCAGTTGCAAGATTCAGTAGGTTGATGTGTATAGTAAACTAAATACAGAATGTAAGTGCAGAAAGTAAGTAGGCAGATTTTTAGTGGTTCCAGGTGGTGTAATCCTGTCAGTCCACTCTTCTCCTGTGATGTTGGAGGTAATTCACTAGAGATCTTTGATGTATTTGTTACAAAGATTCCTAAGTTGCTTGTCCTTCACCAATAACTATGGCTTCACAAACTGAACACTTGGAACAGGTAAGATTGCTGCTCCAAAGTCTTCCACTGGTCCTTGAAGGGTAGGATTGCCTCTTCACCAGCTCCACCACAAACAACAGTCTTTCTCACCCAACAGATGCTTCACTGTCTTCAGCAGGTTCTTTGTAAAATAGTGATTGAATCAAGTAAATGATTCAGTTGCAGCAGCTTGATTAGGATGATATAATCAGCAGCTTGCAGTCTTCAAGTGTGTAAACTTGATGTAGCTTGAATATATAATACACTTGAAGATTTTCTCTGGATCAGTAGCTTTAAGCTCAGTAGGTTCAGCAGGGTGTTTTTACAGCTCAGAATTATCTCTTATATTTTTCTCTAAAAGTTCATCATCTTTTTCTGAGTTGGACGTCCTCTATTTATAGGTTGAAGTCCATGTGACTTGTATTTGAAATTCAAATATGACCGTTCCTGGTTTTGTCCCATTTGACTTGCTTTCTGTCACTATTCATAGGACTGACACTGTCAGAATCCTTTTTGACAGAGTGCAGTCTGTCCACCCTTTGACTTGTAACCATTGGATAATGTCCTGAATCATCCCAACGTCTTTTTAATCTCAGCCATTGATTTGTTTGATAAATCAGAGGTAGTTGGATGTCCTTATCCATGTAATCTTCCAATGTAATCTTGAATTAATCGAGGTATGTATATCAGCAGGTTCATCAGTCTGCTGAAATACCTATCAGTCTGCTGAACTGAAATTTGTTGTGTTTAAAAACACAATGCAGCAGACTTCTTTTATCTAACTTTTATTTGTGAAGTTAGATTACACCTTTTTGCAAATAACTAAGTTCCAATCACCATCCAACTTAAGGAACTTAGACCTTGTACACAAGGTATATGTAATCAGTTTAGGTCATCACAGACTTGCCTAAATTCTGATTCCATATCCTTGAATTTAATTACTAAGTTTGATCCCTTAGCCTTCATTAACTGAGTTTGAGCCCTCAGCCTTCAGTCTTCAGCAGGTTCCTGACTAGTCTACTGACCAATCTACCCTACTGACCTAGACTAGTCTGCTGATATAAATTAGCTGACCAATACAGTGCTTGTTTGATCAAACCTAATCAAATATCAAACTCTAATAAGCCTATACATTTGATCTAGACATCTTTTTGCCTTTGCACTATAACAGTTAGTCTGGCACTCATCACTAAAACTTAGAAATAAGTCCAACAAACTGAATCTTTGAAGGCTTAAGGATTCATTCAATCCAAAAATGATCACAGCCTCTTCACAAAAAGATCAGGACAATCTTTCATTGCCTTATTGGTATATGTGGATGACATCATAGCTGCTTGCCCTTGTGAAGAGTTGATTCAGCATGTCAAGGATACTCTACATCAACAGTTCACCATCAAATATCTTAGAACATTGAGATATTCCTAGGTATTGAGGCTGCAAGATGTCCAAAAGGTATATCCATTTCACAAAGGAAATACACACTTAATCTCCTAGAAGAACATGAATTTTTGGGATTCAAACCTGCTAAGACACTTATGGAGTCTAAGCAGACTTTACAACATGGTGATTCACCTCTTCTAGAAGACAACACTGCATACAGATCACCAGTGGGCAAATTTATTTACCTCACTTTTACCAGACCAGATATTTCTTTTGCTGTACAACAACTAAGTCAATTATTGGACACTCCTACTGAAAATCATATGAAGGCAGCTTACAGGCTACTGAGGTATTTGAAGACTAACCCTGGTCAAGGAATCTCATTCCCAGCAGACAACAACCTTGTGCTTAAAGGTTTTGCAGACAGTGATTGGGCCGGTTGTCCTGAAACAAGAAGATCAGTATTAGGTTATATGATGTTCCTAGGAGATGCTCCAATCTCTTGGAAGGCCAAGAAACAAACAACTATAGTTAGAAGCTCATCAGAGGTTGAGTATATGAATATGGCAAATGCAGTTGGTGAAATTCATTGGCTGATTCATATACTACAAGATTTGCAGGTTCCAATTTAGTTGCCTGCTGTGTTATTTTGTGACAATACCAGTGCAATGCACATTGTTCATAATCCAATCTTTAATGAAAGAACAAAACATATTGAAATTGACTGCTATGTTATGAGAGACAATGTCAAATCAGGACTATTCAAGCTTCTCCTAGTCAACACAAAAGAACAAGTGGCGGATATTCTCACCAAGGCCTTGGATGCACCTATTTTCTCCAATCTACTAAAAAATTGGGAATTTCAAAGATCTCCTAGAATTCAAGTAGCTGAAGGGAATGCTGAGGGTAAGCTGTTCATGTACCACTCTCAGCTTGAGGGGGTGTTACAGTATAAAGGCTGAAGAGAATGCTGAGTGCAGTCAGCTGATGTACTCTGCTGATAATGAGAAGACACCAGCAGCCAGCTGATAGTATGGAAGCCCAGCAGCCTGCTGATCAATTTAGCATGATGTAATCTATAAAATGGTTATTCTATTATAGTTTGTTATAACCGTTTGTAACTTACTTCTAACTGATTCATTAGGTGTATGAAGCTATAAATACCCCATGATCAGTTGTATTGTAACTTAACTTGTAACTTCTACTTCACCAACATTAATTCCGTATTTTATTTTGTGTTTGTAATTCTACAAACTTCATCAGGGGGAGCCAGACTTGAGTGCTTTATGCTCAAGGGAGTGTCCGTATAGTGCCATGTGAAGACTGACTAAGACACACTACGCTCGAAGGCGTGTTGGCGAGGTGCCGTGTTAAAATGGGTTTATGTGTGTTATGCTCGACGGCATGTCTACATGGTTTCGTGTTAAAATAGGCTTAGGCATGTTACGCTTGAGGGCATGTTTGTGTGGTGTCGTGCCAATGCAACCAGTCTTAGGCGCTTGAACCCTTACAGGCGTGTCCACACAGTGCCGTGCCAAAAAGACAAGGCTTACAATGTATTCGCTCGAGGGCGAGCTCCAAGTATGTAATGTTGGCACGAGCTCATGAGGGCTTATTGTCATTGAGTCGTGTTAGAGCTGTGTCTTCTAATTAGGTAGTATAGACCAGAAACGGCTGGCATAATGGTTGTGTATACCGATGTGGAGTCTCTTTCATGTTTTTGAATTTAAAATTTGAATTTTGAAGACCGACTGTTGGCCTCCTGAGTCCCTATATAATGGGAAAGGCCCTCTATTATTTGAATGTTTTTGTGGAAATTTTGAGCATCTTTACACGTGGGGTTTTCCGGAAAGCTTACTTGAGGTTTCTGGAGTACCTTTCTGCGGTCTCAATCACTTCATCCAACTGTTTAAGGTGAGTTATCTGGGTCTTTCCTACGATTTAGGATGAGATGATGTGTGATTTTGTGTTTGAATGTCTGTTCATGCCTAGTTTTCCGAAGATTTCTGTGAATCGTGTGTTTAATGCCCGTACATGTACTTTTCCGGTTGTTTTCTCCCGTTCTTTACACTTGCTTCGAAGAATTAGGGTTAGGGTTTTGTCTTGCAACACCAGAATATATGGAGCGAGGTGTCGAGTTTGGCCAACAGAGGCAGCCCAACCCTGTTTTGGGTTTGGGCACATAATTATCCACCTCACCCTCCTTTTATAGGTGATGGATTCGGATAGCATGAGCATAGGCTAGGAGACGAGCATCATAGTCTTGGATGATCATGCTGGTGTGGCAGAATGAGCTGAAGCGCCTGTAGTAAGATTTTTTTTCTAGGAGAAGTCGTGTCAAGATGATTTTGATGAGAGAGTTAGCCACAGCTGGAAGGAGAAGGATGGGACCCTCGGCCCGCACCGACCTCCCTTCTACGGGCGTTTGAAACTAACGATGCTTACTGGTATTCCTTCATGGAAGGGAAAGATGAGCCTAAGGTTAGTTATAAAGACCCTTTGGACAGGGTATTGCTTCACTTTGATTCGATTTACAGCGGACTGTGGCCCCCCTTCGATCCATTCTTCATGGTGTTCTTAAAGGCTGGTACAGCGATGCCCATCAATCTTGGTTTGGGGGCAGTTAGAATTATTTTTGCCTTCATAACATTGAAGCGTATTCTGGGGTTCGAGTGTACTCTATCGGCTCTTAATTATTTTTATGTCTTCGGAAGGCAAGAATTGGTGCGCAGTCCTTTGAAAAAGATGAGGCTTTTTTTTATAATCAGCCTAGTAAGGTGAGTGACTAATGCAGTAGGGGTTTGTTGGTTGAGTCCCGTGTCGGTTGGTGTTAGTAATATCATCCGCAGCGGAAGCGATTTAAGGATCTAGATCTATAAATTACACGTAATAAAACAACTAGATCTACATCTACAAGGGGGTTGTAGAACATACCTCTTGGATCTCAAAATCCAAGTTGAAGAACCGCAATAGAAAGAACGAACAAGGTGTGAAGAGCACCACGATCTTCCGTACGTGTGATCCAAGCAACTCCCGGTGGAAGGAAATCCTCGTCTCGAATCCTTCCGATATGCTACCCGGAAAAACCTCCAAGATTTTTCCCCAACCCTCTTGGCCGAAATTTCTTCCTCCTCTCTAAGAGGTGGAACTCGAAAATATTGTGTGTATTAAGGCTTGGAAGAACTCTCTTTATATAGGAGAGTAAAACTTAGCCTCCAAGGATTTAATAATTAATACAAATTCAATTATAATAATCCTATTAAATAAAAGATAATCCCATAATATTCTAGAACAAATCTAGAATAATATTTATCTTTATTTCTTTCCATAAATATTTATCCAATAAATATTTTATGCACATGTCTTATTAATACACAAGAAAATAATTTCTTGTACCATAATAATAAGCAAGGGGCGAAATTTACAACTATTGACCTAGTCAATATTAATTTTGCCATAACACAATAATTGGGCCAAGATTATGGAAAATGTCTTTTCCACATATTTAATTATTTAGCCCAACTAATTTAATAGTCCACTAAACAATTAATTCACATATCGTTTTAATAAAGTCCAACAAGAACTAAATTAATATTATTAGGATTCGACGTCCGAGAATAGATATGCTATATATAGGAGGCACGTCGGGGACCATGGACTTATAATCAGCGGCTCCGATAAATCAAATAAATAATTATCTTACGAACAGAATAATTATATTCGATAAATCAATCACAGGAATATGCCACCATAATCCCGTGACTGCACTCCTCTGATTATGAGATTATATTTATCTCCTCACGAGAATGATAATAAGCGTCCATTGATATAATCATTACATATGAATTAATCCTCCATAGACTGTTCATTCTAAATCGGGAAGTTACCGTTAACCCTTTCTAGAACCTCTTATCCTTATTTACCATTAACCCCCTAGTGATCAATTAATTCATACAACTCACTGGTAGCTAATCGGTGTAATATGAACTCCATGGATCGATCGGTTTCTTGGATTAACAAATAAGGGAACTGTCTATCTACTTCCAGAAATGGAAGGAATGGATTCCGTATCTGTGATAACACGGACTACTCACTCAATCCAGTACAATGCCAAGATGGGGTAATTTAGACAACAGACTCGGTGTAATCCTTAACCGTCAAGTCAAACTTCATACTGATTCAAGCGGTTGACTGTGATCTCCTCAGGATTAAGATATATCCATAAATATGATCATCCATTGATTCGATAAGAATTCTCAATTACGGAATTATATCGTGAACTCTAATCAAATCGGTCCAGCCCTATATGATATATCTATCATATATAAATGCCCCATTAGGTTCTCTTAACCGAAAGTCCGGATAAGACAATCACACCTATTGTGTTCTGGGCGCATTAATAGCACGTTAAAGGAGAGACCCGATACTCTCGATTAACTTTACTACGGGCTAATTGTATTTTAAGTACATCTTCACTAATTCAATCCTCCCGTGTATATCCCATACACTGAGTTAAGTGATTACATAAACGATATACTTAGGGTTTTCTGTAGTGTAAATACTATTGTCACATCGGTGATTATGAGAATAATAAATATGAATAACAATATCATTTCATTTATTAAAAAAAAACAATTACAAAATTGTCTTTCGGGCATCACACCTAACAATCTCCCACTTGCACGAAAGCATGTGATTAATTGTTTTAGAGCACACCCTATTATTTAAAATACAACAAACTACATCTCCCACTTGCTCTAAAGCAATGGAGACTCATCCCGTATTCTAGTACCCATTAAGCATATCATAACCATTTCAGATTCCAAAGTACACTCCGAGTATGCTGTCGTAGGATAGGTCAGTGACTCGGGAGTACCTACATCTAAATGTCATGGGTCTTAATGATTAGTCAGGTTGTCGGCTCGAGACGATCCGTAGAATCGAAACGTTACCGGTCCATGTAATCATGTGGTACTTTCCTAATATGCTTTTGACCTCTAGTGATTTCGAAAATCCCTATAAGCTACCCCTTCATCGTTTGCACAATGATGTGGTATCGGCTTCCAAATCTAGAATCATTCCCAGATATGAAAAGGAAATCCTTAAGCTATATCGCCTCTCTTGCTACTACAAAAGCCGCTAATCACCCAGCTAGTTAAAGTCGAGTTGGCGTTACTGGTTTCCTCCAGGCAATAGCTTCAACACAAGAGTAAACACTGAGCCCGAGATCGACTTAACGATCATCCTCAATCTGACTTAAAGTCAAAATCAGTGTATCACACATATCCAAGTTCACACATGAATATGTCCGCATATTATTCCTCGTTCTCTCAAGATACTAAAGGACATACTAAACTTGCTTTGTTAACCGCCGAATCTAAGATTCGATCAAAATTGACGTTCAATAACCTGACCATCTCTTACTAGAAAGAGAATCTATCCCATTTCTCTTGATCCGAAGATTTAGAGAGTCATTCCTGAGGCATAGGGTAGAACTTCCTCGTTGAATGTTGCATACACAGATGCATCATCTTAACCAATAAGATGGATGGGAAACCAGTGACTGATTCTAATGCATTCGACCGAGTCAAACTCTTAAGAATGTTGTCCAAATCTCTGTTGCAGAGAATTGTGGTATTGTCAGATTCTGACTTCAGATAACACACCCATGTTGATTCCAACTGGTGCAGTGTTATCCTTCACAAACACTAATATATGTATGTATATATTCACTACTGTACTAAAATTGATATCCAGTCTACAAAAAGACTTATCAATATTCTGGTCAACTCCACATATTGTAGAAATATATGACTTCTAGTGACCGAGAGGTTTGCTTTTTATCCACAAAAGGACATAAGCCTTGTTGGTCCCAGAGAAGGGTGAAACTATAGTCAGAGGGGGGGGTGAATGACTATAGTGGAGTTTCAAAAAAATTTCTTGTGTTTTAAAAACTTTTGGGCAGCGGATAAGTCCCTTCTTACTATGTTGTTTTCAAATCAGTTTAGACAATCACAGATATGTGTTATGATGTAGACAAATTAAATAAGTGCTGTAAAGTAAATTGTAGAAATTAAATTGACACAAGGCTTATAGTGGTTCAGGGTGGTGTAATCCCTTAATCCACTCTTCTCCTGTGATGATCGGAGGAATTCACTATTGTTTTCACAGGTACAACAGTTTGATTGTCCTTGGCTTCCCAAGCTTCACAATCTACAAGACTATCACTCCTTAACTGCAACAGCTTCAATGATTCAGTCCTCCTTTTGCTGCTCCTTGAGATCAAATTCCTTCAACAGCTATCACAGTTTCAACTCCTTCCCAGATTGCCTCTGATTCAGTTGCTTCAGTTTGATGTGAATGTGATTCACGCACTTGCTTGATCAATCTCAATTCTGAATATGACTTTGTAGTTCTGATGTTTGAGTTGATCACTAGATGTATCCTTGTAAGTTCAGAGAGAAGGCTTTTCTAATTGACAGAGTTTCTGCTTTTCTTCCTTTTTTTAATCGTTATTTTCTTTTTCTGTCAATGCCTTCTATTTATAGCCTTGAATAGCCTTGATTTCGAAATTCCGTCCGTTGGCTATATTAATGAGGGAATAATCCTTGATTTTATTCTTGATTCCCCCTTAATTGTATTCTCCTTGATTTCAGTGATCGGATTCTACTTTCAAATGTATAGCAGAAAATCCGTCCTTGATTGATCCTTTAATGATTGTGCATTTAATGCATGATCTGCTGAATCTTCAATGTATATTAAATCTGATCTTGTAAGTGTCTCTTCACCGTCTGTAGAACGGTGGAGTGAGCCTTCTGACTTAGCCGTTAGTTCTTTCTTCGCCGTTTTGTTTTCTCTTTGCCGACAGTCAGTGTACTCAGCCGATTCACTGTTTTCTTCTTTGCTTTAGTTTCAGGAGAATCTTTATACTTCACTGATCCTTGATTTGGGTGAGATCAATGTACACCATATTGGAATATTGAGTTTCATCACTTGAAACATAACTTAGACTTATCCAAGGTCATCACAGACTTCCTTGGTTATAAGTCAGATCATAATCCCTTCTCTGTATCTCTGCTGGTGCTTGGCTGGCTTTACTCTGCCGAATGTCTGCTTTCACTTTGCCGTCCTACCAACTAGTACAATACTTGTCTGACTCAACTTATACAACATGTCAGACTCTAAGTAAAGACTTATACAGAGAATTCTAACTTATTTCAGGCTTGCTATAACAGCTTGTATGGCCATCATCAAAACATAATAAAATGTTCCTAACAATTTCCCCCTTTTTGATGATGCCAAAACCCTCATAAGCCTGAACATAAGTAATCAAAAAATTTCATAATTGTCAACAGATTAAAAACTCAAAGATTTTATTCTTCCATCATAGGGTAATAAAAAAAAAGACAAATGATAAGATAGATTGAATTGAATTAAGCAACAGGCAATTGGTTTACTTCTTCATTTCTTCAAACATGATGCCCTTGCCTTTGATGTCCTTGCCTTTGCTGCCCTGTCTCTTTCCACTGGAGCTTTCAGGCTTTGAGTTATCATCTTCCCCCTTTGTGGCAGCATCAAAATGTGCCTCAAGGTCTGCAATTGCTGCATCAGACTCAGGGAGAGGGCCAAATCTTTTCTCCAGTAATTTGTTGTTGGCCTCACCAACATTGATGAGAAAGTCCAGTTGCTTGCCAGAATGCTCCATTATCTCATCCAGATGCTGAATTTTGGATGTGTGAGCATTGAGGGTGTCCACCAAGGGCTTGAGATTGTTGTCAACCGTCTCAGCATGGAATTCAAGATTGGTTTGGACATGGTGAGGGATGAGGTGTTGTAAGTTGCAAATTAAGTTCTCTTGTCTCTCCATAACTTCATCTTGGATTTTGATGTGGCTGATGAGAGCCTCAATCTTGTGATTGAAGGAGGTTGCTTCACTCCTTAAGGCATGCTTCAGATTTTGCCTGCTGTAATATTGTCTTTCCATGTCCACAATAAGGGGTTGAATGTCCAGATTGAAGACTCTCTCTGGATCAATTTCTTCAGGTGCCACATGGACATCCTTTTCATCCTCATCATTTTCACTCTCAGCATCTTCACCTTGCTGCTCCTCAGTTTCCACTTCAACTTCTTTTTCTTTCTTTTCCTTCTCTGCCTCCTCATTTTGAACCTCTTCTTTTTCTTCCAACTTTTCTTGTTCTGCCTCAGTAGGCCCGAGGTCATCTAGAGGAGGTTGTTGGAATTGAACTTCTTCATCTGCTTCTTTTCCCCCTTGTGCAATTGTGGGGGCGTTGGCAATTTCAGCTGAGTGAGCTTTATCAGCTGGCTCACTGAGCTGTTTGTCAACCGTACCAATGCTTTTGAAAAGCACTTCCTGGAGGGTCAGTTCATCGTCAGATATGCCCATATTTTCCTGATTTGCTGCATGAGCTTCACCTTCTAGGTGTTCATCTTCTGACTCATCTTCTACCTCGTCTATCTTTTCCTCTTCAGATGAGGTGATTCTATATCCTTCCTCACCCTCCTCCAGATAGACAATTTCCTCCTGTTGCTTTTCTTCTTCTGTTTCTGTGTCATCACTTAATATCATAGGCTCATTTAAGTTGCTGGTGTTGGGCACAATGGTATCTACTTGTGCCTTTTGAGACCTGGTTCTTCGTCCCACTCCTGATCTGCTGGATTCAGGTTGTTTCCTCTTTTGACCAGCAATGGGTTTCGGCTTCAGGGAAGCCTTGATGTAGGTGAACATTGTTTTGGACTTGTGTGGGGACTTTCATGGCGTTGAACAGGTGTTGAAGAGGGAACCCGTATGATTTCTTTTCCCAGAAATCGCCCTTTTTCTGCAAACCCTTGCTTGGTGCGGTGATTGATAAGTCAATCTCCTTTTGAATCTGATCCTTCAATCGATTGAATACGAAGGTTGCCCAATCAAACTTTATTCGTTCGTAGATTATGGCCATCAGTTTGATCCTGACCTCAGTTAGGTTTTCTAGTGACCCCTTTCTCCCATCAATATTTTGGTGATGACCAGTGCAAATTCAGCAAACGGAAGTTTGAGCGTTGATCTAGGTAGATTGTACGTTTTGCTGTTTGGCTTGGGGCATTTGGCTATTTCAGCCCAAAATTTTGGGATGTCTGTCGTCACAAGCTTGACATTTGCAGGACCAATTTAGGGGAGGTTCAGGAACCTGTTGAGTGTATCGGGCGTGATGACTATGTGCTTTCCAAAGATTGAGCTTGTGATGCGATCAACTTCAGTCTTCTTCGTGCTGGGCATAAACTTTGCGTTTTTCCAAAATGCTATCAGATTCTCATAGCAGATACCAGTTATTGGGGGGTTTAGAAAGGTCATCAGCCCCAAATTTGTACAGCAATCGACCAGGCGTCGTGCTTGTGCATCGTTGTCACAATAAGAGAGATAGTACTCAGGCTTGAAAAACGAGCTGGTTATGATTGATTTTTCGTAGTATTTTTCAGTAGCAGTGATTTGGGAGGATGAAGCCATCGATAGGTAGAGGAGGATTAGAAGAGTATATTTTGAGAAAAAAGTAGGGTTTGTAATTTGCAGAAGTATGTAAAGATTTCTGAACATCTCTAAGTATTGTTTACATAGTGTGATTTGGGTAGTGTGAACGTGGTTTGAATATGGAAGGATTTAGTGACATAATGGCATGATTTTGTGTATGAAAAACGCGATATTCGAGCGTAGAGGGGGAGTGGTTTGAGGCAAGTAATGATAGAGCCCGGGAATCGAGGAGTTTATAATTCAAAAAATAATATAACTACCTCCATGATCATAACGTGATCGCCACGTGTGTACTGAATAATCCTCCATAATTTCCTTATTCTCCACGTGTATTCAGAATTGATTTTGTTCACACTTTGAATTTGTCCAAGTCTTTATTTCGGTGAAGTGCCTTCGCTGGTCACTTAACCGGTCAATGAGTTCTTCACTGAGCTGCTTCATTGAACTGTTCCTAACAATCAGTTAAGTTACCTCTACTGGATACCAGTGCCTTACCTGCTACATCTCCTGTAACGGCAAAGGTTGTACCAGTTGATGAAGTCACTTAGCCGATTACTCCAGTTAGCCGCTCGTTGATACTTAGTCAATTTCAATCATCCCTAACTCAGTTCTCAACATACTAAATCTTTCATAACTGAGTGGTTTAGTGAAGATGTCAGCCAGTTGGTCTTCAGTGGATATGTATTTTAGGATGACATCTCCCTTTTCAACATGGTCTCGATAAAATGATGTCTCACATCAATGTGCTTTGTTCTTGAATGCAATACTGGATTTTCTGTAATAGATATTGCACTTGTGTTGTCACACATGATTGGGATTGTTTTCTCTTCGACTCCATAGTCCCTTAGCTGTTGTCTTATCCACAATACTTGTGCACAACAGCTACCTGCTGCTATATATTCTGCTTGACCCGTTGATGTAGATATAGAGTTTTGCTTTTTGCTGAACCATGAGACTAGTCCGGTTCCTAGCATTTGGCATGTTCCAGAGGTGCTTTTTCTATCTATTTTGCATCCAACATAGTCGAGTCTGAATATGATATCAGTGTAAATCCTCCATCTTTTGGGTACCAAATGCCAACATTGATGGTGTGTTTCAAGTATTTGATTATCCTTTTAGCTGCTAGAAGATGTGATTCTTTTGGTTGAGCTTGAAATCTAGCACACACTCCTACTGCAAATGCAATATCGGGTCTGCTTGCGATTAAGTATAATAATGATCCAATAATTCCTCTATACATTTTCTGATCAACATCTTTTCCTCCTTCATCTTTTCCAAGTATGACTCGCACACATTGGTGTGTCTGTTGTGCCACTTGTGTCCATCCCATACTTGTGTATCAAATCTCTTGTATATTTTGCTTGACTAATGAAAATGCCATCCTTCATTTGCTTTACTTGAAGGCCAAGGAAGTAGTTTAATTCTCCCATCATGCTCATCTGAAATTTGCTCTTCATTAGGTTTGCAAATTTCTCACACAACTTTTCATCTTCTGATCCAAAGATTATGTCATCAACATAGATTTGCACTAGCAATGTGCTTGCCCCTTCCTCTAGTTTAAATAGAGTCTTGTCTATAGTTCCTTTGTTGAATCCATTCTTGATCAGAAATTGTGACAGTGTTTCATACCAGGCTCTAGGTGCCTGTTTGAGGCCATAGAGGGCCTTCTTGAGTTTGTATACTTTGTCTTCTTTTCCTTTGATTTGAAATCCAGGAGGTTGTTCTGCATAAACTTCTTCTTTCAAAAGTCCGTTTGGGAATGCACTTTTGACATCCATTTGATAGACTTTGAAGTCTTTGTGTGCAGCAAATGCTAGAAAAAGTCTTATTGCTTCCAATCTTGCTACTGGAGCAAATGTTTCATCATAATCTATTCCTTCAGCTTGGGAATATCCTTTTGCAACTAGCCTTGCTTTGTTTCTAACAACAGTTCCTTGCTCATCCATCTTGTTCCTGAATACCCATTTTGCTCCAATGATGTTGGCCATTTCAGGTCTGTCAACAAGTTCCCAGACTTCATTTCTTTCAAATTCATTTAGTTCTTCTTGCATGGCTGTGATCCAATCTGCATCTTGGATTGCATCATCTATGGTCTTGGGTTCCACTTGTGATAGAAAGCAAGTTAGCATGTGCTCCAGTTGTCTTCTTGTTCTGACTCCGGTGTGAATATCTCCAATGACTTGTTCTTCAGGATGGTCTCTAAGCCAATTTAGGTCTGGTTGAAGTTGATCTTCACTTGGTGCTTCCATACCTTCATGCTGAGCATGAACTTCAATTTCAGTGCTTCTCTGTTGTATTGATATGTGGCTCCTCTTGATTTTCAAAAAGATGATTCGGGATAGTAGCTGGTATGGTTGCACTTGTATAGATTTGCCTCTGTTCAGCTTTCTCTTCTTGGTCTTGAAGATCTTCACCATTTGTATATGGTTCATCAAAAACCACATGTATTGATTCTTCAATCACCAATGTTCTTTTATTTAGTACTCTGAATGCTTTGCTGGTGTCTGAGTATCCCATGAAGATTACTTCATCAGCCTTCTCATCAAAGGTATGCAGATGATTCCTGTTCAAGACAAAACATTTTGATCCAAACATATGAAAATATGAGATATTGGGTTTTCTACCATTCCATAATTCATATGGAGTTTTTCCATGATGTTTGTTAATGATTGATCTGTTTTGTGTATGGCATGTTGTGTTTGCTGCTTCAGCCCAAAATCTCTTTGGCAAGCATGCTTCAGTAATCATTGTTCTGACTGCTTCTTTGAGAGTTCTGTTTCTTCTTTCTGCTACACCATTTTGTTGTGGAGTTCCTGCTACAGATAGTTGATGTAGTACTCCATTTTCTTCACAGTAGGTTCTGATAATTTCATTTAGAAATTCAGTGCCTCTATCTGATCTGATTTTGATAATTTTTAGCTCTTTTTCATTCTGGAGTCTTCTCAGCAAGTCTGGTAGCTTCTTGAGTGTTTCTTTCTTCTTGTTCATGAAGATGGTCCAGGTGTATTTTGAGAAGTCATCCACCACTACAAGAGTATATTTCTTACCACTTACACTTGCTGGAGTGACTGGTCCAAACAGTCCATGTGCAGTAGATGTAGAACTCTTGTTGTAGATTGATGAGGCTTTGATTTGAATGAGCTTTTTATTTGTTTTCCTTTCTGACAAGCATCACATAGACTCTCTTTCTTGAATGAGATCTCTGGTAGGCCTTCAACTAACTTGCTCCTTGATAGTTTGTTGATGGTCTTGAAATTCAGGTGATTTAATCTTCTGTGCCAAATCCAGCTTGTTGATTGTTTATTCTTGACAAGTAGACATGTTTACGCCTTGGCTGTTCTCCGATCCACCACATACATGTTGTCTTGTCTTCTACCTGCAAGAACCACTGTGTTTGTTTGACTGTGAATCACTTTGCATCCTTCTTTGTTGAAGTGCACATTGTAGCCTTTGTCACAGAATTGACTGATGCTCATCAGATTGAAGTTAAGTCCCTTGACATATGCCACATTTTGAATCTTTAGATTGTTTTTGAGTATTGTGCCTTCCCCTTAATCTTGCCAGGGTTTTCTTTTCCTCCAAATGTGACTTTGGGTCCATCAAAAGCTTTAAAATCAGTGATCCATTTCTTGTTTCCTGTCATGTGTCTGGAACATCCACTGTCTATGTACCAGACATCCTACAAAACAGATTAATTAAGTTTGGGTACCCAACACTGTTTGGGTCCATATCTGTTAGCAGTCATACCTCCCATACCAAGTATGTATCCAAAAGGTCTTCTCTTTGGATAATTGAAGTCATCAACTTCATATGTATAAGGCATGGCAGAATAGCTTCTAATATATTTACAGAAGGTATTCTGATACTTTTTTCCACCTTTTGGTGCATTTGTATCCTTCCTCACTTTCCAATATGCAATAGGAAACCTTTCTTGCTTCATGTGTCTAGGAACATAGCTAGATTGATTTTTCTTAATCACATGATGCATTTTGTGGAATGGTTTCCTCTTGTATTTGGAGGTGTGACATTCCAATCATCCTCTGAGGGAAAAAGTCTGCCTTTACCTTTCAGATGGCTGTTGTTTTTGTATGATTGGAATGAGGATTTAGTCTGCTGTTTCACTACAGTGGGTTTTGACTTCACTGGAACAGGATGATCTGTTGGAGACATGGTCTGTCCCTTTCTAAATTTTGGTCCATTAGTGGTCCTCAATTTAGAATTGTGTTGACTATTATCCCTACATTCATCCTGACTGTTATAGCCAAGACCAGATCTGGATCCAAACCTTTTTGAGGGTTTGTAAGCTGGTGCTTTTAGTGGTGCAGTGATTACCTTTACTGGTGAGGAGTTCTTCTTAACTGATCTGTTGGTAACAGATGTATGGTCATCTGCTTTTTTTTTGATCATTTAAGTAGGTCTCCTTACTAGTTAATTCAGCTCTTGTTTTATCCAGTTCTTTCTTTAACCTCTTATTCTCTTTTCTTAGATCCTTGCATTCCTTTTCCAGAATTTCATGATTCTTTTCAATTTCATCAAATTTAGTCATGAGATTTTGGACTAGGTCTGCTGTATCTAATGGAAGACTAGAGGATTGTGCAGTGTTAGATGTGAATGCATTAGATGAAGAACAGGAACTAGATGTTACCTCAGTTTCATCTGATTCTTTAGCCATTAAACATAGGCTTGTTTCCTCGGTGTCTGAACTATCACTTTTGTCTTCATCCAATTCTTTGGTCATGAGGCATAGGCATGCCTTTTCATTTTCTGAGCTGTCTTCTTCATCACTATCATCTGAGTCATTATCAGATGATTCTTCATGCTTTTCACTACTGGATTCTGCCTTAAGTGCCTTCTTGCCCTTTCTCTTTTCTGATGCTTTGAATTTCTTCTTTTCATCATCTTTGTCATTTTCTTCAGGACAATCAGCCTTGAAGTGACCTCTCTTATTGCAGTTGAAGCATCTGTATTCATCATCTTTCTTCTTCATTTCTCTGTTTGAGCTTGACTTTTTGTTTGATGTTGAATTTCCCTTGAATGGCTTCTTTTTAAACCTGTCAAAACGTTTAACTAATAAAGCTACCTGTTCTTTTAGTTCTTGTGTCTCTTTGCTGATGCATTCGGCAAAGTTACTTTGCTGGGGTGCAGCTAATGCAGTAATTTTGTGTGTCTCTGCCTGACCACCATCTTCACCGTTCAATTCGAATTCATGAGCTTTCAATTGGGACATCAGTGTCAGAGTGTCAGTGCTTGCAAGATTTGTTGTTCCTCTGATTACTGATGTTATGATCTTCCATCTTTCAGGTAGTCCTCTCAAGATCTTCAAGCATACTTCTTTTTATGGATATGTGTGTCCAAGCTGTTGCAGTTCACTGATGATGCTTGAGAATCTGTTGTCCATTTGATCAATGGATTCACCAGTCTTCATTTTAAAGTTCTCAAATTTCTGTTTTGCAACAGATAATTTGTTTTCTTTTACTGCTTCAGATCCTTCATTTATCAATGATAGTTTGTCCCACATCTCCTTTGCTGTTTTGCAATCTTTGATTCTCATGAACATGTTGCTGTCTAGAGTCTTTAAGATCATATCTTTTGCTACAAAGTCTAGGTTTGCTCTTCTCCTGTCATCTTTGGTCCAATCTTTCTTGGGTTTGTCTATCTCCTTTCCTTGATCTGCTCCTGTGCCTACCACAGTAGTGATCATGATTGGGCCGTCATTGATTACATCCAGCATCTCCTCATGAGTTGCTGCAAGATGAGATAACATTCTTATTTTATATTCATCAAAATTATTAACATTGAAAACAGGTACTTTTGACAAGAAGTTTGAGGAATCCATCAGTGCAATTGAAGATAAAAATGGCAGTGAATGAAAAACTTCAGATTTGAAAACTACTTTGAAAATATGTGTTCTCCTTGTTACCAGAAATTAGATCTGAACAGGTTCTGATACTAGGAACACTGCTCCGATACCAATTGTTGGTCCCAGAGAAGGGTGAAACTATAGTCAGAGGGGGGGTGAATGACTATAGTGGAGTTTCAAAAACTTTTCTTGTGTTTTAAAAGCTTTTGGGCAGCGGATAAGTCCCTTCTTACTATATTGTTTTCAAATCAGTTTAGACAATCACAGATATGTGTTATGATGTAGACAAATTAAATAAGTGCTGTAAAGTAAATTGCAGAAATTAAATTGACACAAGTCTTATAGTGGTTAAGGGTGGTGTAATCCCTTAATCCACTCTTCTCCTGTGATGATCGGAGGAATTCACTATTGTTTTCACAGGTACAACAGTATGATTATCCTTGGCTTCCCAAGCTTCACAATCTACAAGACTATCACTCCTTGACTGCAACAGCTTCAGTGATTCAGTCTTCCTTTTGCTGCTCCTTGAGATCAAAATCCTTCAACAGCTATCACAGTTTCAACTCCTTCTCAGATTGCCTCTGATTCAGTTGCTTCAGTTTGATGTGAATGTGATTCACGCACTTGCTTGATCAATCTCAATTCTGAATATGACTTTGTAGTTCTGATGTTTGAGTTGATCACTAGATGTATCCTTGTAAGTTCGGAGAGAAGGCTTTTCTAATTGACAGAGTTTCTGCTTTTCTCTTTTTTAATCGTTATTTTCTTTTTCTGTCAATGCCTTCTATTTATAGCCTTGAATAGCCTTGATTTTGAAATTCCGTCCGTTGGCTATATTAATGAGGGAATAATCCTTGATTTTATTCTTGATTCCCCATTAATTGTATTCTCCTTGATTTCAGTGATCGGATTCTTCTTTCAAATGTATAGCAGAAAATCCGTCCTTGATTGATCCTTTAATGATTGTGCATTTAATGCATGATCTGCTGAATCTTCAATGTATATTAAATCTGATCTTGTAAGTGTCTCTTCACCGTCTGTAGAATGGTGGAGTGAGCCTTCTGACTTAGCCGTTAGTTCTTTCTTCACCGTTTTGTTTTCTCTTTGCCGACAGTCAGTGTACTCAGCCGATTCACTGTTTTCTTCTTTGCTTTAGTTTCAGGAGAATCTTTATACTTCACTGATCCTTGATTTGGGTGAGATCAGTGTACACCATATTGGAATATTGAGTTTCATCACTTGAAACATAACTTAGACTTATCCAAGGTCATCACAGACTTCCTTGGTTATAAGTCAGATCATAATCCCTTCTCTGTATCTCTGCTGGTGCTTGGCTGGCTTTACTCTGCCGAATGTCTGTTTTCACTTTGCCGTCCTACCAACTAGTACAATACTTGTCTGACTCAACTTATACAACATGTCAGACTCTAAGTAAAGACTTATACAGAGAATTCTAACTTATTTCAGGCTTGCTATAACAGCTAGTATGGCCATCATCAAAACATAATAAAATGTTCCTAACAAGCCTTGACAGTCATCCTGTCATAAGTTCATAAGGCAATACCCTTTTGTTCTGAATGAATCCAGACTCCGTTTGTCTGGCAAGAAAGTCTCAGGGAATCACCCCTATTTTCTTTTTGCTTTCAAACGAAATCACGCAATACTAAGTGGTAAGAGAGTTCAAGGTCTGATTAACTCTCTACTTCTTAGGGAATTACCCCTAGACCACTCAAGCTTTGCTCTGAAAGATAAACTTTCCTATTCATTCTTCTCTTTTCCGTGTAGATCCAATTACTCCCACTGGGCCTGAGACGCTCAGGTGGTTCTACAAGAGCATGAACAGAATTGGAGTACCGAACTCCATTCACAGGGTTATGGCTATTAAACCAACTTCTATTATCAGAATCCTATACTGCTCACAAAAGAGCCATAGGTCATCAATCGATCCTCAGACTAAAAAGTCCGCAGAAACCGTAATGGGTAATAGATAAACCATACTCCCAATACTTACTGGGTGGATCGA
Source organism: Gentiana dahurica var. dahurica (assembly GCA_024500145.1). NCBI lineage: Eukaryota > Viridiplantae > Streptophyta > Magnoliopsida > Gentianales > Gentianaceae > Gentiana > Gentiana dahurica. The sequence goes on from CM044908.1 coordinate 30,359,585, forward strand.
AATTCTGATCTAGTTTAGTAGTATTTAGTGTTATCACCAACAACCGATGTTGGACGTGGTCTGATTTTAATCAGTTAGTAACTACCTTGAGTAAACGTACTTCAAGGTTCAAGGTTTTACTGTTCATAGACTCTATCAGAAAGACGCAACATTATAACTGTCCCTTCCCGATTTCAAGAATCTTATAACAAACCTTTTTCTCAATGCTACAAGATATATAACGATTGGTCACTGACCGAACGTGTTCGCGAAATTCCCAGACCTACCTTCAAGCACCGTGTGCTAAATGCTTATATTTATGGAAGTGGGGTGAACCGAATCCACACATTATCCGTAAATTCCAAAGCATATTCTATGTAGACTTCTCGGTCTTACATTTCAATGTAAACCGTTATTTCGCTTCCAATATCTTTATTGAGTTAAGTAGTGTATTGTAGCACATCTAAAACTGTGTAAGGCAATTTAACGGTTTCTCACTTAGTGAGAACATGTCACAATGAGGCAGGCTTAGCATCAGTCTCGAGGACTATGAATGGCCTATTCCGAGTATAGAATACTCTATCTCTGTTGAAAACAGAGAAACCTCAAAATATTTTGGATAAACTTTCCGGAGTGTTTGAATAGTTATCAGACAAGAAGTCACTACTCGGAAGCTCCTACTAGCTCGTATCTTTCATCGGACCCCGAAGATCGTCATAAACAAGCTATGTTACTTCTTTATAACCATTATCCTTTCCCGATTGAAAGGAAACTTAGTCATTGAACCTTTGAGACAATATAACCAGACTGGGAGAAAGGAATCACCCTGAGCCAGTCTTCAGGTCTTGTCTTTTAGGGACTATGCACTAACTATGGAATATGAAGAAGCGTTTATCTAAATATAGAAACCAATTGCTTTTAATAGTTCTTAAGATGTGTTTTATATACATATTTCAGCAGTTCTAAGTGGTTTTGACTTTATCAAACAAAAGTCCGAGTCTTGGATTCATACTACAAATGGTATATTCACTTTCTATACGACAAACAAATTATCGAATAGAAGGTAAATCCTTTCGTTCCAACGAATCTTAAATAGAAAATAATTTTTCCGCGATATCCAAGGATTGAATCCGAGATTCATTTCCTTATATCACTCCCACTATTCTAGCTAAAATTAACTGCCCGTTGTTTACTCTTTTAATCGTTAAATGCACCGCTACCTTGTTCTGCCAAAGAACTTAGCTCGAGAAAATCGCCAAGGATTCATAGGTTGGTGATCCAAAATCACTGTCCTTATCCTATGATTTTCAGTTAATTAATTTTCGGTTCAACCTTAAAGTTTTCTCAGTTCAGATGACTAACACTTTTAGACATATTCTCCCATTCTTGACTTTCCGTGAATGGAAACAGTCTTGAACCAGCGGTTCGTTTGAGTAGACACTACTCTTGAACCGTGGGATGTCTATTTCGAGTGTTACTCGTCGGGACTTCTCGGATTTTCTAATATACCAGAAAAAACAACAAATCATAACATTAAAGCTCCCACTGGTTTATCGGTTCCAAATACCGTCTAACGAGCATGCTTTATTTTTATGATTTTCCGATTTTTTTCGATAAGAAAATCTTTCGTACATAGTTCCAATGTTTCCAGGAAAACAACAAATCATAGAACTCCCACTAGTTCATCGATTCCAAATATCGTCCAACTAGCGACATTTCATGACTTTCCGGTTTTTCAATTAGAACGGTTACGTGTGTAGTCAGTTACACTTTTCTATTGTTCTAGAAAAACAATAAATCATAAAGCTCCCACTAGTTCATCGATTCCAAATATCGTCCAACTAGTAACACTTCATGATTTTCCAATTTTTCAATTAGAAAATTACTCGTGTAATTACTACACACTCAAAATTCACTAGAAGAATTTCAAAGTCCGAAATCACCTTTGATCAAACTAAGTTTGTCTTCCGTTTGACATGAATGACATTAGTGACATACCTGTATGTCACTCTGGTTTTTAAAAGGCTTAAGAGAAAATATCTCTTCCGAAAATTAATTGCATTATCGATTAACTAGTTCAATGTCCTAGTTACTTTCCACTTTTTAACGAAGTCAATACTAGTCAATTATAAATTTTAAGCAATTTAGTAAGGGATATAATGCTGTAAATAAAATGACATATATTAATTCAAGTTAACACTACTATATTTATTTTAGGAATTGTAAACTAAATTAAGTCTACTCTACCATTCCAAGGTTTTAACCTCGCATCTCAGTGCCGCCGTAGGGTAGGTCAAAGAGATGACGGTTAAATCGAGACAATCTCATCAATGAATAACTTGTGAGAATCAAACATCCCACGAGAATCGAACATCCCTTTATTCATTGACTACCTTCCTTTTTTAGCCTAGATATTATCAAAAATATCGTTTATGAGTGTGACCTACTATATCGGATCTCTTAGGTACGCCCCGAGTGTGCCGTCGTAGGATAGGTCAGTGACGCGACGAGTACCCAGAAATCCTATCCTTTCGGAGACCAAGCCATGAATGTTGATAGGGGTGAACACCATCCGTAGGGGGACGAAATCAAAGAGCCGCGAGGCGTCACCCTTCTCTCACTTACTTGTATCTATAGTGGAGGCCGTGGGGTTGGCTGTCGCCTCCCCCGCTCCCACTCAATATTTTGGAAGTGGTGGTGGGTTAACTAACCACGTCTTTTTGATGTTAACATAAAAGTACATCAAATCAAGGATTCCGAATGGTGTTGGTAACGTAGGCAAGCCTACCCGTCCTATTCGTTGGAACATATGTGACAGCCGGATGAAGTCGGGTCAAGAGAGCCCTATTGAGATAAGAAGGAATCACCCCTCCGCTCGCTGGTGTAGCTTAGTCTTGCCGGACCCCCGTGCATACATCACACTAGGAGGGTTAAGTCGGTCGAGCCTAGCTCAGTTGACCACCCAACCTGTAGGCGAACCGTTTTTATCCAAGATTTATTGTTCTTTTACCATCATTCAATCTCGTAGACACTACGAATCGAAAACGTGATCTCGTTTGGGCTTTAAGGCGGTTCACCGAGAACACACACCGAAAGGCTTAACGATTTCATAACCCGTCCTCGGATCTTTAATTAGTTACTAAATGTTGAGACAGATTGCCCACACTCTTAATGTATAAGAAATAAAGTAGCGCCTTTACTGATACCAATTGGTTTTAGTACAACGGTAAGCGCTTGATCTTGACATGGTATCGGAGCCAGAGGTCATGAGATCGAATCCTGGTTGAAACATTATTAAAAAAAAATTGTGCAAGTGTTGAAAGAGATTGCCCACACTTGAGGAGGGTGTTGGGTAGATTGCCCACACTCTTGAAAAAAAAAATTGTGCAAGTGTTGGCAGAGATTGCCAACACTTGAGGGGGGGTGTTGGGACAGATTGCCCACACTCTTAATGTATAAGAAATAAAGTAGCGCCTTTACTGACACCAATTGGTTTTAGTACAACGGTAAGCGCTTGATCTTGACACTAAATTAATTAATTACCACGTATTAATTAAATTTCAACTAATTACACGAGTTTGTATACATGCCTATTTTAATTACCAAAATTAAAATTCTACATGTATGCATGGAGTGGATTTATGATATGATGCATGTCATGGCAATTCCGATTTTATATCTATTTTATGATCAAACACATAAAAAATAAATTGCGGAAAATTTAAACACCGAGATGGATCGTTGGTACCCCGACTAACCTATTTTCTAAGGAAAAGTAGTAAATTACAATCTATGTCTTCAAATCTCGATCTTGTCTTGATCTTGAAACATCCGGATCTCGAACCTTCGATCTTGACACGAATCACGAACGACGAGAGAGAGGAGGCCGTAATATACCAATATATTAAAATATATCTATATTAAATTGTTTTATTAAAAAGAACTTTTTTTAAAAAACATTTAATTTAATTTTATTTTTTTATTCACGGCAGCATTATCAAGTTTTTTTTTTTTTTTTTTGTTAGAGGATTAGGCCTTGCGGCCAAAGTCACCAAAAAAAAAAATTAGGTTACCAAATTTGCTGCCGCATAACTTTGCTGAAAAGAAAAAAATTGCCGGAAAAAAAAAATTAAAACAATCGGCCTCCTCCCGTTTTTACCTTCTTGATGATCTTCAACACATCATCTTCGTCGTCTCGAACCCGGATCAAAAATAAAATACAAAAGGTACTACCTTTTACAATTTTACAAATTCAACATAATTAAATTACAAATCTTATGCTCAATTGATACTAATCAAAAGAGCTACAAAATAGATCTAACGAGTAAACAGTACCAATCACAATCCATCTCTTCAACCAAGACATTCATAACATAAAAAAATAAAACAAAAATTTTGGCCCCTTTTTTTTTTAAAATAAATTTTGGGACAAAAAATCTACATGTTTTCCACTCCTAGATCTAATATTTTATACGTATAAATAGATCACCTTGGCGTCTGCTACCACTGTTAGTAATATCATCCGCAACGGAAGCGATTTAAGGATCTAGATCTATAAATTACACGTAATAAAACAACTAGATCTACATCTACAAGGGGGTTGTAGAACATACCTCTTGGATCTCAAAATCCAAGTTGAAGAACCGCAATAGAAAGAACGAACAAGGTGTGAAGAGCACCACGATCTTCCGTACGTGTGATCCAAGCAACTCCCGGTGGAAGGAAATCCTCGTCTCGAATCCTTCCGATATGCTACCCGGAAAAACCTCCAAGATTTTTCCCCAACCCTCTTGGCCGAAATTTCTTCCTCCTCTCTAAGAGGTGGAACTCGAAAATATTGTGTGTATTAAGGCTTGGAAGAACTCTCTTTATATAGGAGAGTAAAACTTAGCCTCCAAGGATTTAATAATTAATACAAAATCAATTATAATAATCCTATTAAATAAAAGATAATCCCACAATATTCTAGAACAAATCTAGAATAATATTTATCTTTATTTCTTTCCATAAATATTTATCCAATAAATATTTTATGCACATGTCTTATTAATACACAAGAAAATAATTTCTTGTACCATAATAATAAGCAAGGGGCGAAATTTACAACTATTGACCTAGTCAATATTAATTTTGCCATAACACAATAATTGGGCCAAGATTATGGAAAATGTCTTTTCCACATATTTAATTATTTAGCCCAACTAATTTAATAGTCCACTAAACAATTAATTCACATATCGTTTTAATAAAGTCCAACAAGAACTAAATTAATATTATTAGGATTCGACGTCCGAGAATAGCTATGCAATATATAGGAGGCACGTCGAGGACCATGGACTTATAATCAGCGGCTCCGATAAATCAAATAAATAATTATCTTACGAACAGAATAATTATATTCGATAAATCAATCACAGGAATATGCCACCATAATCCCGTGACTGCACTCCTCCGATTATGAGATTATATTTATCTCCTCACGAGAATGATAATAAGCGTCCATTGATATAATCATTACATATGGATTAATCCTCCATAGACTGTTCATTCTAAATCGGGAAGTTACCGTTAACCCTTTCTAGAACCTCTTATCCTTATTTACCATTAACCCCCTAGTGATCAATTAATTCATACAACTCACCGGTAGCTAATCAGTGTAATATGAACTCCATGGATCGATCCGTTTCTAGGATTAACAAATAAGGGAACTGTCTATCTACTTCCAGAAATGGAAGGAATGGATTCCGTATCTGTGATAACATAGACTACTCACTCAATCCAGTACAATGCCAAGATGGGGTAATTCGGACCACAGACTCAGTGTAATCCTTAACCGTCAAGTCAAACTTCATACTGATTCAAGCGGTTGACTGTGATCACCTCAGGATTAAGATATATCCATAAATATGATCATCCATTGATTCGATAAGAATTCTCAATTACGGAATTATATTGTGAACTCTAATCAAATCGGTCCAGCCCTATATGATATATCTATCATTATAAATGCCCCATTAGGTTCTCTTAACCGAAAGTCCGGATAAGACAATCACACCTATTGTGTTCTGGGCGCATTAATAGCACGTTAAAGGAGAGACCCGATACTCTCGATTAACTTTACTACGGGCTAATTGTATTTTAAGTACATCTTCACTAACTCAATCCTCCCGTGTATATCCCATACACCGAGTTAAGTGATTACATAAACGATATACTTAGGGTTTTCTGTAGTGTAAATACTATTGTCACATCGGTGATTATGAGAATAATAAATATGAATAACAATATCATTTCATTTATTAAATAAAACAATTACAAAATTGTCTTTCGGGCATCACACCTAACAATCTCCCACTTTCACGAAAGCATGTGATTAATTGTTTTAGAGCACACCCTATTATTTAAAATACAACAAACTACATCTCCCACTTGCTCTAAAGCAATGGAGACCCATCCCGTATTCTAGTACCCATTAAGCATATCATAACCATTTCAGATTCCAAAGTACACTCCGAGTATGCCGTCGTAGGATAGGTCAGTGACTCGGGAGTACCTACATCTAAATGTCATGGGTCTTAATGATTAGTCAGGTTGTCGGCTCGAGACGATCCGTAGAATCGAAACGTTACCGGTCCATGTAATCATGTGGTACTTTCCTAATATGATTTTGACCTCTAGTGATTTTGAAAATCCCTATAAGCTACCCCTTCATCGTTTGCACAATGATGTGGTATCGGCTTCCAAATCTAGAATCATTCCCAGATATGAAAAGGAAATCCTTAAGCTATATCGCCTCTCTTGCTACTACAAAAGCCGCTAATCACCCAACTAGTTAAAGTCGAGTTGGCGTTGCTGGTTTCCTCCAGGCAATAGCTTCAACACAAGAGTAAACACTGAGCCCGAGATCTACTTAACGATCATCCTCAATCTGACTTAAAGTCAAAATCAGTGTATCACACATATCCAAGTTCACACATGAATATGTCCGCATATTATTCCTCGTTCTCTCAAGATACTAAAGGACATACTAAACTTGCATTGTTAACCGCCGAATCTAAGATTCGATCAAAATTGACGTTCAATAACCTGACCATCTCTTACTAGAAAGAGAATCTATCCCATTTCTCTTGATCCGAAGATTTAGAGAGTCATTCATGAGGCATAGGGTAGAACTTCCTCGTTGAATGTTGCATACACAGATGCATCATCATAACCAATAAGATGGATGGGAAACCAGTGACTGATTCTAATGCATTCGACCGAGTCAAACTCTTAAGAATGTTGTCCAAATCTCTGTTGCAGAGGATTGTGGTATTGTCAGATTCTGACTTCAGATAACACACCCATGTTGATTCCAACTGGTGCAGTGTTATCCTTCACAAACACTAATATATGTATGTATATATTCACTACTGTACTAAAATTGATATCCAGTCTACAAAAAGACTTATCAATATTCTGGGCTAATTGTATTTTAAGTACATCTTCACTAACTCAATCCTCCCTTGTATATCCCATACACTGAGTTAAGTGATTACATAAACGATATACTTAGGGTTTTCTGTAGTGTAAATACTATTGTCACATCGGTGATTATGAGAATAATAAATATGAATAACAATATCATTTCATTTATTAAATAAAACAATTACAAAATTGTCTTTCGGGCATCACACCTAACAGTTGGTCGTTATGAAAATCCAAGTCGGGCTCGGCCGAAATCCCTGACGAGTTGAAGTCGCAAGGGCTGAGGACTTGTCAGACCGAGACCAACTTTTCTACGTTAAGCGTGCAAGGCTATTTAGCTGGAGCGATGTCAGCAAGTCTCAAGAGCATTTTTTAACTAGTGGCTCTTATATTCCGACGAGCTTTATAACTTACTACGTGGATCTCCGGATCCTGCCTATCGGGGTTTCATCCTTTGGTTGAGATCGTTCGTGATGATATTGACCCTGATTGGTATGCATTATTCCATGAGGGGAAGTTTCTTTTCAATTATAATGTCTTGATAGGAAATAGTCAAGATCGAGCTGTCGGCCCCGGTAACTATCTATTTTTTGGCTTTTTTTTGCCTTTTGGGTTGGTCAGATGCCTTGTCAGGCATACGTATTTTGTGTAGCATTCATGTTTTACATTGTGGTTTCTGGTTTGATTCTGTTTTGTTAACTAATGGCTTTGTATTTGTGAGAATAACATGGACGCTACGAAACTGCGAGCCAAAATGAGGAGGCAAGCCCAACTACGGAGGGCGGTCAGAGAATAGAACTTGGTGGTCAGTCAGCGTTTCCTTCCGCCAATGGCTTTGAGTGATCCCGGCGTGACGAAGACAACTCAAAGTGTGGCAAGACGAAACATTTGGCAGGGGAGAGGTCGGACCATTGGTGTTCGAATTCAAGAAATGGTTCCGGGTGCGATCCGTAGTGTGGCCGTTATAGATCTCGAGAGCTCGGATGAGGCAAGCCCTGATGCCCCTGAAGAGAAGAGGAAGAATAATGATAATGACGCGGGCACATCTACTGCTACTGAAGGATCTTTGGGTCAGGAGTTCTCGACGGGTTTAACTGCCCAATCGTTAGCACAGACTAAGTCGGAAACTTTTTTATGGTGACCTGGGAAGGAGCCTGTGCTGAGGCCACAAAGGAGGCGTGATGTGTGATTTTAAATATATAATCACTAAATCCTACCGCAAGCGCGCGGATTATCGAGTAGTACTTAGGATGTCGATCCCATAGGGACTTGTAGTCAATCACCAAATAATTCCTGATTTTTATTAGCTAGACGAATCAAATTCTTGGAGGTTTTTATCTACAAATCCTAAAATTAAAGAAAATAAAGAAAATATAACTATGAGCCAAGAACTTCAAGATTTTAAGAGAATTCAAGATCTAAGGGCGTTTCTAGGATTTCGGATCCACCACGGCGTTGTCTACACAGAATTTCAACAATCTTTCTACCAATTTGAATCTTCCATTTATGAAGGCCAATTATCAAATATTACACGCAAACATTCTTTCGAACTATGATCGTGATTTTACCTAGTTTTATCCTACATTTACTTTTCTACACGGAAGAATAAAATTAGATGCATTGGATTACCATAATTATAGGCCACTTTAGGTTTAACCTAATTTTCATTGAAGAAATCCCTAAAGATTTGATCTTGGTTTCTACGTTATCGATTAATTAATACTTTTTCTGTCATCAATTATTCGAATGAAATTTCTCATGCAATCCTACGTTATTCACTCATTCGAGATATTATTTCCGGAAAATTACATGAATAAGCATACAAGAACAAATTCATAAACATGAAATATGTCATTTATCAATAAAAAGATTGTATCTTTAAAACTATATAATCATTGCCGGGCTTCTCCTAATCCAAGAAACTAATATTTGCTTTCGTAACATATAAAGATTCCAAGAAACAATCATAGAATTCATATCTTGACGAGAAAAAAATAAATAAAATAGGAAAAGAGAAGAGAGAGAGTAAATAAACCCGTCAATATATTTCATAAAACGATTGAATCCATGAAAATCCTCGTTCTTGAATCATAAATCTTCATTCTTGGGGATGGGAGATGATGATGAAGCAAAGAGGAGCAAAGTGTCGACTAAATCTGATGAATGAGGCGTGTGGGATGATTTTTACGCTTTTGGGGATTAATAAAGAGATAATTACATCATAAAATAATTTTCATAATTCATTTAATCAAGAAAATCTCTAAAATCAAATATATATCAATCTTGGACTCTTCTAGTGTGTAGGCTCTTCCTTTTTATTAGAAATCACGCCAATTTGAAGGAAAATACGTTGGTGAAATTTCGACCAATCAAAACATTTCGTTGGCCAGGATCAGATTTCTAAAATATGTCACACCATGGGTATGACAGAGGCTGATTTTTTGAGTTCTTCCATTTTAGGCTGATTTTTTGAGTTCTTCAATTACGCACTGAATTTTAGATGGATTACACACTTTACAATGATCGATGCAGTTGGTATTTATAGGCACAGATCCCTAAACCTTAACCGCCAAGAATCTTTGTCAGATTGCCATAATCTTTGTCAGCTGTACCCAGAACCTCAGCAGACCCTCAGCAGACTGACCTCCAGCAGACTAATGACACCAGAAGAAAGCTCAGCGGACTTCCTAGCTGACTTTTACAGATTTGGATACACTTATCAGCAGACCATCACTTTGCTGATATCCAGATTAGTTCTACTGGATGTAGAGTTTAACCCACTTTGCTGACAAATCTCCACCTTGAATTGAACTCTCATTCACAATCAACCAGATTACATAAACAGTTGTACTCATACCAGATGCATTCGTCAATGCCAGATGTAATGTACCAGATTACTCCACGGAATCCACTCAGCTGACCTGCCCTCAACTGAGTTTCCAGATTTCCAGATTATAAGCTTTGAATATTCAGCAAGTCCAGACACAACTGATACTTGTTCTGCCGAACTGGTTTGGTGAACATATCAGCAGGGTTCTCATTGGTGCTAATCTACTTCTCATTCCTTAGAAAATGAAACCTCACATCAATATGCTTTGTTCTCTCATTATGAACCTGATCCTTCTCTAGACAAATTGCACCCAAACTGTCACAATAAATCTCTGTTTGATCCTGATGTAGCCCGAAATCACTGACTAGCCCTTTCAACCAGATAACCTCCTTGACTGCTTCAGTAAGATCCATATGTTCTACTTCAGTAGTTGATAAAGCCACTGTTGCCTGAAGAGTTACTTTCCAGCTACCAACTGAATTCCCCAATGTGAAAACATAACCATTCATTGATTTCCAACTGTCCACATCACCTGCATAATCATCATCACAGTCCCTATGATCAGACCTTGAGTGTCACCTCCATAAATGAGACCAACATCAGATGTACCCCTAAGGTACCTAAACATTCTTTTCATAGCTTTCCAGTGTTCCTTTCCAGGTTGAGCCATAAACCTGCTGACAACACTGACTGCCTGAGCCAGATCAGGCCTAGTGCATACCATGGCATACATCAGACTTCCAACTGTACTAGCATAGGGAACTTTTGACATATAGTCTTTCTCCTCTATAGATTGTGAAGCATAAACAGACAAATGAATATTAGATGCCATAGGAGTATCTATTGGATTTGCAGCCGACATGCCAAATATGGCCAAAATCTTTTGTATATAACCCTGTTGAGACAAGAAAAACTTCTTCTGGCTCCTATATCTCTAGATCTCCATCCCCAAAATCTTTTTGGCAGCACCCAAATCCTTCATTTCAAACTCAGGATTGAGAAGATTCTTCAGATTTTGAATATCATACTTCTTTTCAACAGCTATCAACATATCACCCACATACAAGAATCATATGGACACTTGTTATAACCCAGCTGGATCATATAACTGTCAAACCTTTTATACCACTGCCTAGGAGCCTGCTTCAGTCCATACAAAGACCTTTTCAACTTGCACACAAAACCTTCCTTGCTAGGAACTTGAAATCCCTCTGGATGAGTCATGTAAATCTCCTTATCTACCTCACCATGTAGAAAGACTGTCTTCACATCTAACTGCTCAAGTTCAAGATCCTACTGTGCCACCATTGCTAGTAACACTCTGACTGAAGTGTGTTTGACCACTGGTGAGAATATCTCATCAAAGCCTACCCCTTCTTTCTGACTGAACCCTCTTGCAACCAAATGTGTCTTATACTTTACCCCTTCTGCCTTAGTCATTCATTCCCTCTTTTTGAAGATCCACTTTTAAGTAACCACTCTCCTATCAGATGGATGTTCAACTAGATCCCAAGTCTGATTCTTCAATAATGACTCAGTTTCATCTCCCATGGCAACATGCCATTGAGATGCTTCACAACATGTCACTACTTCCCTATAAGTAGAAGGTTCAAAACCAACCACTTCTTCTGCAACTTGAAGTGCATATCCAACCATATCATCAAAACCATACCTCTTGGGAGGTATCCCAACATTTGATCTTCTAGCCCTATTGACACCTATACTCTGCTGACCAATGTTCCCTATTTGATGCTCTGTTGATCATTGTTCAGTAGACTGGCTTGGATCAGGCTCTGGTTCAGCAACCAGATTAGATGAGTGCTCACTTAGATCAGCTAATTGTTTCATATCAACTGACTCCACTTGAAGCTCCACCTGTTTCTCAGCTCTCTCATATTCAGCACTGGTTTCAGATTTAGTAGACCTCCCCACAGATGAGTTAATCATAGAATTTCATCAAAGACCACATCTCTACTGAGTATGACCATGGACTCTACTGATGAGCAAATTCTACAACCCTTAACTCCATCATCATACCCTAAAAACACTCCCTTCTTGGCCCTTGGTTCCAGATTCCCTTCATTCATATGATAGTAAACTGTGCTTCCAAAAATCCTTAGAACTGAGTAGTCAGAAGGCTTGCCTGACCACATCTCAAATGGTGTCTTGAGATTGATCCCTGTGTGAGGACTTCTGTTGATTAAGTAGCATGCTGTGGTTACAGTCTCCGCCTAAATTCTCCTTGATAAACCAGCATTAAAGAGCATACATCTTTCCCTCTCCAGAAGAGTTTGATTTATTCTTTAGCTACACCATTCTGCTAAGGTGTTTTCCTGACTGTATGATGTCTGGCATTACCCTCATCCTTATATAATGTATCAAACTCTGACCAGTAGAATTCTGGACCATTATTTGTTCTGAGCCTTTTGATTTTCTTGCATGTCTGATTTTCCACTAGAGCCTTACACTACTTGAAACTGTTGAATGCCTCGATTTTGTGTTTCATCATCACCACCCAAGTCATTCTTGAATAGTCATCTATGAATGACACAAAATATCTGTAACCACCCAATGATTCCACCTTTGATGGACCCCAACAATCAGAATGGATATAATCAAGTGATGCATTTGTACTGTGCTTTCCTGCTGAGAACTTGCTTCTATGTAGCTTCCCAAACACACAGTGCTCACAAAAGTCCAGTGTCTTGACCGTATATCCCCCAAGAAAACCTGCTGAAGAAAGGAGTTGAATTCCTCTTTCACACATGTGACCAAGTCTCATGTGCCATAATGAGTCTGCTGTGACTGATGAACTACTGAGGATGCCACAGCAGCAGAGCCAGATACAATAGAGCCTTGTAATATATACAAGGTTCCGTTCTTGATACATTTGAGGACCACAACTGAATCTTTGTAGACATTCAGCTCTCCACCTTCTCCCTTGAAATTGAACCCCTTGTTGTCAAGTAGACTATGAGATATCAAATTCTTGGTCATTTGTGGAACATGTCTAACATCTATAAGTGTGCTGAATCTACCATTCTATGTCCTCAACTTGACTGAGCCAATTCCCACTATATTGTAGACCTTGATGTTTGCCATAGAAATATGACCACCATGTCTCGGCTCATAACTTGAAAACCACTCATTATGTGGACAAATATGATACGTTGCTCCAGAATCTAGGATCCAAACGTCAGCATGGTGTGCTGAATACCCAACAACTATAACCAGATCCTCATCAGAATGCTCAGCAGCCACAACTGCTGTGCAAGAATTGCTCTCCTGCTTCCTTTTCTTCTTTGGACAGTTGGACTTCCAATGCCCCTGCTCTTTACAATAATTACAAACATCTGTGGACTTAGGACCTTTGGAACTACCCTTCTTGGATTTCTTCTTCTGTCCATGCCTTTTCCCACTGCTGCTGACTACTAGTCTACCAGCCTGATTGTCTATCCCTGCTGCCTTGTGTCTCAGCTCCCTGGCATGCAAGGCTGCCCTTACATCCTTTAAAACCACTGTATATTTCCCAACTATGAAGGACTGCACAAAGTTTTCATATGAACTTGGTAGTGACACCAACAAGATTAGGGCTGCATCTTCATCCTCAAATTTAACATCAATATTCCTGAGATCAAGCAATATTGTGTTCAGCTGATCCAGATGTTCCCCCAGAAGACCTCCTTCGTGCATCCTCAGACTAAACAGTCTCTACTTCAGCAGCAACTTGTTGGTTAATGACTTAGTCATATACAGGCTTTCAAGCTTTGCCCACAACTTGGCAGTTGTGTCTTCCTTAGCAACTTCAGTGATAACATCATTAGATAAACACAACATAATGGTTGAATGTTCTTTCTCTTCCAGACTGGCATAATCTGCTGAACTGGCATCTCCTTTACCAGATAAAGGAGTTCATAATCCTTGTTGTTTTAACAAGGCCCGCATCTTGATTTGCCACTGATTGAGCTAAAATTCACCCTACAAAAACAATTTATAAAGACTCAAAACCGTGGGCAACCTAACTCTCTAACCGGCAGTGTACCGGGTCAATTGCTAGCATAGCTACAGGAGTACGAGGTTGAACCCAAAGGAATATTTTTTTGAATACCAAAGCAAACTTCAAACTTAGTCTAGGAAAGTTGATGGTTGAAAAGGTTTATACAACTACAACGACATTAAAGCGATTAGTAACGAAGTTTAACTAATGGAGAGTGACATAGCCAAACCATGATCCATCTAGCTAGTTTCAAACCTAAGGATAGACAAAACCGGGAGTGTGCATTAAAACAAACGAACTCTTGCAAACGATCTCACGGGTGCGTGCTCCTAATTCTGGTGCAAAGATCTGAACAACTCTCCTTTAACACCCTATGCCATGTTAACTACCCTTCCCTTTAGAAGATTCACTAACAAGACATGATACGCACTAGAACCGATTAAACGTTAAAACGAGTAACCTCACTTTGGGCCTGGGCTTAACAACTAAGCCGGGTCTACTCCGCGATCCTAGAACCCCTTATCCCACATCTTCCCACAGAACAACTCATATAAGGTTGATGTGTGTGACTTTGACCTAGGTATCTAATCTAGCCCAAATATGTTAAAATAAGTTCTAAGACATGAAACAAGCAAGATACAACAATAAAAAGCACTACCCACTCCCAATTTCATCACCCAAAGGGTGATTTCACCAAATTTCACATGATTCGACTATGAAAAGGGATTAGCTACTCATTATACAAATCAAACATACATAAAACAGTAAATGAAATCCATAATAAGTAAAAGAGAAGAGGAATTTACCATTAATTATATGAAATTTGAGTTTGAGATCCAAAAGTAGAAAATAAAGAACTAATTAAAAGGTGGATGCTTTAAAGTTGGAATGAGAATTTGAGCTTGGAAATGGAATAATTAAGCTATGTTTATGCTAATCTATGCTAAAAGAAAGTGGAATAATCCATTACAAAATTCGTGCTAAAGAGTGGGTATAGTTTAGCTAAGAGAGGGGAGAATATCTAAAGAAATTAGATGGATGTGAGTGTTTATGAACAACTCTCCTTTAACACCCTATGCCATGTTAACTACCCTTCCCTTTAGAAGATTCACTAACAAGACATGATACGCACTAGAACCGATTAAACGTTAAAACGAGTAACCTCACTTTGGGCCTGGGCTTAACAACTAAGCCGGGTCTACTCCGCGATCCTAGAACCCCTTATCCCACATCTTCCCACAGAACAACTCATATAAGGTTGATGTGTGTGACTTTGACCTAGGTATCTAATCTAGCCCAAATATGTTAAAATAAGTTCTAAGACATGAAACAAGCAAGATACAACAATAAAAAGCACTACCCACTCCCAATTTCATCACCCAAAGGGTGATTTCACCAAATTTCACATGATTCGACTATGAAAAGGGATTAGCTACTCATTATACAAATCAAACATACATAAAACAGTAAATGAAATCCATAATAAGTAAAAGAGAAGAGGAATTTACCATTAATTATATGAAATTTGAGTTTGAGATCCAAAAGTAGAAAATAAAGAACTAATTAAAAGGTGGATGCTTTAAAGTTGGAATGAGAATTTGAGCTTGGAAATTGAATAATTAAGCTATGTTTATGCTAATCTATGCTAAAAGAAAGTGGAATAATCCATTACAAAATTCGTGCTAAAGAGTGGGTATAGTTTAGCTAAGAGAGGGGAGAATATCTAAAGAAATTAGATGGATGTGAGTGTTTATAGGGGCAAAAATCTACAGAAAAATGATTGAAAATGCGCGTTTGGAGGTCCCCAAATGCGCGTTTTGCTTCATGTGCTCTCTGTCCAAAATTAACAGTTTGGAACGCGCATTTGAGATGATGCAGTTTTATGGCTGCAGTAAAACCATCATATCTTCGCGTGTAGAACTCCTATTTCAGTGATTCAAAATGAGTTGGAAAGATATTTGAATTATCTACAACTTTCATGAAGAATCCATGACCAGAAAATGCCTCCATAATAGGTCAAATTGCTTCTGAACAGAACATAGGGGTTGAGATACTAACACTTCTCCCCCATTTTCTTCATTTTTTTCTTCCTAGGTTCATTTTTGCACCTTGATCATACTTCTCATCATAAATCTTCGCCTTCCAGGTTCTCGTGACACCTAGACCCTACAATCTCATGAACGAACAAGACACACAAACGATTCCGGAGGGTAAAAGTGCTCGGAATGGGGTTAATATCAATAAAAACGAGGCTTTACCATCAAAAGATGATAAAAGCCCTTGTGCTCTAAAACATGTGATACCAACCCATTTTGAGACCTTAATGTGTCAAAATATACCAAATATGCATCAAAATGGGGGCTAAAAGAGTGCCGGAGTCATGCAAAGTTGACTCCAATCAGCCACAAAGTAAAACTGTTTCTTCCTTTAAATTTGTCAATTTTTACGTTAACTACAGACATCTTTCTTGCCAAAGATCATAACTTTTATCACAGAGTCCTAGAACCGGTGAAGGTCTTGGTGAAGATAAAGGTTGTCCGTACATATGATTCTCTCAGAACCTTCGCACTGATACCAGTTTGTTATAACAGGATAGAGAGAATCCAGATGCAATAAGATAAACACAGAAGCAATCTAACATAAACAATCACACAGAGAAATAGATACAAGAAGTACATAAGATTTAACGTGGTTTCCGGCTTTGTGCCGACTACTCCATGGACAGAAAGAGATATTTTTTTAAGCACTGAAATTCAGATGGATTACACACTTTACAATGATCAATAGAGTTGGTATTTATAGGCAAAGATCCCTAAACTCTAACCGCCAAGAATCTTTATCAGATTGTCATAAATGCCCCAGATGTTGGATCACTCTGCTGATCCAACTCAGCTGATCATTGCCCAGATGTAGAACTTAGCTGTACCTAAAACCTCAGCAGACCCTCAGCAGACTGACCTCCAGCAGACTGCTGACACCAGAAGAAAGCTCAGCAGACTTCCCAGCTGACTTTCACCGACTTGAATACACTTATCAATAGACCATCACTCTACTGATATCCAGATTAGTTCTACCAGATGTAGAGTTTAAGTCACTTTGTTGACAGGTTATTGCTATATATGTAGTGAATGGATCGTACGGTGTATAAAGGTTAGTTGTTTTCTATAGAGTAGCGTGTCGTATGAGACTTATCAATTGATTGTTATCTACATACCAGATGTGTTGTACGGGATATAAAGGGTAGTTATTGTATATAAACCAGGTGTGTTGTATATGGCTCAACGGTTATTATGGTATGTGTAGGTCGGTTGTGTTGTATGAGGCTCAGTGACTGTCAATTGTACTTGGTTCGGATGTGTAGTATGAGACACGACTTCCAATGATTGTGGACATGTTCCGGCATGATAAGGCAAAATGGTTGCATGTCTTGATATTTTCATTAATCTGAGACATGGCTTGAAATGATGGTTTCTTCTTAATACTATATTGTGATGATAAAGTATATACATTTCTAGGGAGGATGTATCGCATTGAGGTTGGCCAATTAAGAATGCTTGTATACTTGTGGGCTAAATAAGTGATGAGAAGGTACATCAGGAAGATGCTTGATGGCTTTAAAGAATCATTCTATTCGTTAGTAGCATCGTTTAGCTACTTTTACAAAATAGGGATATTTAGAAGACATATATTGTTGGTGATTATATCGCCAATGTGATTTAGTGTAATTGGATTTAGTTTGAGGTTTGGTGAGCTTGAAACAATCGATTTAAGTTAGGAAATGCGGGGTGCATGCTTATAATTGATATTTACAAGCTTACGGAAGTGTTAGATCAAGTGTTGAACCAAAAACCGGATTCTGGTACATATCCGTACGGATAGATTGAACCATCCGTGCGGATATGTTGCTGAATGAAACTGACCAGATTCTGATACATATCCGTACGGATAGATTGAACCATCCGTACGGACAGATTGAACCATCCGTACGGACAGGTTACTGAATGGAAACTGAGTTTTTCAGTTTTGAGCAGTTTTGGCGGTTTTGGTTGGTATCCTTTCGGGTTTTACACATTTAACTGACTCTGAAGGGTTGTGTATGGTGTGTTATCTTAATATAACACTGGTATATAAATACATAAACACTTGGGACATAAAAACAAGTTTTTTTTTGAAGAAAATTAAACACAAAAAGGGAATTTTTAGTTTTCTTTGATTGTTCTTGAGACCTCAAATTTCTTCACACAAAACTTCTAAAACTTTTGTAGCTGTCTTTCTATCTTATTGACAAAGATCGAAAGGGACGTAGTTTTATCCCGTGATTATATTCGTGTAAATTCCCGGAGGCAATCTAAGGGAACGAATAATTTTCGCAGGAAAGAGCCTCTAACTCGACTCTGCGTTTTATATCAAGCTATCTCTTTTATTTTTTTGATACCATTGTTCTGGTCTACACAAACTCCCCAACAATCTGCGAAAATTATTGTTGTTTGAACAATGTCGAGTATCAAGGAGATGACTTCTAATTTCAGCAAGTTGGAACAATTCAATGGTGAGAATTTCCGAAGGTGGCAAAAGAAAATGCATTTCCTTTTGACTGCATTGAAGTTTGTGTACGTGTTGAGTACGCCATGCCCTCAGATTGATGATAACAGCACCATGGAAGAGTCAAGGAAGAAAAGTAAGTGGGAAAATGACGACTATATATGCTGTGGTCACATCCTTAACGGTATGTCTAATAGTCTTTTTGATACTTACCTTGATATTGAGACGTCTAAGGAGTTGTGGGATACGCTGGAGGCTAAATATGTAAGTGAGGATGCGTCTAGTAAGAAGTTTCTTGTTGGTAACTTTATGAAGTATGTAATGGTAGATAACCGTCCTGTTATGGATCAATATCATGAGTTG
This sequence comes from Gentiana dahurica var. dahurica, assembly GCA_024500145.1. NCBI lineage: Eukaryota > Viridiplantae > Streptophyta > Magnoliopsida > Gentianales > Gentianaceae > Gentiana > Gentiana dahurica. The sequence goes on from CM044908.1 coordinate 30,378,763, forward strand.
TGGCGTTTGTTTGGTCAGTTTTCTATGCATAAGATGGCTATGGATGAATCCATATGTGTTTCAAGCATTATTGAAAAGTTGCCCCCCTCTTGGAGGGATTTTAAAAATTCTTTGAAACATAAAAAGGAAGAACTTTCTTTAATTGAACTTGGAACTCATCAAAGGATTGAGGAGAGTTTACGGTTGCAAGAAAGTGGTAAGAATGTTGTAGGTTGCGGTAAGAACGTTGCAGATGGTTCAACTTCAATCAATATGGTTGAAGTTGGAGAAACTTCTAAAAAGAATAACAACAAGAGAAAGTTTGATTCTTCCAACAACAAAAACAAGGCAAAGTTCAACAAGAAGCCTAAAGGCACTTGTTGGCATTGCAGTAAAAAGGCCATTTCAAGGCGGATTGTTTTGCTAGAAAGCACAACAATGGTAAGGGTAAAGGCCCGGTGAATGGTGCTAAAGACCCGGATCCACCTAAACATCAAGGTACGAATGTTTATAATTGTGGTGTTAATTCGGATATGAATTATGTACCACTGATTTCCGAAGCATGTTTTTTGCAGGATGATGATGTTAGTTGGTGGATAGACTCAGGTGCAACTAAGCATGTATGCAAGGATAGATCTTGGTTTTCAAATTATGAAAAAGTTGAAGATGGATCCATTGTGCATATGGGAAACGAGTCTAAAGCCACTGTTGTTGGAAGAGGAATTGTAAATTTGCAATTTAGTTCTGGGAAATTTGTAACCTTAAACAATGTTTTACATGTACCTTTGATACGAAAGAACTTGGTTTCCGGTAGTATTTTATGTAAAGAGGGATATAAACAAGTATATGAGTCCTCTCGTTATGTATTGACTAAAATATTTGTAGGATTTGGTTATCTTAACAATGGTATGTTTATGCTTAATATTGTTAGTAATGGTTTGTATGAAAATGCTGCTATGAATGTTATGACTGTTAATGTTGATGATTCATACTTGTGGCATGCGAGATTAGATCATGTGCATTTTAGAAGAATGTTGCAAATGTCTAAAAATGACTTAGTTCCTATTTGTTGTACAACTATGAATAAGTGTGATACTTGTAACTTAACTAAAATTGTAAGACAACCTTTTAAAGGTGTTGAAAGGTCGTCTACAATTTTGGAACTTATTCATAGTGATCTGTGTGAATTTTGTTCTACTCCGTCTTTTGGAAACAAAAAGTATGTTGTTAATTTCATAGACGATTGCACTCGTAGTTGTTATGTTTACTTTCTTTTTACAAAAGACGAGGCAATGGAAAAGTTTAGAGTGTTTAAAAATGAAGTGGAATTGCAACTTGAAACTAAAATAAAGAAACTTCGTACGGATAGAGGTGGAGAATACTTTGATCCACCATTTTTCGAATCTTGTGGGATTATACATGAAAGAACTACACCTTATACACTACAACAAAATGGCATAGCTGAAAGAAAGAATCGAACTCTTAAAGAAATGGTGAATGCTATGCTTTATTACTCGGGATTGAGTGAGGGTTTTTGGGGAGAAGCTATGTTGACAGCTTGTTATTTATTGAATGGGATTCCCAATAAAAAGAGTCCTATTACCCCATATGAGCTTTGGTATAAGAAGAAGCCAAACTTGCATTATTTGCGTGTTTGGGGATGTAGGGCAGTCGTAAGACTACCCAATCCCAAGATTAAAACCTTGGGGGAAAGAGGCATTGATTGCATTTTTATTGGATATGCGTTGCATTCCAAGGCATATAGGTTCTATGTTATAGAACCAAATGATTCGGTTGCGGTTCATTCCATAATTGAATCAAGGGATGCTCTCTTTGATGAAAGTCGGTTTTCTTCTATATCAAGGCCTAGAAATGTTGTTCCTATTGGAATGAATGAAAGTTGTGGTGGTGTGGAATCACAAGATGAGTCTTTAGTGCTTCGAAAAAGCAAAAGGGCAAGAAAAGGAAAATCTTTTGGTCCCGATTTCCAAACTTATTTGGTGGAGGGTACAAGAGATGAAATAGGATTTCAATACGCTTATTGTTATCATATTGATGATGATCCTAGAACTTATAAAGAGGCTATGGAGTCTCGGGATATTGCCTTTTGGAAGGAAGCCATTAATGATGAGATGGATTCCATTTTAGGCAATGATACATGGATATTAATGGATCTTCCACGTGGTTGTAAACCATTGGGTGGCAAACAATGGCATAATAAGTTTGATGAAGTTGTTTTGTCTAATGGTTTTAAAATTAACCAAATGGACAAGTGTTTGTATAGCAAATTTGATGAAACCGGAAATGGTGTAATCATTTGCCTATATGTTGATGACTTGTTGATCTTTGGTACAATCCAAGATCAAGTTGACCTATGTAAATTATTTTTGTCATCAAGTTTTTCGATGAAAGACATGGGGGAGGCGGATGTTTTCCTTGGAATAAAAATCATAAGGAATGACAAAGGGATTACTTTGACACAATCTCACTATATCGAGAATATGTTAAAGAAATTCAATTGTGAAAATTATGTTCCGGCAAGAACTCCCATGGATCCTCATGAGAAATTTGAGTTGAACACGGGTAAACCGGAGTCTCAACTTGAATATGCTCGAGTAATAGGATGTTTAATGTATGCAATGACTAGCACTCGTCCGGACATTGCATATGCGGTTGGAAAACTTAGTAGATATACTAGTAATCCAAGTAGTGTTCATTGGCATGCGGTAACACGTGTGTTAAGGTATCTTAAGCTTACCAAAAACTTTGGTTTAACTTATGTTGGACGTCCTTCGGAAATTGAAGGCTACTCGGATGCTAGTTGGATATCGAATGAAAATCATTCTTCAACGAGTGGTTGGGTGTTTCTACTTGGAGGTGGTGCCGTTTCATGGGCTTCAAAGAAGCAGACATGTAATGCAAACTCAACAATGGAATCGGAATTTATTGCCTTGGCTTCGGCCGGTTTAGAGGCGGAATGGCTTAAACATCTGATTTACGAGATTCCATTGTGGCCAAAACCGAAATCACTAATTTCTATCAATTGTGATAGTGAAAATACCTTGGCTAAATGCTATAGTCAAGTGTACAACGGAAAGCCGCGACATATTGGAGTTAGACATAGCTCGATTCATGAGTTGATCACTCACGGAGTGATATCAGTTGCTTTTGTGAGATCTCAAAAGAATTTAGCTGATCATTTGACCAAGGCATTGGCTAAGGACTTGTTCATCAAGTCGGTTGTCAGGATAGGTCTACAACCCATTGAAACTTTGCATTAGGATACCCAATTCCCCCTTAATATGACATTAGGGGCTGAATTCAATGTGGAAGGCCTAATGACTTAGTTTTGGCACATATGTTTTGTCCCGAAGGTTTGTGCTTAACCTGCATGTGAGGTTGATGATATATCTTAATAAGTCTTATGAAAAAGTGTTGTTGCAGGTACACGATTAATAAGACTCACCTATATGAGTATGAAGTTTGGCCGCTTCAAGAAAGGTAGGGTTGACTTTATACATGCTCATGAATTGATATGGACACAAGGCCTGGATAAAGGGTGTCAAGAAAGCTATAGAAGTTGTTTCTTGATTCATTTGTGTATTATCTTTGAAGTATTCAAACGTGTAAAGGGGTTCAATGCTTAGTCACACCCCAATACTCGAATATTTTGGAATGTGTAATATACTAGATGGTAATTCAATCTGCGTGACATTATCATTGAAAGATGAATTGTTGTGTGTTGACAAGTTTTAACTAAATCAGGGGTTACACTAAATGGGGGAGGATTGTTGGTGATTATATCACCAATGTGATTTAGTGTAATTGGATTTAGTTTGAGGTTTGGTGAGCTTGAAACAATCGATTTAAGTTAGGAAATATGGGGTGCATGCTTATAATTGATATTTACAAGCTTACGGAAGTGTTAGATCAAGTGTTGAACCAAAAACCGGATTCTGGTACATATCCGTACGGATAGATTGAACCATCCGTGCGGATATGTTGCTGAATGAAAATGACCGGATTCTGATACATATCCGTACGGACAGATTGAACCATCCGTACGGACAGGTTACTGAATGGAAACTGAGTTTTTCAGTTTTGAGCAGTTTTGGCGGTTTTGGTTAGTATCCTTTCGGGTTTTACACCTTTAACTGACTCTGAAGGGTTGTGTATGGTGTGTTATTTTAGTATAACACTGGTATATAAATACATAAACACTTGGGACATAAAAACAAGTTTTTTTTTTGAAGAAAATTAAACACAAAAAGGGAATTTTCAGTTTTCTTTGATTGTTCTTGAGACCTCAAATTTCTTCACACAAAACTTCTAAAACTTTTGTAGTTGTCTTTCTATCTTATTGCCAAAGATCGAAAGGGACGTAGTTTTATCCCGTGATTATATTCGTGTAAATTCCCGGAGGCAATCTAAGGGAACGAATAATTTTCGCAGGAAAGAGCCTCTAACTCGACTCTGCGTTTTATATCAAGCTATCTCTTTTATTGTTTTGATACCATTGTTCTGGTCTACACGAACTCCCCAACATATATCTCAGTTTATTATGTAAATTTGATGCTATATGATTGTCAACATGCTTATGAGATGTATCAGTACATTCTTAGTGCGTTGACCACTTGTTTAGTGTTTCACTCAGTTAAATACTTTACTTTGATTTTTTTGAGTTTATGATGTGATGTTTATCGTATGGAATTTGGGGTAGCACTTTTAGGGGAGATGATGTCCGTTTGAAAATTGTCTTATCGATGATTGATGCCATTCACTAGTTGCTTTTTTTTTTTTTTTTTTTTAACAGCCAAAATTTTCTTATAAATCAGCAAGATGCTAAAGTATTACAAAAATTGTCCAAGAAAATAAACAAACACATATCTAAAATCAACATGATGTAATCAGTCCCAACTAAAGGGGAGACTAAGAGCGCATACAAAAAGATTACCACTATCCTTTCGAACAAAAGACCAATTTCCAACTCCCAAAAATTATGAAGCTGCAATCAACGGGTTTTGTTAGCACAAATAAATAGAAGCTCGATTCGGCTCATTGAGTTTTCTTAAACATTTTAAGAGAAGAAATATTTTCTTTGATTTTGTTAATTAATCAATGAGAGAAGACTAAATATATAGTACAATAATACTTAGCGAGTAAGAAAACTCAATGAGCCGAATCGAGCTTCTATTTATTTGTGCTAACAGGTTTGCTTTCCATTCCTCCCACTCTAATTTCTTGAGACCCTTAGAATTTGATAACCACGAAAAGGATATCCTCTGAATATCTCTAAAAATCAATTTCGGATTCAAAACTTGAGAGTTAAAAATGATTTTGTTCCGATGTAGCCAAATTTCCCAAGACGTAACACCAACTATAGCTGACCACAAAGTAGAAGCCAAATTTGAAGAAGGATTCCCATGTGCCACAGATAACAAATCACTAAAAGAAAAAGCATTTAGCCCATCAAACTTACACCAACATAGAACATGAGACCATACCAAAAGTGCTACATCGCAAGCAAAAAAAAGATGATTGACTGATTCTTCAAATTGATAGCATAACGGGCAAAGAGAATCCTGCAAGTTGACTCCACGCTGAATAAGATTCGGTTTCGTGGGTATTCTTCCGAGACTAGCCTTCCACATGAAAAGGTTCACTTTCAAAGGTAACAACTTATTACACTTTGTCACTTGCTCATTAGCCGAGAAAGAAAATTTAGAAAATTCCGTCTCTAACAATTTACGCAAATACGCCACTGAAAAACCGCCATTCGAACATAGCCTCCATATCAATTTATCTCTTGTACCTGCATTACCACAAACAGATTTACATAACTCTTCCAAATCACCTACTTCCTCCTCCTCAAAGCCCCTCAAACTCTTACTCCACTCCCACTGAAAAACACAACCACCTGCTACCCATTTAGCCACCCTTCCAACAACACCACCTTTGACCAAGGACAACCTATAAAGCCTAGGAAAGGCCACACACAAGGGGCCGTTGCCCACCCAAACATCTTCCCAAAATCTAACCCTATTCCCATCCCCCACCACCCAACCTTCCGATCCCAACAAACCAACCCCCACCATTTTAGTAACATTAACAGCCTCCACAATATCCCTCCAAACTCTCCCCCACCCGACCTCACTCCATTCTTATCCCAAGCACCCTCAACACCATAAATAGACACAATCATTTTCCTCCATAAAGAATTTGATTCTGAAAAAAATCCCCACCACCATTTACCTAGCAGAGCTAGATTCTGCACCTTAAGACTACCCACCCCAATGCCCCCCAAAGATTTTGGAGCTTGCAATTTTTTCCAGTCAACCCATGCAATTTTTTTAAAACACCGTCCCCCCCAAAAAGAAAGAAGATCTCACACTCTCCAAAACTTTCAGCACACACTCAGGAGGCTTGTAGACAGAGAAGAAGAAGAGCGAAAGAGCACTTAAAACCGCATTGATGAGAACCAGTCTGCCACCCTCCGACAAAGAAGCCCACTTCCAAGCGCACAGTTTTGCTTTACATTTCAGAATAACGCCTTCCCAAGCCTGTACCCTTCTCATATTTTGCCCCACCCAAAGCCCCAAATATTTAAAAGGCAGAGTACCTCTCTTACAAGAGAAAAAACCAGCTGCAGTAACAACATCTTCATCCGGGACCTTTAATCCAGCCAAGGAGCTTTTTCCCATATTAATTTTTAAACCTGAAATCTTCTCATAACATGATAAGATCCTTTTAAGATTCTTCAAATTTTCCAAGCTCCATTTCCCCAAGAAAACCGTGTCATTAGCATATTGGATATGAGAAATTGGAATCTGCTCATTTCCAATAAGAACTCCGAAAAAAATTTCTTTTGCCACTGCTTCCTTCATAAGGATATTCAACCCCTCTGCCGCAATAAGAAATAGAAATGGAGATAAAGGATCTCCTTGTCTAATCCCATGCTCCAGGTTGAATTCCTTAGACGGGCTACCCCCCACCAGTACCGATGCTCTAGCTGAAGACACACATCCTTGAATCCACCTTCTCCACTTTATACCAAATCCCATTCTACTCAACGAGTTATCTAGAAATGCCCAATTAACACAGTCAAAAGCTCTTTCAAAATCAATTTTAAAAATGAAACTGGCCTTACCTTTCTTTTTCAAGTAATCCACTGCTTCATTTAAAATCAGCACACCATCTAGAATTTGACGACCCTTAACGAACCCGGACTGGCACTCACCGATAACCGGTGAAATTACGACTTTCAACCTTTCAGCAAGAATTTTCGCCACAATCTTATAGAAGCACCCAAGCAAACTAATGGGCCTATAATCTTTAATCACCACAGGATTATCTGTTTTGGCCAACAGAGCAATGAACGAGGACGTGCACCCATTATGAAACATAGCAGACTCCTCGAATTCAAAAATGGCTTCACTTTCAAGATAGCCCAATTTTTTTTTAATAAAATTAAAATTAAACACATCTGGCCCAGGAGCCTTAGAACCTTCGCACAACCACACCGCATCTTTAATTTCATCCTAAGAAAATTTTCTTTCTAGCCAAACAACATCTTTAGGAGGTAATTTATTAAAAATATTACTGCTAAAAACAGGTCTGAATTGAACCTGTTCCTTATACAACTCTTCAAAAGAATTCTGAACTACAATTTTGATGCGACCCGGATCCTGCAACAAATTACCATTAACCATCAGTCCAGGCATAGAACTTTTTCTTAATCTTCCTTTAACACACCTGTGGAAAAATTTCGTATTTGAGTCGCCTTCCTTTAACCAACTGATTCTTGATTTTTGCCGCAAATTATTTTCCAACAAGCCACCAAGTCTAGAAATCTTGTCAGCAGCCTCTGCTCTACGATTTTCTTCAATCTCAATAAGACCATTTTCTTCAGCTTTTAAATCCAATTCTCCGAGCAGTTTTTCATCATTCTTAATTTGTAAAGACAGGCCCCCAAAAACTTCTCTTCCCCAAACCTTCAAAGTTTCCTTCAGACGTATCAGTTTCAATTTCTGTCTAATACCAGGAACCATAGAGTTTACTTCTTGTTGCCAACTGACCTTTACCACATCTTCTAATCCATCTTGTTCCAACCAATGATCAAACACCTTAAACGGAGAAGGGCCAAAGTCGAATTTTTTAACCGAAAGCAACAGAGGACAGTGGTCAGAAAGCCTTCGATCCAGAGCTTCTAAAGAAACACCCTCCCAATTAGACAGTAAACTATTAGACACCAAGATTCTGTCAAGCCTACTCATTTTGGACCCGACTCTGTTGTACCAAGTGAATTTCCTTCGCCCCAATTTTAGATCCACAAGTTTCGAGCCAGCAATAAACTCGTTAAAGCAGGCTGCATCGCCTTGGTTAAAAACCGACCCTGTACGTTCAACAGCAGATCGAACCGAGTTGAAGTCGCCATGGAGACACACCATACCATTTTGCTGACTCAAAAAACTAAGAATTTCCTTCTATAATAAACCTTTAGCTTCCACACATTGAGGAGCATACACATTAATGAAAGTACACATTTGATTAGATTCCTTCCAGAAACCCTTTACAGAAATAAAACTCGATCCTTCATATTTTTCCACCACTGAAAACATCTCCTTATCCCACACACTTAATAACCCACCGGACAAACCAAGAGCACCTTTGAAATGGAAATCAAATTCTATATCCTTCCAGAAAGATCTTACCAAATTTCGGTTAATAACCATCAATTTTGTCTCTTGAATTGAGAGAAACGGCAAAAGATGAGTACCACACAAGTCCTTTTACCACCTCCTTTTGCAACTCGATCCTAAGCCTCTTAAACTTGCAGAGATCATCTTCATTAAATAACTATAAATCACAAACATCGACCAAGCAGGTAACACGAATCTAGAGGATCGTGCTACACCCTCTCCTTTCCAATTGATGCCCAAAATTTGTCCCAATTCCAAATTTTTTTCGGACTCACTCATTCCATCACCATTTTTGATTAACCATCTTCTTACTAAGTTTGTCATATTACGGAGATTGGTGTCTGAAATTGATATTCCAGTAATCCTCCCCTCTGAACTTGACGAGATAGGAAATACCCCTACAATTTTCAAAACCGACTTACCTCCTTTTTTTAACCTTCTCCAAATCTTTTTTCTTCACAATTTTTGTGCAATCAAACCCAAGAATTTCTGCGAGTGCTTTTTCTTTTTTATGAGGACCTACCATTGATTCAGCAGGCGAATCAGGAATAAAATCTGAATTTGAGTTGGATGTTGCCTCACTTGTGTCACTTGACTTTAAAATAACAGGGAAATTATGGTCATTTTCGTGGGCTTTAACTATTTCATGGGCCGATGCAATTGGGCTAGCATAAAAGCTGTCAGGGACTGAGGAAAATTCTTTAGAAGCCTCTTGACTGATAACTGGGCCCCCATCTTCGACACTCTTCAAAACAGAATAACAATTATTATGCCCTTTCGAATAAAATTCTTTTTCCTGACCCCCTTTTTGCATGGGAAGAGACACAGCGCAATTAAAGTCGCCCCTAGCCGCCTCTCCTTCTATCGAGGCATCATCATCAATTACCTGTGAAAAATCAAATTTAGATCTTTTTCCGATGCCAGAACTTTCTGATGCAACATCTGAAACCACTTCGAATTCTTCCCTGCCGGAACCGATAATTTCCGATGACGAACAATCAGAAAGGGAACCGCTGTGATGAATAACAGAACGTTCTTCCTCCACTTGGATCCAAACTTGATCACCATTAACACTTATTGACAGATTTTTAGATATATGAGCACCATGATTTAATCGAACTCGGACTCGACCAGATTCCAAAAAGGACCGATCTTCCGTAGCATGATCGACCTCCAAAACTTCCCCAAAAAGACTTTCGATGGTATGAAAAGTCTTCCAATTCCAGATATTTAAAGGCACACCTCTGCAAATCAACCATGCAAATCTATCAGGCTGAACATTCTCTTTTGACCATGGACCTACCCAATCGAACCACTAGCCCAGACAAGATCCTCCATTCAGTAGGATTTTATTTCGTTGACTAAAACTATCACATTCCAGAATCACTTGTAATCCTCCAAGAAATTTAAGAACGCAATTTTCGAATCCTTCATCAGCCAAGGTCGACTGAATGGATTCCACGGAGTCTAGAGATTTTAGATTTCCTAAGATGCACCTGTCAAGCCATAGAATTTCAAGATCACCCATTACCAAATTTGACGTTCCATTCTTAGACCTTTCAACATGTCTATCTTTGAGAACATTTATAGGTTTCTCTATTACAGGTATAAACGCAGGAAAATCCTGGCCATGAACTACATCAATCTTACTACGAACAACATCCGCATAGCATCTTCCTGGAGTTCTATCCGATCCCAGCTTACCCCCAGCTCCTAGATTCTTGAAACCTCTTTTCGATCCGGCAGAAGAGCTCTTTATGGGATACTCGCTTTGATACCTTAAAAAAAATTTGTAAGAATTGTTGGGAAGTGTATCGTTTGTGGAGTGATTTACAGAACAGATCCGTAATTAACGGAATTAATTACGTGATGTTAAACAAGAAAAATAAATCATGCGAATAGAATACCTCATATTATCTAGCAGATCTAACAAAATCAATATTACTTGTTGATCTAACTAAACGAAGCTATCACAGTACAGATCTGACTCAAAATAAAGGGAAAGTAAAGTACGATGCATAAATAAATGACAAACCGAGGCGAGTAGTTACTCTTTCCTTAAGACAAATTGCTTCGGTATGGTGCCCACGGTAGTAGCATCTGTCTCCCAAGATACAACGGCTTTACGTCTCGGATTTAGAGTCACTTCAAAAATCCGAGCTCCGACGAACTTACAGAGTGCTCCGACTTCTCTTCGACTCAATAACTACATCTACATGAACGACTAGATCTATATGACACTACCTTTGTGGTGGAAAAGACAAGAGAAAACTGAATGAATAAACTTTCATCCATGGGGTTGTTTATATAGTGGAGAGGAGGAGCCAGTGCTTAAATCTGATTGGCCGGAACACGTCACAAAACTTTTCCCCTTGGAAAAGTTACTAATTTCAAAATTATGCTTAATTTTATTTAAAAATTTTGAAATTAATTAAGCAATTTTCGAAAATCAATTCCACACTGTGATTGGTCGGATGACGCATCTGTGAATTCTGATTGGTCGAATGACTCAATGAATTTTGATTGGTCGAATTACACAATAACATTCCAAAATTAATTTTATAGTTAATTTCATAAAGAAATTTTGTGCAAAAATTAATAGTAACACCCGAACCGAGCCGAGCTCGAGCATGAGCCGAGCCGGACGGACGGCGGCGGTGCGCGTGCGTGTGGAATTATCTAAGTCCTCCCTCCTGCACAAAAGTGCCTTGCCCCTTGAGGCACATCTATAAGAGCACACACTAGCTCTTATTACTTGAGCTCCAAACACTCAAGTTTCCAATGTGGGAGAATAGGGTGAGGTCCTCCCTTCAACACCCATCTCCTACATATTTTCTACCAACTTTAGGCATTAATTTCTCATTCACCCAATATCCGAATCGAGTTATTCAAAAGCCCATCATCAACTACTCTGTATGGAGTATTTAATGATATCATTAACTCTCGATGACATACATCGGAGTCTATCTATAAATTGCGCTAAAGTTGACCGTTCAACCCTTTAAAAGGGCTTTTTCTCCAACAATCCCCCACATGAATGAAAATTAATGCAAATGCAAATGCAGACTCTGAAGAGAAGTCAGACGGAAAAATATTGCATCAGGAGAGGTATCTTCTGGCCTTGAACCTGCCTTAGTGAAGTACTATCGGATTTACTCGGCTAATCAATGAACTAGGTCTTGAACTGTTCAGCCTTTAGTGTAAACCAAGACAATAGCACTCACACAATACTTCCCCTAGCACCTTTCGGTTCTCATGGTTGTGTCCGTCTCGGCCCTGGAAAACACTTGGTTTCAGAAAGTGCTTTAGAGAATTCAAGCCTCAAAACTCTCACAAAAGCGGCCCCACTTCGCACTTACATAGGTGACCTCCTATCAAATGTATTCTGCCCTACCCCACTTGAGTATCAAGATATATGAATCATTAAAAGCTATAAGCTTAACCTCACACCCTCTGCAGATAGCACTTTTATTCTCTCAGAATGGGTAAGTGCTGGACTGTTCCTTATAGCTTAGTTGTCCCTTTTGAACCATGATCTTGGGATCTCCATTCAACATGGTTGGGTTGCCACTACAAGGAAACATGCGTAATAGGCTTCAGTCCCATTCCGGTTGTCAAGATTGACACATGATCTCTAGCTAAACCATTAGAGATCACTTATTTAATGGTATTGTGTCTACGGTGTATGTGTCGAGACTTACCATTATACACACTACTCTGTGCCCTTCCTATAGTCAACTTACTATCGCAGTGTATGCTGATAGCAGCCACTAGTATTGAATATCCTCAAGGAAATTCCTTAGCCTTTCAGCGCCTACTCCAGCCTTATACAAGGCTATAAACTCAGCTTCCATTGTGGAATGAGCTATGCACGTTGGTCTTGTAGACTTCCAGGACACAGCGCCAAAACTATTAGCCACACACGAAGTTTGTGAATAAGTGAGTGTCTGATAATGAGCAAGGAATATCCGCCTTTCTGCTAAACAGGATGTATTGAACTCATAATTCATTAGATACCTTTTATGAATGTCAACTAAGTATCGTAAGTAAATTGCTCCCGGTTGTTCAATCATTTGATAACCCGAGTCATTCTTTGATAAATGATCACTATGAGTCAGACTCCATAGAATTGGATCAATCCCCTTTTCTGTCGTTAAGGTGGAGAACGGAACCAAGAATTCTCTTTCTTCATCACCAATCGAATCACTGTTCGCGACCCAGGATTCTATTTTATCATCAATCCAACCCTCGTTCACGCTTTTTCTTTTTCTTATCGATGAATAGATCTCTTTACTTGTATGACTTAGGTGTCTCGTATTTAGCGAAAAAGTGATTCGATTGATGAATATAATCGTGAATAAGTATCCACTAGTGGATTTTGAATCTTTCGTATCTGATATCCAATTCACATCACAGTATCCTTCTAACACTGCTGGATATCTCATATATCGTAATCCCAGACACATAGTGTACCTCATGTACCTCACAACCTATTTAAGGCTTTCCAATGATTATGGTCTAGATCACTCGTGAACCTACTTAGTTTATTCACTTCACATGCTAAGTCTGGTCGTGTACAGTTGGTTATGTACCTCCGACTTTCAATCACTTGAGAATATCTCAATTGATCCATAGGTTCACCTCTATTCTTGACTAAGTGCATACTTAGTTCAAGTGGAGTGCTCACATCTGCAACTCTCAGGTCCTTCACATCGAAGTCCCTTGCCAACATCGCTTTCGTATTCATGATACTCTCATGAGTACTTCCGATTATTAGCATGTCATAGACATACTATCACATAGGTGTGTGTTTAGGGCCAAATTATAGTGATTTTCATATATATTTTATGAATCAATTTCCCCCATATATGGATTATTTTCATAGATATCGGGCCTTATAGTCAAATATTGAGTAAATGAGGTTTTTAATGATTAAATATGAAAGCGTATCGATTTTTATGTTTATTTGATGTTTTTATATTATTTTGGAAATTATTACGTTTTGGTATGTTTTTGATATTTGTAGATACCCAATTAATGATGGAAAAGATGATCCTAAAAGGCTAAATTCGAGATGGAAGAGGATCAATTAAAGATATGGAAGAATAAAAGAGATAAGGAAAGAAATAAATCAAGATAAAGATGGAAAAATCAAGAAATTCGATTTCAAGTCAATATGGACGAGCGTCCATCTGAAGCAGACGAGCGTTCAATAGTGGACGGGCGTTTGGTGAAGTGGACGAGCGTCCTAGAAGAGATTTTACATTCAGAGTCTCCAGACGCAAGCTGAACGAGCGTTGACTCTCCGTCCAAGGCAAATGGACGGGCGTCCATGTATTCAAACGAGCGTCCGCCGCCGCCTTTGCCTAAACCGACTTAATCTTCTATTTAAACAGCCGTCGCCCCAACCCTAATTCATCCATATTTTTCTTCACATCAAAAAGAGAGCACAGCCGCATCTTGAGAGTTGAAGGCCGGTCACCCGAGCCTTGTGCTCGGGTGAACCGAGGTTAGATTAGGAGTAGATTATGTAGCTTTTCTTTTCGTTTCCATGGTGTTTCAACCATTGTATCCAAGACTATGTGAGTTCTCTTATGATTAATTTAATTCCAGTTTTTCTTCATGACGTTTGATTTAGTTTGTATTTTTCTATGCGATTTGTATGCCATGTGAATTAGAATCGAAAGATTAGTTCACGATTGATGTTTATAATACGGAAGTTGCGTAAACGCTAGATCACCATAGAAAGATAGGGTTTTTAGCCATTAATGATGACAAGTTAATGAGTTAGATTCCTAGGTTGTTAGGTTCTTTAAAAACGAGAGTTAATTGAATCTACACCCGAGTTTTGTTTGGTAAATCAGTCTCAACACTCGAAAGATGAGAGATAGATAATTGAACTCGCTACGAAAGTAGGATTTCATAGCTTGAGAGATAAGTTCACTAAGAGATTAGGGATTTGTGTCTCGTGAAAGGGTGAAACCACAAACTGAATTAAAATCATGAGATAACTAGAATTGAGATCACTAGGCTTGTTCAATGTTTGACCCCATGTCTTTAGGATAGATTGTTTGTTTTTGTTTCTTTTCTGTTTTTATGTTTTGTTCTTTCGTTTCTTTTGTTTATTCGTTCTTTGAGTAACAATTGGTAGGAATTAGTGAAATTAGATTCAACATCCCAATTCCCTGTGGATCGACCCTGTACTTACCCTACTATGCTATCAACTACCCGATATTTGGTCGGTTAGGAGTTAGTTTGCATGTAAAGTATAGGTTTATAAATTTTCTTTTGTTATCGATGCAAAATCTCCCCAACAAAAGTGGCGCCGTTGCCGGGGAACAGGTGTCATGTTGAATCTAGTTTTGTTAGTTCTCGATTTTGTTACGTTTTGTTTTTCGTTTTTAATAAAAGTAGCGTATACCAAGTTGAGAGTTTTTATTTTGCCGTGTTTCGATGACTGTTAGGTTAAGAATGTGCAAAAGTTTTTTACTCAACTTGTTTTACGTGAAGTTTATGTTTAGTTGTTACCTAATCTAACCGTTTGTGCTTAAATTTGATGTGGCTGCCTCGTTCTTGGTGTTTAGAATTGGAATATTAGGGTTTTGCTGTGTTTTTCCTGCATTCTGCTTTGTATTCGTTGTGCTGGACGAGCGTTTGTTTTAGTGAACGCCCGTCCAGTCCCTAACGTGCAGGGAAACGAGCGTTTGGAATTATGGGACGTTCGTCCGTTCCAGAATTTTCAATCCTGCTCTGATTTGAAGAATCAGACGTTCGTCCGGTATTCTGAACGCCCGTCCGGTCGGTTTTCAAGGCAGACGAGCGTCTGAAAAGTGGAACGCCCGTCCAGTGCTGAGATTTCCCTTGAACGTTCGTCCGGGGTTCAGTCCAGGTTCTAAATTTCTTGATTTTATTTTCAATGCTTTTATTTGATGTGGATTTTTCATTCGAGCTTCTGTGGCTAATTGATTTTTACATAGATGCCCTGAACTTATATGTTTTTACCTTTCCATCTATGAATCCATGTTAGATAATTGATCAATTCCTTATATATGATTCATCTAGGCATGTTATAGTGACTGTCGGTTCTCGTAAGCTATAACTGTTCTTATGGTTAATTAGTAGCTAATGTCGGTTCCCGTATGCTACATACCGCTCCGATGAATCTTTTAAGCTTTTAAGACTTACGTGCTTCCTTTGTTTTTATAGTTCATATGGGTAGCTACTGTCGGTTTTCCGTATGCTACGTCCTTTCTCCATATGAGTTATACCTGTTTAGATAGATGACTGTTGGTTTCCATAAGTCTATCACTTTCGATAAGTCTTAAGGCGCGTCGGCACTAGTGACAACACTGTCGTTTATTGTAACCTGTCATTATGTGGTAGACGTTTATATGCATGTTATGTTGCACATTAGTAGGCTAGTTTTCGTTTCTTTTATTTTCTTTTATTTTTGCATATCATTTAGATGCATATCATTTAGTTGCATATCATATAGATTGCATTGTACTTTGTTTTCATATAGTTGCACCTAGCCTACGAGTTTGTGATATTTTCATGTATATGTTTTCCATCTTTAAATGAGCCTAAGTTGAAAAATCTCTTCGACCTTTCTTTTCCTGTGCTTTATATGTTTTACTCCCCTAGCCCCGAGGTATTTCATGTTTGTCAAGTGTGCAGGATGTTTTCGTTAGCAATTGTGCGTTTCAGACGATATCAGTTTTCCGGTGGATGGTCCACAGTCTATTGGATTCGTCAAGCATTTCTGGGTGAGGTGCACCAATTCCAGGCTTGCTTCTTTAGAACTACAATCAGCTAAGTTCTCTTTTCTTTTATTTCTGTACAACTTGAGGACATGTTGTAATCTAAGTGTGGGGGAGGGTTTATGTATTTATACATTTGCTTAATCTATAGTATTTCTATGAAAAGTGCTTAATTTTAAAATTTTTGTTATATCCCGAGTAGACAAAGGCATATCTTTGCTTGAGTTTATATCATTTTTGCTATATTCTGTATATTTAGTAATTTTAGTTGTTTCACCCGACACTCTTTTTCACATGCCATAGTAAATGATGAGCTAAATGTTGAAAGCCTACCCCATTTTAGTTGGAGATTTTTGATAATTATAGCATGTTTCTTTGCTTATGTACAATTCTTGAAAAGTTTAGTAGTTTGTATTCTAGGATTAAAGTATGACATACTGTGAATATCTGTAAGTTTGAATGTGATAAGTGAAACGTGATTAAGTCTTTGCAATAGTAATAAATTGTTTACTTGAGGTGTTATGCTCAGTGGTCTGTGCTACTAGAAAATAATCTTTTCCACTGCCAGCCAGAAATCTCTAAGTAAACATAATTGTAATTGTGTGTGTCGGAAGCTGGTTTATGATTTGGGTGCGGTAGGGTGTACCACGTATGTCCTATTCCACTATGATGACCAAAAGCTCACGACAGTCAGTTTATAGCTGCCTTATGATTGGAGTAAGGTAGGGGATTATCTTGAAATGTCCTATTCTGCTATGAGGGCAAAAGCTTATTCTGATGTGTGTTAGAAAAATGTGAAAAAAGTGAAAATATTGAAATATATTATTATGAATAAGTAACGACTTAGTTATCGTCGACCTTATCCCCAGTATAAACTGAAAGATATGTTGTAGGGATTATCCTCTGAGTCTGTCGTAAATATTTTAGATGCTCTCTATTAATCTTTTCGGAATATGTATGTCTTGTAAAGTGCCTGTTATAGTTTTTGAATATTTCTAACTTAGATGGGAAACCGGGCTAGTTTTGGTTTGAATAACTTTCAAATTGTGGAACTTAGTGGAAGTTTATTATGGCTATGCACACACTCACTTGGGTGAACTTCTAAGTTAATAAATATGCTTCATATTTGCATAGATGTTTATTTATCTCGAGTTGGTTTTGTTTTGCTTTGCTCGGGGACGAGCAAAAAGATAAGTGTGGGGGTGTTGTTTAGGGCCAAATTATAGTGATTTTCATATATATTTTATGAATCAATTTCCCCCAATATATGGATTATTTTCATAGATATCGGGCCTTATAGTGAAATATTGAGTAAATGAGGTTTTTAATGATTAAATATGAAAGCGTATCGATTTTTATGTTTATTTGATGTTTTTATATTATTTTAGAAATTATTACGTTTTGGTATGTTTTTGATATTTGTAGATACCCAATTAATGATGGAAAAGATGATCCTAAAAGGCTAAATTCGAGATGGAAGAGGATCAATTAAAGATATGGAAGAATAAAAGAGATAAGGAAAGAAATAAATCAAGATAAAGATGGAAAAATCAAGAAATTGATTTCAAGTCAATATGGACGAGCGTCCATCTGAAGCAGACGAGCGTTCAATAGTGGACGGGCGTTTGGTGAAGTGGACGAGCGTCCTAGAAGAGATTTTACATTCAGAGTCTCCAGACGCAAGCTGAACGAGCGTTGACTCTCCGTCCAAGGCAAATGGACGGGCGTCCATGTATTCAAACGAGCGTCCGCCGCCGCCTTTGCCTAAACCGACTTAATCTTCTATTTAAACAGCCGTCGCCCCAACCCTAATTCATCCATATTTTTCTTCACATCAAAAAGAGAGCACAGCCGCATCTTGGAGAGTTGAAGGCCGGTCACCCGAGCCTTGTGCTCGGGTGAACCGAGGTTAGATTAGGAGTAGATTATGTAGCTTTTCTTTTCGTTTCCATGGTGTTTCAACCATTGTATCCAAGACTATGTGAGTTCTCTTATGATTAATTTAATTCCAGTTTTTCTTCATGACGTTTGATTTAGTTTGTATTTTTCTATGCGATTTGTATGCCATGTGAATTAGAATCGAAAGATTAGTTCACGATTGATGTTTATAATACGGAAGTTGCGTAAACGCTAGATAACCATAGAAAGATAGGGTTTTTAGCCATTAATGATGACAAGTTAATGAGTTAGATTCCTAGGTTGTTAGGTTCTTTAAAAACGAGAGTTAATTGAATCTACACCCGAGTTTTGTTTGGTAAATCAGTCTCAACACTCGAAAGATGAGAGATAGATAATTGAACTCGCTACGAAAGTAGGATGTCATAGCTTGAGAGATAAGTTCACTAAGAGATTAGGGATTTGTGTCTCGTGAAAGGGTGAAACCACAAACTGAATTAAAATCATGAGATAACTAGAATTGAGATCACTAGGCTTGTTCAATGTTTGACCCCATGTCTTTAGGATAGATTGTTTGTTTTTGTTTCTTTTCTGTTTTTATGTTTTGTTCTTTCGTTTCTTTTGTTTATTCGTTCTTTGAGTAACAATTGGTAGGAATTAGTGAAATTAGATTCAACATCCCAATTCCCTGTGGATCGACCCTGTACTTACCCTACTATGCTATCAACTACCCGATATTTGGTCGGTTAGGAGTTAGTTTGCATGTAAAGTATAGGTTTATAAATTTTCTTTTGTTATCGATGCAAAATCTCCCCAACAGTGTGTTCTTAATGTAGACATATATATGTCCTATCCACTTGACAACATAAATATTTGAGCTCACTGAGAGACTTCACAAGCCTACACACCTTACTCTCTTGTCCTGGAACTATGAACCCCTCGGGTTGTTCCAAGTACATCTTTTCTTTCAACTCACCATAACCATCCATTTGATGGACTTCTAGGTTATAGACTCCAGCTATACCGATGAGAACCCTTATATAAGTAATTCTCACAACTGGTGAGTAAAACCCCAAGGCCTTTTTTCTATTGATACCCTCGGGCTACCAACAACGCCTTACAATAAATCCATCAACCTTTAACTTCTTCTGGAAAATCCACTTGCACCCGAGTGGTTTATTTCCCGGTGGAAAATCAACCAACTCCTAAGTGTGGTTTTGCATGATGGATTTCTCTATTTACAGACTCTTTCTAGAAACGAGCTTCTGGAATTTACATTGCCTCGGCATATGTCCTGGGTTCGTTTTCTACCATATAGGTCAGAAAATCAGGACCAAAAGACTTGGAAGTCCTAGCCCTTATACTACAACGAGGCTCCTGAAGTTCTTGAGGATCACACTCTAATTAAGACTTATATGTCCACTTACTCATGCTTGTTTTATCTGTTTGCTTATATGGAAAGAGATCTCTAAAGAACACAACATTCACAGACTCGGTGATGACATTACCATTGTCGGTATTATGCACCAGAACCAATAGCCAATACTCTTGAAAGTATATCCGATGAATATACAATCAATCGTTTTTGGTCCTATTTCCACTTGCTTTCGTTTAGGTAACCTTAGCCAAACACCCCCACATTTCCAAGAATCTGTAGTCTTTCCACAGTTCATATAGGGTAACACCCTTCTTCTTTGAATGGATGTTGTTCAGAATGAATTCTGCTGAGAGGACATCTTCCCCCCACAAGTTCTGATGTAAACTCGAACTTATCAACATAGCATCCATCAACTCTTTAAGAGTTCGGTTCTTACACGTAGCCATACCACTTGACTGAGGTGTGTATGGTGTAGTTGTTTGATGAATGATGCCGGGGCCTAGCAAGACTCATGAAACAATACATCATATCCACCATCACAATCACTACAGATACATCTCATCCGTTTGCTATGTTTATTCTCACTTTCATTCTGATAACCATCAAGGCATCACGAGCCTTATCTTTGCTTTTCAGCATTTAAACATCAAAATATTTAGGGCTATACTCAATAAAAGTAGCATTACACTTTTATCACCTCTAATTTGCATGAATCTAGAGGTTTTGTGTTCCTTTCTACCGGTCTACCGGTGAGTTAGCCAACTTGGCTTCAACCCATGTTTGACACTTGTGATTAGGATCAAATTTCAAATTTGGTATCATCACCATGTTCATCAATGGGCGAACAAATTTGAAAACTTGCAAGTCCTAGTCATAGTGTCACAAGCAAATTACTCAAGCATGTAAGCAATTCTTATAGCCAATTTCAATGGCTATACACGGAGCATCACTTTGTCCTCACCAGACAGTTTCATTGTCATTATACTGATCAATCCGGTTTGATCATTCAAAGCATCGTTCGTTGCACCACTGAACTTCTCCATCCAAAGGATGAAACTAACTGGTGCTGTGTCTAGTTCTACAACACGCACGTACACTTATGTACAAAAGAGACACAGTCACATTTGAATATCCTTTCATTTATGTTTAATAACAGAAGATCGACACAATGTCATAACCTCCGGTTTGTTCGCAGACGAAACCATAAAAAGGAGTGGACCAGAAATTTGATTTTCAGAATTAAGTATTATCCAATAAAATTTGATGGCTAAATGATCCACGCCATTTATTAAAATTTGATCATGCTAAGCAAAGTCAATTAAGCATATAGCACAGATACTCACAACAACAAATGGAAAGCAATGTAGTCAATAAAGCATCAACGAAATTCCCAGTTTCCGGTTTGTTTGCCATCGGAACTACACATAACATCGGAGCACAACTTCCACAATGGGGAAACAGATACGTACCATCACATACGACAAATAATTTTATTTTATTTATTTATTTATTTTACACAGAATTGATTCGAGTGTAGAATAACATGTGTAGATTGACCTGATTTAATAACACACGAAATTTCGGTTCACACCTACCGGAACATTCTGCCCCCTATCAAAACCGTCCAGGTTATATACAAACAAAGGTAACATTCAAGTCTTCAAGGTGAGAACATATTTCGAATTTCATGTCTGGACTGTTTCATATTATATATAGAAACTAATTATCAAAAATATTTATGCAAACAAATAAATCAATTCACAGATTGTTAATGTTTCTGCTACCTATCAACACATACACAATCTCCATGTGTTAAGCACACAGATTGGCTAACCAGTAGCACTGATAGATCATAAATCACATAGGAATATATATCACCAATTTAATCCTACCGTCATTGGTAAATAAAATACAGTCTGAAAACCGAAACTGAACCGAACCGGACTGTATTGGTTCAGTCCAATTTAGAAAAATGACCAATTCAGTTCAGTTCAGAAAATGTCAAAACCGTAACTACAGTTCAGTTCTGAAAATCGTAAAAAACCAACCGGACTGGACAATGTACACCCCTACTTAATCCTACCAAATGTTTTATGGAATGAAAAAGTGCAAATTAAAGAACGAAAAAATAAATAAAGAATATAAGGTGGACCGGTGGGGAAATGGAACAGCTCCCACGATATGGAAAATGAAAAGAAAAAAAAAAGGAAAATAAAGTGGCGCAGACTGACAAAATGACAGAATAGTTGTTTAAAGTAAATGGTATGGGTCCCATTCCGCAAATGGAGCTCTCAGGTAAGAGTGACCCGTAAGGGGTCACTCTTACGGGTCACTCTTATCTGGGAGCTCCATTTACGGTGTGGGTCCCATTCTAGTTACTTTGACTGACTATGTTGTAATCTTGTCGGTCTCTTCTATTATTTTTTCTGAAAGGTCCATTTCTTTTCCTTTATGTTTTTTTTTTTCGGCACTTTTTTTTTGGGCATCTCAAAAATGAAAAGCTTATTTTCTCTTTCCATAATATTGTGATACTTTCCCTTTACCAATTCAACATTATAGTAGCATTAAGCATTAGAGTTGTAGTATATATAGACACACGTGTGTTTGTCTATACTATATGTATATTCATTTTGATACTATAACTCCAAAAATGATATTCCTTCATCAAATAATTTTATATATCCGACCTAATTATGAAATCGATTGTATAATAAAATGTCCTTATAATATACTACCCCTGTCCCTTAAAAAATATATTACTTTTTTGTTTTGTCAACATATTAAAAAAATTAATGTGTTGTATTTTAAATACTAATAGACATATATACCTTTATTACATAATAAATTTATCTTTCGAAATATGAGATGAACATACAAACATTAAGTGGTAGGGTAGGTGTATGTATGGAAACAATATACAATTAAATGAAATATTGGTTTCTAATAGACACTTTAGTATATATATGGGTAGTTAGGATGAAGGATAAAATATAAATATAAATTTGGGAGATGACATGCTGTCATATTTTTTATTTTTTTATAATATTAAAATGCGCATATTATATTGAAGATCAAGAAACAATTATAATTTATCGACGTAATGTCTGAAATTTGTTGCTTCACTATCATAATTTAATGTTGTTTTAAATTAACTAGTGACTGTGAATTTCGACCACGAATCACATTAATAATGATACAATGATATGAAACGATATATCAAAACGATATAATGAACAAAAATGGTGAAATTTTAACTATTTAAAAAAAATAGGAATGAAAAAATTTGTGTGTTTGAAAATGGTAACGGTTATTGCACTTACTACAGTGACGGACCCAGGAAATTTTTTCAGTGGGGGCCAAATTAAAAAAAATGATTGGAAAAAAATTGAACTGCCAAGTCTCGAACCCATGACCTTTGGATAAATAACAAAGCTTTTAACCAGTTGAACTAAATGAATAATTGCTAGAAAATTGTCTGAAATAATATACATACACAGTTTTAATATTATAAGAGGGGTATATTAGTAACTTCGCCCGAATATTTGAGTGGGGACCATGCACCCCACCCTTAAAATGCTGGGTCCGTCCCTGACTTACTAGTGAGAACTAGAGTTCGATACTCATCCCCGTCACCTAAGGGCGGCTGTAGGAATTAAACAACACGAGTCGGGGATTGGATGCAGTACATTATATTTGAGCTCACCGGCCGTTCTTGCTTCTTCTTATATTCTTCATCCTTTGATCGTGAAAGGCTGAAAGCAACCTTTGAAATTGTCGTTACAACGACCACCCGTTGGCTTATGGTGCCAATAATGGTGTTTGTCTCATTTTTATAAGAAAAAAATCAAAATTTTATGGTAAATAAAATCCAGTCTGAAAACCGAAATTGAACCGAACCGGACTGTATTGGTTCAGTCCAATTTAGAAAAATGACCAATTCAGTTCAGTTCAGAAAATATCAAAACCGTAACTACAGTTCAGTTCAGAAAATCGTAAAAAACCAACCGGACTGGACTATGTACACCCCTACTTAATCCTACCAAATGTTTTATGGAATGAAAAAGTGCAAATTAAGGAACGAAAAAATAAATAAAGAATATAAGGTGGACCGGTGGGGAAATGGAACAGCTCCCACGATATGGAAAATGAAAAGAAAAAAAAAAGGAAAATAAAGTGGCGCAGACTGACAAAATGACAGAATAGTTGTTTAAAGTAAATGGTATGGGTCCCACTCCGCAAATGGAGCTCCCAGGTAAGGGTGACCCGTAAGAATTGCATCTCAAAAGGGACGGTTCAGTATAATAATAAACCGGAATTTAATTCATGATTCGCACACTATAATATTATAATAAAATACTACATATTGGTACCAACCAAAACGATTTGCTTATTCCAATTCTGCAAGAAACCCATTAGCAACACGGAGCTAAACGTAACAATTCGATCAGATCTGTGATTTAACTATTTCAATCCATCCTCTAACACACAACAAATTTGTCTTAAGCTTGTTGGGAAGTGTATCGTGTGTAGAGTTATTTATGGAACAGATCCGTAATTAACGGAATTAATTACATAATATTAAACTAGAAAAATAAATCATGCGAATAGAATACCTCATATTATCTAGCAGATCTAACAAATTCAATATTACTTGTAGATCTAACTAAACGAAGCTTTCACAGTACAGATCTGACACAAAATAAAGGGAAAGTAAAGCACGATGCATAAATAAATGACAAACCGAGGCGAGTAGTTACTATTTCCTTAAGACAAATTGCTCCGGTATGGTGCCCACGAACTTACAGAGTGCTCCGACTTCTCTTCGGCTCAATATCTAGATCTACATGAACGACTAGATCTATATGACACTACCTCTGTGGTGGAAAAGACAAGAAAAAACTGAATGAATAAACTTTCATCCATGAGGTTGTTTATATAGTGGAGAGGATGAGCCAATGCTTAAATCTGATTGGCCGGAACACGTCACAAAACTTTTCCCCTTGGAAAAGTTCCTAATTTCGAAATTATGCTTAATTTTATTTAAAAATTTCGAAAATAATTAAGCAATTTTCAAAAATCAATTCCACACTGTGATTGGTCGGATGACGCATCTCTGAATTCTGATTGGTCGAATGACTCAATGAATTCTGATTGGTCGAATTACACAATCACATTCCAAAATTAATTTTATAGTTAATTTCATAAAGAAATTTTGTTCAAAAAATTAATAGTAACAACCGAACCGAACCGAGCTCGAGCCGGACAGACGGCGGCGGCGGCGCACGCGCGTGTGGAATTATCTAAGTCCTCCCTCCTGCACAAAAGTGTCTTGCCCCTTGGGGCACATCTATAAGAGCACACACTAGCTCTTATTAATTGAGCTCCCAACACTCAAGTTTCCAATGTGGGAGAATGGGGTGAGGTTCTCCCTTCAACACCCATCTCCTACATATTTTCTACCAACTTTAGGCATTAATTTCTCATTCACCCGATATCTGAATCGAGTGATTCAAAAACCCATCATTAACTACTCTATATGGAGTATTTAATGATGATATCATTAACTCTTGATGACATACATCAGAGTCTATCCGTAAATTGCGCTAAAGTTGACCGTTCAACTCTTTAAAAGGGCTTTTTTTCCAACAAGAATCAATCCAGACGTTTTCCAGCTTTTTGTGTAACGATGAATGCAACCCATCCTTCTTGAATCTCACAAATCCGAATTTCTTCCCTTTGAGTTCTTAATTCTTAGAGGCTTACATGCTTTGAGGTGTATATATCCCGAGCCTTATACGGCTAAGCGACCCGTACACGTGTATTACCCGGGTTCATTTGGAGCGGGGAGTTATTTCGTCATAGTGATTTATCGTCGTGGACCTAGGGTCGTCGGTCATGGTGGATGGGGATAAAGGGTTAGGGAAAGGAGGGCGAGACAAAAGCTCTAATACCATAACCATTTTGTGTAAAGTGGATTCCATTGTTTTGCTCCCAATGACGCACCATCTTTAAATAGGTTGCATTCAAGCTAGGTGTAACACCCCGAAAATTCAAGAAGGGTAAAAAATTAAAATGAAAATAGTTTTTTCCTATTTTATTTCTAATCTAAAAGAATAATTAACAAAAATAATTGGTTTTAATTAATATAATTAATTATGAGTATTTAGAGGAAATAATGCCATAATTGATCCCATTAATCATAACGCCAGTTTTCAGAAAACTAAGAAAAAGGTCGACGCAAGGAACATAGAGAAGGGGAGAACGAAATTCCCAATTTCAAGGGTAAAGGTTGGTTAATTGTACATACAACAGTAGAAGGAATTGATCACCGCGAGAAGACGATCGTTCTCATCCTAATCGTTTTCTAATCAGTAAGTTTTCCATTCTAGCCAAAAATCTTGAATTCTTGAGTTCTTGAGAAGAAAATCTGAGTTTGAGCAGACTAGAGAGTTGCCTAATCGTAGTTTGTTGTTTAATTATCGTAGGTTGCTCGTAGAAGTGTTTGGTTTAAGAATTCAACCTTTTTTCGCTTCAGTTTTCGCTTTCATATCGCCCTTGGATTGCTAATTAAGGGGATGTTCTTTAAAACGGTGTTATTGTGTTGTTTGGTGCTGTTTTTCTGAGTAAATATGCAGGTTTTTGTGTGGGAATATGGTTGGGATCGAATGGATTGAAAACGGATTGAATTAGAGTTGAAATAGGTTGTTTTCTAGTTTCACAATTGTTTTAGCGCACGCCAAACTATTTTAGCGAGTGCCAAAACACTCTAGAAGCTTGTGGAACGGCTCGGCTTGCGTTTAGCGTACGCCAAAAGGCTGTAGCACGTGCAAAAAGGGTCATAATAGGAACATGATGCACAATACAGGTTTAGTGCGCGCCATGTGTTTAGCGCATGCTGGAAATAGAAAGATCATGATGGTTTCAGCGTGCGCGAAAATAGAAGCATGGAAGTTGCATGTTCTGGAATGGGTTTTAGCGCGCGCCAAAGGGGTGCAGCACGCGCTAAAACAGCCTGTTCCCCTTATTTTGATGATTTTGCTCGTACAACCTGGTTTTGAATGTTACGCATGTCTTTGAGGGCATTATATGATACTTTTCAATGTCTAGCTTTGATTTCTTGTAGCCTTGGCTCAACACAACAACTGAGACCTTTGCGGGGAGAAGGTGGGAGCACCGGAAGGCGTTGTTTAGGCCTTGTGGGACATTGACTTAGTAGTCATTGATCCTTTTATAACGTGCTAAGTAGTGTAACTAGATATCTAGGACTAGAAGTCCTTAGGAAGCCTTTTTATGTGAATGAATCAGGTGGTTATATCTAAACTCGTATTACATACGTGTGAGTCTAAATGATAAAACGTTGATATCATTCGTAAGACACGTTTTAATGAATCATAGGACTCTTACACCTCTTTTGAAGTTGTGTGTCAAGGGACCACATGTAACTCTCACACAGAACCTACGTCCGTGCCCATAGAGAGGTGCTTAGCATGTCGTGGTCCATTCGCCACAATGCACAGTGTCCTTTGGTATGGATGTAACAAACGTATGTGTGTGAGATTGTACTATGTGATCTAGTAGAGGGTGAGTGTGATCTCATTATAACATATGTGGTAGAGATTGTAGAATTGACTTGTTATATATGATATGCTATATATTATGTGTGACCATTTCTTCTACCCTTTCTTATGTACGTGAGTACTTACCCCTTTTTCTCTATTGTTCCCACACCGAGAAGGAGGTTGTCAGGATGATGATGAGTACCGATATGATGATGGAGCTGACGTTTGAGCTCAAGAGTCATGATGACGTGGACTTTTATTTATGCATTTATTATTCAGTTTTGAGAGTTAGAATTTTATCTTATTCTGTTTCAATTGAGGTGTAATAAGCCAACAATATTTTTTTCATTGTTTCACCTTTTCAGTTATTTTAGACGTTGATTGAGAATTGTGATCCATCTATTTGTTGCTTGACATTCTTTTCCGAGTTTATTTTTTAGTTTTAATTTAGAGTAATTAGCGCAAAACATCCCTATCCTTGAGTCAACTTTGGGACTTGCCCCGTATCTTTAAATTTAGCATTTTTACCCTCTATCTTGTGTAATATTTTGCAACAAACACCCTTTTTTGAATTTGACGTTAAATGAAACGGAAAATACGCGTTTGTCATTCACTCGCCATCAACATTTTTCGGCTTAACAATAAAAATAAAAATAAAACTTTATTTTTATTATTTCCCCAAAATCGTCGTTCATTCCCAGCCCAATTGTCGAATACCAAGCCCTTGTCATTTCCGATTTCTTATTTCCCTTTCCAGCAACAAAAACTTCTAATTCCCTTCCTCATCAATAAAATATTAGTCAATCGTGAGTACTTTCTGTCAACACCGCCGAGTGTCTACCGGCGCGGGCGAGAATTGTGCTCAAGATGACACTTCGAGGAATGGGTGTTGAGCAACCTATTTCTGGAACCATTACTTCAATACCCTTTGAAGGCTGAGGAAGAAAATGAAGAACAACTATTCACCTGAGAGAGAGATGCGAAATAAAATGGCGGAGGCAATTGTTGGTCAACAAATTATGGTTTAATAGGAGATAGATTAATTTAACGTTGAAGAAGAAAATGGTTTAGGGGGAAAGCGCGTGACTGTATGGCAAGTGAATGACAAACGCGTATTTTCCGTTTCATTTAATGTCAAATTCAAATTTTTTTTCTTTTTGAAAAATGGTGTTTGTTGCAAAATATTACACAAGATAGAAGATAAAAGTGCTAAATTTAAAGAAACATGACAAGTTTCAAAGTTGACCCATAGATATGGATGTTTTACATAACCTTTTTTTCATTGTTTCGCATTTTTAGTTTTCCTAGACATTGATTGAGATTGGTGATCCGTCTATTTGTCGTTTGACATTCTTTTCGAGTTTATCTTTAGTTTTATTTATTCAGTTTTAGTCTGATTGATTGTTACGAGGCTTAACTACATATTACTTTTGTGATTTAAAAAGTTAATATATGGATGCGAGACGTTCTTTTCGGATAAGCACTCGGTATCCGAGACGGGACTTCACACCAACAACAAGCAATATTCTATAAGGATCTAGAATCTAGATATTGTGTGACTTTTAATATTATAGGAAATACATTTTATTCTATTTATTTTCAACATTTATACTGCTCGTTAAGAAGACTGCCAAAGGTTTTGACTTAATCCTCTAGCTATATATTGAGAGATTTTATGGTGCAACGGTTGTAAGAAGGTTGTACCAAGTGGCATACATTAGAGCCTCTTATTTTTACTCTCTTTCACATAATACACTTTTATCGTGTGTGAGAGGTTAGAAATGAATGGCTGTAATGTATGCCACTTGGTACAATCTTGCTACAACGGTTGTATTATAAAATTTGTCCTATATATTTGACCTTTTCATTATGGGGTCTTCATTTAAAAGGACTTGGTCAACCCTCTCTTCATTTAAAAGGGTCTCTTCATCTAAAAACCCTTCATTTTACACACAAAATCAAACCCTTTTAACCAGAACCACTCCAGTCAAAGCCCCTTTAACCAGAATCATCACCTGCGCACCCTTTTAAATAAATTTCCCTTTCAGTTATTGCTGAGTTGAATCTATGACATTTTCCTTCATCCACATTTAGGCAATTGTTCCTTTAAAATAAATTCTAAGTGAATGCCATAGACGACGTCTTCTTCTTTTGTTAACGGTGTTTATATATACTCTTTGGATTTGAAGATAATCATCATAGCTAAAACAAATGATCATGTCTAAGTTCAGTGCTCTTTTTATAGCAACCCTCCTCATTTTTCTCTCTTTTTCTCACGTTGTTTCCCGTCCCGTTCGTGCATTTCAAGACGTGACTCCCATGGAATATCATTATATTCTGGTTAGTAAGTGTGTGGTTGAATCTGTAATGTATTGTTGTTTCTTCCATATATTTCAGACAGAAACTTAATAATTATGTTGCGTAAAAAAATATCTCATTGATCGCCATGCTAGCTAGAACATCTTAATTTTATGGATTTCTAATTGTATTTGTGTAAATCTTTCTTTTGGCTGAAGGATAAAGAAGTTGGCAATGTATATACATCGGATAATTGTGAAGGACTTGCAGATGTAGAAGAATCCTTGCGGCACATGTTGATTTCGTCAACACACAGAAGGAAACGGTCATGATCCCTGAAACAAAGAACTTTAATTAATTTAGTATTCTTTTCATTGTTTACCATATTATATCTTTCTTAAACAAAGAACTTTAATTTAGTAGTCTTCTCATTAATTAGATGAGTTTTTTAGTGGGGTCACCGAAGTAAAATTGATGATCCACTGAGAACATTATTGGCATTTTTACATTTTTAAACATCAAAATTATATCATTTCAATACAAAAAAAAAGAAAAAATTAATCTCAGTGGAAGCGTTGGCCCCCACCTCAATAGGTGTGTGTCCGCCCCTGATTTGATGATGTTCTACATCCTAAGTTTCCAATAAATGTAATGTAGAGAAAGATCTACATTATGTATGTGACGGAAAATTACTGGACACCGAGTTTTTATTCAGAAAAAAAGTCACAGAATGATATAATTAAAATTATCATATTCAATTATATACGCAAGTCTGGCCTCATTACCATCAGAGTTTAAAACGGAAAGGAAATCGAGTACAACAAAAAAAGGAAACCATGCGACTTTCAACATCCAATATTACAATGATAAAAATCTAAAGCCAAATTAGGAAACTTCTAAACTTTAACATAATCGCATGTTTAACGGATAGCTCGGCTAGCTTTTTTCCGGGACGGATCCGTCACCTGTTTTGCGGCCTCTGAGGCAGCCCTGAGTTTCTTCACAAACATGTGTTGAGTATTGAGCATCAAAGACATGTCATGTTTCAACTTCTTCGTGGAGGTTGCAGGCTCCTTGGTTTCCTTCAAGGCCACCTGTTATGGATTTGCTTTAGCCAAGCTCAGGTTGCAATTGTTTTGCTCAGCCTTGAATTTCCATCTGCCGACGGCACATTTTAGTTAGCCAAACAATCTCCTGCAAAGTATGACAAGAGTCAAAATGATAGACAAAATGTCTCAGCAGACAAACATAAGTGTTGAAGGAAATCGTAAGACAACGCTTACAATGGCCAAATAGTTATAGACCAGGTCGATTAGCTCAGGGTCACTAAGGCGACCTGTATGTTCTTGGCCCCTTAGAAGAACGCAGTTTTCTCCACATGCATGGGCTACAGTCAGATCATTAACTTGGTCGTTTATTTTTTGCCCAGGATAAAAATTTTTTGGCGAAGGTGCTGGACATTTTAATTGTCTTTTCATTAGGAACCTGAATCTTATCCTATGGATTAAAAAATTTGAAAGGAATTGAAGTAGAGGATGGATCAGTTCATGTAATTGTTCCCAAAGCGATTCCTGAAGTTGGAGAAGCACTTGTTTCAAGAGGAGCACCATGTTTAGGCAGCAGTGCCAATGGGTGTATCATCAGATACGGTCACTCTGGGCACCAGAGTGTTTTGATCAGTTCATCTCTTGCTTATGTTAGGTGTAATCCCCAAATAACTGACAGATTTACATACCATCTTAATTAATATATGTGATGTCGTGCACGAAGTCGCTAATACAAGCAAGAGAATTAGGTCAATCGCAGTATAGCAAGGGCGAATCAAGGTCGATTCCACAAAGACAATGCAACTTTGGTAATAAACAAATTAATCTAATTAAGAACTCACATAACGGTCTTTGACCAGTATAAAGACATAAAATAAACTGGTGTTCTTTCCCCTAACCGATCTCCAAGCTTGGTGTATTTAATGATCATGTTTACCTTCCCCGTAATTCTCCGATTCAATCAGAACTTATGTTTTAATTTATCTTTAGCTATGGGTGTAATCTCTTAATCTTGTTTACTTGCATTTGCAAGGATAGTAAACGTCTATGTGCAGTTACCTCCTTACCTAGCTGGTTGTATTAACCCACACTCTATAAATTTTAGAAAGTGCTGGCTCAAGACCGAGAACCTTTATAGGAAGCTATCAACAATGACTAGCACGTTCCTAAAGATAAATCCACACTATGTCCAAACTAACACTTCACCTTGCAAGTTTTTCATGTTAATTTATGAAATATGACAAGTAAATTGGCTAGACCTAACCTGTCGTGAATTAATCCTTTCAATCAACATAGCTGACACTGAATCTCCAGATTTAGGGTGACCTGGATTTGCCATGCAATTGCGATACAGACCGTCGTAATTACGAGTGCAGCGGTTCCTACTTATGGAATTTCATATGGCTTTTCTGATTAATTCTGGTAAATTACGGTTCATTTAAACATTCAGATTAATTACATCGCGTTAAAGAAATTTAATCAACCATAACGACAATGTAAATGAACGTTCAAAGCTACAAACCTTCGACTATGGAGGTCTAGCTGGATCAACTCAAGCTAGTTGGTGGCTTCGGGAAGGAACAAAGAGAAATACTCAAAGAAATAGCCAAGAAACTATTTATTTCATAAAACTAAATAATAATTTGAGTATGAGTACATGTTGCAATGTGGGTGTTACATGATTTATATAGGCACTGTAAACCGACCAAAGTGCTCTAAACCCTAACCGACTTAATGCAGAACGCACAGGTTTGTTTTCTTGTTGCCCAAGGTCTCGCAACTACGAGTGGGCTTCCGCAATTGCGGGCCTGGCTTTAGCTTCTAAAATTATAACAGACTCCTTTGTGGACTCTCTTACATTGGCCCAATGACTCGTTACAGCCCGGATTCACTCTCCATTTCTCCAAAACATGGTATACCTGAAATGTACGGAAAACGAGAAAGAACAGTTCCAAGTTTGGGGGAAAAATATGTAAATGCGTATTTAATGACCAAGGAACAATCACTAAGCAATCGACGTATATTTCGTATAATAACCAGAATATCTCTCGTGAATTGAGCATAATTCGGGGTAAATAATGCATAATTTATTGTACTAAGTATGGTGTTATCAGCTACCCCCACTTAGCTTTTGATGGTCACGAACAAAAATGCAAAAGAAAATGAACTTCCGGACCAATATACAAGTTAATTAAAAATATATGCATCACAAGGTCACGATAAGAATCATGTCAACTACCTTCTATAAGTAACGCTTTAAACAATATTTGATTCATGAACCGATGTTTGTCTGAAATAACTCTCAAGCCTCAATTACATAGAAAGAATCACGTTATATCGACTCAGCATCAACTAGAAAATCACGAGAATGACTCTCTATAAGGCCCTCAGACCCTGGGCTTGGTAGCGCTAAACGAGTCATAAATGTCCCATCAACTGGTGAGACCGTCATCCTCGCTTGGCCTAAAGGGCTAACCCGAGTTGACAATACATTTATTTCTCACACTTATATGGTGGTTATGTGATTTCCCCACTTCTAATGTGGATATCACATTCTCCCCCTTTATAAGGGACTGGCGTCCTAGCCAGGACGGCCAAGACTTGTCCCTGTGGATTTGTCCCAGTTCGTCTCTACCAATGTGGGATATCACATTCTTTCTTTACAAAATTGATTTTATGATTTAGATTTATTTTGAATTTGTAGGTCATGTCAACTGGGCAAGGCAGATCGAGAACCGAGTACTAATCCAAGGCTCATGTTGATCCTATTACTTATTTATTTTTATGTGAGGGTCGGGTAGGTTATCAAGCAGAAACTTGAAATCGTGGGTGCCAAGCAAGAAACCATATCAAATCTAACACCGAACTTGCTACCCTCTTGCCAAAGAATATTTCATTCTTTTTCGGGTATGCTCCACACTCTAAGAAATCTAGCTATCCTCACGGTCTGCTCAATTTGACAAACTACCGAATCCGTAAATCCTTGACCTTTATATGATCAACAACTTGACCTAAATGACCATAGGTAGAACAAAACATGGAAAACTAGCGTCAACACAAGCCAAAATAATGCGTCATCAAACTACACTGACGAAAGTGAGTTATACGTGCTTAAAAGGCGGTTTATAAAAAGAATATACAGTTAATACACAACTATTTCAAAAAGTTGACATGGCTTTCATTCGTTCGTTCGTGAAACAAATATGTAATTAATAATCTTCAAAAGGTCAATGACTTCAAATTTTTTGCTATCTCATTCAATACATTCAACATATAAAGTGGTGAAAAATGCATAAAAAAGAATCGAGATACTCGGAAATTGAGGTACGTCGTACTAAGGTACGTCCTCGCCTTGAGGATTGGGTGTCAGACGTACCTCAGGATCAAGGTGTACGGTGTTTAGACACATTGTCGAACCATCTGTCGCTTGTACGGACCCCTTGGTGTGCCTCTTGGCGGTTGGTGGTAAACCCTCGTACAACGGAGCTCCGGCGAAGCTTGTTTTCGACATGGTAACTAAGATGAAGGTCTGCTAAAGTAGATGATGTTCAAGAAGAAGAGGCGTTGAACCTGACGGAGATTTGAAGACCGCCGGCGATTCCAAAAAGTGTTTACGGTTTTTGAAGGTGACGGAAGAAAGATTTTCTAGATTTCTGGGAATCTTAGTGGATATTTTGTAAATATGGAGATTCCGGATGAATTGGATGAAGATTCTGATGAATATTCAACCGGAAAAGAAAAAAGGAAAGCTCTAAGACGCCAAAAAAGTGAAAAAGTACGACCTTTTGGAGCCGGAGCTAAGAACAGCGGCTACAAATCTCAGATCTGATCGGAGAAAAATGCAAGAGCGCTGTTGGTCCCAGAGAAGGGTAAAAGTATAGTCGAGGGGGGGGGGGGGGTGAATGACTATACTGGAGTTTCAAAAACTTTTCTTATATTTAAAAAGCTTTTGGGCAGCGGATAAGTCCCTTCTTAAAAGTTGTTTCAAAGTAGGTTATGCACACAAAGAGTATAAATATAATGCCATAAATAAATGCTGTAAAGTAAAGTGCTGTAAGTAAATGAACACAAAGATTATAGTGGTTCAGGGTGGTGTAATCCTTTAATCCACTCTTCTCCTATGATGATTGTAGGAATTCACTATTGTCTTTCACCAATACAGTAGTAATATTGTCCATGGCTACACAAACTTCACAATCTTCAAGACTCTCACTCCCTGGCTACAAAAGCTTTAGTGACTCAGTCTTCAACACTGCTCCTTGGGAACAAATCTTCCAG
This sequence comes from Gentiana dahurica var. dahurica, assembly GCA_024500145.1. Lineage (NCBI taxonomy): Eukaryota > Viridiplantae > Streptophyta > Magnoliopsida > Gentianales > Gentianaceae > Gentiana > Gentiana dahurica. The sequence continues at coordinate 30,413,656 of CM044908.1, forward strand.
CAGCTATCACAAAATGGTGAAACTCCTTCACAGACTTCTCTAATTCAATTGCTGCAAACTGGTGCGAATAAAATTCACAAATGTGTTGATCAATCTTAGTGCTTGATATGTTTTATGTTCTGAATGCTGAGTTGATCTCAGGATGTGTTCTTATAAGTTCAAATAGAAGGCTTAAGAAATCGACAGAGTTTTTGTTCTCAGTATTTGCTCGTCTCTCTTTTTCTTGTATATTTTTATTTGTATATGTCAATGCCTACTATTTATAGCCTTGATTTTCCTTGAATTTTAAATTCTGTCCGTTGGCTATTTAATGTGGAGAATAATCCTGATTTAATTATTGATTCCTCTTTGATTATGTTCTCCTTGATTTCAGTGATCCGGATTTTATTCAAACATCCATCATAAAATCCATCCTTGATTGATTCTGCATTTATTGCTTGATTTGTATTTTCAAAATCTTTCTTATTTGCAACATTCTGAATAAGCTTAGATTGCTCTGCTATTCCTTCACTTGACTATTGTTTGACCCGTTAAGTGCTTCTACTTACTTAGTTGTTGAGATCTTTCTTCACTGCTATTCCTTACTAAGCTGGTAGAAAGTTTACTTTGCCATTTTGCTGCTTCCTTTATTTCTTTGATTTTCCAAGAGTACTTGTACTTCACCGATCCTTGATTCGTGTGAGATCAGTGTACACCATATTTAAACAATGAGTTTCATCACTTGTAATATAACATAGACTTATCTAAGGTTATCACAGACTTCCCTGGTCATAAGTCAGTCCATATGTCGTCATGCTTCTTTGCTGGTACATGACTATCTTTACTTCGCCGATTTCCTATTTTACTTAGCCATCCTACCAATCTAGTACAGTACTTGTCTGACAGAACTTAAACAACATGTCAGACTCTAAGTAAAGACTTGTTCAGAGATTTCTAACTTATTTCAGGCTTGCTATAACAGCTAGTATGGTCATCATCAAAACTAATAAAATGTTCCTAACAATTTCCCTTTTTTGATGATGCCAAAACCCTCATAAGCCTGAACATAAGTATCCAAAAATTCAAGTGATAAACAACAATTTTATTCATCCATGAAGGGAAAAGAAACTTGCTGAACTTATTGAAAAGCATAGAGAAAATATATTACTAGCTACTTATTTTCTTGAAACTTGATGCCTTTGCTTGTCCCTTCACTGCCTTTGCCTTTGGAACTTCTAGGCTTATTACTACCTTTCCCCTTTTTGGTAGCATCAAACCTTTCTTCAAAAAAATTATTGGTGGCCTCAGACACTTGTATGAGTGTGTCAAGGTGTTTTGTTGAGCGATCCAAGATACCAGTGTGTTCATTCAGAGTATCCACCATGGGTTTGAGTTTGTCATCCAATGTCTCTGCTAGGAATTCTACATTTTTCTGGACATGATGGGGAATAAGATAATTCAAGTTGCAGAGTAAGTCTCCTTGGCTTTCCATCACAACATCCTGAACTTTAATATGTCTGATCAAGGCCTCAATCTTATGATCAATGGAGGCATACTTGATTCTCAAAACAGTTGTGAGATTTTCTCTGCTCATATTCTGCCTTTCCATGTCAACAATCAGTGGATTGATATCCAAATGAAAGGCTCTGTCTAGATCTTCTTGTGCTGGTGCAAAAGAATCAGTTGGTTCCTCTTCTTCTTCTTCTTCTTCTTCTTCAATCTCATGATCAGAGAAAGATTGTGGGAATTGTCTTGCATCTCTAAGTCCTGGTGAGGACTGTACTTCTTCTCCATGTACTGGAGCCTCAACTTCTTCTGCTGGAATTCTCCTTTGATCAATGCTGGGGGTCCTTGTATGATCAGCTGAGTGAGTTTCCTCAACTGGTTCATTCAACTGTTTTTCATCATGAGATTTGATCCTTTGAATAACATCTTGTAGCGTCGAATTATCATCAGAATCCTCATTCTCGTCCTGGTCATCATTGTGATGATCATCTTTCAACTTTGCATCTTCATCTTCTGTAAGATGAAACTCTTCATCGTCCTGGTTCTTTTCTCCATCTTCTTCTGATGGTGTCAGATAATATGCTTCTTTATCCTCTTCCTCTTCATCGTTCTCTTCCTCTTCTTCATCATCGCTTATCACAAGGGGTCTGTCTTCATAACATGGTAGACTCCCTTGTTGAACTCTTGTTGTCTGGGATCTTGTTATTCACCCAATCCCAGAACTGCTGCTTGCTAGTAGCTTTCTCTTCCTTCCTGATATAGTCTGTTGCTTTTGTGATGGCTTGATGTTGGTGAACATCACCTTGTCCTCATGCAATTTGTATAACGAATTTGTCTCACTTTCATTTGATCAAATAGATATTGGAGAGGAATCCCATATTATTTCTTCTCCCAGAAGATATCCTGCTTCTGCCGGCCTCTCTTTGCTGCCAAATTACCCAGATCGATCTCTCTTTGAATTTGCTCCTTCAGCCCGTTGAAGAAGAAGATTTACCAGTTGAATTTAAGGTCTTGGTAGATAATGGCCATCACTCTGGTCCTTACTTCAGTCTTCCCATACATTGATCCCTTCTTCCCTTCAATGTTTTTGGTGATCGGGTGAACAAATTCAACAAATGGCTGTTTGAGCACCGATCTTGGGCAGTTAAGTTTCTTTGCTATAGGGTCTAGGTTCTTGGCTATCTCTGCTCAGAAAGTGTTGAGATTGATTGCCAAATTCTTTATCTCGGAGGGTCCTGTGTTGGAGAGGTTGAGACACCTATTGAGGAGACCTGGAGTGATAATCACCTCCCGTCCAAACATATTCTGGTGATGCAATCCAATGAGTTTTTCTTTGTGTCTTGAACAAACTTTGCATTTTTCCAGATTGAAACTAGAGTTTCATAGCATATTCTTGTGGGTGGGGGGGGGGGGGTTAAGGAAGGTCTTTAGCTCCAGATTGTTTCATCCATCAACCAATCTTTGTGCTGATGGATCATTATTGCACAGAGTGAGGTAGTCTCAGTTATGAAAAATGATCCGGTCATGATCGATTTTTCAATTTGTGTATCGGACTTACGAGTGCATGAAGATGAAGCCATTGTCTTAGAATATTTGAGAGGAGAAAAGCTTCTATTTTTCAGAAGAAATAGGGTTTATAGAGTGCAAAGATAGCATAGAAATTCTAAAAACACTCTAATTGTTGTTTATATAGGAGAATTTTTGATAGTGTGAAAGCAGTTGAATATGGAAGGATTTTTGTGGAGTAATGGCATGATTTTGTGTGTATAAATCACGGTTTTTGAGTGCAGTGGGGGAGTGGATTCAGGTATGTTATGATCAATCCTGGGAATCGAGGCGTTGCCATCATTCCTTTAATTCAAATAATAGCCTCCACGATATAAAATATGATCCACGTGGGTAATCTTCCATAGAATAATTCTCCATAAATCCTCTGATTTTCCACATGTATAAAATTGATTTTGTTCACACTCTACTTCACTGTTTTCTCCAAGGTATTTAGCGGTTAAGTGGCTTGGCTGATCACTAGGCCAGTGAAGTGGCCTCTGTACTGAGCTGTTATCCTCAAAACTGTTCCTAACAATCAATGAAGTAGACTTCGCTGGTTACCAGTGCCTTACTTGCCAAGTGAGCGCACCCAAAATGGAAAAGGTTCAGTCAGCTGGTGAAGTGATAAGTCTATAATTAACGATGTTTTGGTGCATAGTCTATACCTATTTTCTCGAGAGATACGCCTTTTTGGGTATATTTTCGTTGGTTTTCAGGTTTAAGGAGTTTAGAAGAAGGAATTGAAGAAATAATGGATTTACTGGCCGCAAGAGACGAATTTTACAAAAGTGAAGAGTTCGAGAATAAAAGTTTGACGATTTTCACTTTTTGATGATGACGGGATCCTGACTATTGCAAGAAGGCGAAAAAGGCCGCCAAGGCCCAAGTCAAGACACCAATTACGAGCTGGATTTCATGGATTTAATTCTCCTATTTTTCATGGGATTTTATTTTATAGATGGATTCTTTTATTTATTAGGATTTATTTTATTATTTGATATTATTATTATTTTATTAAAAGATAATTCCCCAAAAATTGGGAAGATTGCCAACGTAGAAAAAAAAAAAATAGAGACACAGCTTTTGGCAAAAAAAACATTCAGAATTTCTGGCGCCTTGAACAGCTTGGTAGACGTTGATATTTTTTTTCTTAGGGTTTATTTGATCAACAGCTAAACTCTACTCATTCTCTGCGATTGAATAAGGTATTTTGTATTATTTCATGTGCTTTTTATTATGTCAATGAGTAGCTAATTTTCTCTTTTCCACTTAAAGCATTACTAATCCCTTGATCATGCAATTGTGAGATCGAATTGGTTTCTATCCTCGTTAGATTTGTAGTATTTACTTGTTTTCTGGTCTCAACGAATCAAGATTGAATAATAGAATTAATTACTACTGCAGGGTTTTTTTTTTAGTTTAATTGCTTAATCGAATACCAAAAATCTAATCGAGACAATTGTCGAAAAGATTGATTTTTAGTGATGAACAACATATTACCTACTGGTTCGCAGCCCATAGGATTCCCTGTTGTGGAAATAAGTAATCTAGGTTCAAGTTAACCCGATGTACGTTAATACCTAGAGTTAGGTTTTGCCATGCGTTAATGCAATTGCTCTCACGAAACCTCTGGCGATTGTTGAGAGGTGTGCTACGCAGTTAGAGTGTAAGTAGTGGCGTTTGTCCTGCTTATCGAAATTAGGAAAAAATGGTTTCTTGACGATTGTCGGCATCTATAACCAATTTATTACGAGTGCAACGAGTAATTTTTGCATTAATGATCAGTTGTAAAGATTAAGGGAGAAAATAATTGCTTTAGCTGGAATTCTCTTAAATTGATTTTTCCTCTATCATTCGCTTTGTTCTGTTTCTAAATATTCCTCCAGTATTTAATTCTACATACTTTGTGATTTGTAATTAATTTTAAAGTTATCCTACAAAACTTTTTTTTATTACTGTTCTGAAAAGAAATAATCAACTGTTCCTTGTGAGATCGACTCCGACTTACTATGTACTGGTTATAGAGTGAGAATGGATTTAATTTTGGTGGTTTAACGACACACCAAATTTTGGCGCCATTTCTAGGGAACGGTGAATTTTTTTTTCTTTTCGGAACTTACTGCACTGATTGTTTTTGTTTATGCCTAGGTCCTCAAGAACAGGTGAACGGATATTTGATCCAGAGATAGAAAAGACAACCAAGAAGCTCACTAAGCAGACAAAAGAAGCTAAAAGGCAACTTAAGGCTTCAACGTCTTCACCAGATTTTGCTCGAGCTGATTCTTTAGCAAGTTCATCGGAAGAAGAGGCATTTTCTGAAATAGCACCCGAAGAAATGGTAGAAAATCTAAGGCAAAATCAGAATAATGTGAATCAGAACAATGTTCCGGCACCCCTTGCGCCAAGGCCTGAAAGAACACTTCGAGAAATGTCCGCCCCTGATGTAGGACAGAATTCGTTATGCATTTCTTTCCCTGAAAATGACCTACCCTTTGATCTGAAGTTCTCAGTGATTCATTCCTTGCCTAAAATTTATGGACAGATAAGTGAGGATCCTTATATACATCTGAGATATCATCAGTTGTCCTGCACCACTCAAAAAATGCATGGTATAACAGAAGATGAAATGAAGCTGCGAACCTTTTCTTTGACACTAGAAGGCAGCGCTAGAGATTGGTTTTACTCATTACCTTCAGGATCCATCACTTCATAGGATGCTATGAGATCAAAATTTTTGGAAAGATTTTCTCCCACATCCCGAGCTGCCAACATCAGGAAAGATATCTGGGGATTAGAAAAGTACCATGCGAGTCTCTTTTTGATTACTGGAGAGGTTTAAGAAGTTATGTGCCAGTTGTCCTCAACATCATATTCCCAAACAACTATTGATCCAATATTTCTTTGAGGGAATATTGAACCATGAAAGAATCATTATCGATGCTGCAAGTGGGGGAGCATTTGTGAATCATACTTGTGAACATGCTCGCATATTAATTGAGAGTTTGGCATCCAATGCCCAACAATTTGGCACTAGGCAGGATATGCCTAGGACTGTGAATGAACCTATCTTGTCTACAATTGATCATAGGTTGGATACATTGACCTCTATAGTGGAGAAGATGGCAACTGGGCCAATTAAGCAAGTCCAGGCATGTGGAATCTGCAGCACGGTTGGACACCCTACTGACATGTGTCCAACTTTACAAGAAGATGGAACTGAACGGGTCAATGTTGTAGGTGGTTATGAAGGTCAGCAACAATAGAGAAGGTATGATAATACCCAAACAGCTAAAAAACACAATGAGCCCAACCACAGATTTTGCAAAGGGCCCAAGCCCCAGATCCTACCAATTTCTCAATGGAGGATATGATGAAAACTATGACAAGTTCCCTCCAACAAACCATTCAGCAAGAAAATCAGAAGCTTCATCAAAATCTTCGGCAAGAGATTCAACAGGTTCAGAGCGAATCGAGAGCGGGTGTGAGGAATCTTGAGATTCAAGTGTCTCAGTTGGCAGCTGAAGTAAACCAATTGAAGGAAAATCAAAGGGAAGCTTCCTTCCCAAGTGGTGAATCCAAGAAAAAATGTTAATGCAGTGATGTTGCGAAGTGGTAAAGAATTGTCTGAGCCTACTCGAGAGAAAATTGCTGAGAAAGTGCAAGTGAAGGAAAATTCTAAGGAAGTGATTTCTGATGAGCAGATTGAGCCTAAAACCAAGGAAAAAGAATCAATGATTGTTATCCCTCCACCTTTTCCAGGCAGGTTGGCCAAGGCGAAGATAGAAGAGGAAGAAAAGGCCATGCTGGATATTTTCAAGAAAGTGGAAATCAATCTTCCTTTGTTGGAGGCCATTAAACAAGTGCCTAGATACGCAAAGTTTCTGAAAGAGCTATGCACCAAGAAGATGAAGTTGAGGCCCAATGCAAGATTAATGGCGGATGAGAACGTGTCTACGGTCATACAACATAAAGCGCCACCAAAATGCAAAGATCCTGGTATGTTTATAGTTCCTTGCACCATTGGTAAGAAAAATATTGAAGGAGCAATGCTAGACTTAGGCGCATCCAACAATGTTATGCCTTTGTCTATTTATAATGAATTAAACCCAGGACCTTTAAATGAGACAAGGATTATTATCCAGTTGGCTGATAGGTCCAATTCGTACACTGGGGGCGTGGTTGAAGACGTGCTAGTGAAGTTTAATAGGCTTATATATCCAGTGGATTTCTATATTATTTATATGAATGATAAGTTCTCCCAACGACCTTCACCCATTTTGCTAGGGAGACCTTTCATGAAAACATCTAAGACTAGGATCGATGTCGATAAGTGCACTTTTACTTTTGAATTTGATGGTCAACTTGTTACATATAACATGTTTGGTGGCAAGAAATGCCCAAATACTAATGAGTCTGTGTTTCATGTTAGTGTCAATGATTGTCTTGTTGATAAACTTGTTGAAACTAACCGTGAGAAAAATGAGTTTGAGTTGTTGTGCCTAGAAAGTTTGACAGGTATAAATGGTAAAAAAATGGGAGGATGGTGAATCATTTAGACTTGAATTGAGGGAAGCACTGTACACTTCCAAGTATGTTTGGTTAGGAAGAGACAATGAAGAGACGCTAAGAAAAGTGCAAACATCGAGTGTACTGTTACAGGAAATTCCAGTCCAAGTGTTCAAGGGTGGTATGAGTTTTATGGTTAGCCCTATGCAGTGGTCGTTTGACGCAAAGTTGCAATTGATGCCAGGTAAGTTAAGGTCATTCGCTGGTGAGTGGCCTGTCATTTGAGCACGTAAGTTTGTCTTGCGTGAATTTTCTTAGGTTTTCTTTTGTTTTCTATTTAACCATGAGAAAAGGAGAGAATTGCATGTGGGTGGAGTTTTTGGTGTCTATCTTGCAGGTTAAGGCGAATGTATTTTTGGTCAAAGATCCGGGAGAATGGCTATGCACGTCGAGATGGAGGCACGAGTTGTCGAGACCGTTCAAGAATGGAGGATTTTTATGCTTGTGGTGGAATTCGTTTATACAAAACAGGTAAATGGTTGTTTTTTTAAAATAAAAAAAACAAAAGAAAAGAAAAAAAAAATAAAAAAAAGCCAAAAAAAGTGATTTTAGCCTTTATAAAAAGAAAACTGATTCTTGAACCCCTTTGCGCTCATGTCACGTCGAAGTGCCGGTACACTTCCTTAAGTAACGGCCTTCTTGTACCTGCAATCTGAGCAAATAGCAAGACACAGTGTATCGATCAACGCGACAACGTAGTGATAAGAAAATGCTAATGCCATTGACTCAGATCCAAGACGGAAAGTGGTTGATGAGTAGGAGGACTAAGAAAATGCTAAATTCATCACAACAGGTTTAATCCTTCTTCCCTTGAGCGGCTCCTAAGCCTTTGTCTTTTTAGGGAGTTGATGCAAAAAATGGTTTGATGAGGATTTAATGCTCGTCAGAGGAAACGGGAGTAAGAAAACTAAAAAGATTTTTTTCTACTTATATAAAGGGCAAAGAAAAGCGAACCCGACGAACATGATCTTGACAAACTGAAATTTATACAAACTTTGGGATCCCACAATTGTTGTTGAATGGGAGGTGGACTCCCTGTTAAAACCTTTTGTTCCGTTCCTAAAAAAAGATATTAAAAAAAAATGTTTTTTTTTTTCTTCTTTTCTCTTGGTTCAGCATACATATATATCTATAATAAAAAAAATAAAAAAACAGAAAATAAAAAAAACAAATAAAGCAGGATACATAATAAATTCACCGTTCCCCTGCTTTGACCGAACCCCTTTCTCCTGCAACTTCATCTTTGCCCCTCCTCCCTGTTTCCCCTGCAACTTCACTCACAACACCATCGCCACCAACCATTAGCTTGCTCTCACCGCCGTCGATTACACCACTCCGGCCCCAACTCTTCTTACCCGATGGCAAAAGACAAGAAACGGGCAACTAGCAGGTCTCATCTCCCCGTCGAGCTGCAACTCTCTCTCCGGCCATGTCCACAGCCAGACGTCAATCGACAACTAAGGTACACCCTCCTCCTTCGACTAACCCCCGTTCCACCACACACCCCTCCTTCCAATTTAAGCCCTGCTCCCACTCCACCGAGCCACCACCACTACCCACCCCATTGACTTAGCCGACCCCTCCTTCCACCACCAAGTCAATGGCACCACATTCTACAATCTCAACTCCTAATTCAGTCCACACTTCTCATCTGCAGCAAATTGCCATGAATTCACCTCAGCCCCAGCAAAACTCCTCACCCACTTACCCAAACCCCCACCACAATTAAGTACCCACCCAACTTCTCCTACCGAGTTGACTGCATCCATTGTTACCAGCCGGAGTTGTCACGTACTGCGGCGACTCGGGGAAAGAGACACGTAGCTCCCTCTCAACCCGCAACACCACCTCAAATGCCACTGATCGTATGAAAACCATGATGGACTATAAGGAATTTTTGTCATCGTCCCATGGTCTGAATAGTAACGTATTATCATCCCTTTTATTTATTTTATTCTCTTTTATAATTTAAATTAATACTTCTTGCATATCATACATACCATGTTAGTTACATTTCATTTTATGTTTTGCATTCTTCTCATACACTTTTAGCATACATTGGGGACAATGTATGATTTAAATGTAGGAGGGCTTTTCATGTACATACAATGTTAGTTGCATTTCATTATATATTTTGCATTCTTCTCATACACTTTTAGCATACATTGGGGACAATGTATATTTTAAATGTGGGAGGACTTTTCATGCATTTACATATTAAAGTTGTATTTTTAGGACATTTTAGGATTTCATAGCACCAATGTTGATCATATATGACACTTTGCCAACTTTTTCATGTAAATTTTGTGTGGGGTAATAATAATCAAATTGTAATTGATCAATGCAAGCACACTTTTGTTGATACATGATGATATATAGGCCCACCAGGCCAGGCCAACTACAACTGGGCCAGGCCCATTATAAAGATGACGCGATAAAGATAAACAGACTAGTAGAACAGGACTTCACCAGAGTCTGGTCAGGACGAGCCTCTGGACAAAATAGTCGAATGAGCAGGACTTCACTATGTTCTATCCGGAAGAACCTCTAGACAGAATAGTCGAATGAGTAGGACTCCACTATGTTCTGTCCAGAAGAACCTCTAGACAGAATAATCGAGTGAGCAAGACAAAGACCGAGTCAATAACGACATAACTGCTTACAAACGTAGGTATATCCCATGTCTTATAGTTGAGAGGATATTCGTTGACAACTCCCCACAATAGCGGAGGGGGTTATCCCCATGATCTAAAGATATAAAAAGGTAATCTGAACTACGATGAAGACTTGATTCCGATTCTACACTTGAATTGGATACGTAGGCAGCTCTCTCAAAGAGTTCAGTCCAAATTTGTACCATTTTTACTTGTTCCTGTATCATTTTCCTAACTCGGATCGTTTAATTACCCGGTTATAATTTTTGAGCAATATCAATACACACTCACTTTAGTCACTTGTTTGTGAACTTGAGAGGTAAAATCATTGAGCCTTAACAAAAATCCACTTAAAAGTGAGGATTTCACTTAGCCAAAGAGCGCACTCGCTCATTTTTTCCATTGAGTGGTATCCACACTTCCAATGTCATTCTAGAATTTGCATTGACATACATTACGAGACCCTATTTTTTCAGGTTCGGTGCACTTAAGTGATTGAGACGCCTAGGATTAACCCCTTCTAGACCCACTTTTGTTGGCCTACCCGTGCTATATACCCCCTAGTGAGCCCCTTCTAGCCTGGTCCCTTTCTTTGATTAAAGTTCAGAAATTAAACCCATAGTCTTTTTTATGACATCCCCTCTCTTGTTGTCCATATTGTCAGAAATTTGTATAAATAGTTGCATGAAATTTTGGAGAAGAATCAAGGAGTGAGTATCTGAAGAATTATGGCTCGAGGTTATGTTATGAAGTGTAGTGCAAAATCTAGAGAAAAAAAAGAAAGACAGATGAATTGTTGAAGAAAAAAAAGAAAAAAATTGAAAAAAAAAATAATGAAAAAGAAAAGGGATTGCAACGAAGAAGTGTTTTATATATCGAAGAAAAAGTTTGTTTCCAAGCTCAATTTTTGCAAACTTCTTTGGAAAGTATTGTTTGCACTTTTATTCTTAGTTATAAGCCATGTTGTGCATTTTAGTTGGAATAATTTTTGGTGATTGTGTAATTATTGATTTGGTTATTCATGCTTTCTCCTTGGCAATTTTTAGCCCATAGATTCCTTTTTTTTCCGTACCTTGTTTTCAGTCCCTAGCCCCGTTATAACTTTGTTAAAGACTTCATGATGTGTGCATTGGATTTTGAATACAAAGTGGTGGAGATTTGATTGATATGCAAACCTATGGTAATGCTTGGTTGTGTGTTGATTTTTTAGAGAGAGCGAATTGTCCCTATGCAGTATATTGAGTGTTTTACCCGCGATGACAAGTTGTTACCCTTTTATTTTACCACTTTAAAGTTCATGATCGAGTGAGGTAAAGTGAGTTGTATAAACACTAGTGTGTGAGTATATTGCTTGACTACTATTTGGCTTGCGTTATGGAACATGAGGTTGATGAGAGAGTTGGACGGGCGTTATTATTGGAATTCTTTCGGTGCTATGCATTCATATAGTGTTAGGTCATGCATTTAGGATCTAGTCTCATGTATTTTTCTTTTGTTATTTTTGTGGTGAGAGTGCATTACTTGATGATGACGGGATAAAAGTTTGACGATTTTCACTTTTTGATGATGACGGGATCCTGACTATAGCGAGAAGATGAAAAAGGCCGCCAAGGCCCAAGTCAAGACACCAATTACGAGTTGGATTTCATGGATTTAACTCTCCTATTTTTCATGGGTTTTTATTTTATAGATGGATTAATTTATTTATTAGGATTTATTTTATTATTGGATATTATTATTATTTTATTAAAAAATAATTCCCCAAATAAAAGGGAAGATTGCCAACGTAGAAAAAAAAAAAACAGGGACGCATCTTTTGGGAAAAAAAACATTCAGAATTTCTGGCGACTTGAATAGCTTGAGCGACGTTGATATATATTTTTTTTTCTTAGGGTTTATTTTATCAACCGCTAAACTCTACTCAATTCTCTGCGATTGAATAAGTTATTTTGAATTATTTCTTGTGCTTTTTGTTATGTTAATAAATAGCTAATTTTCTCTTTTCCAGTTAAAGCATTACTAATCCCTTGATCATACAATTGTGAGATCGAATTGGTTTCTATCCTCGTTAAATTTGTAGTATTTACTTGTTTTCTGATCTTAAAGAATCAAGATTGAATAATTGAATTAATTACCACTGCATGGCTTTTTTTAAGCAAAACCAAAGCAGAAGGCTCGAGTATATATTTTTTTCTCAAACAACAATGAATAGAAACTCAAGAAATCTAAAGATAGAAATGTAAATTTATTACATTGGAAAGCCAAACGAATCGTATAACGTACGAAAACCTCCAAAAAGAAAACTAAAAGATAGTACAATGTTCTCCAAAGAACAACAAGTTCTAAAGTATCATGAAACAAAGAATAAAAGTAAATGCTTCAACTTCGGCGTCCTCAAACGTTGTCATCAAAGTTTTCCTCGAACTCCAGATCTACATGTTCATCTTCTCTCCCCCAAACACATAGAAAAGCAATGCATTTGAGGAAAGTACAAAGTACTCAATAAGATGAAGAAGCTACAAATTAATTAACCGTTATTAACAAGTTTTAGAATAAATAATTATCTTTATGAGACCGACTCAATCTAGGGTTCACTCCATGTCCATCAACATGTCATGACTATACGTTTCTAGCTTAACTTATCTTGGCTACGTCAGCTCTCAAGGACACTACTCGAGGTGTATCCACCATGAGAGGGTGCCAACCAACGGTGGCTTGCACTGTTAGTCCCGGGTTTCTCCGGTATGCATACAGGTCCAGTGAAGCTCCCATGTCATTTGGCCTCTAGAAGGTCACAGGGTTATCCACCTGTCCGGACGTGTCATATAGCCGATGTTCACATGTGCCTAACCAAAAGTGACATGGCGTTTAAGCTTATTACTATGCAAGTATGTACTTATTATTTGTTATTAACTAGCCACCTAAGTATTTTCAAGGAAAAAGCCCACCTTATCAACTCTACTCCCTCAAAGTACACAAACATTGATGAACTCTAGTTCAACAAAGCACAAGCCCCTCCATGCCCTTCCGACGGTCCCAAACTTCAACTCCCTTGAAGAGTACATTCAGTGCCGGAACTAAACACATCAGAAGCTCAATCAAGGTTTGTGTAAGTTTAATTAATGTTATAAGATCAAGGAACAACATTCAAGACTAGATTCATGTCTTAAAACAAGTTATTCATCAATAACAGGGCCAGTGCGCCCACACTGAGCGACCTGATGCTCATCGAAACTTCTCTGCTATGCTAGTGCGTCTGCACCGGCTTCTGGTGCATCCGCACCAAGCCTCTGAATGTAAAAACAAACTTTCTGCCTACCCAGTGCGCCCGCACTGGCTCCAGTGCGTTCATACTAAGACTGAATGTAAAAACAGACTTCCTGCTGCTTCAGTGCGCACAAGCCTTGGTGCATCCGCACCAAGAGCAGTAAACCCCAAAACTTAGTTTTTCAACCCAAAATTGATCCCTAATCGTTACCAAACAAGTTCAACATCAATATACTCAGGAAAATAGCTTAAAAACATGACTTTTATAAACCATAACGGCTCTTTATCCTTAAGCAACATGAAGGTATTATTTCTAGCATAAAAACCTATCTAACCTTAACATAAACCCTATTAAAACGTAATTTAATTCATATGAAGATCCTCTTACTTGATAGAAAGAAATCCAACCTTCAACCTCCTAGAAACAGCAGCAAAATGACCATTCTTCTAACAGAAAACTTGTGTGATCAATTTAAAAATAGGTTAGATTCGATCACACGCTTCGATTGAAACAAAACTATGAAAGCTATGAGTTTTAAATCTCTAAAACTCATCCAAGAACACATCTAGGTCGAAATTTCATACCATGACAAAGCTCCAAACTTTTAGTACTGAAACGACGCTCTCTTCACGACGATTCCAACGCTCTAATCGAATCTGAAAACCGTTACGAAATGCCTTAGAAACTAAAAGAAAAGCTCTCAACCCTTTTTTCTAATGCCTCACACGCCTCTCAAGAACGTAGGAGGAGAAATTTCTGATTATTAGTATGTTATATGCTTGATGGGGTGATTATTTTCCTCATATAGCCATTCCCAAAATTATAACCTATTATTTATTTTCCTTAATTATTCCTTAATAATTAAAATTAGATTTTTCTTTTCCCAATATATTATATATAATCTCGACATATAATATACATATATATATATATATATATATATATATATCTCCACAAAATACTTAACTCCATAATAGATGTAAAGAATAGTAATATTTCGTTTTCGCAAAGTGATACGTCTGCCTTTTCCCGAAAATCAGAATATTACATTCCTCCCCTCTTAAGAGGAGTTTCGTCGTCAAAACTAGAACATACCTGGTAAGTCCAAAAACTCTGGAAACTCGCTGATCATGTCGTCTTCAACTTCCAAAGTTGCTTCATTCGGTGAATGATTTCTCCATTGCACCAAAACCAAAGGGATCAACCGTCTCTGGATCATCTTTTCTTTCCGGTCTAGAATCTTGATCGGCTTTTCATCATATGCAAGATTATATTGAAGAACTTCCGGGTCAACTGTTGTTTCAACATCAGTCCTTGTCAAGCACTTCTTTAGCATTGATTCGTGGAAAACGTTGTGGACTCTTGACATGGATTCCGGTAATTTTAGCTTATATTCCAAAGGTCCAACTCTTTCCAGAATCTCAAACGGTCCAACATACCTCGGGCATAGCTTTCCCTTCTGTCCAAAACGTTTGACTCCTTTCATTGGTGAAGCTCGTAGACAAACTCATTCACCGACATCGAGGTCTTCTTCTAACATCTGCCCAACTTTTCTGTTTATCTTGTGCTGCCTTCAGATTCTTCTTAACCAACCGAACCCTTTCTTTAGCTTGTTCAACCAACTCCGGCCTAATGACTTGTCTTTCCCCGACTTCATCCCAAAACAACAGCGTTCGACTTATTCTCACATACAAAGCTTCAAACGGTGGCATGCCTATGCTTGCATGATAGCTGTTGTTGTAGGAAAACTCTACAGGTAGGTAGTCATCCCATGACCCGCCTACTTCCAAAAGACAAGATCTTAGCATATCTTCAACTGTTTGGATGATCTTTTCTGACTGTCCATCTGTTTGAGGATGGAAGGCCCTACTCAAATCTAACTTTGTACCAAAAGCCCTCTGCTAACTTTTCCAGAATCGACTGACAAACCGACTGTCACGATTTGAAACTATCGAGATAGGCACTCCGTGCAACTTCACTATATTATCCAAGTATAGTGTGGTCATCTTCTTTAAAGACATACCAACTTTCGTTGGCAAGAAGTGGGCTGATTTGGTCAATCTATCAACAATCACCCAAATCACATCATGTCCACTTTTTGTCTTTGGCAAACCGGTGATAAAATCCATCGTGATCTTATCATTTCCATTCAAGGATATATCCAATGGCTTAAGCATTCCTCCTGGTCTTCTATGTTCTGCTTTAACTTTCTGGCAAGTATCACATTGTTCTACATACTTAGCTATTTCCACATTCATCGAGGGCCACCAAAACATTTCCTTCAAGTCTCTGTACATTTTAGTAGCTCCTGAATGAACCGCAAAAGCAATCCTATGTGCTTCTTCCATAACTCTTTGCCTTAGATCGCCGACATTAGGCACACATAACTGATCCTGATACCAGAGATTCCCGAATATCATCTATCAACTCAGATCTTGCTAACAATGGTGCCACAACCTATCGATCTTCAATTTGATCAAAACCTCGGATTTCAGCCCATCTAACCTTTCTGCCACATCGTTGACGCTTGAAACTGCAAACACTGGTTTTCTGCTCAAGGAAATTGCAACCACATTGGCTTTACCAGGATGGTACTGAATATCCAAGTAGTAATCCTTTACGAACTCTAACCATCTCCTCTACCTCATATTCAGATTCTCCTGAGTGAAGAAATACTTTAAGCTATTGTGGTCGGTAAAGATCATAGCCTTAACCCCATACAAGTAGTGCCTCCAAATATTTAAGGCAAGCACCACCGCTGCCAACTCCAAAGATCTCTGGAACTGCCAAAACTGGGGATGCATTCAACTTCCTTTTCAACGTCTGGAAAGACTCTTCACACTCACTAGTCCACTCAACTTTACATTCTTTTGTGTGAGCCGGGTAAGTGGTGTAGCTATCTTTGAGAAGTCTTGTACAAACTTCCTATAATAGCGAGCAAAACCGAGAAAAATTCACACTTCTGAAACCGTAGTTTTTCGCGTGTAAGTCACTAACGTCGATATTACTAGCAAGAATACTAGATACATCGTAGCATAGTAAATGCGAGTCAAGGTTGATCCCACAGTGACAATGCAACTATAAGTATAAACGATTCTAACCTAATTAAGAAGCAACACAGAGGCGGTCATGGACCAACAATGAATAATAAGAAAACAAACTTGGTATTTCTCCCCCTCTTCTCACCGATCTACTAAATTGGATTAGTTAATAGTTACGTTTACTTCCCCACATAATTTCCTTAAATTAATCGAGCGAGCGTTTGATTTAATTATCATTATCAACTACGGGTGCAACTCCTACTCCTATCTACTCCGACAATGGTAGTAGACAATCTATACGCAAGCTACCCTCCTTAATTGGTCCGTAATAGCCCATATGCATAAAGAACTAGAATTGCCGATATGGAGCGCTAACTCATACCGGTAACCCGTCTAGACAGCTGTCGACATTGATCAGCACGTTTCTTGGGTCTATTCAAGACTATGTCCAAACTTAGCACTTCACTATTCATATTTCATGCCAATTTACGATTAAAATAAGCAGATTGACCAGATCTAACCTACTGTTAATTAAACATGTCGATCAACGTAGCTGTAGTGAATCCCAATTTTAGGTTTTCAAAAAAATGCCTTGGTAAAGTGGTATAGACCGCCGGATTACCGGGGTCAGCTTTTCCTATTCCTGGATCTACATTGCTCAATTACGATTAAAATAAGTAAATTATGGGGTCTTTAAACATGCAGATTAACTAAAACACATAAATACGAACAGATCTACCATATTGAAGACGAAAAGGAACGTTCAAAACTTCATACCTTCAATAATGGTGATCTAGCTCGATCTACTCAAGCTAGACATGATGGAGAAATGGAGAAAACCAGAAATAACTTCTCAAAAGCTTGGAATAACTTTATTTCATCAAAATTGTATAATGTAATTGAAAACTATTGATGAACAATGAAGGCTTATGTAATAATCTGTAATTGCGGCATTATATAGATACAGTGACCGACTTAAGACTCTGTAAAACCCTAACCGACCAAGATAATGCGGCAGAATCAATTTCGTGTCAAATAAGCCACCGGTTTACCGGCCCTAGCCCTCGGTAAACCGGGCCAACTTTTTTCCTTTTTCTTCTACAGGCTTCTTCTTGGACTTTAATCACTTGGCCCAATATACTTCTTTTGGTCTAGATCCATTCTCCAATACTCCAGATTCGGTACATCCTATAAAACACACAAAACGAGACAAAACAGTACCAAATATTCAGGAAAATAACATAGACGCATAATTACGATCCTGGAAACACTCGCATAGAATTTAACATATATTCCACATAATAATGAGCCTATCTATCCTCTCTTGAGCAGAATTCGGGGTGAATAAGGGTATAATTATTGGTACCATTTAGAGCGTTATCAACTACCCCCCACTTAGCTTTAGATCGTCCCGAGCAAAAAAGCAAAAAGAAACACGACACTCTGATCAGTACACAAGTTAATTAAAAACAACTATGCATTACAAAGTCAAGATCAAGATCATGCCACTCATATCCATCAGTAACGAATTAAACACTGTTCACCTCATGAGCCAATGTGTGTGTGCAATAACTTTCACAACCGCCTAGTAATGCAGTCAATCTCACATTACATCAACCCGTAGTCAAACTAACCAGTCTCGAACATGTTATTTATCAATTAAATTACCTGTCAAGGCGGATCGAGAACTGAGTAAATATTACTCTTAGGCTCGCGTTTATCGGTCTATGCAAAAGTCGTGCATCTTACGCTTCATCGACTCAGATTTTTCCAAAGAAATTATAAATGTATATATTTCAATGCACTTCTCTTTCTTGGCGGGAAAACTCACATTGATTTAGCTATCCTCACGGCCCCACTCATGATGAACTACCAAATCCAAAATTCATTTGCCTTTATAAGCATTGGTGAAACATGATTCGTGATAAAGCCAGGGTCAACTCTAGTCAAACCAATATGCTATCGACTACACACCAAGGGAAGTGATTTATACGTGCTTAAAATGATGGCTCATAACAAAATATGCACATATTACGCCACTACTTTAGAAGTGGGCATTCTTTTCACTCGTACAAAGTAAAACAAAGATGAAGTCAGTTAACTCGAAAAGATCAAAGATATCATATTTTTTTCAAAATTATGTCGAAATGAATCAAAGTGTAAGTGGTGAATCGTGCATCAAAGAGAATTAAGATAATCATGCAATTTACGGAATATAGTGCTAAGAAGCTAAGTGACGTTCCTTACCCCCACTTAAACGAAACATTGTCCCCAATGTGTAAGATGAAAAATGAAAAACGAAAATGAACTTAGCTTCGGTTAAGGGCGGAACCATAGAAGAATCAGATCGTCGTATAAACTACCGGGCTCATGTAAGTAATCCATGAAGAATCTGCGCTAAGCATCTCAAACAAACCAAGAAGAATAGTGGTGACAAGAAACCGGATAATAAAATTGCGGCAGTAAAAGAGAAAATAAGTAACTTCAAAACAAATTAAGCCGACAAAATCATTATATTAAAAAATCTGCAACATCAACTAGATAGGAAAAGAAAAATATAAACAAAAATGGAAAACAACAACAACGAAAAGAAAGAAAACTAATCCTCATCAGAATAACCCTCCCAGTCATCACTAGGTTCAAAACCGGGAGGTGGACCAGAACTAGAGGCATCAGAGGCCGAAGAAGAGGATCGGTGATGTGGGGCAGTCCTAGGTGGTGGGGTCGATGGAGGTATGCCAAAGAAGTCTATAATCCTATCCATTTTGCGATGCAAACTCGCAATCTCTTGCGAGTGCTCCTCTAGCATAGCTCTTTGAGTCCGGGGTGCTCCGAGGATCGAAGTACGCTCCCTCTCAGCCCTCTGACCGACACGTCTTAGAACTTTTTGAACCGACTGCGAACTGATCATCGGCTCATGGTCTTCCCAATCATCACTGACAAGAATTTTTCACCTCGTCCTCTAAAGCAAACCTGTCAATCATCGGCCCGTATGGCAACAACTCATGCTCGGATGTGGCGGCAAGCTCGTGAATACGGCTATGCATCAGTAGACCGATGTTGACCGGAGATCCCTGCTCCAGATAAAACATCAACTCCGCCCTCTTAGTGGTGACAGATACCGTGTGCTTGGTCGGTAGAAGGCGGGCACAAACAAATCTGTTTACCATCTTCCGATCCCAGGATAACTCGTTCTCTAATAAGATGGTGAGGGCTCCAGCAGGATTGCGCTTCCATTGCACCCTAAAATATTCAGATATCATGTTCATCCTCTAAAGATCTTCAATGTTGCTTGAGGATGTGTACTCATCCGGGCCCACCAGTGGATTTTGAACCCCAAAATGAGCATTGATCCACTCAATAGAGAAATCAACTTTAACACCACGGACCATAGCATATGTGGCTCCTGGGCTGTGCGATACATAAGCGTAGAATTCTCTTACCACCGTGGCGTTTCTTACCACCGTGGCATTGAACTGAGTCGGTGAGTCTGCCATATCCAGAATATCTTACTCTTGTAAGGCTCATGGAAAAATCGAACCGCAATCGTCCAGTTCTACCCCTCGTTCTCGAGCCACTGGTCTTGTGTTCCAATGCCCTCGGAACGACTCATAGATCTCTAAATATAGGAATTGCTCAACCCCATCTATCAAATGGTTAGCATCTCCGTATATGTTCTGATAACCACTGGGTCGAACAGATGATCGGCTACGCTTGGGACCCATCCTAGAAGTTAATATAAGCTGATACTGATCCTGGTTCTGAAAAATTCACCGTCGGTAAACCGGCAGGTACTTCCGATTTACCGGCCTGATTTTCTTGGATTTCTTTCTGGGACAATGCCTCTGATGATGATGAATAACTGCAGCACCTCACTAGCATAGCAGCACTAGACAGCAATAGGGTGAAGAAAATAGGTGTTTTGGTTAGTGAAAATGGAAGAAAGGTTTGCTTTTGGTGGAGGTTTGATGGTGATAGTGGTGGTGATGGTGGCCGACAGAATTGGAGAAGAAGAAGAAATGGGAGAAGTTTGGTTATTTGATGAGAAGATGGTAGATGAGAGTGATGATAATGCTGGTGAATGGGTGGTTTAAATAGGAAAAATGAGTGAAGGTGGAAGGATTTGGTGGGATAGTGGGAGAGAAGTAATTAGGGTGAGGGATTTGAGGAGGCGATTGATGGGATTGAGGTGGAGTTATGGTGGAGTGTGGGAAAGGATGAAAAATTTTGAAAAGAGGGGAAACTGGGACGGTTTTTGCTGATTAGTAATGCCTGGTGCAACGTGTGTCCTCCACGTGTCTCTAAAGATTTAGCTTTTCAAATGACGTTCAGAAATCCAAAAATCCATGCTCGGTAACCCGGGGTAACCTAGGGTTTACGGGGGTTCTTTTTCCCCAGATTTCTCTGTCTCATTCACTGCACACTTTGCTCAACCTCTCTGCTCAATCCTGGACTCAAATTGACTAGCCTCTTACTCCCTGTGTTGGTATTTCCGACTCAATCCTAACCTACTTCAATAGAATCCACAACGAGTAGAAAAAAACCTTTCCACAACCATCGATTTCAAGCCTAAGGGTGCGGTAGGATGAAAAAAAGCTCGTCTCTTCATCCGGCTACTTTTATTCATTCCTAATATACCTAAGAGTTAAAGAAAATAGTTCTGAGTGTTGGTCCCAGAGAAGGGTGAAACTATAGTCAGGGGGGTGAATGACTATAGTGGAGTTTCAAAAACTTTTCTTTTGTTTAAAAGCTTTTGGGCAGCGGATAAGTCCCTTCTTACTATGTTGTTTTCAAATCAGTTTAGACAATCACAAATATAAGTTATGATCTAGGCAATTTAAATAAATGTTGTAAAGTAAATTGCAGAAAGTAAATTGACACAAGGCTTATAGTGGTTCAGGGTGGTGTAATCCCTTAATCCACTCTTCTCCTGTGATTATCGGAGGAATTCACTATTGTTTTCACATATACAATAGTATGATTGTCCTTGGCTTCCCAAGCTTCACAATCTACAAAACTATCACTCCTTGACTGCAACAGCTTCAGTGATTCAGTCTCTTTTGCTTCTCCTTGAGATCAAAATCCTTCAACTACTATCACAGATTCAACTTCTTCTCAGATTGCCTCTGATTCAGTTGCTTCAGTTTGATGTGAATGTGTTTCACACACTTGCTTGATCAATCTCAGTGCTGAATATGACTTTGTAGCTCTGATATCTGAGTTGATCACTAGATGTATCCTTGTAAGTTCAAAGAGAAGGCTTTTCAAATTGACAGAGTTTGCTTGATTTTTCTTTTCAGATCGTTGTTCTTCTTTGTCTGTCAATGCCTTGTATTTATAGGCTTGAATAACCTTGATTTGAAATTCCGTCCGTTGGCTATATTAATGAGGGAATAATCCTTGATTTTATTCTTGATTCCCCCTTAATTGCATTCTCCTTGATTTCAGTGATCGGATTCTTTCTTCAAACGTATAGCAGAAAATCCGTCCTTGATTGATCCTCTATTGATTGTGCATTTAATGCATGATCTTCTGAATCTTCAACGTATATTAAATCTGATCTGGTAAGTGTTACTTCGCCATTTTTAGAACGGTCGAGTGATCCTTCCGACTTAGCCGATTTAGATCTTCCTTCACCGTTTGTCTTTACTCAGCCGAAAGTCGTTTTACTTTGTCGATTCACTGTTTTCTTCTTTGCTTCAGTTTAAGGAGAATCTTTGTACTTCACTGATCCTTGATTGGGGTGAGATCAGTGTACACCATATTTGAACATTAAGTTTTATCACTTAAAGTGTAACTTGGACTTATCCAAGGTCATCACAGACTTCTTTGGTTATAAGTCAGACCATTAATGTCTTCATTGCTTCTCTGCTGGTGCTTGGCTGGCTTTACTCTGCCGAATATCTGTTTTTACTTTGTCGTCCTACCAACTAGTACAATACTTGTCTGACTCAACTTATACAACATGTCAGACTCTAAGTAAAGACTTATATAGAGAATTCTAACTTATTTCAGGCTTGCTATAACAGCTAGTATGGCCATCATCAAAACATAATGGAAATTGAGTTGGAAGCTGTGAGAAAGGAGTTAGCTGCTGCTAATTGAGATCTCGCGATTGCTAGGAAAGAGAGAGCAATGGAAGCTGAGAGAGAGCAAGCAACCCAATACAAGAGAGCTGAAGCAATGGAGAAGCAGTATTTCATAGTTGTAGATATAAAAGAGAAGGAACCGAGCAAGCCAGCAATGAGACATGAAGCTACATCTGGGCCTCCAAGGCCAAAATCTCGAGGTAAGCATGATTTTATGCCCCCTCCTCTTCCTGATTTTGATGAGAATACTTTGCCATACCCACCTAAAAGCCGTAAGAAGCCAGTTCTTATTGAAAATCAGCATAGGTTCCTCGACATTCTTAGGAAGGTAGAGATCAATGTCCCCCTGTTAGAGGCAGTTGCTAGTGTGCCTGAGTATTTTAAGTGTTTGAAAGGGATGTTGGGAAGTAGAGAGAAAATGGGTAAGGTAGTTAAGCTGAGGGATGAGTGTTCAGCAGTTTATGACAGTAAAATTCCCCCTAAGATGAGAGATAGAGGAGGTTTCACCGTTCCTATCACCATAGGCAATACAATGATTGAAAATGTTTTATGTGATTTAGGAGCTTCTGTGAGCTTGATGCCTAAAGCGCTTTATGAAAAATTAGGGTTAGGTGATTTAAAGCCTACGGGAATGACCCTACAAATGGCTGATAGGTCGGTGAGGAAACCGTTGGGGGTAGCTGAAGATGTGCTAGTTCAGGTAGGCAAGTTTGTGTTCCCTATGGATTTTGTGATTCTTGACATGGAGATGGACTCTAGGATCTCTGTCCTGTTAGGTCGTCCATTTTTGACCACTAGTGATGCTCAGATAGGAGTAAAGAGTGGAGATATTTCGTTTGGAGTTGGGGGCGAGAGAGAGCGTTTAAATGTCTACAAGGATAGAGGTTGTCAAGCTATAAATGATGAATGCTTATATACAGAATCTTTATTTTCTTGTGGTGTGGTGCACACTGACGTGCAGGAAGGAAAAAGATTGTCAAAAGGAGATGCGGTGCGCTTACAAGATGTCGTCGACCGAGGCAGGATCGAGGCACAGAATACATCAGGATCGCCCATTGCACCGGTGCTCCCCAAGCTGGGAAAAGTGCGGATTGATAAACCTCCTGATTGCAAGAAGATTAAGAGGAAGCCATCTCCAAAGCCGGAGAGGAAAGAGAGTGTGAGATGGCAAGAGAAAGTAGCACAAGTGACACGAGGTAAGCCGCTCACTAGCTCGACTATTTTTATGATTGCCCTTGGGATATCTACGAGCATGTTTAAACTAATGAATGCGGAATTTGGTTGACTTGCTATGAGCTTACATGATATGTGATGAGTGTCTGTTTGAGTTGTTTGAGTCATTTATGATTTGAGTTTGTTAAGCATCACCCGGTCGAGCCAACGACGTAAAACAAGGGCGCTTGGGGGGAGGCAACCCACGCCTTAATAAAATGTGTGGAATTGAAAGGAATCTAGGAATATCTGCCTATGTGCTCTTATTTGAATTTATGCCTTGACTATGATATGTATGCACGTGTGATGCTTTCTATGATGAGTGTGCCTCTGTGGCCTTATATTTGAGGCTTAGCTGTTCTGTGCTTTACCCGTGTGGGTGATTTTTCCATCTAAAGCTATTATGTGATGTGCTATATATATTGCCTATCGAGTTTTTCGGACGTGACAAGGCCTTCTACATTTTATACCCTATATCCCTATTGCATGCTTTGGCACGAGGACCATGTCCCGTGCATGTTTGGTATTTGTTCTATTTTGATAGGGATTCGGGTCATGCTTATTACGGGGCTGTTACGGGACTCGATCGCGCCTTTCTACCGGGTTTTTTTTACGACTAATTTTGCGGTTTTTATCGAGTTATTTCGTAACATTATCTTCCATGTTTTAGTGATTCTTATAGAAAATTACTCGCCAAAAGGATAAACTGAGCAAATGAGTTTTAAAGATAATAAATTGCAAAAGTGGCTGATTTATGTGTTCTTATCGTTGGTTTTATGTTTATTTGGATGTTGTTACACTTTGCAATATTTTGGATATCTTGTACATGCATATCTTCGGTCTAAAAGAGGTGTTTAGAGGGTTAGAAGAAGATGCCACAAGTTACGAGTTCAACGGAGCAAATTTTCCTAAGTACTTAAATCGTTACATATTTTCGACGGAGATTTGATCCAGCTTAGAGGAATTTTCAGGGGAGGACTTCTTCATGAAAACTGTAGATCTTTGAAAGAGCTTTCCAACGCACTTTGAATTACGTCAATCGGACTTCTACAACTCAAATGGTGATCAAGTGGCTAATCAATTTGGGTAAGTGGAAAATCTCGAAAATGACTCGTAATACGACGGGCTAATCAAAAAGGCGTTTTCTGAAGAAGAGTCCTTAATGAAAGTTGTAGAGTTTTCCGAGAGCTTTTTTATGACATTCGGATCATAATTTTTGGTGGTCTACAACTCAAGATATGAATTTTAGAAGTTTGAGTCCATGGAGTGAACTAGCGTTCAGATTTCTAAACTAGCGTCCGGAGTGCACCGCCTCAGCAACCGACCTATCCATCTATAAATACAGGCCGCATGATAACCCTAAGACAGCCATTCCATACATAAGAAAAAAAGCAGCAGCCGCAATTATTTTCCAGCCGCACCAAAGCCTAATTAGGGATGAATTTCTCCAACCCAATGATCATGATTAACATCATGGTTGTTGGCTAAGCACATCGCGGTGGGACAACGGATGAAACCGATCAACATCAACACCAACTAGAGAGATTTTTAGCCGTACTTTTAGTGAGTAAAGTTATCGTTTTTCATCAATTAGAATTTGTTATTTATCGTTTACGTTTTATTCGAATCGAGAGATCGATGAAACCATCTTTTATGCTTTGAATATATATGAAAATATTTTTCAAGTTGTGATCTTTTCAATTGATGCACTTAATTATAATTCGAGAGATCGTTTATAATTATTTGAGTAAGAGTATTAGAAATAATCTCGTGATCGTGTTTTGCATGTCGTTTTGTTTTACTTGAAAAAGAAAACGAAACCCTAGAATTCGCTTAGAGAAATTTAATCGAATTCGTGATTGATCGTTACTAAAAATTATATCTTTAGCTTGCCGTCTAGTTGGGGTTGGGTTGGTTGATCGGTGGATTCCCGTTGCCTTGCCGTTGTTTTAATTACTTGATAAATCGAATCATTAGTATAAATCGTTGATTGCTAAGTTAGTTGTTTTAAATTCTAGTTGTTAATTGTTAATTTTCTGCAAATTTACTATTCATCGAAGTTACTGTTCATCGCCGTTTTTACTGTTCATAATTAGTTTAAACCCTAGTTTAGTTAATAGTCGTGACATAATCGATAGAATAATTGTTCCTTGATCCGATAAACATTCCACTCCCTTAGGACGACCCGTTAACATCCTATATTACGAACCTTATACTTGGGGTGTTTCGGTTTATAAATTATAAAACTAGTTTTTACCGAACAAGTTTTTGGCGCCGTTGCCGGGGAGTCGGTAACGGTTGTCGGATTCTTCTAGGTGCAATTTTTATTTTGATACTATTTTTTTTTAGGTAATAATCTAATTGTTACGTTTTTTTTTATTATTATTTTATTTCATTTTATCATAGTTTAGATTTTAGATTTTTCATAAGTTTTTCTGTCTTTTTATTTTTATTTTTATTTATTTATTTTATTTTACATTTTTTTTTTCGTGTTTACCTTTTAATTCTAATTGTCTTATTTTAGATTTACTTTAAATTTTAGATTTTAGATTTTATAAATTCGATTTTAATTATCATAGTTTATATTTATTTTATATTATTGTTCACGTTAAATTTTTATTATTTTAGCAACCTTATACGTAGCTTTAGATTTTTATTCTAGCCTTATATTTTTATTTTATTCTTTGTTGTTTAGATTTAGCGTAGATTACTAGATCTTCTAAAATTTTTCTTTCTTTCCTCCTGCTATTCTTTTCTGTATCTGCATCGTTTTAAGCTGATCAGACGAGCGTCTGGATTCCCAAACGCTCGTCCAGCCTCTAAACGCCCGTTTACCCCCAATCTGTCTTCTGAACGCCAGTTCAGTGATCTCAACGAGCGTCCACTTCCAGAATTTCCCCTGAACGAGCGTTCACTCATACTGAACGCCAGTTCACTCTCTTCAATTGACACTTCTTTTCTCTTCTCTCTTTCTAAACCCTCTAATTTCCTCTACATTTCGTTCTCATCAACCCTAAGGTTGATTTCTTTCCATTTTGCTCTTCTGGTTTATGCAAACCAGGAGCAAGAAGGACCTCTTATCTTTAATCCCGAGCCTGAGCGATCTATTATCAGGAGAAAGCTCTTTCCCAATCCAGACATCATGGCTAACGAAGTCCCGAATGCAGACCCTCAAGCCCAGATGAATCTGATCCTTCAACAGATGCAAGCAATACAGCAACAACAGAATCAACAAGCTGGCATAAATAATCAGTTTCAACAATTCCGTCAAAACCAGCTAAACCAGATAAACCAAGACCCCTATACTCCCTATCTTGACCAAGACTTCCTGGAAGGGCATAGACCCATTCGCCCTCCAGAAATGGGGCAAGTTAATTTCGATCTGAAAAATGGAGTGGTAGGACTGGTCCAGAATAGTTCCTTTCATGGCACTGCTGACGAAGATCCTCATGACTTCTTGTCCACTTTCGTTCAAATCTGCGAAGCAGGCCACTATCCTGGTGTTGATTCTGAGATTGTCAAGTTAAAACTCTTCCCGTTTGCTCTCAAGGGTGAAGCGAACCGTTGGTTTAAATCTCTAGCCCATCATTCTCTCCGCTCCTGGAATGATGTCAAAAGAGCCTTTGCTCTGAAGTTTGTCTCACCAGGGACAATCATGGACATGAAAAGGGAGATAGCCACATTTGAACAACTTGATGGTGAGAGTGTGGGGAAAGCATGGGAGAGATTAAATCTGTTGATGAGGAAGTGCCCCAACCATGGATACAGTAGACATGAGCTACTAGAATTATTCTATCAGGGTGTTACTCAACCCAATAGAGATTTCCTTGATTCAACTGCCCATGGATCCTTCCTAGGGGGAGGTGATGATGCTGCTTACAGGGTAGCTGAAACCATAGCCAAGAATAACATGTGGTCAACTCCAAGGAAGACCAATGTTAATAAGAAAGAATCTGATGCAAGCAATTCTGAGACTAAGGTGTTAGTTGCTCAAATGGAAGCAATTAGCAAGCAGCTAGCCACTTTACAAATGCAGCAGCAACAAGGGCAGCCAGATGTGAACTACCTGGGAATGCAGGCGGGAGATGAAATTACTGAGGAAGTGAATTTTAACCAGACCTTCGGAAACTCCAATCAGAACCGGAATTATTCTGGATTTCAACGTCCCAATGCACCACCTGGCCCATCCAATTCTAACCCTTCTTTCAACCTAGGTTATCAAAGACCACCTCCTGGGGTGGTTAATCAATCTCATAATCCCAACTCCCAAAGACCTCAAGGTGGTTGGAATCAAAGCCAACATCAAAATCATACCACCTCATGTGTCCCTCCACATAAGTTTGATGAGCTAGTGGACATGGTGAAGACCCTGTCTACTAGTGTCAAGGCAATAGAAAGACAGGTTGGGCAGATGGCAGAACAACAAGCAATCAGACCCCACGGTAAACTTCCAAGTTATACCGAGAGAAATCCAAAAGCAGATATCAACGTTTGCACTGCCATCACACCTCAATAGGAGTATGGAGACCAAGAGTTGAATGAAGTTACCTTGAGAAGTGGTAAGCAGGCGGGACCCGGAAAGGTGTCGGGAAACGAGCAGCCCCTCCTGACACAATAAGTTCAGGAGGGGGCAATCAGAAATCTTATACTGAAGAAACCAACAGTGAGGAGGAGCTTAATGACGACGGTTCTTCGGGGGATGAGGATGATTCTGATTCGAGAAAAAGGCAGGTGGCTGTTCCCCTGACAAAGAGGAGAGAGGAAAAGTTTGTGAGATGGAAGGATAAGGAAGACGAGGCCATAAAAAAGTCAGGTGGCTGTTCCCCTGACAATGATAAAGCCCTTCCTTATCCACCAAAGAGGAAAGAGAATACCCTCAGTCTTGACAGACAATATGACGGAGTGAGGAGGATGCTTAGAGACACCAAAGTGAGTATACCCCTAGCTGAGGTATTGACTGAAATGCCCAAGTGCTCTAAGTATCTTAAAGAAGTTTGTGGAAGCAAGAAGAAGCTTCAAGGGATGGCAGAAGAAGTTTTAAGAGAAGAATGTTCCATGGTCTCACAAAAAGTTGCTATTAAGCGAGGTGACCCCGGAAGACCTTCAATCTCCTGTGAGATTGAAGGCCACAAGTTCCAAAACGTCCTATGTGACTCAGGGGCCTCTATAAATGTGATGCCGTTGAACGTCTGCAAAAAGCTCGGTTTAGATAAAAGAATGCGGGAACGCCCTATTTCTTTGCGGATGGTAGACCGATCTAGCCGTTCAGCAGCCGGTTGTGTTCCTAATGTTCTTCTCTATGTTGAACATTTGGTTTTCCCTACCGACTGGGTTATCTTAGACTACCCACCGACAAAGAGATGCCTCTAATTCTAGGCCGGACCTTTTTAGACACCTCTGCCGCCCTCATTGATTTCTGTAAGGGTCAGATTACACTTAGAGTTGATGATACATCTGTCACCTTCACACGAGGGCAAAGTCCCGAGACACCATTGATTGAAGAAATCTCGTTCATTGAAGCAATTTATGAGGACGAAGAAGATGCCAAGTCCGAGGAAGCTGAAGAGCTGACAGAGATAGGTGTTTTCGAAGTTATAAACATTGAAGATCAAGTTGACTGTGGACCATCTTATATTTCATTACAGGCCGTAGTCACCGACAAGTCGTCTTCACAACTTGCTCAACCTGTCAATGAACAAGAAACATGGAAATTCCCAGCAATGAACGATGATTTCAAAGAGCTGCATCAAGAAGACTTTAGCCCTGTAGAAGAGGAAGCCACGATGGGTAGTTGGGACGAAGTGGATTTTTGGAGAGAGACTACTCATTGGGGGGTTGATGATTGGGAAAGGCTAGCGGAAGAGCTGAAAGAAGAAGAGTTGAGAAAGATGATTAAGCATAAGAAGGAGGAAGCGGGTACTGACAGAAGGATCCCTATGGATGATGTTATCCAGTACCTTTCCGGGGTTATGCCTCGGGAGGATGAGGTGTTCTACTGTCAACCACTTCAAGCCCAAAAGGAAAAAGGTGGCCCTTTAAAATCTAGTATTGAGCAACCACCTACTGACTTGGAGCTTAAACCGCTTCCTCAACACCTTAAGTACATTTTTCTTAAGGATGGTGATAAGTTGCCCTTAATCATCTCTTCAAAACTCGAGCCCGAGCAAGAAGCACCGCTGATAAAAGTGCTTGAAAAGAATATCCTCGCGTTCGGATGGCAAGTGGGTGATATCGGAGGAATCAGCCACGATGTGTGCATGCATAAAATCCGAACGGAGGAAGGAGCTAAGAAAGTAAGACAACCTCAACGAAGGTTGAATCCGCATATGCAGGAGGTTGTCAAGAAGGAAGTTATAAAGTGGTTAGACATGGGAATCATCTATGCAATTGCCGATAGTGAGTGGGTTAGCCCCACCCAAGTTGTGCCAAAGAAGGGAGGTATCACCGTTGAAAAGAATGAAAAGGGGGAAGAGATAGCTTTACGCCTTGTGACTGGCTATAGAGTCTGCATTGACTATCGCAGATTGAATGAAGTCACCGCCAAAGACCATTTCCCCTTACCCTTCATTGACCAGCTTATTGAAAGACTGAGTGGTCACAAGTATTATTGTTTCCTCGATGGATATTCTGGTTACTTCCAGATAGCCATCGACCCAAATGACCAGGAGAAGACTACGTTTACGTGTCTATCAGGCACTTTTGCTTTCCGCAGGATGCCTTTCGGCCTCTGCAATGCACCCGCGACTTTTCAACGGTGCATGTTGGCCATCTTCGATGGACTTGTGGAAAAATGTATGGAAGTCTTCATGGATGACTTCTCAGTCTATGGCGATAGCTTCGATGAGATCTTGGCGAATCTAGATATGGTACTTCAACGCTGTGTTGAAAAGAATTTAGTGCTTAACTGGGAGAAATGCC
This sequence comes from Gentiana dahurica var. dahurica, assembly GCA_024500145.1. NCBI lineage: Eukaryota > Viridiplantae > Streptophyta > Magnoliopsida > Gentianales > Gentianaceae > Gentiana > Gentiana dahurica. Next base: position 30,444,437 of record CM044908.1, read on the forward strand.
ATTTTCTAGTTGATGAGGGGATCGTTCTGGGACACAAGGTGTCCGCCACTGGTATTCAAGTTGATAAGGCCAAAGTAGAAGCCATTGAGAAAATGTCGTACCCGAAAACTGTCAAAGAGGTACGCGGCTTTCTTGGTCATGTTGGCTTCTACAGACGATTTATTAAGGACTTTTCCACCATCGCCAAGCCCCTGTCCAACCTTCTGAAAGATGATGTTGTGTTCTTGTTTGATGAGAAATGCAAGAAAGCTTTCAATTGCTTGAAGGAAAAGCTCATAAGTGCCCCTATCTTAATCGCACCTGACTGGACTAAGCCTTTTGAATTATTATGCGATGCCTCTAACTACGCAGTAGGCGCAGTTTTAGGCCAGAGAATTGATAAAAAGTTCAGGCCCATTTACTATGCGAGCCGCACCTTGAACCCGGCTCAATGCAATTATACCACAACTGAGAAGGAATTCTTAGCTGTTGTTTTTGCCATTGACAAGTTTAGAAGTTATCTTCTAGGGTCTCAAGTTGTTGTTTGGACCGACCATGCAGCCTTACGCTACCTTATGGACAAAGCGGATGCAAAACCAAGGTTACTTCGATGGATTCTGATTTTACAAGAGTTTGACCTTGTGATTAAAGATAAGAAAGGTAGTGAGAATATTGTGGCTGATCATTTATCTCGCTTAGTAAATGAGGGTGCGGAGAATCACAATGATATAGGCATTGATTTTCCGACTGAGCAATTGATGAAGCTTGAAACGGTTAGGCCGTGGTATGCTGACTACGTCAACTATTTAGCGAGTGGTCATTTAGAAGACATGACGTATCAGGAGAAGAAAAAGTTCTTTTCTGATATTAAATATCTCGTATGGGAAGATCTTTATTTGTTCAGAATCTGTAAAGACGGGTTGCTTCGACGGTGTGTTCCTGAGCATGATCAGTGGGATATCCTAGAACAATGCCATAGCGGTCCTACGGGAGGACACTACGGAGCACCCAAGACAGTTGCAAAAATCCTCCAAGCCGGATTCTACTGGCCGACTCTTTTTAAGGACGCAGAAGCCTTTTGTAAAGGTTGCGATAGGTGCCAGAGAATCGGGAGGCAGAGTAATAGGATGGAAATGCCACTTCGACCCATTTTGGAATGCGAAGTCTTCGACGTGTGGGGAATTGATTTCATGGGACCCTTTCCAACGTCCTGTGGTAATAAGTACATTCTCGTCTGTGTAGACTACGTTTCCAAGTGGGTGGAGGCAATAGCCACCCAAACTAATGATCACAAAGTTGTGAAGAAATTATTGCAAAAGAATATCTTCACCAGATTTGGCTGTCCTAGAGCCCTCATTAGTGACGAAGGTACTCATTTTTGCAACGCGCCGCTTGATAAAGTTCTTGAAAAATATGGTGTGAGACATAAAATCGGTACACCGTATCATCCCCAAACAAGTGGCCAAGTCGAGATAAGCAACCAGAGCCTTAAAAGGATTTTAGAAAAGACCGTGAACTCAAATAGATCCAACTGGAGTCTAAAGTTGGATGACGCGCTTTGGGCCTATCGCACCGCGTTTAAGACCCCGATGGGCACGTCACCCTTCCAAATGGTCTATGGCAAAGCTTGCCATCTCCCAGTCGAGCTTGAGCACAGAGCTTACTGGGCTATTAAATTCTTGAATTTCGATAGCCAGCTCTGTGGGGAGAAGAGATTATTGCAATTAAACGAGCTCGATGAATTTAGACTCAGAGCATATGAGAATGTGAAGATCAGTAAGGAAAGAACTAAGATACTCCACGACGCTAAGATCAAGGATCGAGAATTCAAAGTGGGTGATATGGCTTTACTTTATAATACCCGGCTCCATTTGTTTGCCGGTAAGCTCAAATCTAGATGGTCTGGCCCCTTTGAGATTCTCGATGTTCATCCAAGTGGAGCGATCACGTTAAACGGGTATGGTGATCAACCCTTTAAGGTCAATGGTCAAAGACTCAAAAAGTATTTTGGGCAACCAAGAGAAAAGCCTGAGACCTTGTACTTTCAAAAGAGAGTTGAGGTGCCTGATATTCTGATTTGCGATGAGATCCCATCCAACTTCTTTAGTTCGGATGATGACATTTCTATATCTACCCGTGAGGACCTTTCTTCCGAGCCTTCTGAACATGTCGGTGTACCGAAGCTTACTCTGCGCAAGAACGAGAAGAAGAAAAGAGTCAGTGCTATCTGGAGAGTTAAGTTCAAACACTTAGTAGAGCACTTGACTTGCTGTTGTTGTGGTCACACCCCTGTCCTTCATTCTGATTCCGATGAGGAAGTGGCCAGCAGTAAGCCAAAGTGGCCCGATCCGGGTTAACTTTGAAATCTGTGTCAAGCTAATGACATAAAAGAAGCGCTACTAGGAGGCAGCCTAGTCTTTTAAGTATTTCTTTTTAGTTAAGCTTTTATTTTATTAGGAATAAAACCTGGGTGTTTGTGTGTTGGTTATCCTTGTCCTATTTGTGAATGCGTTATTTGCGTGCTTGTTTACTCATATACCCCGTGTACCCCGAGATTATGTGTTATGTCGAGTGTTGTAGATATTTTCGAGCAGGTTTGCAAGCTTCTACTTTCGGTATTGTCTGTCCCTGATACGAGTGCAGCGGTTTATTCATGCTACGGCCTGACCACTGCCAACCTACAGCCGACAACCACTTCATAACCAGCTAAGTATTCTTTTCTTTTATTTGCACATTCTGAGGACATAATGTGATTTAAGTGTGGGGGGGGGGGGGTGCAATTCATGCTTTATTTCGACAATATGAGTAGATATTTGTGATCCTTGATAAATTTTAAAATTTTAAAATTTTGGCACTTGGATAATTGTAAATCTTGAGCATGTGATTGAAACAAATGCTTGCTAGTTGTAGTTTCCTGACGATTATTTTATGTGACTTTGTGAGATAATTATAGCATGTTTTTACTGATTTGAGATAGTATTCATTTTACACTCACGAAAGCCTTTGATATTGAAGCAAGAATTTTGAACTGTATCCTTTCACTATTTTAGTGATTTATCTTAGAGAGATTTGTTCTTAATAGTAACAGTGAAGTGATACCTAAGTTCGGAACGCGTACTGTGAATATCTGAAAGTTTGAATGTGATAAGTGAAACGTGATTAAGTCTTTGAAATAGTAATAAATTGTTTACTTGAGGTGTTATGCTCAGTGGTCTGTGTTTACTAGAAAAATAATTTTTACCACTGCCAGCCAGAAATCTCTAAGTAATCACATGATTAAATGGTATGTCGGAAGCTAGTCGATGATTGGAGTGAGGTAGGGTATTATCTCGAAATGTCCTATACCACTATGATGACTAAAAGCTCACGACAGTTAGAAGAAGCTACCTTATGATTTGAGTAAGGTAGGGTGTTATCACGAAACATCCTATTCTACTATGACGGGTACGAGCTCATTCTAATCTGCGTATAAAAATTAAATTAAAGACTTGGTTATCGTTAATCTCATACCTAGTATAAACTGAAAGATATGCTGTAGGGATTATCCTACTGAGTGCTCGGGAAGACTTTGTGTGGAGCAATTACTGTCTATACCTAGGATAGTCATTAAATTGTTTGAAAAGATATTTGTTTGAAAGGATTGTGGAGATTGAAAAGGGCTTGTTACACACACCGAATCTATCTCTATGTTGGTATTACTTGCTATAGTTGTTGTATATTTTGTTACGTGAGTTAGGGATCTATTTGGATTACATATAAAGTGAGCTAGTTTTGATTGTTTTGTTCGGGACGAACAAAAGTTTAAGTGTGGGGGAGTTGTTTACGATTAATTTTACGGTTTTTATCGAGTTATTTCGTAACATTATCTTCCATGTTTTAGTGATTCTTATAGAAAATTACTCGCCAAAAGGATAAACTGAGCAAATGAGTTTTAAAGATAATAAATTGCAAAAGTGGCTGATTTATGTGTTCTTATCGTTGGTTTTATGTTTATTTGGATGTTGTTACACTTTGCAATATTTTGGATATCTTGTACATGCATATCTTCGGTCTAAAAGAGGTGTTTAGAGGGTTAGAAGAAGATGCCACAAGTTTACGAGTTCAACGGAGCAAATTTTCCTAAGTACTTAAATCGTTACATATTTTCGACGGAGATTTGATCCAGCTTAGAGGAATTTTCAGGGGAGGACTTCTTCATGAAAACTGTAGATCTTTGAAAGAGCTTTCCAACGCACTTTGAATTACGTCAATCGGAGTTCTACAACTCAAATGGTGATCAAGTGGTTAATCAATTTGGGTAAGTGGAAAATCCCGAAAATGACTCGTAATACGACGGGCTAATCAAAAAGGCGTTTTCTGAAGAAGAGTCCTTAATGAAAGTTGTAGAGTTTTCCGAGAGCTTTTTTATGACATTCGGATCATAAATTTTGGAGGTCTACAACTCAAGATATGAATTTTAGAAGTTTGAGTCCATGGAGTGAACTAGCGTTCAGATTTCTAAACTAGCGTCCGGAGTGCACCGCCTCAGCAACCGACCTATCCATCTATAAATACAGGCCGCATGATAACCTTAAGACAGCCATTCCATACATAAGAAAAAAAGCAGCAGCCGCAATTATTTTCCAGCCGCACCAAAGCCTAATTAGGGATGAATTTCTCCAACCCAATGATCATGATTAACATCATGGTTGTTGGCTAAGCACATCGCGGTGGGACAACGGATGAAACCGATCAACATCAACACCAACTAGAGAGATTTTTAGCCGTACTTTTAGTGAGTAAAGTTATCGTTTTTCATCAAATAGAATTTGTTATTTATCGTTTACGTTTTATTCGAATCGAGAGATCGATGAAACCATCTTTTATGCTTTGAATTTATATGAAAATATTGTTCAAGTTGTGATCTTTTCAATTGATGCACTTAATTATAATTCGAGAGATCGTTTATAATTATTTGAGTAAGAGTATTAGAAATAATCTCGTGATCGTGTTTTGCATGTCGTTTTGTTTTACTTGAAAAAGAAAACGAAACCCTAGAATTCGCTTAGAGAAATTTAATCGAATTCGTGATTGATCGTTACTAAAAATTATATCTTTAGCTTGCCGTCTAGTTGGGGTTGGGTTGGTTGATCGGTGGATTCCCGTTGCCTTGCCGTTGTTTTAATTACTTGATAAATCGAATCATTAGTATAAATCGTTGATTGCTAAGTTAGTTGTTTTAAATTCTAGTTGTTAATTGTTAATTTTCTGCAAATTTACTATTCATCGAAGTTACTGTTCATCGCCGTTTATACTGTTCATAATTAGTTTAAACCCTAGTTTAGTTAATAGTCGTGACATAATCGATAGAATAATTGTTCCTTGATCCGATAAACATTCCACTCCCTTAGGACGACCCGTTAACATCCTATACTACGAACCTTATACTTGGGGTGTTTCGGTTTATAAATTATAAAACTAGTTTTTACCGAACAGGTTTCAAGCTAAGTCTTCTTTTCTATCTCATTCACACACTGAGGACAGGTGGAGACGACTTAGCTGTATTGTTTCGATTGATAAATGTGCCGTTAATTGTTTTATGCTTAGTTAATGACCGTTTTCGAGTCAGTTCATGGCTTAAAATTTTAAAACTTTTCACGATTTGTGTTAAGGGTGATTTTATACGATTTATAACGTTATATTTTATAATGATTTCCCTCATATTTGTATAATTTGCATAGAAATCGAGCTTTATATTGAAATATTGAGAAAATGTTGTTTTTAATAGTTAAATCTCAAAACGTAACGAATTATGTGCTTAAATGATGATTTTATGTTATTTTGGAATTATGTTACGCATTGGTATGTTTTTCCTATTGTTGTAGATACTCATTGATGATGGAAGAGAGGATTTTAGAGAGCCAAATTCGTGATTGGAAAGGATCAATCAAGATTTATGGAAGATTAAAAGAGATAAGGAAAGAAATAAATCAAGATAAAGATGGAATTATCAATTTGATCGACACTGGACTGGCGTTCAGAATATTGAACGAGCGTTCATAGGTCCAGAATTAGAACAGAGTCTCCAGACTGCCTTCAAACGAACGTCCAGCCTTAGTCCAGCCATTGCGGACGGGCGTCCGGTTATTCAGACTAGCGTCCAAGGCCGTGTTCGCAAAACCGACTTAGGTTACTGTAGCAGCCGACTTAGTTTTATTATAAATAGCAGCAGCCCCAAACCCTAATGACACACAATATTCCTGCGGCAAAAACACAGTAGCAGCAGCCCTTCTTGAGGAGCTCCAAGGCCGGTCACCCGAGCCTTGTGCTCGGGTGATCCGGGTTAGATTAGGATGTCGTTTTTCTTCCGTTTTCGATTCATGGATTCAATCATGTACCAAACTACGTGAGTTTATTTATTTAATTTATTCAGTCCTTATTCGTTTTTTATGATCTTTAATTGATTTTGTATCTTTCTTTGATTATGATGCTATATGTGAACTTTATCGAGAGATTGGTTTGCGATTGATAGTTACAACATACGAAAGTTGCGTAAACTAGATCACCATAGAAAGATAGGATTTTTTAATCATTAATGATGACAAGTTAATCGGTTAATTATCTAGGTTGTTAGGTTCTAAAATACGAGAGTTAACTTGAATCTACACCTTCGTTTTGTATGGAATATCGGTCTCAACATTCGAGAGAGGAGAGATTGATAAATTGAATTCACTACGAGAGTAGGATTTCATAGCTTGAGAATGCAGATTCACTAAGAGATTAGGGGTTTGTGTCTCCTGTAAAGGTGAAACCACAATTTGAATTAAAATCATGAGATGAACTAGGATTGAAATCACTTGGTTTGTGCACTGTTTGATCCCATGTATCTTTAGTTTAGTTTAGGTTGTGTTATTTTATTTCGTTGGTTAGATTTATTTTAATTGCTCTTTCGTTTATTTTATTTGTTCTTTCGTTTATTCGTTTTTCCTAAGTAACAATTGAAAGGAATTAGTGAAATTAGATTCAACATCCCGATTCCTTGTGGATCGACCCTGTACTTACCCTACTATGCTATCAACTACCCGATATTTGGTCGGTTAGGAGTTAGTTTGCATGTTAAGTATAGGTTTATAAATTTTCTTTTGTTTTTATGATGCAAAATCCTCCCAACAAAAGTGGCGCCGTTGCCGGGGAATTGGTGTTTTGTTGAATCTAATTGAGTTAATTTTTCTATTTTGTTACGATTTAATTTTTTTTGGGATAAAAGGGGTCATTAGGGCGCATAGTAGTATTTTGGCCGTAACTTTCGGCTCGAGTGTCCGTTTGGGACGCGGGACCCCAATTCGGAAAGCTCGTTCCGACGCCGACGACGTGGTGAACCACCATAGGCCGTTCAACATCGTTTTCGAGGTCAAAATCCACTGTTTTCCCTTCCATTTTGGCCCTAGAAAATTTCAACACGTTTTTTTCCCCTCCGTCTTAGTGTTTTTTCTGTTTTAAATTTTTCGTAGTTAAGGTTTAGGTTTCTGTTTCCGTATCTTCTTAGGTAGTTTTCAATAAAAGTAGCGTCACACAAATTGAGAGTTTTTATTTTTGCCGTGTTTCGATGACCGTTGGGTTAAGAATGTGCAAAAAGTTTTTTACTCAACTTATGAGACGTGAATTATGTGTTTTCTAATCTAACCCTCTGTGCTTTAATTTGATGAGGCTGCGGTGTCTGTGATATGTGATGATTTGTTAAGCTTTTAGGGTTTTTCTGTGTTTTTCCTGTTGTTGTCTGTGCAAATTCGATGCTTGGACGGGCGTCCAAGTAAGTGAACGTCCGTCTAGTCCATAACAATGCAGGTGAACGTCCGTCTGGAACCATGAACGGCCGTCCTGTGCAAAAAGTATCAGCTCTATTCTGTTTTCAGGAACTAGACGGGCGTCTGTCTTTACTGAACGCCCGTTCGATCTGTTTTCATAGCAAACGAGCGTTTGCCTTGTCGAACGCCAGTCCAGGTTCCAGATTTTTTCTAAATTTGATTTTTAATGCTTTATTTGACGTGGATACTTTCATATGAGCTTCTGTGGCTAGTTATTTTTACGTAGATGTTCTGAACTTGCATGTTTACATCTTTCCATCTACGAATCCATGTTAAATAATTGATTAATTTTTATATACATGCTACATTAATTGACATGGATGTTTTATTGTGAGCCTCTGTGGCCGTTGTGTATATGCGTAGATGTCCTGTTCTTTCACCGTTATGGTTTTCTTTCCATCTATTGCAATCCATGTTGAGTAATTCACCTAGCTAGACGTAATTCTAAAATGACTTATGTTGTTCCTGTTGTCGTCTATCTAGGGTGTTAGGATTCATCCATGCATGTTATAGTTACTGTCGGTTCTCGTATGCTATAACTGTTCTTATTGTTGTTTAGTAGCTAATGTCGGTTTTCCGTAATGCTACCATCTTTGGCTTATGAGTTATATCTGTTTAGTATAGCTAACTGTTGGTTTTCCATAATGCTATCATCTTTGATGAGTCTTAAAGCGCGTCTACACTGCATATAATGAATAGTACTGTCGTTTATCGTAAACTATCATTATTTGGTAGACGTTTATGATATACACGTCGTGTTGCAAATGAGTGGGCTAGTTTTCTTCCTTTTATTTTCTTTTATTTTTGCATATCATCTAGTTGCATTGTTTTTTTATTTTTATTTTATTTTTCTTGAGGGTAGTTACTGTCGGCTTGTCGTACGCTACCACTATATCATGTAGATTGCATTGTAATATCTTTTTCATGTAGTTGCACCTAGCCCTACTGTTTTGTAATGTTCCATGTATAATTTCCATCTTTATATGGGCTTAATTTGAAAAATCTCTATGACTTCTTTTCCATGTATAATCCTCTATCATTATTAGTCGGAGTTTGATGTTTCTGTTTGCACATGTGGTCTATATTATTCTACAAGCTTCTGTGGCTTTATTTCTTTTTGTGCTTATATCAAACTTCCGTTCAGTTGTGTTTAGACGCTTAGATGTTCTGTACTTTCCCTGTTTGATTTTTCCATCTGAAGCGATTCTATTTTGTGCTTTATATGTTATATTCCCCCGTGTTCCCTAGATACTTCCTTGTTTTTCAAGTGTGCAGGATATTGTCGATAGCGATTGTGCTATTTCACGACTTCCTCGAGTGTTTCTGGATTGGATCTCTGGCCACTTCCAGAACTGCTCCCTTTTTCGAACTACAATCAGCTAAGTTCTTTATCTTTTCTTTAATTCTGCACAACATGAGGACATGTTGTAATTTAAGTGTGGGGGAGGGAAATGGTTTTATGTATCTACATTCATTTGCCATACTATTATAATTCTATGAAGAAAGTGCTAAATTTTAAAATTTTTTGTTTGTTTTGTCCCAAGTAAGCAAAGGCATATCTTTATTTGAGTTTTTATATCATTGGTGCGCTATTTTGCATATTTAGTAAATTTAGATGTCTCACCCAACACTATTTTTCACGTGCCATAGTAAATGATGAGCTATATTTTAGAGCTATGCCCATTTGATTAGAGATTTTTTGATGATTATCGCATGATTCTTTGCTTACATACAAATTTTGAAAATTTTAATAGTTTGTGTTTAGAATTAAAGTATGACATACTGTGAATATCTGAAGGTTTGAATGTGATAGGAGGGATATAATTTAAGGTTTGAATACCACTCTAAGATGAATAGTATGAATAAAATATGTGTATGTCGGAAGTAGCTGCCAATGATTTGAGTACGGTAGGGCATTATCACGAAATGTCCTATACCACTATGAGGTTCAATAGCTCCCGAATGCCTGATGATAGTAATCCAGCTAGGGTGTTATCACGAAACATCCTATTGCTGGGAATGAGGGCATATGCTATTGTTTATGGTCAAATTGTATGATTTTTATATATATATATTTTATATCAATTTTCCCCATATTCTTATGATTTGTATAGAAATCGAGCCTTATATTGAAATATTGAGCAAATGAGTTTTAAAGATAATAAATTGCAAAAGTGGCTGATTTATGTGTTTTTATCGTTGGTTTTATGTTTATTTGGATGTTGTTACACTTTGCAATATTTTGGATATCTTGTAGATGCATATCTTTGGTCTAAAAGAGGTGTTTAGAGGGTTAGAAGAAGATGCCACAAGTTTACGAGTTCAACGGAGCAAATTTTCCTAAGTACTTAAATCGTTATATATTTTCGACGGAGATTTGACCCAGCTTAGAGGCATTTTCAGGGGATGACTTCTTCATGAAAATTGTAGATCTTTGAAAGAGCTTTCCAACGCACTTTGAATTACATCAATCGAACTTCTACAACTCAAATGGTGGTCAAGTGGGTAATCAATTTGGGTAAGTGGAAAATCCCGAAATATACTTTAATACGACAGGCTAATCAAAAAGGCGTTTTCTGAAGAAGAGTCCTTAATGAAAGTTGTAGAGTTTTCCGAGAGATTTTTTATGACATTTGGATCATAATTTTTGGAGGTCTACAACTCAAGATATGAATTTTAGAAGTTTTATTCCAATAAATATCTAATCGAACGGACGTCCAGAAGGTCACTGTAGCAGCCGACATACATAATTATTTCAGCCGCCTCTCAACTCTATTTAAACAGCAGCAGCCACAACCCTAATGGATACATTATTCCAGCCGCCAAATATATCACATCAGCGGCAATTCTGAGGAGTTCCAAGGCCGGTCACCCGAACCTTGTGCTCGGGTGATCCGGGTTAGATTAGGATGTCGTTTTTCTTCCGTTTTCGATTCATGGATTCAATCATGTACCAAACTACGTGAGTTTATTTATTTAATTTATTCAATCCTTTTTCTTTTTATGATCTTTGATTTATTTTGTATCTTTCTTTGATCATGATGCTATGTGTGAACTTTATCGAGAGATTGGTTTGCGATTGATAGTTACAACATACGGAAGTTGAGTAACGTTAGATCACCATAGAAAGATAGGATCTTTAATCGTTAATGATGACAAATTATCGATTAATTATCTAGGTTGTTAGGTTCTAAAATACGGAAGTTAACTTGAATCTAAACCTTAGTGTTGTATGGAAAATCGTTCTCAACATTCGGAAGAGGAGAGATCGATAATTGAATTCACTAAGGAATTAGGAGTTCATAGCTGAGAAACGGATTCACTAAGGAATTAGGAATTTGGATCTATAGTCAAGGTTAAACCACAATTTGAATTGAAATCATGAGAATAACTAGGATTGAGATCACTTAGTTTGTACATTGTTTGAGCCCATGTATCGTTAGTTTAGTTTAGATTGTTTTATTGTTTTTCCTAGATTTAGTTTATCGTTTTATTGCTTTTATATTTTCCTGGCTTTGTATTAACAATCCTCTGTCCAGTTTATTTTCCGTTTTAGATTAGGATTAGTTATTTGTTTTAATAAAGAGGAATTAGTGAAATTAGATTCAACATCCCTTTTCCCTGAGGATCGATACCCGTACATATCCAACTTTGCTAGCAACTACCCGGTATTCGGCCGGTTAGGAGGTAGTTTTGCATGGTAGTATAGGTTTATAAATTTTCTTTTGTTTTAATGATGCAAAATCCTCCCAACAAAAGTGGCGCCGTTGCCGGGGAATCGGTGTTTTGTTGAATTTAATTGAGTTAATTCTTCGATTTTGTTACGTTTTTTTTTATTTTATTTTTCGTTTTCAATAAAAGTAGCGTTTAATAGATTGAGAGTTTTTATTTTGCCGTGTTTCGATGACCGTAGGGTTAAGAATGTGCAAAAGTTTTTTACTCAATCTGTTTTACGTGAAGTTTGTGTTTAGTTGTTACCTAGTCTAACCCCTGTGCTAAAATTTATCTGTGGCTGTTGTCTGTGCTCTATGTTGTGTTTATAAGATTTAGGGTTTGTTGTGTTTATCCTGCATACTGTGCAAATTCGTTGTTTGGACGAGCGTTCAGGTAAGTGAACGCCCGTCCAGTTCATAATCTGCAGGTGAACGCACGTCTGGTATGTTGGACGTTCGTCCGTCCCAAAACATATCAACTCTGCTCTGGTTTCAAGAATCAGACGGGCGTCTGACTCACTGAACGCCCGTCCGACCTGTTTTTATTGCAAACGAGCGTCTGAACTATTGAACGCTCGTCCGGCAGTCCAGGTTCCAATTTTTAATGCTTTATTTGACGTGGTTACTTTAATATGAGCTTCTGTGGCTAAGTAATTTTACGTAGATGTTCTGAACTTGCATATTCATATCTTTCCATCTACGAATCCATGTTAAATAATTGATTAATTTTTTTTATATATACTCGATTCATCTAGGCATGTTATAGTTACTGTCGGTTCTCGCATGCTATAACTGTTCTTATTGTTAATTAGTAGCTAATGTCGGTTTCCGTATGCTACATACCGCTGTGATGATTTTTTTTTAAGCTTTGAGACTTATGTGTTTCCTTGTTGTTTTTGTAACTCATATGGGTAGCTACTGTCGGTTTTCCGTATGCTACATCCGGTCCATATGAGTTATATCTGTTTAGTATAGCTAACTGTTGGTTTTCCATAATGCTATCACCTTTTATGAGTCTTAAGGCGCGTCTACACTGCATGTAATGGACAGCACTGTCGTTTATCGTAACCTGTCATTATTTGGTAGACGTTTATTTTATACATGTCGTGTTGCTAATGAGTGGGCTAGTTTTCTTTCTTTTATTTTCTTTTATTTTTGCATATCACTTAGATGCATATCATTTAGTTGCATATCATCTAGTTGCATTGTTTTTCTATTCTCTTTTATTTTTCTTGAGCGTAGTTAACTGTCGGTTTCCGTAATACTACCTCGTTTTTTTTTCTGATTCTGCACGGGCCGTAGTCCTTTGTAGAGTTGTCAGGGGTCAACTTGCTCAGCCTGAGCCTGTCAGAATTTATTTTTTTTATTTTATTTTTAGGATTGCATATCATGTAGGCTGCATTGTAGTATATTTTCATGTAGTTGCACCTAGCCTACTGTTGTGTAATGTTCCATGTATATGTATTCCATCTTTATATGAGCTTAAATTTGAAATATCTCTATATCCCCTTTTCCATGTGCTTTATATATGTAATCTTTTCTTTTTCCCCGTAGACTCTTTTTGCACTGATCAAGTTTGCAGGATATTTTTGATAGCTATTGTGCACTTTCACGATGAATTCAGTTTACCTGTGATGCTCCACAGTCTACTGAGCTATGCAGCAATTTTGGTTTTTACCGATTTTTCCGGAATTGCCAGCATCCAATCAGCTAAGTTCTCTAATTTTTTATTTCTGCACAACTTGAGGACAAGTTGCAATCTAAGTGTGGGGGAGAGGATGGTTTATAGGTATCTATGAGTCGTTTGCTCAATTTCTGTTATATTTCTATGAAAAGTGCTTAATTTTAAAATTTTTGTTTTGTCCCGAGTGAGCATTGCATGTCTTTGTTCGATGTTTATAATCATTGATGCGTTATTTTGCATATTTAGTAATTTTAGATGTCTCACCCGACACTACTTTTTCACATGCCATAGTAAATGATGAGCTATATTTTTAAAGCTATGCCCATTTGATTAGAAATTTTTGATGATTATCGCATGATTCTTTGCTTCCATACTAATTTTGGAAATTTTAATAGTTTGTATTTAGAGTTGAAGTATGACGTACTGTGAATATCTGAAGGTTTGAATGTGATAAGTAACACGTAACTATTGTCTAATGGGAAGTTGAAGTTAATTGAATTAATCGTGTGTGTCGAAAGCTGGTTTATGATTTGAGTGCGGTAGGGTATACCACGTATGTCCTATTCCACCATGATGACCAAAAGCTCACGACAGTCAGGAAAAGCTGCCTTATGATTTGAGTAAGGTAGGGTGTTATCTCGAAATGTCCTATTCTACTATGACGGGCAATAGCTCATTCTGATGTGCGTATAAATGAGAAATAGTTAAATCAACTTGCATAAGAAGTGGTATGAATTAAATGAAAGACTTAGTTATCGTATATCTTATCCCCAGTATAAACTAAAGGATATGTTGTAGGGATTATCCTCTAAGTATGTCGGAAATATTTTAGATACTCCCTATTAATCTTTTCGGGATCTGTATGTTCTGTGAAGTGCATGTTATGATTTTTGAATATTTCTAACTTAAATGGGAAACTTGGCTAGTTTTGGTTTGAATAACTTTCAAAGTGTGGATTTAGTGGAAGTTTACTATGGCTATGCACACACTCTCTTGGGTGAACCTCTAAACTACTTGAATATGTTTTATATTTGCATAAGTGTTTATTTGTCTCGAGCTTGGTTTATGTTTTGTTTTGCTCGGGACGAGCAAAAAGCTAAGTGTGGGGGTGTTGTTTAGGGTCAAATTGTATGATTTATATATATATATTTTATATCAATTTTCCCCATATTCTTATGATTTGTATAGAAATCGAGCCTTATATTGAAATATTGAGCAAATGAGTTTTAAAGATAATAAATTGCAAAAGTGGCTGATTTATGTGTTTTTATCGTTGGTTTTATGTTTATTTGGATGTTGTTACACTTTGCAATATTTTGGATATCTTGTAGATGCATATCTTTGGTCTAAAAGAGGTGTTTAGAGGGTTAGAAGAAGATGCCACAAGTTTACGAGTTCAACGGAGCAAATTTTCCTAAGTACTTAAATCGTTATATATTTTCTACGGAGATTTGACCCAGCTTAGAGGCATTTTCAGGGGAGGACTTCTTCATGAAAATTGTAGATCTTTGAAAGAGCTTTCCAACGCACTTTGAATTACGTCAATCGGACTTCTACAACTCAAATGGTGGTCAAGTGGGTAATCAATTTGGGTAAGTGGAAAATCCCGAAATATACTCGTAATACGACGGGCTAATCAAAAAGGCGTTTTCTGAAGAAGAGTCCTGAATGAAAGTTGTAGAGTTTTCCGAGAGCTTTTTTATGACATTCGGATCATAATTTTTGGAGGTCTACAACTCAAGATATGAATTTTAGAAGTTTTATTCCAATAAATATCTAATCGAACGGACGTCCAGAAGGTCACTGTAGCAGCCGACATACATAATTATTTCAGCCGCCTCTCAACTCTATTTAAACAGCAGCAGCCCCAACCCTAATGGATACATTATTCCAGCCGCCGAATATATCACAGCAGCGGCAATTCTGAGGAAATCCAAGGCCGGTCACCCGAACCTTGTGCTCGGGTGATCCGGGTTAGATTAGGATGTCGTTTTTCTTCCGTTTTCGATTCATGGATTCAATCATGTACCAAACTACGTGAGTTTATTTATTTAATTTATTCAATCCTTTTTATTTTTATGATCTTTGATTTATTTTGTATCTTTCTTTGATCATGATGCTATGTGTGAACTTTATCGAGAGATTGGTTTGCGATTGATAGTTACAACATACGGAAGTTGAGTAACGTTAGATCACCATAGAAAGATAGGATCTTTAATCATTAATGATGACAAATTATCGATTAATTATCTAGGTTGTTAGGTTCTAAAATACGGAAGTTAACTTGAATCTAAACATTAGTTTTGTATGGAAAATCGTTCTCAACATTCGGAAGAGGAGAGATCGATAATTGAATTCACTAAGGAATTAGGAGTTCATAGCTGAGAAACGGATTCACTAAGGAATTAGGAATTTGGATCTCGAGTCAAGGTTAAACCACAATTTGAATTGAAATCATGAGAATAACTAGGATTGAGATCACTTAGTTTGTACATTGTTTGTGCCCATGTATCGTTAGTTTAGTTTAGATTGTTTTATTGTTTTTCCTAGATTTAGTTTATCGTTTTATTGCTTTTATATTTTCCTGGCTTTGGATTAACAATCCTCTGTCCAGTTTATTTTCTGTTTTAGATTAGGATTAGTTATTTGTTTTAATAAAGAGGAATTAGTGAAATTAGATTCAACATCCCTTTTCCCTGAGGATCGATACCCGTACTTATCCAACTTTGCTAGCAACTACCCGGTATTCGGCCGGTTAGGAGGTAGTTTTGCATGGTAGTATAGGTTTATAAATTTTCTTTTGTTTTAATGATGCAAAATCCTCCCAACAGCTGTATATGTGGAATTAAGTTAATCTTAAAGAAAAATTTAGTGAATGGTAATGTGAAAAGATGGGTGAGAACCGTAGTTATCTTCTGACTATCCCCCAGTATAAACTGAAAGATATGTTGTAGGGATTATCCTCTGAGTATGTCGGAAAGATCCTAAGCGCATTTTATTATGCTTTTCGGGATATGTATGTTTTGTGAGGTGCATGTTATAATCGTTTTTATATTTCTAATCTAAATGGGATGTTGGCTAGTTTTGCTTGAATTCAATTTCAAGTGTGGATTTAGTGGAAATTTGTTATGGCTATGCACACACACTTGGGTGAACCTCTAAACTATTGAATATGCTTTCTATTTGCATAAATGTTTATATGTCTCGAGTCTTGATTTTGTTTTGTCTTGCTCGGGACGAGCAAGGTTTAAGTGTGGGGGAGTTGTTAAGGGTGATTTTATACGATTTGTAACGTTATATTTTATAATGATTTCCCTCATATTTGTATAATTTGCATAGAAATCGAGCTTTATATTGAAATATTGAGCAAATGTTGTTTTTAATAGTTAAATCTCAAAACGTAACGAATTATGTGCTTAAATGATGATTTTATGTTATTTTGGAATTATGTTACGCATTGGTATGTTTTTCCTATTGTTGTAGATACTCATTGATGATGGAAGAGAGGATTTTAGAGAGCCAAATTCGTGATTTGAAAGGATCAATCAAGATTTATGGAAGATTAAAAGAGATAAGGAAAGAAATATATCAAGATAAAGATGGAATTATCAATTTGATCGACACTGGACTGGCGTTCAGAATATTGAACGAGCGTTCATAGGTCCAGAATTAGAACAGAGTCTCCAGACTGCCTTCAAACGAACGTCCAGCCTTAGTCCAGCCATTACGGACGGGCGTCCGGTTATTCAGACTAGCGTCCAAGGCCGTATTCAGCATAACCGACTTAGGTTACTGTAGCAGCCGACTTAGTTTTATTATAAATAGCAGCAGCCCCAAACCCTAATGACACACAATATTCCTGCGGCAAAAACACAGTAGCAGCAACCCTTCTTGAGGAGCTCCAAGGCCGGTCACCCGAGCCTTGTGCTCGGGTGATCCGGGTTAGATTAGGATGTCGTTTTTCTTCCGTTTTCGATTCATGGATTCAATCATGTACCAAACTACGTGAGTTTATTTATTTAATTTATTCAGTCCTTATTCGTTTTTTATGATCTTTAATTGATTTTGTATCTTTCTTTGATTATGATGCTATGTGTGAACTTTATCGAGAGATTGGTTTGCGATTGATAGTTACAACATACGAAAGTTGCGTAAACTAGATCACCATAGAAAGATAGGATTTTTTTAATCATTAATGATGACAAGTTAATCGGTTAATTATCTAGGTTGTTAGGTTCTAAAATACGAGAGTTAACTTGAATCTACACCTTCGTTTTGGAATATCGGTCTCAACATTCGAGAGAGGAGAGATTGATAAATTGAATTCACTACGAGAGTAGGATTTCATAGCTTGAGAATGCAGATTCACTAAGAGATTAGGGGTTTGTGTCTCGTGTAAAGGTGAAACCACAATTTGAATTAAAATCATGAGATGAACTAGGATTGAAATCACTTGGTTTGTGCACTGTTTGATCCCATGTATCTTTAGTTTAGTTTAGGTTGTGTTATTTTATTTCGTAGGTTAGATTTATTTTAATTGCTCTTTCATTTATTTTATTTGTTCTTTCGTTTATTCGTTTTTCCTAAGTAACAATTGAAAGGAATTAGTGAAATTAGATTCAACATCCCGATTCCCTGTGGATCGACCCTGTACTTACCCTACTATGCTATCAACTACCCTATATTTGGTCGGTTAGGAGTTAGTTTGCATGTTAAGTATAGGTTTATAAATTTTATTTTGTTTTTATGATGCAAAATCCTCCCAACAATTTGACACCACGTTATATGCATGTTTCTCACGATGGATTTGGTAGATGTCTTAGTAGTCGAGTAATGTATGCCGGGCAATGTTATTTTGTCACGATACGAACCCTTTTGAATGCACGTAGACCTTGGTTATACTTAGACTGGTTGCTATACACACTAATACCACTAGTTTCAAGGCAAAATAGAAAGGTTGACCTGGGCCGGATACGGGATGAGAGTCATGGCGCTTCTTTGACCTAGCCAGAGCCAAATAAGCCAAGATCCCAACATTATACCCTCGTAACCCCTCTAAGCCTTGATAGGACGGTCTGACCACAATCCGAAAATGAGCCGTTTTGGTTACTTAGCCTGTATTATCCCTAACCCTGAGCTTTATTATTGGTCACGTTCCTTTTGATCACCCTACGAGTGGACTTAGTTGTTACTTTAGACACACTTGCTGAGGCAAGTGTGGGGTGGGAGATGAGGCGTGTTTCGAGAGGAGTTGGTTAGTACGAGCTAATATAATGAAGGGGAGGAGCTCGAGGAATCTAGTGTGAGGCTTGTTGGTTAGAGAGAAGAAAATATGAGGTTGAAAAAAAAGAAAAAATGAAAAAAAATGAAAAACAATGATGAAAATAAGAGAAGAAATGACAAAATGAAAGATTGAATAAAGTTGAGAAAAAAAGGTCAAGGGAGGATGCTTTGAGTAAGTGAAAGTATAATGTTAAAGTTGGGGTTGTTTATCGATGAGTATAGAAAGATCGAAGGAGTTTGGTTTGGTTTGGTATGTTTTCAAAGCAAGAATACATGGAATGATTAGGTTCACTCGTGTTTTTCTCTTTCTCAAGTCCCAAAATTTCCTTTCGATTAACCCCGTCCCGAGCTTGACATTATAACCCTTCAAGTCCTACTTGACCGTATTTAGCCTCGGTTGCCTCGATTAGTGGAGATTCTAGCCCGGTATGAGCTGCGTGTAGTCATTTGGCCGGTATTCAAAGCCGGTGATCATTTTGAGTGTAGCCCTCGGTATATATCACACACACTTCGTTTTCGTGGTAAGATAGTGGCAAGCGGTGTACGCTCAGTGTCTGCTTTACTTTTGCCTTGATGTCGTGAGTGCTATGCATGTGTCGTAAAGTTGATCACATGGTCTGTTTTAGAGTGCCTAATTTACTCGAGGACGAGCAAAGGCTAAGTGTGGGGTGGTTGATGGGAGTCAACTTTACTGTACTCTGGTGTGCAGTTTAACTTCCGTTTATCACTTTATTGGCATATTTTGGGTAGATGTAGACCTGTTTGAGTATAATATTGAGAGTTATATGCACGGGGAGTTAAAATGTCACATCGATAGTAAACTCCGCCTTTTTAGCGATATTTACCTCATTTCCGAGCACTTTTGTCTTGCGGGATTATGCATGGTGTTTTGTTAGTGTGTTTATTGCAGGACTTAGGTGGCTCGAGGACCCGGAGGGCGATGTTTTGGAATGAGAGACATGATCATAGCATAAATGTGGCATACAAGTGAAGAAAAGCCAGAGTGGAGACAAGGCAAACGGGCGTTTGCCATACTCCAGACGGGCGTCTGCCGTAAAGCCACCTCAAACGGGCGTTTGGCAAAGTCAGACGGGCGTCCACAGAGTTAATACATCATTCAGAAAGTTATGTTTTCAGCTGGACGGGCGTTCAAATGACCCCCAGACGGGCGTTTGGGTTGGTTCAGCCCGATTCAAGAAGCTCATACAGCACAGACGAGCGTCTAGGGTTTCCAGACGGGCGTTTGGCCCTCAAGTCACGATTCGCCGGACGGGCGTTCATACAATGCGAACACCCGTCCATTGTAGATGAAACCCTAATATCTTCATATTCTCCAGGCGGACGGGCGTTTGACATGATCCAAACGGGCGTCCGGGGCCGACAACATCATATTTTGACCTACTCTATAAATACGCAGCTCATTCAGCCCCATATCATCTTTGGCCGACTTTAGACTTTTCTTAGGCGATTTGTGTGCGGTTTTGAGTATTTTAAACACCCCTTTGATCCTTTGATCCCCTAGATAACATCCTTTGATTCTATACAACTTTTATAGCTTAGATTTACTTTCCAAGAACAAAAGATTCGACTTTGGGATTGCTTTTCTTGTTGGTATTTTCTGGATCAGATTTTCTGCAAGCTATATGGTAATGATATCTCCCTTATTTGTTGCTATTAGTTTGGTTTCAATTTCTAGTTCATTTATTTGCATGATCATGAGTAGCTAATCCGCTGTGTAGTCGAATTATGTGAAAGCGAGCGAAAACCCTAATGGGGATGAGATAGGGAATTGTGTAGTGCATAATTTTACGTTTAAATGATTAATCCACGTCCTAAAACTTAATTTTAACGTCTGTGAATTAGATTGATCACCTAGTTCATTGTCACACACATCGAACTTATAGATGCATTTTGCGGTGAGATGTGGGATAAGGGTTTTTAGGATCGTTGCGTAGATTCGGCCTAGTTGTTAGGTCCGTTTCCAATAAAGAGGTTTGTCATCGTTGTTCGAGCGACTCTAGAGCTTAATCATGTTAGGTAATCGGTTTTCTAAAAGGAAAATAAATTGACTTCACATAGGGTGGTTAGATCGATTTGTTCAATCTAATCGCTATAATTAGGAGTCGGCACCCGTGGATGACGTTAAACTACATTGGATGGGTAGGTCGGTTAAGACACGCTCCCTGTTAAGTATTTCCTTAGGGGTAAAAGTAGCTCGTGGGATCATAGTTCGGCTATACCTTTTAATCATATAAGTAAAGCCATTAGTTTAATCTGTACTTCTGCATTAGTATAATATCTCTCCACCACTATTTTGACATGAACTAGGTTCTAAGTTCACTTTGGTACTTAGACATTACTCCCTGTGGATTCAACCTTGACAATACTATACTACCGTTGACCCGATACACTGTCGGTCAAAGTTAGCGGTTAGTTATTTTGCTATCAGTTGCAACTCGAGCTAGAGTCGTAGAGACCTAATCCTACTGATATACCATTAACAAAAATTGGAAGTCGGAACGTGCCAGGGTCTCCTAACTTCACCACAGTGTCTGAGTCTGGGTAATCCTCAGGCTCAGAAAACATCGTGTCAGGATCCTCTTTAGGATCATCGGAATCATAATCCGAAGATGATATTTCAATTAACTCACAAGGGAACTCACCTGGACTATACGTGCTATACTCCTCTAAGTTCTCTTCAGAGCTTGATTGCTTCTTTCTCTTTTTCCAACCGCTTCTTAATAGCTTCATAACGCTCTCTTGCTTCAGATCCAGGGTACATGGAAAGCAGTGTGATGTTCAATTTCGTTCTAGGCATATTGTTTGACTTGTTTGCTCTTTTTCAACTCCGGTTTGATCGAATCTCTGAAGTCTTCTAATCTTCGTGCGAAAAAGACAAAATAAAAAAAAGAAAAGGTTAGCAACTTCCGCTTCAGTTGGGTATGATCCAACTGTTGTGGACCTACTAACTAAAATCAACAGGGAATAACACAGAATAACTAGGGCTGTCAGAATTCAATTTTCCAAGCCTCGGTAACCCGGGGGTAAACCACGGTAAACCGGCCCTGAAATTTCTCTTTCTGGCAGTTTAACAATTGCAGGTTTGATCCAGAATGACTCAAGACTCAAAATAAAATAAAATAAAATAAAAACGACTTCTTAATCAGAATTAAAACGTTTATATTTAAAATTGTCCAATATCCCCGGCAACGGCGCCAAAAATCTTGATCGCGTGTAAGTCACTAACGTCGATATTACTAGCAAGAATACTAGGTACATCGTAGCATAGTAAATGCGAGTCAAGGTCGATCCCACAGAGACAATGCAACTATAAGTATAAACGATTCTAACCTAATTAAGAAGCAATATAGAGGCGGTCATGGACCAACAATGAATAATAAGAAAACAAACTTGGTATTTCTCCCCCTCTTCTCACCGATCTACTAAATTGGATTAGTTAATCGTTACGTTTACTTCCCCACATAATTTCCTTAAATTAATCGAGCGAGCGTTTGATTTAATTATCATTATCAACTACGGGTGCAACTCCTACTCCTATCTACTCCGACAATGGTAGTAGACAATCTATACGCAAGCTACCCTCCTTAATTGGTCCGTAATAGCCCATATGCATAAAGAACTAGAATTGCCGATATCGAGCGCTAACTCATACCGCTAACCCGCCTAGACAACAGTCGACATTGATAAGCACGTTCCTAGGGTCCATTCAAGACTATGTCCAAACTTAGCAATTCACTATTCGTATTTCATGCCAGTTTACGATTACAATAACCAGATTGGCCAGATCTAACCTACTGTTAATTGAACCTGTCGATCAACGTAGCTGTAGTGAATACCAGTTTTAGGTTTTCAAAATAATGCCTTCGTAAACCAGTATAGACCGCCGGGTTACCGGGGTCAGCTTTTCCTATTCCTGGATCTACATTGCTCAATTATGATTAAAATGAGTAAATTATGGGGTCTTTAAACATGCAGATTAACTAAAACACATAAATACAAAAACTTTCTACCATATTGAAGACAAAAAGGAACGTTCAAAGCTTCATACCTTCAACAATGGTGATCTAGATTGATCTACACAAGCTAGAGATGATGGAGAAAGGGAGAAAACGAGAAATAACTCCTCAAAAGCTTGGAATAACTTTATTTCATCAAAATTGTATAATGTAATTGAAAACTATTGAAGAACTATGAAGACTTAGGTAATAATCTGTAATCGTCTCAAATAAGCCACTGGTTTACCGGCCCTTGCCCTCGGTAAACCGGGCCGACTTTTCTTCTTTTTCTTCAATAGGCTGCTTCTTGGACTTTAATCACTCGGCCCGATATACTTCTTTTGGTCCCGATCCATTCTCCAATGCTCCAAATTCGGTACATCCTATAAAACACGCAAAATGAGACAAAACAGTACCAAATCTTCAATAAAATAGCATAGCTGCATAATTACGATCCTGGAAACACTCGCATAGCATTTAACATATATTCCACATAAGAATGATCCTATATATCCTCTCTTGAGTAGAATTCGGGGTGAATAAGGTTATAATTATTGGTACCATTTAGAGCATTATTAGTAGTCGGTCTGGACCATTTCTCAACTTCTTCAATCTTTGCCAGATCAACTTGAATTCCATCTCCAGAAATGACATGACCCAAGAAATTGACTTGATTCAGCCAAAAGTCACACTTTGAGAATTTAGCATACAACTAGTTCTTCTTCAAAGTCTTCAACACTATCCTTAGGTGTTCTTCAAGTACTTTCTCATCCTTCGAGTAAACTAGGATGTCATCTATGAACACTATCACAAATTTGTCCAAGTATGGCATGAAAACACGCTTCATTAAATCCATAAATGTGGATGGAACAGTAGTGAGTCCAAATGGCATGACAAAGAACTCTTAATGTCTATACCTCATACTAAATGCCGTCTTTGGTATATCTGCTACCTTGATCTTCAACTGGTGATAACCCGACCTAAGATCAATCTTAGAGTACACTCTCTTGCCTAGAAACAAACTAAACAGATCATCAATCTTTGGTAAAGGATACTTCTTCTTGATTTTTAAGGTTATTTAAAGCTCGGTAGTCTTTACACATCCTCATGCTACCATCTTTCTTCTTAACGAAAAAAACAGGGGCTCCCTAGGGTGAGGTACTAGGCTGAATTATGTTTTTCTCGAGCATAACAAGTACTTGTTTTTCTGTAACTTAGGGTGAGGTACAGGGGCTCCCTAGGGTGAGGTACAGGGGTTTCCTCTAACTTAGGCTTCACTTGTTCCACATCCACTGCGTATAACAAGTACTCTTCTCAACCCTTTTGACAAGCTCTAATAGCCTTAACCGCTGATATTATCGGATGATGCTTCTTACTAGGCTTGTAAACATTACCTTGATAAGTTTTAGACGACTTCCCGGGTACCTTAAACATCACACTCTTTTCTCTACAATCCAATTGAACATAATTCTCGGATAGCCAGTCTATTCCAAGAATTACATCGAAATCCGAAAAGTCCAAAACTGTAAAGTCACTTTTACATCGATATGATCCTACTCGAAAATCCACTTGAGGTATCGTTTTAGTTACCTTAGTTACCTTTCCTAGCGGTGTCGTTATTTCCAAGGTGTTTATTAAGCTTTCCCAAAGTAGATTCAACTTCTTAGCTATCTTAGACGACACAAACGTGTTAGACTCTCCAATATCAAACAAGGCCGTAACCGCTAAGTTGTCTAATATTATCATACCTGAGATAACATTATCATCCGATTCTGTATACTCTGCATCCACGGTGAAAACTCGAACTACCGACTTGGGCCGCCTTTCCCGCTTCCTTGATTTTGAGTTCCTCTCAGCACCATTAACGACTGAAAGCTTGTCCTTGAAGGTCTCAGCTTCCAAGTCCTTGTTCAACATTTAGCCATGTTCCTTGGTGTACTTCCCAACCTTCCCGCTTGGATCTCATGGGACAAACCATTCTTGAACAATTGAAACTACACTATTCCACTTCTACTCGGTACATTCCTCACCGGAAGTTACTTCCTTATGCTTACACTCCATGTAAACACAATTCTTGGATAGCCGACCTATACCAAGAATTACACCATGATTCGTAGAATTGAAAACTATAAGGTCCTTCTCTCTTTCTTCTTTTTCAATGGTAAACTCCAACACGATCATCAACATCTTCTAGATGAACCACAACTACTAGACATCTATCTTTAACCAAACCACTCGCTTCATGTTGGGCCCTAAAACTTCCGATTCCAAACATATCAACACGAGTAACTATGAGGTTACCTACCATTCTGAAGGATCAGGAAGAATCAAAACGGTTCTAAGTGGTCTAAAGAAATCTTATCTTAAGTTAGGATGTCTAAAGGATGCTTCGCTCCGATACCAACTGTAACGCCCCGTTCCCGGACACCGAGTCCTTATACGAAAAAAAAAACGTTCAGCACGTATAATATAAAATAAATCTCATATTATACGTCAGCCTCTACTACGTCGTATCGAGTTAAGAAAAACGAAAGCAAAAAACTCAGGTATATTTTTTTTCAAACGAACGAGAATAGAAACTCAAGAAATCTAAAGATAGAAACAAAAATTTATTACATTGGAAAGCCAAATGAATCGTATAACGCACGAAAACCTCCAAAAATAAAACTAAAAGATACTACAATGTTCTCCTAAGAACAACAAGTTCTAAAGTATCATGAACCAAAGAATAAAAGTAAATGCTTCAACGTCGGCATCCTCAAACGTCGTCATCAAAGTCTTCCTCAAACTCCGGATCTTCCTATTCATCTTCTCTCCCCCAAACACATAGAAAAACTGTCAGTTATAGGTGACTTGATCTCTAAAATGATGAATAAACTGGTGGAACTAATCTGAGAAACTGAGACTGAGAATGATGGTTAGTTCAGTTAAGTATATTCAGTTGTGTGAAAGTGAGTTTGATGAAGTGCCTGAGTTTCTTCTGAGGTCCGCAGTCAATTTTGGTCTGCTGAGTTTTGCTGAGTATAGATGAGTTCTACATCTGGGCAGTTGATTACAAGTCTGGAAAGTCAGTTTGAAGATGAGTTTCATTTAGTGGATAACAGCTGGAGCTGGGGTCCACATCTAGGGTATTTATGACAATTCCGACAAAGATCTTTGGCGGTTAGGGTTTGGGATTTGTGCCTATAAAGACCAATGTTGTAATCAATGCAATGTGTGTCTTTCATGAGTGTTAATTTCACAAGTGTGTGAAATACCTTGTAACTTTGTGCATAATAAAAATATCTCCATTTTCTTTCCGTGGAGTAGTCGAAACAATGCGGAAACCACTTTAAATCACTGTGTTCTCTTTGTTTCTGTGTTTTTATCAATTTCTGCCATACTTTATGTTTGCATTGCTTCTGTTTTATCTTTCTTAAACTGCAAGTTTCTCATCTGTGTTGCCACAAAATGGTATCAAAGCGTCAGGTTCAAGATTCAAAGAGTTGCAGGTTGAATAGAGTTGATCTTCACAAAGATTGATGACCGGTACATAGACATTGATGAACTATAGTTCATCAAAGTATAAACCCCTTCATGCCCTTCCGTCGGTTCCAAACTTCAACTCCCTTGAAGAGTACATTCAGTGCCGGAACTAAATGCATCAGAAGTTCAATCACGGCATGTTTAAATTTAATATAAGATCAAGGAAAACATTCAAGACTAGATTCATGGCTTAAAACAAGTTATTCATCCAAAACATGGCTTAATTTAATCTTGATTACTGCGGGCTGTTTGCCTCTTGATGTGTGATTTTCAATAAATAATCACTAAATGCTACCTCAAGCGCACGGCTTATCGAGTAGTACTTAGGATGTTGATCCCACAGGGACTTGTAGTCAATCACCAAACAATTCCCGATTTATATTAGCTAGACAAATCAGAACTTTGGAGGTTTTAATCTAAAAATCCTAAAATTAAGGAAAACAAAGAGAATATAACTACGAGCCAAGAACTTCAAGATTTAGGTGAAGATTCAATTTAAAAGCATTTCTAGGATTTCGGAGTCACCACGGAATTACTACATGACTTACCAACAATATTTCCCCCAAGATACGAATTTTACACTCATAAAGGCAATTATCAAATTTTATCACAAGAATATTCATTCGAATTATTTTCATGATCATACCTAAATTCATACTACACCCGGTTTCCCACGATAAAGAATAAATTTAGATACCATAAAGAACCATAATTTCATGCCATCAAGGTTTTTACCAAATTTTCATTCCAATAAAACCCTAGATTCAATCCTTGTTTCCTAAAGTATCATCTAAGTAGTACATTTTCAGTCACTAATTAATCGAATAATTTCTCTACGTAGAATTGCAATTATTCACCCTCTCAGGCTATTAAATTCGACAATCAAACAAGAATAGAACACAAGAATCAATTCATAAGCATCAAATTCATAACAAGGGAAAGATTGGGTTTTTACATCATATATTCATACCCGGGTTTCTCTTAATCCTAGAAATTGATATCTACTCACGTCCCATATCAATATTCCAAGATTCAATCATAGAATACATACTTTGACAAGAAAAATAAATAAATAAATAAAAGGAGAAAAAGGAAAGAAATAAACCGTCAAAGTATTGCATAAACAATCCAACCTTGAAGAAGCTTCGTTCTTGAATTCTTAAAACCTAAAATCCTTGTTCTTGGGGATGGGAGAAGATGATAAAGAGGAGAAGGCAAAAGTCGAGTATATTGATGAATGAGGCGCTGATGATGATTTTTTTTCCAATTTAAGGAAATTATTTAAGGATAAATAGGAATTTTCCATAATTAAAATTGTGTAATTTATCTCCTAAAATAAAATTCCCTAGAAATATGCGTGTAAATCCATCCAAATTTGCGCCTCAAAGTGAAGATTACGTTGGAATTATATCCACCAATCAAAACATTTCGTTGGCCAGCAGAAAATCTGAATAGTTTCCGCATTTTTTCACACCTTGTTCCATTCTTTCACACCTGGGTGTGATTCTTCATGCCTTCATGACTTTGATCCTTTTTAGCTCATTTTCATTGCCTTTTATGCTTGGATTCGCCATATCTGCAAGATATCAAAGCCACAGCAGTAATCTAGTCCAAAAGAAGCAATTTATCATATGAAAATCATAAAATGGGCATTAAAACAGGCCAAAACGATCCAAGAATACCCACATATGGTGGACTTATCAAACTCCCCCAAGCTTAACCCTTGCTTGTCCCCAAGCAAGTCAAAATATCAACTCAAGACGAAGTACTTAGAACACACACAGAACAATCTCAAGTAGGATGCAAAGTACACGAGCCTCGATAGAGTATACTTCAATAGTTCAAATGCATAATATAAACATGGTCAATCTTTTTCAAAATACCACACTTAAACATGAACAAAAACTTCCATTAAGATTGAGATCAACCAAACAAGTAGACCCTCACGGGATAAAATCGCTCAACACTCATATTTATGAGGTGGTTAATCTCTCAAGCTCATTCCAATGAAATTGCCCTACTATATGCTTGTATATTATCTCATGTCAATCACCAAAGCAATATGCACCACACAAATCATAAGGACTTAGAAGAAGGTAGTAGTGTAGGAATAGCCCGGAACGGTAGGAAAATGACTGAAATGGTGGTAAAAATGGTAAGTGTAGGATATATATATCATGGTACGTGGTTCAAGGCCATTAAAACTAGGGAAACATGTGACTACTAATTCATCAACTCGTGTGATCTCAGGGGGGCGGGGTTTATCCAACAACTACACAATTCTTTAACAACGAGCTACTAACATGACTTTATACTTTGGGAGGATATAGACGCCACACCCTTTTTATTACACAACAAAAGAACTAAAGCAAACATGGGAGGCTATTTTGAGATTGCACTCCTTTATTGACTCTTTTTTTTCCTTTGATTTTTTTTTTTTTTTTTTTTTTTTTGAGATTTGAAATAATACAAGACACAAAACAGACTCCCCCAAGCTTAATTTCTTTGCAATCGAGTTTTTAGAATTTAATAGTCAATATCCCATTAATCTTAAGGCCGGGCAAAATAGAGATTTGGGCTATTCAATTTATTTATTTTTTGTTTGTGGGTTGAGGGCATAATATATGCCTAGTAAGGGTGTTAAGTGTGGGTAAAGGAAGAAACAAATGCCTTAATCATTTTAGTGTAGATGCAAGTACCATGGGAATATCAATAAGATGCAACACAAGTTCTAAAGGAACAAAATCATGGAAGAGAAAAATAAACGCTCATTTTTGGGTGAGACTGAAGTAGTCAGTCATTATGGCCGGAACATCTCACCGGGACAGGTTGTCTACTCACTTAATCTCAATCATCCTCAATAAAAATCAATGCACATTTACGTGTGGTTTATCAAGTAGAATCAAACACATAATATCATGCATCTTCCATATCAAAGTAGACTCTACCAATTTTCATGTATTTTAAGTCATACTCGATATGACTGCGCGTAATCCAAGCAAGACATGGACTCAAAACGACTTGACTCATGAACTCTAAAACTTTACCTAAGAAGCTTTTATTGACTTTTTTTTTTGTTTTTTTGTTTTTTGTTTTTTTTTATTAATTTTTTTATTGACCCTATTACGAATGACTCAAATAGCAACCAAATGAACTACACAAGTGACCCGCCCTCACTCGTAAATATTACATTGTCCCCAATGTAAATGATTGTAAAACAAAGGAGGGTAAGAAGGAAGCTCACCAGATCAAGAGGCAGGAGGGTCAGGTGGACCCGAAGAAGATGCACGAGGGATCAGGAGGGCCATCATGTCCTTCAACTCATGAAGAAGCTGCTTGTGTTCTCGAAGTTCCGTCTGCATGGATGCTTGGGTGGTCACCAGGTGTTAGATCAGGGGATGCGAGGTCAAATCTGGGGCCCACGGAGACTGCTGCAGAGATGGTGATGGCGTGGAAGGACCTATAGGAGCTAATGTAGGAGACTCAATGGTCTCGGAAGGCGGGGTCACCTCAGAAAGAAGTGGAGCAACAGTCGCGGACTCAACAGTAGTAAGTGCTAGGTGATCATCCGAAGCCGGAGATGTAGACACATAGTGATGAGGTGCCTTGAAATGAGCTGGGTCCTGGATGGAGTAGGCGTCGGGGTATGGTAGTGGAAAGATGTGTGCGTTGTATTTAATACCATACCCGGAAGTAGTGGAATCAATGATGTGCATGGATTTGCAGGCTGACAAGTCGATAGTAGTAGGCCTTGATGCCACTGTAAGATCATCCGTAGCAATGCCAAAGTGGTGGGCAATAGGTGTAACCAACCCACCGATCTGAATATTGGATGAGGCACGGTGTTTCACTCATAGAAATTGGCGAGCTAAGAATGCAGCAATACATGCGGGTGGGCTGTTATAGGCACTCCATAAAACGAATAGCTCATCTTTTCGAACAACCATATCTATATCACCACGAGCAAAAATGGTGTTCGCTAGCATACGCATAAAATACCTCAAACAAGGGTGAACAATCGAGGTGGACCGTGATGTACCAGGACTATAAGGGAGTGCCTCAGACAAACTACTCCAAAAAGGTTGTCATTGAATACTCGTGAGTGCCGACGTGGGCCAGTGCTAGGAAAGCCGTAGATAGAGGCAAATTCAGCTAAAGTCAATTTAAAAGGCTGCCCTAAAAGACTAAAAGTGATTCTCCCTTCTTGACAGTGAGGACCTTGAATTATTTCACACTCAAATGTAGATAAAAAAATTGGTGGTCAATTCCACGTAAGTAGGCCATGAATGAGTGATAAAGCTAGACATGCCTAATTGAGTACAGAGCCAATGAAAATCATGTGTCATGCCCAAGATGCTCAAAATCGTAGGATCAACATACCGAGTATTATGGACGGTGCAGTTAGCACGGACAATGGCTTGCGACGGTGGTAGTGCGGTGGAGGACTGTCGACCTTTTTGCTTCTGCCCTCGAGATGTGGCGGCAGCTCGTGGTTGCTTTCTGTATGACTGAGGTGTAGGAGCGTCTTCAACCGTCTTACGTTTTTTTTGTACCTGCAGAAACAGGAACGGGATGGCGTGGAAGTTTGAGTGGCTGTTTTTTGGTCGAGTGTCGGAGTGGGTTTCTTCACGGTGGTGGGAGGGGTTCGATTCGGCCATAATCCGCCAAAAGGGATGGCTGGCCGGATTCCAGCGTGGTGGTGTTAGTAGGTGTGGCGGGTTTGGGTGGAGGAGGGGTGGAATTGGGGCTGCCGGGTGCGGGAATGGGTTGTGGTGGCTCTAAGGGAACCTGTATGGTGGGCAGCAGCAATGTAGGTGGAGGTGGAGGCGGGGAGAACGGTCTGAAGTTTTGGGGTGGGGACGGGAGGAAGGTATTTGATATTTGGGATTATTGTTTGATGAAAGGTTTGGGGAAAATAATAAAATAATAAAAATTATAAAAGTAAATGGAAAAGCAGGTACGTGTTTTTTTTTTAATTTTTTTTATTTTTTTTGGAGATAGAAGAATGACAGGGTGATAAAAATCACACCCTAGATGTGAAACAATCGTCAATTCTGCCACCTTTTGTTTTTCATTTTTTTTATTTTTTTATTTTTTGAAGACATGAGAATCACATGTTGTGATAAAAAGCACACCTTGGGTGTGAAACCCACGTCAATTATGGGCCTTTTTTTTTTTTTCAAAAGACGGACTCTAATCGCACCACAAAATTGCATTTCACCTCGATCGTGGCTTTCTCCATGCTAAGTATTCCACTCCATGGCCTCAAAATCCGCAAATTCCTCTTATGCAAGTTACCTGGCTGTAAAATTGACACCGAAAAAACAAGACGACACAAGACACAACAAATGAAGAAACCTAAAAAAAAAGAGTAGAAAAACTTGGGTTGCCTCCCAAGAAGCGCTTGTTTAAGGTCAAGCTCGACCCCTGTTTAATTCATCCCGTGGTGGAGGGTGGAGAGTCCAAGTACATGACTTTCTTCTCAGTGGGCTCCCCTGCAATGTAATGCTTTAATCTTAATTTGGCCATTGACCTTGAAAGCGTCACTGGAATCGCTACGAACTTCCACCGAGCCGTAGGGAAAGACTTTTATCACGGTGAAGGGACCTGACCATCTTGTCCTTAACTTCCCGGGAAAGAGTTTTAACCTTGAGTTGAACAACAAAACCTTATCACCTTCATGGAATTCTCTCCTCAAGATGTGTTTATCATGCCATAGCTTTGTCCTCTCCTTGTAGATGCGAGCACTATCGTATGCATATTGTCTTACCTCATCCAACTCATTCAATTGAAGTAGCCTCTTTTCACTTGCCTCCTTGAAATCATAGTTAAATGCTTTTATAGCCCAATGTGCTTTGTGCTCAAGCTCAACTGGACGGTGGCACGGCTTCCCATACACCAAACGAAACGGTGACATACCAATGGGGGTTTTGTAGGCCGTTCTATAGGCCCACAATGCTTCATCCAACCATAAAGACCAATCATTTCTTGATGGATTTATTGTTTTCTCAAGAATTGTCTTAATCTCCCTATTCGAAACTTTGACTTGTCCACTAGTTTGTGGATGGTAACCCGTGCTAAGCTTATGGTTCACTCCATACTTTTTCATAAGGCTCTCAAACTTATGCTCTATAAAATGTGTACCTTTGTCACTTATAAGTACGTGTGGTACTCTAAATCGTGGAAAAATCACCTTTTTAAAGAATTTGGCCACTACCCTCACATCGTTGGTGGGTGTTGCAATAGCCTCGACCCACGTAGATATGTAATCAACCGCAAGAAGAATGTACTTGTTCCCAAATGATGAAGTAAACAGTCCCATAAAGTCTACACCCCACACATCGAAGATCTCAACCTCCAATATGTTGTTGAGGGGCATTTCATTCCTTCGTGATATATTTCCCGTTCTTTGGCATCTATCACAACTCAAGGCAAACTTCCGGGCATCTTTAAACAAACTGGGCCAATAGAATCCGCATTGAAGAACCTTAGCTGCTGTTTTGGAGGTGATAGCATGTCCTCCATATGATGACGAATGACAATGGTGTAGAATATCCACAACCTCCTCTTGTGGTACACAACGTCTGAATATGCCATCAACACACTTTCTGTAGAGCATCGGTTCGTTCCAATAGAAATACTTCAAGTCTGCAAAGAATTTCTTATTTTGTTGATGACTCGATTCCGGTGGTAGAATTCCACTAACCAAGTAGTTCACATAATCTGCATACCAAGGTGCATCTTGTATAGAAGTGGCTAAAAGATGTCCATCTAGGAACGAATCGTCTATGGCCAACTCATCTTTGCCGTCTTGCTTACCTTCTTGTCTCAACCTTGACAGGTGATCCGCCACGACGTTCTCAATACCTTTCTTATCTCGGATCTCAAGGTCAAACTCTTGTAGCAACAAAATCCATCTAATTAATCTAGGCTTCGCATCTTTCTTGCTCAATAAATACCGAATAGCAGCATGATCGGTATAAACAATTACCTTAGAACCCACGAGATATGATCTGAATTTCTCAAATGCAAAAACAACTGCAAATAGCTCTTTTTCTGTCGTAGCATAGTTGACCTGTGCATCGTCTAGGGTTCTACTTGCATAGTATATGGCATAAGCTTTATTGTCTTTTCGCTGACCCAAAACCGCCCCAACCGCATAGTCACTAGCATCGCACATGATTTCAAACGGTAGGTTCCCATCCGGTGCTTGCATGATTGGGGCTGTAATTAGTGCCTCCTTTAACCTGTTAAAAGCCTCAAGACAATCTGCATCAAAGTGAAAAGCCACATCTTTTTGCAAAAGGTTAGTCAAAGGCTTAGATATTTTAGAAAAATCTTTAATGAAACGTCGGTAAAAACCCGCATGACCTAGGAAACTGCGCACTCCCCTAACCGAGTTAGGTGGCGGCAACTTCTGAATCACTTCTATCTTAGCCTTGTCAACCTCAATACCTCTTTCAGACACTAAATGTCCCAAAACAATTCCCTCTCGCACCATAAAATGTCACTTCTCCCAATTCAAGACCAGATCAACATCAGCACACCTTTGTAGTACTTTAGATAAATTATTCACACATGAATCATATGAAGTACCATACACAGAGAAGTCATCCATGAAAACCTCCATGATATGCTCAATGTAATCAGAAAATATAGACATCATAGCACGTTGAAAGGTAGCAGGGGCGTTGCAAAGACCAAAAGGCATGCGTCTATAGGAAAAAGTGCCATAAGGGCATGTAAAGGTCGTTTTCTCTTGGTCGCTTGGATGTATGTGAATCTGAAAGAAACCCGAATAGCCATCCAAGTAACAAAAGAATGTCTGCTTTGCTAACCTCTTTAGCATTTGATCGATGAATGGGAGCGGGAAATGATCCTTACGGGTCGCCTTATTTAGTTTTCTATAATCAATACACATACGCCAACCCATTACTAACCATGAAGGGATTAATTCATCGTTATCATTCTTCACTACCGTGATCCCTCCCTTCTTAGGGACAAATTGAGTGGGACTCACCCACTCGGTGTCAGAGATAGGGTATGTTATACCCGCAGCTAGAAGCTTCAACACTTCCTTCTTCACCACCTCCTTCAGAGTAGGATTCAAGCGACTTTGACCTTCAATAGAAGGCTTATAATCGTCCTCAAGCAAAATCCTATGCATGCATATGGAGGGGTGGATTCCTTTGATGTCATCGATGGTATATCCTATCACTTTGCGGTACCGTCTAAGTAAAGAAATTAACTGTTTGGTTTCTTCCTCATTTAGACTAGCACTTACAATGACCGGATATGTAGAATTTGTTCCAAGAAACTCATACCTTAAGTTCGGTGGGAGTAGTTTAGTTCTACCTTTGGGGCCTTATCCTCATCCCAAGATTGGGCATCAACTTGAGCATCAAATTTCTCTCTCTCATAGTCAAAAGGTGGAAGAACATCGTTCTTCTTATCTTGGCCCTTAGTGGCCTTATCATCAATTTCTCCATCCTCTTGCTCATCCTCACTTGGTATCTCCTCTTCCACGGGGTCAGTTGACCCCTCTTTAATGGAATTTTCCAATAATTGTTCCTCAAAATCTATCCGTCAACAAACATTCTCAACAGAAAAGCAAGTGAGAGCACTAGGCAAACTAAATTCAACGTTATCATCTCCTACGCTCAAAGTAAGCTTTCCATTCTTGACATCAATAGTAGCCCCAGCAGTGGCAAGGAACGGTCTACCAAGAATAATGGGAATATGGATATCCTCATCCATTTCAAGAACTACGAAATCCACTAGTATATAAAACTTGCCAACTTTAACGGGAACATCTTCTAGGATACCCACCAGATATTTGACGGAGCGATCAGCCAATTGCAAAGAGATATTTGTGGGCTTCAACTCACCAAGATCATGTTTCTTATACATAGAGTGGGGCATCAAACTTACACTAGCTCCAAGGTCACACAGAGCCTTATCTATAGCCATATTGCCTATTACACATGGTATGGAGAAACTACCCAGATCCTTAAGCTTTGAAGGTAGTTTATTTTGGATGATAGCACTACACTCCTAGGTCAAAGCTACAGTCTCATGGTCCTCTAGCTTCCTATTATTGGATAGAATCTCCTTCAAAAACTTAGCATATGTGGGCATTGTGTAAGGGCATCTGTGAATGGGCCATTAATATAGAGCTTCCTTAGAACCTCCAAGAATTTCCCAAATTGCTTATCAAGCTTTGATTTGGCCAATCTTTGTGGGAAAGGCACCGGTGGCTGATAAGGCGGCGAGGGAATATATTTAGGCACCGGTTCTGGCTCCTTTTCTTTGGTAGCCACTACCATAGGCTCGTCTGTCCCACCTTTCTCTACCTCTCCCTCCTTGCTCTCACTATTCATCACCTTAGGGTCTTCCAACTCTTTTCCACTCATCAACTTGACGGCCTGACAATGCTCCCTAGAATTAAGTTCGGGTTTTCCTGGCAATATTCCGGGAGCACTAGAGGAAGCAGCTGCTTGTTGAGCAATTTGGTTCTCTAGGATCTTATTGTGTGCAGCCAAGCTATCCACCTTAGTTGTTAGAGCCTTAATCATCAATTGGTTCTCCTCATTTTGCTTGGTTTGGTTTTCCATGAGGGTTTCAATCAAGATTTCAAGATTCAATTTTTGAGGAGATGGTTTGGGTGCCTTAGGTTGGAAGCCCGGAGGGTATTGCGATGTTGAATTCTTGTTGTTTCTATATGAGAGGTTTGGGTGATTTCTCCAACCAGGGTTGTAGGTATTTGAGAAGGGATCATTGACAGGCCTTTGGTTGAAAGTGTTGTACGCATTAACCTGCTCATGGGATTGGGCAAGCAGTTGACATTCTGGAGCGGTATGTCCAATCACACCAAAAACTTCACAGGGTACTTCTGCATAGCTCAAAGCACTCACATTCATTTTATCAAATTTAGAGCTAAGAGCATCTACTTTAGCAGAAAGAGGGGTCAAAGTGTCTACATCATACTTACCTGCCTCCTTTTTTGAAGTGTTGGGCATTTTGTTTCCAGAGCACATGGAGCTGTTTATTGCCATATCTTCAATCAGATTGTATGCATCATCAGGATATTTGTTATGAAGCGCACCTCCTGCCGCAGCATCTATATCCATTCGATCTCTATAATCCAACCCATTGTAGAAGGTCTGCACTAATTGCCATTTTTCCAACCCGTGGTGAGGACAGTTTCTCAGCATTTCTTTAAATCTCTCCGAAGCTTCATAAAGGGATTCATTTGATTGTGTGAAGCTTGTAATCTGATTCCGCAACTGAACTGTCTTAGAGGGAGGGAAATACTTGGCTAAAAATGCATAAGAGAGTTGATCCCAAGTAGTCACTGTGCCTGGTGGTATGGAGTGGTGCCAGGCTCTTGCTTTATCTCTTAGGGAAAACTTGAACAACATGGTTCTGATCTGATCTGAAGTGATGTTGTTCACTTTGAGGGTATCACAATATTCGAGGAAGACCTTTAGATGCAGATTAGGGTCCTCTGTAGGCGACCCCCCAAATGAATTTTGTTGAACCATCTGAATAAGAGCAGGTTTTAGTTCAAAGTTGTTTGCAGCTATAGTAGGTTGCACAATCCTTGACTGTAAACCTTGTGCAGTAGGCACTGAGTAATCCTTCAAGGTCCTATTATTGTTCGCAGCCATCTCTGTTTCAGACTTAGTTTCTTCTTGCTCAGTTTCCAGCTTAAACAATCTTTTCAACCTGTGAAAAGTTCTCTCAATTTCGATCCCACAGGGACTTGTAGTCAATCACCAAACAATTGCCGATTTATATTAGCTAGACAAATAAGAACTTTGAAGGTTTTAATCTAAAAATCCTAAAATTAAGGAAAACAAAGAGAATATAACTACGAGCCAAGAACTTTAAGATTTAGGTGAAGATTCAATTTAAAAGCATTTCTAGGATTTCGGAGTCACCACGGAATTACTACATGACTTACCAACAATATTTCCCCAAAGATACGAATTTTACACTAATAAAGGCAATTATCAAATTTTATCACAAGAATATTCTTTCGAATTATTTTCATGATCGTACCTAAATTCATACTACACCCGGTTTCCCATGATAAAGAATAAATTTAGATCCCTTAAAGAACCATAATTTCATGCCATCAAGGTTTTTACCAAATTTTCATTTCAATAAAACTCTAAATTCAATCCTTGTTTCCTAAAGTATCAACTAAGTAGTACTTTTTCGGTCACTAATTAATCGTATAATTTCTCTACATAGAATTGCGATTATTCACCCTCTCAGGCTATTAAATTCGACAATCAAACAAGAATAGCACACAAGAATCAATTTATAAGCCTCAAATTCATGACAAGGGAAAGATTGAGTTTTTACATCATATATTCATATTCGGGTTTCTCCTAATCCTAGAAATTGATATCTACTCACGTTCCATATCAATATTCCAAGATTCAATCATAGAATACATACTTTCACAAGAAAAATAAATAAATAAATAAAAGGAGAAAAAGGAAAGAAATAAACCGTCAAAGTATTGCATAAACAATCCAACCTTGAAAAAGGTTCGTTCTTGAATTCTTAAAACCTAAAACCCTTGTTCTTGGGGATGGGAGAAGATGATGAAGAGGAGAAGGCAAAAGTCGAGTATATTGATGAATGAGGCACTGATGATGATTATTTTTCCAATTTAAGGAAATTATTTTAGGATAAATATGAATTTTCCTTACTTAAAATTGGGTAATTTATCTCCTAAAATAAAATTCCCTAGAAATATGCGTGTAAATCCATCCAAATTTGCGCCTCAAAGTGAAGATTACGTTGGAATTATATCCACCAATCAAAACATTTCGTTGGCCAGCAGAAAATCTGAATAGTTTCCGCATTTTTTCACACCATGTTCTAGTCTTTCACACCTGGGTGTGATTCTTCATGCCTTCATGACTTCGATCCTTTTTAGCTCATTTTCATTGCCTTTTATGCTTGGATTCGCCATATCTGCAAGATATCAAAACCACAGCAGTAATCTAGTCCAAAAGAAGCAATTTATCATATGAAAAATCATAAAATAGGCATTAAAATAGGCCAAAACGATCCAAGAATAACAACATATGGTGGACTTGTCACCTGTAACTTGTGACTTTCTGCCTAGTTGTGCGGGCTTTGGGTTGAGGGGTGGTCGACTCGGCCCCCAATGCTTCATCTCTCCTAGTAGATGGCGTATGAATGCTTTGATCTCGACGCCTTTTGCATGACCAATGATAAGTATCGTAATGGTGCGAGATGGACTGGATTGTTCCTATCCCGGCTCGGCTTACATGAGTGCGAACTGATTGGGCCAGGGACCCTATTCATCGTTGGGCCTGTTTAGAAGCCCAACTTGTATCCGTGGACTCTTTTACGGGCTTGGCATATCACGTTCCATGTTCGAATTCTTTATTTTGGGATTAGCAATCGTGCTTTTGTCTTACCACTGTACTTTTGTTACGCTTATCAATTGTCCCAAATTAATTTACCGAATAAGGTTTTTTGTTTTTTCTTCTTCTTCCGTATGATTGTATGAAACAAAAGTATAATTTTTGTTGTTGCTACATTGAATCTTGGGGGAATGAGGGAGAAGGACAAAAATATTTCATCAATTGAGTAGAAGGACAGTCTTTTGAAACTTTTGCATAAAGGACAAAACTATTTATCCACTATCGAAATTCACTTATGTTCGAAATTCACTGTTTAAATTCACTACTGAAATTCACTGTCGAAATTCACTAATTTTCAAAATTCATTGTCGGGATTCACTGATTTTCGGGATTCACTGTCAAAATTCACTGTCGAAATTCACTGATTTCGGGATTCACTAGGGAGATTCACTGATTTTTGGGATTCACTGTTTGTCCTTCTCGCTATAAAAATTATGTAGTTGTCATTCTCCCTATAAAAAATATGTAGTTGTCCTGTTGCTTAATAATATTCCAGATTGTGTCCTTATCCCTAATTTCCCATTGAATCTTTGATTAATTAGCGTTTTTTTTATGTTAAACTGTTCTTTTTTGATTGTTTTGCCTTCAAACTATACTGTAAGATTTGTTTTGGTATTTTTGTCCATGAAATTGTTCAGAAATCTGAAGATTTCAATCTGAAACATGGATTTCCCCGAAAACTGGTTTATGTCAGATCACATAATTGTACTTTTTTCTTCTCGTTTTTTTTTGAAATATTCTAGAAGGATCCGTGAATTGTGTCTTTATTATTATTATAGGAAATACATTTCATTAAGAAGACTACCAAAGGTTTTGACTTAATCCAAAGAGCGCCACACTAGCTATTTGACCTTTTCATTCTTGCTGAGTTGAATCTATATATGACATTTTCTTTCGGTGACTACCAAAGGTTTTGACTTAATCCGAATTTCTTTTTAAGTGAATGCCATAGACGACTTCTTCTTATTTTGGTAACAGTGTCGATATATACTCCATTAATTCGATGCTCTCCCCACATTTGTACACGTACTTTTTGGATTTCAAGATAATC
Organism: Gentiana dahurica var. dahurica; assembly: GCA_024500145.1. Classification (NCBI taxonomy): domain Eukaryota; kingdom Viridiplantae; phylum Streptophyta; class Magnoliopsida; order Gentianales; family Gentianaceae; genus Gentiana; species Gentiana dahurica. Next base: position 30,484,005 of record CM044908.1, read on the forward strand.
TTCATATATAGGCAAAAAAAAATATCATGTCTAAGTTAGGTGCTCTTTTTATAGCAACCCTCCTCATTTTTCTGTCTTGTTCTCACGTTGTTTCCCGCCCCGTTCGTGCATTTCAAGACGTGACTCCCATGGAATATCATAATATTCTGGTAAGTAAGTGAGTACATGGTTTGAATCTGTAATGTATTGTTGTTTCTACCATATTTTTCAGACAGAAACATAATAATTATGTTGCCCAAAAAAAATATCTCATTTATCGTCATGCTAGCTAGAACATCTTAATTTTATGGATTTCTAATTGTATTTGTGTAAATCTTTCTTTTGGCTGAAGGATAAAGAAGTTGGCAATGTATATACATTGGATAATTGTGAAGGACTTGCAGATGTAGAAGAATGCTTGCGGCACATGTTTATTTCGTCGACACACAGAAGGAAACCGTCATGATCCCTGAAACAAAGAACTTTAATTTAGTATTCTTTTCATTGGTTACCATATTATATCTATCTTAAACAAAGAACTTTAATTTAATAGTCTTCTCATTAATTAGATGATTTTTTAGTGGGGTCAAAAAAGTAAAGTTGATGACCCACTCAGGACATCATTGGCATTTTTACATTGTTAAACATCAAAATTACATCATTTCAATACAAAAAAAAAAGAAAAAAAATCTTTAATTTCAGTGGAGGCGTTGGACCTCACCCCAATAGGTGTGTGTCTGCCCCTAATTTGATGATGTTCTACGTCCTAAGTTTCCAAAAAATGTAATGTAGAGAAAGATCTACAAATTGTATGTGACGGAAAATTCCTTGATACTGAGTTTTTATTCAGGAAAAAAGTCATACAATGATATAATTAAAATTCTCATATTCAATTAGATACGCAAGTCTGACCTGATTACCATCAGAGTTTAAAGCAGAAACGAAATCGAGTAGTACAAAAAAAAAAAAAAGGGAAACCATGCGACTTTCAACATCCAAATATTACATTGATAAAAATATAAAGCCAAATTAGGAAACTTGTAAACCTTAACATAATAGGCATGTTTAACGGATAGCTTGGGGAGTTTTTTCCGGGACGGATCCCTTGCCTGTTTTGCGGCCTCTGAGACGGTCCTGAGTTTCTTCACAAGCATGTCTTGAGTATTGAGCAACAAAGACATGTCATGTTTCAACTTCTTCGTGGAGGTTGCTTCAGGCTCCTTGGTTTCCTTCAAGGCCACCTGTTATGGATTTGCTTTAGCCAAGCTCAAGTTGCAGTTGTTCAGCTCAGCCTCAAATTTCCATCTGCCGACGGCACATTTTACTTAGCCAAACAATCTCCTGCAAAGTATGACAAGAGTCAAAATGAGAGACAAAATGTCTCAGCAGACAAACATAAGTGTAGAAGGAATTGTAGGACAACACATACAATGGCCAAATAGTTATAGACCAGGTCGGTTAGCTCGGAGTCACTAAGGCGGCCTTCAAGTTCTTGGTCCCTTAAAAGAACGCGGTTTTCTCCACATGCATGGGCTACAGTCATATCATTAACTTGGTCATTTATTTTCAGCCACTGCCCAGGATAAAATTTATCCGGCGAAGGTGTTGGACCTTCTAATTGTCCCTTCATGAGGAACCTGAATCTTATCCCATGGATTAAAAATTTCAAAGGAATTGAAGTAGCGGATGGGGCAGTTCTTTTAATGGTCCCCGGAGAAATTCCTGAAGTTGGAGAAGCACCATGTTTAGGCAGCAGCGCCAATGGGTGTATCAACAGATACGGTCACTACGGGAACCAGACTATTTTGATCAGTTCATCTCTTGCTTATGTTAGGTGTAATGGCCATATAACTGACAGATTTACATATCATCTTAATATATGTGATGTCGCGCATGAGGTAGCTAATACTAGCAAGAGAATTAGGTCAATCACAGTATAGCAAGGGCGAATCAAGGACGATCCCACAGAGACAATGCAACTTTGGTCATAAACAAATTAATCTAATTAAGAACGCACATAACGGTCTTTGATCAAGATAAAGACATAAAATAAAATTGGTGTTCCTCCCCTAACCGATCTCCAAGCTTGGTGTATTTAATGATCATGTTTACCTTCCCCGTAATTCCCTAATTCCATCAGAACTTATGTTTAATTCAGCTTTAGAAATTGGTGCAATCTCCTAATCATGTTTACTTCCATTTGCTAGGACAGTAAACGTCTATATGCAGTTAACCCTCTTACTCGGTTGTATTAACCGACACGTAATAAATTTTAGAAAGTGCCGGCTCAAGACCGAGAACCTCCCTAGGAAACTATCATCAAGGTCTAGCACGTTCCTAAAGATAGATCCACACTATGTTCTAACTAACACTTCACCTTGCAAGTCCTTCTTGTTAATTTATGAAATATGACAAGTAGATTGGCCAGACCTAACCTGCTGGGAATTAAACCTTTCAATCAACGTAGCTGACGCTGAATATCCAGATTTAAGGTGATCTAGATTTACCCTGCAATTGTGATACAGACCGTCGCTATTACGAGTGTAGCGGTTCCTACTTCTGGAATTTCATATGGTTGTTCTGATTAATTCTGGTAAATTACAATTCATTTAACCATTCAGATTAATTACATCGCGTTAAAGAAAGCTAATCAACAATAACAAAAATATAAAGGAACGTTCAAAGCCACATACCTTCAACTATGGAGGTCTAGCTTGATCAACTCAAGCTAGTTGATGGCTTGGGGAAAGAACCAAGAGAAATACTCAAAGAAATAGCCAAGACACTATTTGTTTCATAAAACTAAATAATAATTTGAGTACGAGTACATGTTACAATGGGGGTGTTACAGGCTTTATATAGGCACTATAAACCGACCTAGGTGCTCTAAACCCTAACCGACTTAATGCAGAACGCACACGTTTGTTTTCTTGTTGCCCAAGGTCTCACAAGTACGAGTGGGCTTCAGCAATTGCGGGCATGGCTTTAGCTTCTGTAATCCCAACAGACTCATTTGGCCCAATGACTCATTACAGCTCGGATTCACTCTCTATTGTTCCAGAACATGATATACCTAAAAGGTACGAAAAACGAGACACCACAGTTCTAAGTTTGGGGGAAAAATATGTAAATGCAGATTTAATGACCAAGGAACAAGCACTAAGCAATCGACGCGTATTTTATATAATAACCAGAATATCTCTCATCAATTAAGCACAATTCGAGGCAAATAATGCATAATTTATTGTACTAAGTATAGTGTTATCAACTTATCCTCACTTAGCTGTTCATGGTCCCGAACAAAAATGTTAAAGAAAATGAACTTCCGGACCAATATACAAGTTAATTAAAAATAGTTATGGGTCACAAGGTCAAGATAAGAATCATGTCAACTACCATCTATAAGTAACACATTAAACAATAATTGATTCATGAACAGATGTGTGTGTAAAATAACACTCAGGCCTCAATTACATAGAAACAATCACGTTATATCGACTCAACGTCTAACTAGCAAATTGCGAGAATGTTTCTCTGTAACACCCTCAGACCCAGGGCTTGCTAGTGCTAAATGAGTCATAAATGTACAGTCAACTCCTTAGACCGTCGTCCTCTCTTAGGCTAAAAGGGCTAACCCGAGTTGACAATACATTTATTTCTCACACTTATATGGTGGTGATGTGCTTACCCTACTTCCAATGTGGATATCACATTGTCCCCCCTTATAAGGGGCTGGCGTCCTCTCCAGACGGCCAAAACTTGTCCCTGTGGACTTGTCCCAGTTCGTCCCTTTATGCCATTGATTTTATTTTTAATTTGTAGGTCATGTCAACTGGGCAAGGCGGATCGAGAACCGAGTACTAATCCAAGGCTCACGTTTATCCTATTACTTATTTATTTTTATGTCAGGGCCGGGTAGGTTATCAAGCAGAAACTTGCAATGGTGTGTGCCAAGCAAGAAACCATATCAAATCTAACACCGAACTTGCTACCCTCTTGCAAAAGAATTTTTCGTTCTTTTTCAAGTATGTTGCACACTCTCAAAAATCTATCTATCCTCACGGTCCGCTCAATTTGATAAACTACCGAATCCGTAAATCCTTGACCCTTATAAGATCCACAACTTGACCTAAATGACCATAGGTAGAACAAAACTTGGAAAACTAGGGTCAACACAAGTCAAAATAATGCGTCATCTAACTACACACTGAAGAAAGTGAGTTATACGGGCTTAAAAGACAGTTCATAAAAAGAATATACGGTTAATACACAACTCTTTCAAAAGTTGGCACGGCTTTCGTCCATTCGTTCGTGAAACAAAGATGTTATTAATAATCTTCAAAAGGTCAAAGACTTCATAACTTTGCAATCTCATTCAAATACATTCAACATATAAAGTGGTGAAAAATGAATAAAAAAGAATCGAGATACTCGGAAATTGAGGCACATCGTACTGAGGTACGTCCTCACCTTGAGGACTGGGTGTCAGACACACTATCGCACCATCTGTCTCATGTACGGTCCCCTTGTTGTGCCTTTTAGCAGTTGGTGGTAAACCCTCGTACAACGGAGCTCCAGCGGACCTTGTTTTTGACATGGTAACTCCAAAGATGAAGGTCTGCTAAAGTAGATGATGTTCTAGAAGAAGAGGCGTTGAACCTGACGGAGATTTGAAGACCGCCTGTGATTCAAAAAAGTGTTTATGGTTTATAAAGGTGACGCAAGAATGATTTTCTAGATTTCTAGAAATCTGAGTGGATATTTTTTAAATCTGGAGATTCCGGATGAAATGGATGAAGATTCTGATGAATATTCAACCGGAAAAGAAAAAAAGTACGGCTCTAAGACACCGCAAAGTTAAAAGGTACGACCATCTGGAGCCGGAGTTAAGAACAACGGCTATAAACTCAAATCTGATCGGAGAAAAATGCAAGAACGTGTATATTTCTCGGTAATGGAGCCAACTGATTTTGCCGGAAATATCACAAAAAAGATTTAGCTGATGATTTGTGAGGATATATGGAGTAAAGATGGTGTTTTATGGAGGTTCGTAGTGCACAGCTCATGAAATATATGAAGATGTGAAGAACACTCAAGAACACCAAGACAGTCAACAAATTGACAGGGCTTCGCCTGCTTGTTCTATTATGCGTCCCTTGTTAGGGTATAAGGTGCCGCTATTAATAGGGCTTACATAGTCGGTGGTTACATGGAGGGCTAAAATAGTATATGCATCAAGTAAATAAATATAAATACAAAAATGCGGGTCAAGCTCCTGATATGCGAGCTGGTATGCATCTTGATTACTGCGGACTGTTTGCTTGCAACTTGTGACTTTTCTTCCTAGTTGTGTGGGCTTTGGGCTGAGGGGTGGTCGACTCGGCCCCCAATGCTTAGTCTCTCCTAGTAGATGGCGTATGAAGTCTTTGATCTCGACGCCTTTTGCATGATCAATGATAAGTATTGTAATGGTGCGAGATGAGTTGGATTGTTCCTATCCCAGTTCAGCTTACATGAGTGCGAACTGATTGGGCCAGGGACCCTATTCATCGTTGGGCCTGCTTGAAGTCCCAACTTGAATCCGTGGGCTCCTTTACGGGCTTGGCATATCACGTTCCATATTCGAATTCTTTATTTTGGGATTTGCAATCGTGCTTTTGTCTTACCACTGTACTTTTGTCACGCTTATCAATTGTCCCAAATTAATTTACCGAATAAGAATTTTCATTTTTTCTTATTCTTCCATATGATTGTATAAAACAAAAGTATAAATTTTTTTGTTGCTACATCGAAGCTTTGATTAATTAGCGTTTTTTAATGTTAAACTGTTCTTTTTTGATTCTTTTGCCTTCAAACTATACTGTAAGATCAGTTTTGGTACTTATGTCAATCTAAAACATGGATTTCCCCGAAAAATGGTTTATGTCATATCACATAATTGTACTTTTTTTCGTCAGGTTTTTTTGATATATGAGTTATGTTGGTGATTTAAGTATAATCACAAGCCGTTGAGGTAATCGGGGTTTAGTACAAGGATGGATATACTCGTAACACTTAATTATAAGTTTGGAGGTGCGGAGTGCACGCTTATATAAGTGTATATGAGTATACGGATGGAAAATAAGCAAGTATTGTTCGAGAAAATCACTTAAAGGACCGGAAAACCAGTTAAAGGACCAAAAATCAGGTTTTGGTGAAACAGAGTCACAGGCGCCTGCCTGTGGAAATTCAGCATGCCTAAAAGTTGAACATAAAGTTTGGCGGATTTCTGATGATCACAGGCTGGCCACAGGCGCCTGCCTGTGGCCCGAAAACTGATTTTTAGGTACCTCATGGTCTTTTTAAGTGGTTATAACCAAGTGATACCTTTTCACTTAGGTTGTGACCTAAAAATACGAACTTGTAACTTATTTCTCTGCAATCCAAGTACCATAAAAGGTTTTTTTACATTGTTGAACAAAGATAGAACAATTGTATGCATCCTTGATCAAGTCAAAAACATCTAAACACTTCAGAGTAATCTTTTGATCTATTTTGTCCTAGACAAAAGGCAAGGCTCTCAGTCTGTATCTCACTTAAATTATCCGTGATACTCAGGACAAGTTAGGGGTCGAATAAATTTAAGAAGGACAGCGATATACGCGTGACTGCGAGGATCCGTTCTTCATAAAATTTGCAGGTTTTCAAAGCATTGGTGATCAATCAAGACCCTCAAAACTACAACAATCTTCTTAAATTTATTGTTTTGATCACAATGGTGAATGGAAAGGACATGATGATGAATTTCGGGAAACTTGACAAGTTCGAAGGAGTTGATTTCAGGAGACGGCAAAGGAAGATGCACTTCCTTTTGACGGCACTAAAAGTGGTTTATGTTTTGAGTACTGACATACCGGAGATCGATGATGATACACCTTTGGAGGAAATGCGAAGGAGAAGCAAGTGGGAAAACGATGACTACATATGTCGTGGTCATATCTTGAATGGTATGTGTGATTCGTTATTTGATATTTATCAACATCTTGCATCTGCGAAAGAACTTTGGAATGCACTAGAAACCAAGTATTTGAATGAAGATGCATCTACTAAAAAGTTTCTAGTCGGTAATATCATGAAGTACATGATGGTAGACACACGGTCTGTAATGGAACAATTTAACGAACTTCTACGCATACTAGGACAATTTGCACAACATAAGATGGAAATGGATGAGGCCATTTCAGTGTCTAGTATCATTGATAAGTTACCACCATCATGGAAAGATTTTAAGCATTTGTTAAAGCACAAAAAGGAAGAACTCTCCTTGGTTGAACTTGGTAGCCATCTGCACATTGAGGAATCCCTCAGGGCGCGGGAGGGGGTTAAAACCAAGGGCAAGGAAATTGATGAATCCACTTTCATTCATGTGATGGAGGCTGGGGAGAGTTCTAAAACTAACAAAGGGAAATACCATGGCAAGAAAAAGAAAAAGTCAAATGACAAAGAATCCGGAAAAAGGCCAAAAGGGGCCTGTTGGATTTGTGGTAAGACAGGACACTACAAGGCTGATTGCCTAGTTCGAAAGAATGGTAAAGGCAAGGGTCCAGAGCAAGGGTCGAAAGACCAAGGACCACCACATCATCAAGGTCAGAATGTTAATTATGGTGTTAATTCGGTTATGAATTATGTGTCATTTATTTCTGAAGCTTTTTATATGCAGGATGATGATGTTACGTGGTGGATCGACTCGGGAGCAACAAGACATGTATGCAAAGATCGACGCTGGTTTGAAGACTTTGAACCAGTGAACGATGGATCTATCTTAAAGATGGGAAACGAGTCGAAGGCTGTAATTTGTGGCTTTGGAACAATTACTTTAAATTTTAGTTCTGGGAAATCCGTAAAACTAATTAATGTTTTATTTGTGCCATGCATTCGGAAAAACCTTGTTTCGGGTGCTTTGTTGTGTAAATCGGGCTACAAACATGTTTATGAGTCCGATAGGTTTATTTTGTCTAAACATGGTATTTTTGTTGGTTTTGGCTATTTGTGTAATGACATGTTTATGCTTAATGTTGTTAATAATAAAGTTAATCAAGTTATGCATATTTCTGATGTTAATATTTCAAAGTTGTGGCATGCACGATTAGGACACGTACATTACAAACGTATGCATGTTATGTGTAAGAATGCTTTGATTCCCCCTTTTGATATCAATATGGATAAGTGTACTACTTGTATGCTAACTAAGATTGTAAGACAACCTTTTCATGGTGTTGAAAGGTCGTCTACAATTTTGGAACTTATCCATAGTGATTTGTGTGATCTTTATTCCACACCTTCTTTGGGAAATAAGAAATATGTTGTTACTTTTATAGATGATCATACTCGCTTTTGTTATGTATATTTACTTAATACAAAGGACGAAGCACTTGATAAGTTTAAAGTTTATAAAAGTGAAGTTGAATTGCAATTAAATTCAAGTATCAAACGTTTTCGTACCGATAGAGGTGGAGAATACTATGATCCAACCTACTTCGGGTCGTGTGGTATTATACACGAGGTTACTGCACCGTATACGCCACAACAAAATGGCATTGCGGAGAGGAAGAACCGTACTCTAAAAGAGATGGTAAATTCCATGTTATCCTACTCGGGATTGAGCAGTGGATTTTGGGGTGAGCCCATGTTAACGGCCTGTTATCTACTAAACAGAATTCCTAATAAAAGGTATTCTGCTACCCCGTATGAACTTTGGTTCAAAAAGAAACCAAACTTGAATTACATAAAAGTTTGGGGCTGTAGGGCGGTTGTTCTAAAATTAAAACTTTAGAGAAAGAGGCATCGATTGCATTTTCATTGGATATGCAAGTCATTCAAAGGCTTATAGGTTTTATGTTATCGAACCTAGTGATTCCGTGGCTGCACATTCGGTTATAGAATCACGAGATGCTATCTTTGATGAGAATAGATTTACATCTATTCCTAGACCAAAGGCTATTGCTTCTACGATAGTTGGAGTGGAGAATGTGGAGAATAATGATTCTCAAGTTGAGTCTTCTGAACTTCGAAGAAGTAAGAGGGCTAGAATAGCAAAAACATTTCCACCAGATTTTGTTACTTACTTGGTGGAAGGTTCGAAAAATGAAGTTGGATATCAATACTCATATTGCTACAATATTGAGGATGATCCAAGAACATTTTTTGAGGCGATGGGATCTCAGGATGTATCATTTTGGAAAGAAGCCATCAATGATGAGGTGGATTCCATAATGGGTAATAATACGTGGATTCTTACGGATTTACCACGTGGTTGCAAACCATTAGGTTGCAAATGTATTTTCAAAAGGAAAATGAGAGTCGACGGTACTGTTGACCGATATAAAGCCCGGTTAGTTATAGAAGGCTTTAGGCAAAAGGAAGGTATCGATTATTTCGATACTTATGCTCCCATTGCTAGAATCTCCTCAATCAGGTTATTAATTGCCTTAGCCTCAATTCATGACTTGGTGATCCATCAAATGGATGTTAAAACAGCGTTTCTAAATGGAGATTTGGATGAGGAAATATACATGAAGCAACCGGAAGGATTTATTATGCCCGGTAACGAGCATAAGGTATGTAAACTTGTAAAATCATTGTATGGACTTAAAGAAGGTCCTAAACAATGGCATCAAAAGTTTGATGAGGTTGTCTTGGCTAGTGGATTTAACTAAATCAGTCGGACAAGTGTATCTATAGTAGATTTGATGAAACTGGTAACGGTGTGATAATCTGTCTATATGTCAATGACATGTTGATTTTTGGTACGAACCAAAATCAGGTTGATAAGTGTAAAGAAATCTTATCTTCTAGATTCTCTATGAAAGACATGAGGGAGGCAGATGCAATTCTTGGTATTAAAATCAAGAGGAATCGGGGAGGATTTTCACTAACACGGTCTCATTATATTGAGAAAGTGTTGAAAAAGTTTAATTGTGAAAATTGTACTCCAGCAAATTCTCCCATGGAGCCTCGTGAGAAGCTTGGACCTAATAAAGGTGAAACAGTGAATCAACTTGAATATTCACGAGTCATTGGCTGTTTGATATATGCAATGACTAGTACACGACCGGATATTACATATGCGGTTGGAAAACTAAGTCGATATACGAGTAACCCAGGTAATTGTCACTGGAGAGCGTTTGTTCGTGTATTGAGATATCTAAAGTCTACCAAAGATTTTGGTTTGACTTATGTTGCATATCCTTCGGTGATTGAAGGATATTCGGATGCTAGTTGGATATCTAATGTAGAAGATCATTCTTCTACAAGTGGATGGGTGTTTGTTTTAGGTGGAGGCGCCATTTCTTGGGCTTCTAAGAAACAAACATGTATATCTAGCTCGACTATGGAGTCGGAGTTTATTGCCTTGGCAGTAGCCGGTAAAGAGGCAGAATGGCTTAGGAATTTAATTCATGAAATTCCTTTATGGCCTAAACCAATATCACCAATATCTATCCATTGTGATAGCTCATCTACACTGTCTAAAGCATATAGTCATGCGTATAATTGTAAGTCACGACACTTAGGCGTTAGACATAGCACGGTACGTGAGTTGATCTCTCACGGGGTGATATCGGTTGTGTATGTGAGATCTCAAAGAAATTTGGCTGATCATTTGACGAAAGGATTGGCTAAGGACTTGTTTCAAAAGTCGGTAGTCGGGATGGGACTACAACCTGTATAAGTTTCTGAATATGGGACCCCCAATTTCCCATTGGTACAATGCCTTAGGCTAAATTCAATGTGGTAAGCCTGTTTTTTGGAAACTTGAGCACATGTATTAATCCCGAAGGTATGTGCTGTTTACCTGTGAGATTAGGTTGAAGTGTTATCTTCTTAGTGAATCTTATAAAAGTGCTAATGCAGGTGCACGGTAAACTTAAGATTCACCTATATGAGTATGAAGTATGGCCGCTTCAAGGAAAGTTGGGTTGGCTTTCTAAATGCTCAAGAATGGATATGGACACAAGGCCATTTTTCAAAGAATGGTGTCAAGTATAATACTTTGAAGTAGTTTCAATTCATGTGTATTGTTATGTACATGTATTCAAAATGTGTAAAGGGGTTCAATGCATAGTCACACCCCAATGCTCGAATATTTGCGTGTAATAATACTAGATGGAAATTCAATCTTCGTGACATTTTCATTGAATCATGAGTTGGTTTGTTTTATGATTGTTTTGTTTTACTAAACCAAGGATTACACTTAAATGGGGGAGGAATGTTGGTGATTTAAGTATAATCACAAGACGTTGAGGTAATCGGGGTTTAGTACAAGGATGGATATACTCGTAACACTTAATTATAAGTTTGGAGGTGCGGAGTGCACGCTTATATAAGTGTATATGAGTATACGGATGGAAAATAAGCAAGTATAGTTCGAGAAAATCACTTAAAGGACCGGAAAACCAGTTAAAGGACCAAAAATCAGGTTTTGGTGAAACAGAGTGACAGGCGCCCACCTGTGGAACTTCAGCATGCCTAAAAGTTGAACAGAAAGTTTGGCGGATTTCTGATGATCACAGGCTGGCCACAGGCGCCCACCTGTGGCCCGAAAACTGATTTTTAGGTACCTCTTGGTCTTTTTAAGTGGTTATAACCGAGTGATACCTTTTCACTTAGGTTGTGACCTAAAAATACGAACTTGTAACTTATTTCTCTGCAATCCAAGTACCATAAAAGGTTTTTTTACATTGTTGAACAAAGATAGAACAATTGTATGCATCCTTGATCAAGTCAAAAACATCTAAACACTTCAGAGTAATCTTTTGATCTATTTTGTCCTAGACAAAAGGCAAGGCTCTCAGTCTGTATCTCACTTAAATTATTCGTGATACTCCGGACAAGTTAGGGGTCAAATAAATTTAAGAAAGACAGCGATATACGCGTGACTGCGAGGATCCGTTCTTCATAAAATTTGCAGGTTTTCAAAGCATTGGTGATCAATCAAGACCCTCAAAACTACAACAAGTTATACTTTGGAGGTTTGCTACATTATTTTGCTTGATTCACTTTTAACTATTGCAGCGGAGGAAAATGTAGAATATTCACCTCCGGTGAATGTCTATGGCTATTCGTAGTTATGCAATTCATTTGCACAGAACGATTGGTGGTTGTGTATAGGCCGAATGTGTTGAATGGTGCACATCGGTTGGTTGTTGTTTGAATGCCGAATGTGTCGTATGGGGCACAGCGGTTGGTTGTTGTTGATAGGCCGGATGTATTGTAGAGGGCAAAATGATTGATTGGTTATTGTTTATAGGCCGGTTGTTTCTTATCACGAAAAATGATTGGTTGTTGTTTATTGGCCGGATGTGTTGTATGTGGCAGAGGGTTAGGGAAAGGAGTACGAGAGGAAGAAGTCAAGACGAAACCTCTAATACCATAACATTTTGTGTAAACGGGTTTTCAATGATTTGCTCCCATTGACACACCATATTTAAATATGTTACAATCATGCTAACAACAAGAAATATTCTAGAAGGATCTATGTATTGTGTGTTTATTATTATTATAGGAAATACATCTCATTAAGAAGACTACCAAAGGTTTTGACTTAATCCAAAGAGCGCCACACTAGCTATTCGACCTTTTCATTCTTGCTGAGTAGAATCTATATATGACATTTTCTTCATCCACATTTAGGCAATTCTTCTGTAATTATTTTTTTTTAAAGTGAATGCCATAGACGACTTCTTTTGGGAACAGTGTCTATATATACTCCATTAATTCGATGCTCTCCCCACATTTGCACAGGTAGTCTTTGGATTTGAAGATAATCTTCATAATCAAAACAAAATATCATGTCAAAGTTCAGTGCTCTATTTATAGCAACCCTCCTCATTATTCTGTCTTTTTCTCACGTTGATTCCCGCCCCTTTCGTGCATTTCAAGACGTGACTCCGATGGAATATCATAATATTCTGGTAAGTAAGTGTGTACAAGGTTGAATCTGTAATGTATTGTTGTTAATTTTATGGATTTCTAATTGTATTTGTGTAAATCTTTCTTTTGGCTGAAGGATTAAGAAGTTGGCAATGTTTATACATCGGATAATTTTGTCAACACACAGAAGGAAACCGTCATGATCCCTGAAACAAAAACTTTAATTTTGTATTCTTTTCATTGGTTACCATATTATATCAATGTTAAACAAATAACTTTAATTTAGTAGTCTTCTGATTAATTAGATGATTTTTTAGTGGGGTCAAAGAAGTAAAATTGATGACCCACCGATGACATCATTTGCATTTTTACATTTTTAAACATCAAAATTACATCATTTCAATACAAAAAAATTCTTTATTCTCAGTGGGGGCATTGGCCTCCACCCCAATAGATGTGTGTCCGCCAATGATTTGACGAAGTCCTACGTCCTAAGTCCAATATATGTAATATAGAGAAAGATGTACATGTTGTATGTGACGGAAATTTCCTGGAAATCATGTTTTTTAACCAGAAAGAAGTCATGCAATGATATAATTAAAATTATCATATTCAATTATATACGCAAGTCTGTCGTCATTACCATCAGAGTATAAAGCAGAAACAAATGATATACTTCGGGAATTAATAAGAAAAACAAGTCAAATCGAGTAGTACAAAAAAAGAAACGATACAGATTTCAACATCCAAATATTACAATAATAAAACTCTAAAGCCAAACTAGGAAACTCTAAACCATAACATACGGCATGTTTAACGGCTAGCTCCGTCAGCTTTTTCCTGGACGAATCCATCGCCTATATTGTGGCCTCTGAGGCGTCCCTCAGTTTCTTCACAAGCATGTCTTGAGTATTGAGCAACGAAGACATGTTTAAGTTGTTCGTGGAGGCTGCTTCAGGCTTCTTGGTTTCCTTCAAGGCTACTACTTATGGATTTGCTTTTGCCAGCTCAGGTTGCAATTGTTCAGCTCGGCCTTGAATTTCCATCTGCCGACGACACATTTTAGTTAGCCAATCAATCTCCTGCAAAGTATGACAATAGTCAAAATAAGAGACAAAATGTCTTAGTAAACAAACATAAGTGTTAAAGGAAATTGTAAGAAAGAGCTTACAATGGCCAAATAGTTATGGACCAGGTTGGTCAGCTCAGAGTCACTAAGACGACTTGCAAGTTCTTGGTCCCTTAAAAGAATGCAGTTTTGTCCACATGCATGGGCCACAGTCAGATCATTAACTTGGTAGTTTATTTTCAGCCACTGTCCTGGATAAAAATTATCCAGCGAATGTGCTGGACCTTCTAATTGTCCCTTCACGGGGAACCTGAATCTTCTCCTATGGATTAAAAAATTTCAAAAGAATTGAAGATGAGGATGGAGCAGTTCCTGTAATTGTCCCCAGATAAATTCCCGACGTTGTAGAAGCATATGCTTCAAGAGGAGCCACATCAGGTGTTAAGGCGGAAGTGCCTATGGTAGCATCATAAGATATGGTCATTATTGGCACCGGAGTATTTTGATTAGTCCTTCTCTTTTTTATGTAAGGTGTATGCCCAAAAAAACTGACAGATTTTTACATATCATCTTAATATATGCTTTGTGCTTATAAGTAATACACTAATGAAAACCCTAAATTGTATCATATATAGCCATATAACTTAGTGTATGTCACACACATGGATTAGTCTATTCATTAAACCGCCGTTAATGCGCACAGAACACTTTATGGTGTGACCGTCTTATTCGGACTGTCGATATTGGTTATCTATGTAGGGAAATTATATATGATGTAATCTTATAGGACTGAAACGATTTAACCTGAATTTTATCATATAATTATGTGATTGAGAAATCTCATTAAATCACAAGATGATTAGATATAGATTAAAGTTAATCCTATAGTGATTGTAGACTCCTGCTTATTTCTAGATTGATGTGTTCGTTAAGGATTGCTATGTGGCGCTGATTGAATCACTTTCACGTTGGCACAATCAAGAATGAGTAGCTGGGAATGTGTTTCGAAGATACGATATCCATTCCTTCCTGCGGGAAGTAGAAAGACGATCCTCTTATTTGTTAAGCCAAGAAACAGATCGATCGGCTGAGTTGGTATTTGTTATGAATTAATTGATCTCTATTGGGTTGATGTTAAATAAGGATAAGATGTAATTAAGTGTGTTTACGGAAAATTTCCCACTTCATTACGGATAGTCTGTGAAGGGTTAGCTTGTATGTAACGATTGTATCAATTGACACTTATTGACTCGACAAGTTGAGAATAAGAAATATCTATAAACGATAGAATTCGGTTTCGTATTTATGGTACCATAACTCCGGATAAGTTGAATAGAAATATTTTGTCTTATAAATATTTAATTCGATTTACTGGAACTACTGGTTATAGGTACAGGGTTCTCAGGTTGGCTCTTTGCACGCGAGTGAATTCTCGTATTGTGTAACCATGATGATATATTAAATAGTTCGTCTATTTGGTGATTGGTAAATAATATGTAAAATAGAAAAGACTTTATATCATTCCGATTGGCATTAAAAATGACGTTTAGTGTGAATAATTTGGGAGAAAGAAAATTTATCTTAATTATTTCACGTGTGTAATTAAATAATTATTGTTAAATAGTTAATAGATAATAATAAATTAGTTTTCTTATTAGATATATGCTATCTTTTGATTAAAGAAAAAGATGATTGTGTTGTGTATCGGATAAACTCTAAAACCTTGGTTATTTTCATACATACAAAGAGTTTTTCCCAACACATTGACACATACAATATTTGCGCCACTATTGTGGGATGAGAGAGAAAATTTTGTTTCTTGTTTTTGCCATTATGGGGAGAAAAACCTAAAGTTTTCTTCTGCATATTCAAGGAGGCTCCGGTATGGCGTCGACGTCCACCAGTCGCCGTTTGAAAATACAATTCGAAAGACTGCCGCTTCTCTTACATTGGGTAAATCTCTAAACCTTATTGTAGTTTAGATTAACGAATTATATGTTTCAAACCGTGGTAAAATTGAATTCAAATTTTGATTCATAGCTTTCGATGAGCATGATTGAGTGTCTCAATCGATGATGACGATTTGAAAAAGTAGAAAAACCCTAGACGCATCACCGCCTACCCATCATGTGGTATCAGAGAAAGGTTTAAGTGAATTTACGATTTTCATTGCATAATTAATTAATTAGAAGTGGAATTGTATTATAGTAAAAATTGCATCCTTTATGTATTTGTATATTGCGTGGTTGACTGTTTTGGTTGTCGAGATAGATCAAGGGTTCGTACTTGTTTACCCGTTACATATTTTGAAGTAGGACACCACTTTGTGAATGTTGTTGTATTTTATTTTTCCAGTAGAAATATAATAGATTAGCAATATAATTCTTTGTAATCTGCATTGCTGAGAAATCGTTGCAAAAAGAATGAAGCCGAAACTAGTTTCCATCAGAGCAGCATGGACCAAAAACAAACAAGAAACTCCACGCCGCAGCCTGAGTCACCCTAGCTATGGATAGGGTCCTAGAATAATAATAATAAAAGTAATTGGGACATGACGTTCCAGGTTCTTGTAGATTCAAAGTTCGGTGTAGCCGGTCGCTGACAGAGATAAAGTCTTTTGTTGTTTTGCTTTTTCTTTGTTAGGCCATATACGGGGTACCAACCAAACCTTAATAGTGTTACATTTTCATATTATTTTTCTTTGGGGATTATTACATGATACAACATTGCGGGGTGGATGAGCAGTTTTTTTACTAGGACTACTAGTTGAAATGGATATCCCGTACATGCTGAAATGTGAAGATTCCAGAGAAGATGATAATCTTATTTAATTAATTTATTTGAATTTTGGTCACTTCCCCTGCTTTCTGATTTGTGTACCTTGATGCCTGTATGGATTGGTGTTACTTTTTTTCCCACTTGTTCAATTGCAAGTCCGAGGCTTAACTTGGATACAAAGGGTCTGATCATTCTGGAACATATAGCTTGTATAAACAAACATAGGACTGTCTTTCTGCAATTAAGATATCGTCCTTTGCAATAGTTTGAAGCCTTCTGTGGGTGCTTTGTTTATTTTTGTAACGATCCCTCAATTTCGTAATGGTTTTGAAGATGGGAAATATTTTCTTGCACTTATCAGATTTCAGTCTTTTATTGTGAATACGAAAGTCTTAATTCTTCGTCCCTCCTAAGTAATAAACAGCCTGCAAAGTGATAACTATTGTGAACTCTTTTCTATGGCTATGATGCATGCCTCTTGGCCTTCATATTACTAAATATGTTGTTTGTAACCATTGTTTTCCATGTTAGAAGCAGGTGGAATCCGTTGAACTGGTCCAAGTCAGCTGCAGAGGAAGCTTAAACTGTTGCATCAATAGATTGCTCTAGTCATGGAAGAACCTTGATGGCCTCGTTGTTTACGGCAAGCCCGTTTGTGAGTGCTATTCTTGCTTTCAAGGCCCTGGTTGCTCCCGTTTTTCAGCAGTGCTAACAGGTTAAACCATTATTGATGATAGTGGTTTGGATGACTTCAATTTATAGCATAATTAGAGTCAAGACCTAATGGTAATAGAAATATAATGTCATTTAATCTTTGGTGCAGTGGAGATCCTCCGTATTTAGAGCCCTTTTGGATGCAACATGCTTCTTGCAATGCAGTTGTCTCGGGATGGCACCGGATGAGCTACTCATTTTAATGACCACCATTCCATTATGTCTCAGGAGCTCGATAGACACATCCGTATGGTACACGGTATAGCCAAAATGGAAATAAAATGTGGCATTTTTATTTTGAGATTAATGTTGAATCAATGTTGTTAAATTTACATTTTATTTTTAATTTATATTTATATTTATTTGTATTTATATTTTTTTTAATTTTTCAGATTCTGGGCGGAGATAACAATCCGCCGGCAAAACCTTTTTTCTCTTGTGGTGGAATAAGTATTCTGGCGGATAATAACCGTCAGGAAAAGAAAGTATTCCCGGTGGATCCAAGAAATCGCCACAAAAATATCTTAGCGGCGGACCGAAAATGCCGCCAGGAAAGGGCAAAAAACTTTTAGCGGCGAAGGCAAATATGGCGGATTTTTAAAGCGGCAGAAACCGCCGCGAAAGTGTTTTAGCGGTGGAAAATAATCCGCCGGTTAAAAACATGTTTTTTGTAGTGTAACCATTCCAAAAAGGCCGACCTTGAATCATGTATTAGTTGTTCATCCTCTATTCAAATGTGAAGTGTTGAGATATCCGGGATGTTAATCCAAGGACCTCCCGGAGCTTAGGAACCGGCCATTTATGTGTTTATCTTTAAGGATTGGATATATAGATTAAGCTAATGGTATCGTTTCAAGCTACACCCTGAATCATGGTTAGCAGCCATTCCATGGAAGTGGACAGAGTCCCAAGGTTTCAATACAAAAAAATTATATACTTCGCTCTTGGAAAAGAGTTTCCTACCAACCATCATTGGGATGGATCATGTCGAGGGTAGACACATGTAAAAAAGGTATTCGGGTAAAGTAACCTAACTGGACGTAGCTACACTTCAACACAAAATAGGGATGAACCTAAGAGAGCTAGTCCTCACCCGACTTATAGACAAGATCTTTAAGGTTGGCTATTCGTGACCGGGGGCAATCGGCAGTTAGACTGGGTTGGCTACACTCAACACAATGTTTTTTCTGACACATTCTGGATTACTTAATATGGTGTTTACATAAGGCAAGAATCCATCTCACTAGAGAAGAGAATACGATATAACGAAATCCATGGAAGTACGATATGATTATTAAGTTGTGGGGTTGATTTATTGGTTTCAATTCTCTTATCTCTCTATGAGATTGAAGTAGCTATGCGTGCCAAATTAAAATTCTCAATGATAGACACGAGGTAAGAAACCAGCGCAAATATCAGAGAAGTAATTTTAGATCAGTTGATTAGATAAGATGAGAGATGTAGATTCAGATCAGTTGAGTAAGATCGGATCTGAGAAGTAAATTCTGATCAGTTGAATAGATTAGATAAGAGAAGTATATTCAAATTAGTTTAATAGATCACATTAGAGAAATAGACATAGATTAGTTGAATAGATCAGACCTGAAGTCAATAAGATGATAAGTAGACTGAGGTCAGACAAGTAGACAAAATCAGCAAAGAAATTTGGCGAAAGCTAACCAGCAGCGGAGAAAGCTGATGTTGGGAATAAAATCTAGTTTTGATGATAATTCATCTATTTATTGTTTGTTTGTTTAAACCCCATTGATGAAGTGTCATAACTAGCTGTTATAGTGCAAGGCAAAATGATGTCTAGAAAACTAAATGTATAGGATTTATTAGAGTCTGATTATTGTATAGGTTATATAAGACAAACACTCTAATCGATAGGTTTTAGTGGAGTCTGGGACTGAAGCTAAAACTTAATCAAGAATGGTTCATTGAGGGATTACACTCAGTCGGCCATGTGCAAAACTGAAGACTCTAGGCTGATGGGACAAACTTAGTTATGAAGATTTGAGGGATCAAACTCAGTTTTGATTACTGAGGAACTGAGGGTTCAAAATCAATTTATGAAGACTAAAGCCGAGACTATAATTAGAATTCAGGTAAGTCTATGATGGCTTGGCCTGACTTTATAGATCTTGTATTGAAGGTCTAAGTTACATAAGGACAATGTATACTTTGTCATGTTATGAACATAAATGGTGTACTCTGATCTCACAAAACTCAAAGATTAGATAAACTAGGAGTACTCAGTTTTGAAAAAGATTAAAAACTGAGTTAATGCTTTGTTAGTTGGATACTGAAACTCAGAAAAATCAGTTTCGACTGAAGCACGAGTCAACCAATCAATTAATCAGGACATTGGAGATCAAGCACTCTAATTGGTTGAATATCTGTCATTGTCAAAAAGGACACTGACATCTGACATGTATTAAGCAGGACCACCAACGGCTATAAAGATTCAAATTCAAAAGTTGGAAAACTCCCTATAAATAGAGCACTTATCACTCAAGAAATAGTGAAAATGTCTATATTTTGAATACAAAGGAAAGATAAAGAAAAAAAGGGAAGAAAACTTTTAATGAACTCATGCTAAGTTCATAATTGCAAGGTCAAGAAAATGTCAAGTATTCAAGATCATTCAAGAAACATTCAAGACTACTCATACTTGAAGAAATAGAGCATACTGTGTAAATCATATACATCAAGAAGAAGAAGCACATCCATAAGTTGAATCACTTACGTGATTCAAGTTTCAACTTTGATTAATCAACGGTTTAGACCGTGAAACACCAAGATTGTGTGAAGGACAGTTTAGGTGCAGTCATGAAGACTATGTTTATGGTGGAGCTAGTGAAGAGGAAACACCATCCTTTAAGGACCAGTGCAGCTGACTTAGTGATACAACAATTTTACCTGTTAGGGACTAAGGCTCGAAGATGGTGAAGGTTGGGAATAGTCAAGGACAATCATTATTTACTTTGTATCTTGTAACGTTAACTTAAGAAGTTAGTGAATTTTTCCTTCGAAATCACAGGAGAAGAGTGGACCGACGGGATTACACCACCTAAACCACTATAAACTTTGTGTTCTTTACATTACGCTTATACTTACAATATTTTATATTTGTGTTTGTGTTTGTTGATTTAAATGTATTATCTAGCTTAGCACACACATAGCTTACACCAGTAAACTGAAGTTCACAGAACATATTTCAAGAGAATTTAACAAACTGATATTACGAACTTAAAAGGCTCTGAAATATTTTCTGCGGTATTTAACTCAGTTGTAGAAAAAGTCAATAGACATTTTTCTCGGTTTTTCTTAACTCCGAGATCTTTTAAGTTTTAGTTCACTTGCAAGAAACGTTTTAGAGGTCAAGTTTATTTAACCCCCCTAAACTTGTCTAAAGCCTTTCCAAGGGAGCAGCAATTAGTATCGGAGCTGGCCTTCATACCCGAGAGATCAATTGTTTGTTCTTTTTTTCATAAGATTTTAACACTACAAGAAAATCGGTTATTAATAAGGGTACTTCCCGTCATTAATTGTCCATTTCCCCTCATAAAAACCTTTTATAACGGGAAATTTCCTGTTATGGCCCCTTATTACTGCCTCCGCCGGTAAAGGTATTCAATAACGGGAAACTCAATCCCGTTATTAATAATATCGGACATTAATAATGGTTTTTTCCTGTTATTAAAAATCATTTTTAATAACAATCTAAACCCTTATTATAAGGTAAGTTACCCCTCACAAATTGTGATTTAATGACAGAAATTACCCCTTATTGTAGATTCATTTACCCCTTATTAAATTACGATTTGATAAAAAAAACATCCCCTCATTATAGATTATTTCCTCTCATTACTCAGGATTCAATAACAACAAAATGCAAAATCAGGATTCAATAACAAATTGCCAATAGCAACTGCATTCAAGAACATGTACACTCAAAGTACTATACAAACATCCACCTTTACATACTTCACATAAAGTCAAACTTCCATCAATAATTAGTGAAGAAAGACTATAATGTAATATCCGAAAATAGGAAAAATAGATACACTTTCACCAGTATTATGAAGCTTCAGGTTTACGAGGAATAAACACAGTAGATGGTTGAAGGTATTTTTTCAATACCTATGTTCACGCATAATCTTTTCAATCTCCTTATGGGAAGCCATGATCTGCATTAATATCAAGGCATCAAAACCATAGGAAAATAAAATAAAAAAAATCTGAAACAAGTTTATGGGGCTGGAAATGCCAACTTAAGTCTATGTAGAATCAAAATACTACTTTCCATCTAAAAGCTATTGAAAAAGGGTAACACGGTGCACTAAAACTCCTGGAGTATGAAAGGGGTATATGGTAAGGCACCACTTTAGGGACACAAGTACCAGACCAAAGAACAGAAAAACGCAGTTCAGGAGCAACAACGCAAGTACTAAAACATAACTTAAGGAACACCAAAAAGTTTCCAAGTCTTCAATATTTTCATCCACAATTTCAAGAACACGAGAAAGAACAAAGAAGAATAATCATGGTCTTTATAACACTTGTACAACAGACTGCAAGAACTGAACATAATAGTCAACAAGTTTATGTCAGTCACAAGAGCAAACAGAATGCATACAAGACCATGGTATACTCATATTATGCAAGATGAATCATACACTAAATAAAATTGAACTCACAGCAAACCTTAAAAAAAAAAAAACAAGTCACCAGATAGATAGCATACGGGTAGATATACTGCAACTAAGACTTGGATATAAACTTATAAAAGACAGGACACGAAGTTTACAACTTCAAGTGAGATGGTAATTAGAGATGATATCAAAGCAAAAGGCTTTAAAGAGAAAACCTCATCGCTGCCCCTTTCCTCTAAAAAAAAGGGTTTTAAATTAAAAGAAAAAAAGTATTGTTAAAGTTGTGATTCAACAACAACTCAAGCTTTTAGATTGAATGATAATTTATCGAGTTGTATCATATCATTATAACAGTGACGGCCCAAGAAAAACAAAAATCCCAAGTATCTTGAGTTGTTACGTCAGTGACCAAAGCCTTGCAACTCCAAACAAAAGCTCCCTACAATAAATTGCATACCAAATGTCAGTTTTGTACAATATGTTGCATGCCAACTTGAATCCGTGGGCTCTTTTACCGGCTTGGAATATCACGTTCCATGTTCGAATTATTTATTTTGGGATTAGCAATCGTGCTTTTGTCTTACCACTGTACTTTTGTTACGCTTATCAATTGTCCCAAATTAATTTACCGAATAAGGTTTTTCGTTTTTTTCTTCTTCTGCCATATGATTGTATGAAACAAAAGTATAATTTTTGTTGTTGCTACATCGAAGCTTTGATTAATTAGCGTTTTTTTATGTTAAACTGTTCTTTTTTGAATGTTTTGCCTTCAGACTATACTCTAAGATCAGTTTTGGTATTTTTGCCCATGAAATTGTTCAGAAATCTGAAGATTTCAATCTGAAACATGGATTTCCTGTCAGAGTTATACTTTGGAGATTTGCTACATTACTCTGCTTGATTCACTTTTAACAAGAAATATTCTAGAAGGATCCATGTATTGTCTAGTATTTATTATTATTATAGGAAATACATTTCATTAAGAAGACTACCAAAGGTTTTGACTTAATCCAAAGAGCGCCACACTAGCTATTTGACCTTTTAATTCTTGCTGAGTTTAATCTATATATGACATTTTCTTTCGGTGAATACCAAAGGTTTTGACTTAATCCGAATTTCTTTTTAAGTGAATGCCATATACGACTTCTTCTTATTTTGGAAACAGTGTCGATATATACTCCATTAATTCGATGCTCTCCCCACATTTGTAAACGTACTTTTTGGATTTGAAGATAATCTTCATATATAGGCAAAACAAAATAGCATGTCTAAGTTCAGTGCTCTTTTTATAGCAACCCTCCTCATTTTTCTGTCTTTTTCTCACGTTGTTTCCCGCCCTGTTCGTGCATTTCAAGACGTGACTCCCATGGAATATCATAATATTCTGGTAAGTAAGTGAGTACATGGTTTGAATCTGTAATATATTGTAGTTTCTACCATATTTTCAGTTAGAAACATAATAATTATGTTGCCCCAAAAAAATATCTCATTGATCGCCATGCTAGCTAGAACATCTTAATTTTATGGATTTCTAATTGTATTTGTGTAAATCTTTCTTCTGGCTGAAGGATAAAGAAGTTGGCAATGTTTATACATCGGATAATTGTGAAGGACTTGCAGATGTAGAAGAATGCTTGCGGCAAATGTTAATTTCGTCAACACACAGAAGGAAACCGTCATGATCCCTGAAACAAAGAACTTTAATTAATTTAGTATTCTTTTCATTAATTAGAGGATTTTTTTAGTGGGTCACCGAAGTAAATTTGATGATCCACTGAGGACATCATTGGCATTTTTACATTTTCAAACATCAAAATTACATCATTTCAATACAAAAAAAAATTCTTTACTCTCAGTGGAGGCGTTGGCCCCCACCCCAATAGGTGTGTGTCCGCCCCTGATTTGATGATGTTCTACGCCCTAAGTTTCCAATAAATGTAATGAAGAGAAAGATCTACATATTGTATGTGACGGAAGATTCCTGGATACCGAGTTTTTATTAAGAAAAAAAGTCATAGAATGATATAATTAAAATTATCATATTCAATTATGTATGCAAGTCTGACCTCGTTACCATCAGAGTTTTAAGAGAAAACAAAATCGAGTAGTACAAAAAAAGGAAACCATGCGACTTTCAACATCCAAATATTACAATGATAAGAATCTTAAGCCAAATTAGGAAACTTCTAAACCTTAACATAATCGGCATGTTTAACGGATAGCTCGGTCAGCTTTCTCCGGGACGGATCCCTCGCCTGTTTTGAGGCCTCTGAGACGGCCCTGAGTTTCTTCACAAGCATGTATTGAGTATTGAGCAACAAAGACATGTCATGTTTCAACTTCTTCGTGGAGGCTGCTTCAGGCTCCTTGGTTTCCTTCAAGGCCACCTGTTATGGATTTGCTTTAGCCAAGCTTAGGTTGCAATTGTTCAGCCCAACCTCGAATTTCCATCTGCCGACGGCACATTTTAGTTAGCCAAACAATCTCCTGCAAAGTATGACAAGAGTCAAAATGAGAGACAAAATGTCTCAGCAGACAAATATAAGTGTTGAAGGAAATCGTAAGACAACATTTACAATGGCCAAATAGTTATAGACCAGGTCGGTTAGCTCGGAGTCACTAAGTCGACCTACAAGTTCTTGGTCCCTTAGAAGAACGCGGTTTTCTCCACATGCATGGGCTACATTCAGATCATTAACTTGGTCGTTTATTTTCAGCCACTGCCCAGGATAAAATTTATCCGGCGAAGGTGTTGGACCTTCTAATTGTACTTTCATGAGGAACCTAAATCTTACCCCATGGAATAAAAAAAATTCAAAGGAATTGAAGTAGAGGATGGATCAGTTCTTTTAATTGTCCTTAGAGCAAATCCTGAAGTTGGAGAAGCACTTGCTTCAAGAGGAACACCATGTTTAGGCAGCAACGCCAATGGGAGTATCATCAGATACGGTCACTACAGGCACCAGAGTGTTTTGATCAGTTCATCTCTAGCTTATGTTAGGTGTAATGCCCAAATAACTGACAGATTTCAATATCATCATAATATATGTGATGTCGCGCATGAGGTCGCTAATACTAGCAAGGGAATTAGGTCAATCGCAGTATAGCAAGGGCGAATCAAGGTCGATCCTACAGAGACAATGCAACTTTGGTAATAAAGAAATTAATCTAATTAAGAACTTAAATAACGGTCTTTGACAAACAAAAAGATAGAAAATAAAATTGGTGTTCCTCTCCCTAACCGATCTCCATGCTTGGTGTATTTAATGATCATGTTTACCTTCCTCGTAATTCCCCGATTCAATAAGAACTTATGTTTTAATTCAGCTTTAGCAATGGGTGCAATCTCCTAATATTGTTTACTTCCACTTGCAAGGACAATAAATGTCTATATGCAGTTAACCTCCTTACTTGGTTGTATTAACCCACACGCAATAAATTTTAGAAGGTGCCGGCTCAAGACCGAGAATCTCCCTAGGAAGCTATCCACAATGACTAGCACATTCCTAAAGATAGATCTGCACTATGGCCTAACTAACTTTTCACCTTGCAA
Organism: Gentiana dahurica var. dahurica; assembly: GCA_024500145.1. NCBI lineage: Eukaryota > Viridiplantae > Streptophyta > Magnoliopsida > Gentianales > Gentianaceae > Gentiana > Gentiana dahurica. Next base: position 30,509,665 of record CM044908.1, read on the forward strand.
ATACTTCTTGTTAATTTATGAAATATGACAAGTAGATTAGCCAGACCTAACCTGCCAGGAATTAAACCTTTCGATCAATGTAGCTGATGTTGAATCGCCAGATTTAGGGTGACCTACATTTGCCCAGCAATTGTAATACAGGCCGTCGCTATTGCTAGTGCTGCGGTTCCTACTTCTGGAATTTCATATGGTTGTTCTGATTAATTCTGGTAAATTACAGTTCGTTTAAACATTCAGATTAATTACATCGCATTAAAGAAAGCTAATCAACCATACGAAAATATAAAGGAACGTTCAAAGCTACATACCTTCAACTATGGAGGTCTAGCTTGATCAACTCAAGCTAGTTGATGGCTTGGGGAAGGAACCAAGAGAACTACTCAAAGAAATAGCCAAGAAAATATTTATTTCATAAAACAAAATAATATTTTGAGGACGAGTACATGTTACATTGGGGGTGTTCAGGCTTTATATAGGCACGTTAAACCGACCTAGGTGCTCTAAACCCTAACCGACTTAATGCAAAATGTACATGTTTATTTTCTTGTTGCCCAAGGTCTCGCAAGTACGAGTGGGCTTCCAAAATTGTGGGACTAGATTTAGCTTCTGTAATCCCAATAGACTTCTTCGTGGACTATCTTACTTTAGCCCAATGACTCATTACAGCCCGGATTCACTCTCCAATTCTCCAGAACATGGTATACCTGAAATGTACGGAAAACAAGACAGAACAGTTCCATTTTTGGGGGAAAAATATGTAAATGCAGATTTAACGACCAAGGAACAAGCACTAAGCAATCGACGCGTATTTCATATAATAACCAGAATTTCTCTCGTCATTTGAGCAAAATTCGAGGTAAATAATGCATAGTTTATAGTACTAAGTATGGTGTTAACAACTACCCCCACTTAACTTTTGATGGACCCCGAACAAAAATGTTAAAGATAATGAACTTCCGGACTAATATACAAGTTAATTAAAAATAGTTATGTGTCACAAGGTCAAGATAAGAATCATGTCAACTACCATCTATAAGTAACACATTAAACAATAATTGATTCATGAACCGATGTATGTTTGAAATAACTCTCAAGCCTCGGTTACATAGAAAAAATCACGTTATATCGACTCAGCGTCTAACTAGCAAATCACGAGAATGTTTCTCTGTAACGCCCTAAGATCCCGGGTTTGGTAGCACTAAATGAGTCCTAAATTTCCAGTTAACTTCTTAGACCTTCATCCTCTATTGGTCTAAAAGGGATAACCCGAGTTGACAATACATTTATTTCTCACACATAGGTGGTGGTGATGTGCTTTCGCCACTTCCAATGTGGATATCACATTGTCCCACCTTATAAGGGACTCGAGACCTTGCCAGGACGGCCAAAACTTGTCCATGTGGACTTGTCCTAGTTCGTCCCTTTACGCCATTGATTTTATTTTGAATTTGTAGGTCATATCAACTGGGCAAGGTGGATTGAGAACCGAGTACTAATCCAAGGCTCACGTTTCTCCTATTACTTATTTATTTTTTTGTGAGGGCTGGTAGGTTATCAAGTAGAAACTTGCAATGGTGGACGCGAAGCAAGAAACCATATCAAATTTAACCCCGAACTTGCTACCCTCTTGACAAAGGAATTTTCGTTCTTTTTCGGGTATGTTGCACACTCTCAAAAATCTATCTATCATCACCGTCCGCTCAATTTGATAAACTACCGAATTTGTAAATCCTTGACCCTTATAAGATCCACAACTTGACCTAAATGACCATAGGTAGAACAAAAATTTGAAAAATAGGGTCAACACAAGTGAAAATAATGTGTCATCTAACTACACACTGAAGAAAGTGAGTTATACGTGCTTAAAAGGCGGTTCATAAAAAGAATATATGGTTAATACCCAACAACTTCAAAAGCTGGCACGGCTTTCACCGTTCGTTCGTGAAACAAAGATGAAATTAATAATCTTCAAAAGGTCAAAGACATCATATTTTTGCTATCTCATTCAAATACATTCAACATATAAAGTGGTGAAAAATGCATAAGAAAGAATTGAGATACTCGGAAATTAAGGTACGTCGTACTGAGGTACGTTCTTGCCTTGAGGACTAGGTGTCAGATGTACCTCAGGATCAGGGTGTATGGTGTTCAAACACATTTTCGCACCATCTGTCTTATGTACGGTCCATTTGTTGTGCCTCTTGGCGGTTGGTGGTAAACCCTCAAACAACGGAGCTCCGGCGGACCTTGTTTTCGACATGGTAACCCCGTAGATGAAGGTCTGCTAAAGTAGATGATGTTCTAGAAGAAGAGGCATTGAACCTGACGGTGATTTGAAGACCACCGTCGATTCCAAATAGTGTTTATGGTTTTTGAAGGTGACGCAAGAAAGATTTTCTATATTTTTGGGAATCTGAGTGGATATTTTGTAAATCTAGAGATTCCGGATGAAATGGATGAAGATTCTGATGAATAGTCAACCGGAAAAGAAAAAAGGCCGGCTCTAAGATGCCGGAAAAGTTAAAAAGTATGACCTTCTGGAGCCGGAGCTAAGAACATCGGCTACAAAACTCAGATCTGATCGAAGAAAAATGCAAGAACGCATAGATTTCCCGGTAACGGAGCCAACTGATTTTTCCGGAAATATCACAAACAAGACTTAGCTGATGATTTGTGAGGATATATGGACTAAAGATGGTGTTTTGTGGAGGTTTGTAGTGCTTAGCTTAAAAAATATATGAAGATGTGAAGAACACTCAAGAACACCAAGACAGTCGACAAATAGACAGGGCTTCGCCTGCTTTTTCTATTATACGTCCCATGTTAGGGTATAAGGTGCCACTATTAATAGGGTTTACATAGTTGGTGGTTACATGGAGGGCTAAAATAGTATATGCATCGAGTAAATAAATACAAATACAATAATGTTGGTCGAGCTCCTGATATGCAAGCTGGTATGCATCTCGATTGCTACGGACTGTTTGCCTATAACTTGTGACTTTTCTGCCTAGTTGTGCGGGCTTCGGGCTGAGGGGTGGTCAACTCGGTCACCAATGGTTCATCTCTCCTAGTAAATGGTGTATGAAGGATTTGATCTTGACTTCTTTGGCATGACCAATGATAAGTATCGTATTGGTGCAAGATGGGTTGGATTGTTCCTGTCCCAGCTCGGTTTACATGAGTGCGAACTGATCGGGCCAGGGACCCTATTCGTCGTTGGGCCTTGTTAGAGGCACAACTTGAATCTATGGGCTCCTTTACGGGCTTGGCATATCACGTTCCTTGTTCGAATTCTTTATTTTGGGATTTGCTATCGTGCTTTTGTCTTACCACTGTACTTTTGTTACGCTTATCAATTGTCCCAAATTAATTTACCGAATAAGGTTTTTCGTTTTTTCTTCTTCTTCTGTATGATTGTATGAAACAAAAGTATAATTTTTGTTACATCGAAGCTTTGATTAATTAGCGTTTTTTAATGTTAAATTGTTCTTTTTTGATTGTTTTGCCTTCAAACTATACTATAAGATCAGTTTTGGTAATTATGTCAATCTGAAACATGGATTTCCCTGAAAACTGGTTTATGTTAGATCCTATAATTGTACTTTTTTCGTCAGGTTTTTTTTGATATGGGAGTTATACTTTGGAGGTTTGCTACATTATTCTGCTTGATTCACTTTTAACTAATGCAGCGGAGAGAAATGAGGAAGATTTGCCTCTGGTGAATGTCTATGACTATTCGAAATGAGGAAGATTTGCCTCTGGTGAATGTCTATGACTATTCGAAGTGTGCAATTATTTTGCGCAGAATGATTGGTGGTTGTTTGTAGGCCGAATGTGTAGAATGGTGCACATCAGTTGGTTGTTGTTTAAAAGCCGAATGTGTCGTGTGGGGCACAACAGTTGGTTGTTGTTGATAGGCCCGATGTATTGTAGAGGGCAAAATGATTGATTGGTTATTGTTTATAGGCCGGTTGTGTTTTATGAGGCATAGGGTGTATGGTGTTCAGACACACTATCGCACCATCTGTCTCCTGTATGGTCCCCTTGCTGTGCCTCTTGGAGGTTGGTGGTAAACCCTCATACCACAGAGCTCTGGAGGACCTTGTTTTCAACATGTAACTCCAAAGATAAAGTTCTGCTAAAGTAGATGATGTTCAAGAAGAAAAGGGGTTGAACCAGACGAATATTTGAAGACCGCCGGCAATTCCAAAAAGTGTCTAGGGTTTTTGAAGGTGACGCAAGAAAGATTTTCTAGATTTCTGGGTATCTGAGTGGATATTTTGTAAAACTGGAGATTCTGGATGAAGATTCGGATGAATATTCAACCGGCAAAGAAAAAAGGACGGCTCTAAGACGACGGAAAAGTTAAAAAGTACGACCTTTTGAAGCCGGAGCTAAGAACAGCAGCTACAAATCTCAGATTTGATCAGAGAAAAATGCAAGAACGCGTAAATTTCCCAATAACAGAGCCAACTGATTTTGCCAAAAATATCACAAACAAGATTTAGCTGATGATTTGTGAGGATATATGGACTAATGATGTGATACGTGTCCAGGAAGGTACTAAAGGACCAATGGAGAGCTAAGGGAACCTAGTCCTAGAGAGTCCAAACTAGAACATAGGCTAAGAACACACAACGCTCGCTCACGACGCTGATTCGTTCATAAGGGTGTTTTCTCTACGACGAAGAGAAAACTCACTCGCAAGTGATTTTACTAAGTCAAGTCGACTTAATAGAAAATATTTGACTAAATTTCAATCATAATGGTTGTCTTTAAAATTACGTATAGAATACCTTTATATAGACTACAAAATAAAAGACTAACAAACTCCTAAGCAATGTGGGACAAATTACTTAGTAATTTTCCCCACTTTATTTCCTAGTGGGCCTAACATGACTCTAATAAGCCCAAATGGCTTTTATTTTCTGAAAATAAATACTTAACCCAATATACTATTATATAGGCAACTCCCCTAATGGGATTTTGGCCTTTTAGTACTAAAAACATCATAAAATAATACAAAGGACCAAAGTGGCGCCCCAAACAAATGGTCAGGCCTTATTGACAAAAAAATCAAATAAAAGACTCCTAATTAATTTATCCAAGACCATATTTTTGATGTCATCAAGCCCAATAGCATACACAATGGTCTTCACGGATGAATTATTCAAGTCTTCACGTCCCCTAGATGGATCACATCATTAACTCCCGGTTGAAAAGGATTCGTCCTCGAATCAATAGGACGTCATAAAATTTTGCAACATGCACCAATCTTGAACAACCCTAAAAAAATGTCAATGATATGCCAGGATCAAATATAATGCGAATATACAGCTCCAAATAAATAGCATGTGTAGATGTAAATCCATGCTTCCTCACAGGCACGTAAGGAAAGTCTCTCGGCTTGATATACATGCGAATGAAGCGCTGTGTGGTAGAAATATATTTATAACAATGCAATGTAGGACACTGAGCAACACGTTCATCAAAAGGATCAATAAAGATGTGCACCGGTTCGCCACCATTAACAACCGGGGATAGATCATCCAAAGGCAATATATGGGCTGCATTGGATGTATCCCTTAGCTCTCCATTGGTCCCTTAGTACCTTCCTGTGCACGTATCACATCAACTAAAGATGGTGTTTTGTGGAGGTTTATAGTGCTTAGCTCAAGAAATATATGAAGATGTGAAGAACACTCAAGAACACCAAGACAATCGATAAATTGACGGGGCTTCGTCTACTTTTTCTACTATGCGTCCCTTGTTAGGGTATCAGGTGCCCCTATTAATAGGGCTTATATAGTCGTTGGTTACAAGGATGGCTAAAATAGTAGATGCAACGAGTAAATAAATATAAATACAATAATGCGGGTCGAGCTCCTGATATGCGAGCTGGTATGCATCTAGATTACTGCAGGCTGTTTGGCTGTAACTTGAGATTTTCTGCCAAGTTGTGCGGTCTTTGAGCTGAGGGGTGGTCGACTTGGCCCCCAATGCTTCGTCTATCCTAATAGATGGTCTATGAATGCTTTGATCTCGACGTCTTTTGCATGACCAATGATAAGTATCGTAATGGTGAGAGATGGGCTGGATTGTTCCTGTCCCGGCTCGGCTTACATGAGTGCGAACTGATTAGGCCAAAGACCCAATTCGTCGTTGGGCCTGCTTAGAGGCCCAACATGAATCCGTGGGCTCATTTACGGGTTTGGCATATCACGTTCAATGTTCGAATTCTTTATTTTGGGATTAACAATCATGCTTTTGTCTTACCATTGTACTTTTGTTAGCTTATCAATTGTCCCAAATTAATTTACCGAATAATATTTTTCATTTTTTTCTTCTTCTTCAGGATGATTGTATGAAACAAAAGTATAACTTTTGTTGTTGCTACATCGAAGCTTTGATTAATTAGCGTATTTTTATGTTAAACTGTTCTTTTTTGATTGTTTTGCCTTGAAACTATCCTGTAAGATCAGTTTTGGTATTTTTGTCCATGAAATTGTTCAGAAATCTGAAGATTTCAATATGAAACATGGATTTCCCCGAAAACTGGTTTATGTCAGATCACGTAATTGTACTTTTTTCTTATTACGGATTATTATTATTATTATGTTATATTTAATATTTAAGTAGCGAGGGTAGATTGGTAATTATGGATAAATACGGAAGCCCTGAGATTGACTATAAATGTTGTAACTATGTTTTGTGAATGGGATACGAAAGATATTGACCGAATTTTGTCATGGTAGCAGAGTCAGAGGTCATGGGATCGAACCCTGGTTGGAACATTATTTTTAAAAAAAAAATTGTGCAAGTGTTGGGAGAGAGTGCCCACACTTGAGGGGGGTGTTGGGACAGATTGCCCAAACTTTCTGCACCAAAGAACTCGGTCGGAAATTGCAGCTGACACCATTGACGGGAAGTGTGTTCTTTACCTAAGGGATTGCAAAACAGAAAGAAAAAAAAAAACCTTCGAATTGGTGTTGTGGATTAATTGACTAATCCAAACTTTTGAATCTCTCTCTGTTCGATCAAGAAGAAGAAAAAAAAAATAAAAAAATCCGTCGTCTTCAAGCTTGGAGCAGCGTCGACGATGGCAGCAATTGAAGAAATACATGAGCTCGATCAGCCTTTTCAGAGCTTGACGCAAGTAGATACCTTGCGTGGACGATCCGGTGGTCTGCCGATGCCGGACATAGATGGAAAGCTGCACTTCCGACCTCAGGTAGACACGAACCCAGGGACGACGGTGACCATGGACGATGGCGACCAGCTCTACTCGGACTGCAACGGAGCTAGCCCGAGAGCTGTTCATGGGGGCTGCTCCGGTTCTCATGGAGGAGGACGAACGGCAGCAATTTGTGGGGTCAAGGTGACTCCGGTCAATGTTGCAAAGGCACATGGAAATAAAGGTGAGCCGCCTGGCTCGACTCAGCTCGCAGTCAGCTCGGATCTCCCTTCATCATTGGAGCAATCTGGGCTCTCCAACCTTAGCTCGGCCCAATGGCGGGGAATTTTAGATCTCTTAAATTTCTCTAAATCGATGGATCGTTTGACTAGCAAAAACTCATGGATTATTGACACCGGGGCAACTCACCATGTGTCGGGTGACTGCACTTTATTTGTACAACTACGACCGATTGAGCATTGTTTGGTTGGGTTACGGATGGACGTTCCTCGTTTGCGACTCATTCGGGAACGGTTATTTTGTCGGGGAATTTACGACTTTTAAATGTTTTATATGTCCCAGAATTAAATTGTAACTTGGTTTCGGCGTCCAAATTTTTGGATGATCATAATTGTGTGATGCAGCTCACCAATCGTTTATGTATTATGCAGGACCGGATGATGGGGACGCTGATTGGACTGGGTGAGCGTGTGGATGGACTTTTTTGGTTTGTGGGAGTTCCAGAGACTCGGGTTTTGGCCATTGATGGTGCGCAAACTACGGATTTGTGGCACCGGCGTTTCGGACACCCATCAGAAAATGTCCTTCGGCAGGTTCCTAATATTTCTATTTCTAAAAATTTAAATAAAGATGGATGTGATATTTGCTTTCGGGCAAAACAGACTCGTGACCCTTTTCCTCTTAGTGACAATAAAGCCAGTCGTATATTTGAGTTGATACATTGTGATTTGTGGGGTCCCTATAGTGTTCCCTCGACGTGTGGTGCTACGTATTTTTTAACCATTGTTGATGACTTCTCTCGTTCAGTGTGGATTTATTTGTTGTTAAATAAAATGGAGGTTGAAATTGTTTTTTTGGACTTTGTCGCTTTGATTTCTCGTCAGTTCGAGGTCACGATTAAACGAGTTCGCAGTGATAATGGGACTGAGTTTAAGCCTTTAATTCCGTATTTTCGAAATGAAGGGATCATTTTTGAAACTTCTTGCGTTGGTACTCCGCAGCAGAATGGAAGGGTAGAACGTAAGCATCAACACATCCTAAATGTTGCACGCGCCCTTAGGTTTGATGGTCATTTACCCCTTAAGTTCTGGGGAGAGTGTGTTATGGCAGCTGCATATATAATAATCCGAACCCCGTCGAGTATTTTGAACTATAAAACGCCGTACGAGTCAATATTTCATAAAAAACCGGATTTATCGATGCTTAGAATTTTGGGGTGTTTGTGTTATGCCCACGACCATCGTCCCTCACATAAATATGCCAGCCGCAGTCGTAAGTGTGTGTTCTTAGGGTATCCTTTTGGGAAGAAGGGGTGGACCTTATACGACCTTGATTCGGAGGAAATTTTTGTATCTCGAGACGTAAAATTTTATGAGCACGTTTTTCCTTTTTCTCACCAGACTGGAGGTAGCGTGTCTCCCCCTCCCCCTTATCCAGTTTTTGAGGATGTTGACATAGTAGATACGCGGTTCGACGCTTCTCCTTCTCTTCCCGGGGATCCACCATTGCCAGATCCTCGGGTTGAGGGGGGGATGCAAGGGCATGATGATACAGGGCATGATGATACTGTCAATTCGGCACATGATATTGCATCCTCACCACAACCTCGACAACCAGGTGACGTTGCGGAAGAGTTAGGCCGAGGTAGACGTCAGAAGATACCGAATTCTCGATTTCAGGATTACGTGACACATACTCTGGTTACACCGAAAAGTTGTACTCCACGCTCTTCCACTCCCTCGGCATCCTCAGGTACTCTGCATCCTCTTATGCATTATGTAAATTACGATATGTTCTCTGATAAGCATCGCAGGTTCCTCGCAGCTATCACAGTTGGGAACCCTCCTAAATCTTTTAAGGAGGCGGTTAAACATGAAGGTTGTTGTAAGGCCATGGCTGAAGAAATTCAGGCCCTAGAAGACCAGGGTACTTGGGAGTTGCAGCCCCTTCCTCCCGGGAAAAAGGCATTGGGGAGTAAATGGGTTTATACAGAAAAATATGACGAGAACGGGACTTTGCAGTGGTTAAAAGCCCGGTTAGTGGCGTTTGGCCACCATCAAGAAGAGGGTATTGATTACACGGAGACGTTTGCGCCTGTGGCGAAAATGGTTACTGTTCGCACTTTTCTTAGTGTTGCTGCAGTGAAAGGTTGGGATATTCAACAAATGGACGTGCAGAGTGCATTTTTGCATGGAGATTTGGAGGAGGAGATTTACATGAAGATCCCCCCGGGTTTTGAGAAGAATAGTTCGAACTTAGTCTGCCGGATGCGTAAGTCGTTGTACGGGTTGAAACAGGCCCCGAGATGCTGGTTTGCAAAGCTTGCGTCTGCTTTGCGTGAGTATGGTTTCCGTCAGTCATACTCTGATTATTCATTGTTTACTTTGCATCGTGGTAATATTCAGCTTTATGTCCTTATTTACGTCGATGATATGATTGTCGCCGGGAACGATAAGGTTGCGATGCGTATTTTTAAAGACTACTTGGGGAAATGTTTTAAAATGAAGGACCTTGGTGTGTTGAAATATTTTCTTGGGATTGAGGTGGCGCGGAACAGGGATGGAATTTTCTTGAATCAACGGAAGTATGCCCTCGATATTATTCATGAAGCTGGTTTACTTGGAAGCAAGCCAGCTGATTTCGATTGAGCAGAATCACAAGTTGGCACTTGCCACGGGCGAGTTGTTGAGTGATCCGGGGCCATACCGTCGGTTGATTGGACGGCTTATATATCTGGGGGTTACCCGTCCTGATCTGGCTTATTCCTTGCATGTGTTATCTAAGTTCATGCAGGCTCCCCGTGTTGACCATTGGGATGCGGCCCTGCGTCTCGTCCGATATTTGAAGAAGCATCCGGGTCAAGGAATTTTGCTGCGGTCGGATAGCTCACTTCTTCTTGAAGGTTGGTGCGACTCTGATTGGGCGGCTTGCCCACTTACTCGACGTTCATTGAGTGGTTGGTTTGTCTTCCTTGGTCTTTCCCCGATCTCTTGGAAGTCCAAGAAACAAACCACGGTATCCCGTTCTTCGGCTGAGGCGGAATATCGATCGATGGCCTCTATTACATGTGAGTTGAAATGGTTGAAACAGTTACTTGCTGATCTTGGTATTCGTCAACCCCCAGGGATACGACTCTTTTGTGACAGCCAATCGGCTTTATATATTGCACAGAACCCGGTTTTTCATGAACGCACGAAGCATATCGAGGCGGATTGTCACTTCGTGCGGGATGCGATCACGGATGGTTTGATTTTGCCGTCGTATGTACCTACGCGGCATCAGTTGGCGGATATTTTTACGAAGGCATTGGGTCGGCAGCAGTTCGAGTTCTTATTGAGCAAGTTGGGCGTTCGCGATCTTCACGCTCCCACTTGAGGGGGGGTATTACGGATTATTATTATTATTATGTTATATTTAATATTTAAGTAGCGAGGGTAGATTGGTAATTATGGATAAATACGGAAGCCCTGAGATTGACTATAAATGTTGTAACTATGTTTTGTGAATGGGATACGAAAGATATTGACCGAATTTTGTCATTTCGTCAGGTTTATTTTTATATGGGAGTTATACTTTGGAGGTTTGCTATATTATTATGCTTGATTCACTTTTAACTATTGCAGCGGAGGGAAATGAGGAAGATTTGCCTCCGGTGAATGTCTATGTCTATTTGTAGTGTGCAATTCATTTGTGCAGATTGATTGGTGGTTGTTTATAGGCAGAATGTGTTGAATGGTGCATATCGGTTGGTTGTTGTTTAAAAGCCGAATGTGTCGTGTGGGGCGCAACGGCTGGTTGTGGTTGATTGGCCGGATGTATTGTAGAGGCCAAAACGATTGATTGGATATTGTTTATAGGCCAGTTGTGTCTTATGAGGCACAATGATTGGTTGTTGTTTATTTGCCGGATGTGTTGTATGTGGCAGAGAGTTAGGGAAAGGAGGACGAGAGGAAGAAGTCTAGACGAAACCACTAATACCATAACATTTTGTGTAAACGGGTTTTCATTGATTTGCTCCCATTGACACACCACTTTTAAATATGTTACAATCATGCTACAACAAGAAATATTCTAGAAGGATCCATGTTTTGTGTGTTTATTATTATTATAGGAAATACATTTCATTAAGAAGACTTCCAAAGGTTTTGACTAGCTATTTGACCTTTTCATTCTTGCTGAGTTGAATCTATATATGACATTTTCTTCGGTGACTACCAAAGGTTTTGACTTAATCCGAATTTCTTTTTAAGTGAATGCCATAGACGACTTCTTCTTATTTTGGTAACAGTGTCGATATATACTCCATTAATTCGATGCTCTCCCCACATTTGCTCACGTAATCTTTGGATTTGATGATAATCTTCATATATAGGCAAAACAAAATATCATGTCTAAGTTCAGTGCTCTATTTATAGCAACCCTCCTCATTATTCTGTCTTTTTCTCACGTTGATTCCCGCCCCGTTCGTGCATTTCAAGACGTGACTCCAATGGAATATCATAATATTCGGGTAAGTAAGTGTGTACAAGGTTGAATCTGTAATGTTGTTTCTTCCACTATTTTCAGACAGAAACATAACAATTTTGTTGCCCAAAAAAATATCTCATTGATCGTTATGCTAGCTAGAACATGTTAATTTTATGGATTTCTAATTGTATTTGTTTAAATCTTTCTTTAGGCTGAAGGATAAAGAAGTTGGCAATGTTTATACATCGGATAATTATGAAGGACTTGCTGATGTAGAAGAATGCTTGCGGCACATGTTGATTTCGACAACTTACAGAAGGAAACCGTCATGATCCACTACAAGAAAAGCACTCTTTTGCTATATTATTTTTTGCCACACACACACAAAATGTATTGCTATATACTACTTTTTGCTATATACTATTTCATTCTTGTGTGTGTGGCAAAAACTAATTTAGCAAAATAGTATTTTTCTTGTAGTGATCCCTGAAACAAAGAACTTTAATTTAGTATTCTTTTCATTGGTTACCATATTATATCTATCTTAAACAAAGAACTTTAATTTAATAGTCTTCTCATTAACTAGATGATTTTTTTAGTGGGATCAACAAAGTAAAATTGATGACCCACTGAGGACATCATTGGTATTTTTACATTTTTAAACATCAAAATTACATTATTTCAATACAAAAATAAAAAATAAAAAATTTCTTTAATCTCAGTGGAGGCATTGGCCCCCACCCCAATAGGTGTGTGTCCGCCCCTAATTTGATGATCTACGTCCTAAGTTTCCAATAAATGTAATGTAGAGAAAGATCAACAGATTGTATGTGACGGAAAATTCCTGGATACTGAGTTTTTATTCAAAAAAAAGTCATACAATGATATAATTAAAATTCTCATATTCAATTATTTACGCAAGTCTGACCTCACTACCATCAGAGTTTTTTAAAGCGGAAACGAAATCGAGTAGTACAAAAAAAAAAGGAAACCATGCGACTTTCAACATCCCAATATTACAATGATAAAAATTTAAAGCCAAATTAGGAAACTTCTAAACCTTAACATAATCGGCATGTTTAACGGATAACTCGGCCAGAGAAGGGCAAAAGCATAGTCAGAGGGGGTGAATGACTATAATGGAGTTTCAAAAACTTGTCTTGTTTTAAAAGCTTTTGGGCAGCGGATAAGTCCCTTCTTTTAATACTGTTCCAAAGTAGAATATGCACACACAGAGTATGAATTATGCAGTAAAAAAGTGCAGTAAAGTAAAATGCTGAAAGTAAATAAACACAAATGTTTATAGTGGTTTAGGGTGGTGTAATCCCTTAATCCACTGTTCTCCTGTGATAATTGGAGGAATCCACTATTGTTTTCACTGATACAATAGCAAGATTGTCCTTGGCTACACAAGCTTCACAATCTACAAGACTGTCACACCTTGGCTTCAAAAGCTTCAGTGACTCAGTCTTCAACATTGCTCCTTAAGACCAAATCCTTCAACAGCTTTCACAAACACAACTCCTTCTCAGATGGCTCTGATTCAGTTGCTTGACTGGTGTGAATTGGATTCACAGATTCTGTTGTTCAATCTCAATGTTTGATATGGAATTTGAGTTCTGATTGCTGAGTTGATCACTAGATATGTCCTTTAAGTTCAAATACAAGGCTTTTCAAATTGACAGAATTTATGCTGGTTTTTCAGTGTTGCAATCATTTTTTTCCTGTCTGTCAACGCCTTCTATTTATAGCTTGTTAATCCTTGATTTGCATTTCAGTCTGTTGGCTATTTAATGTGAAGAATAATCCTTGATTTAATTCTTCATTCCTCCTTGATTATATCCTCCTTGATATCAGTGATCCGGATTTATTCAAACATCTGTCATAAAATCCGTCCTTGATTGATTGTACATTTAAGGCTTGATCCTCTGAATCTTCCTTATTTTGTCACGTTCTGAATAAGATTGAATGGCTTTGCTCCTCCTTTACTTGACTATTATGTGAACGGTTGAGTGTTCCTGCTGACTTAGTTGATTAGTTCTTCCTTTACCGCTTTTTCTTTACTCAGCCGGTAGACTGTTCACTGTGCCGGTTCAGTGCTTTCTTGATTTCTTTGATTTTCCAAGAGAACTTGTACTTCACTGATCCATGATTTGTGTGAGATCAGTGTACACCGTATTTAAACAATCAATTTCTTCACTTGTAATACTACCAACGTCCCAAAATGTAAGTCCTTTTAGCTTTTTAGTTTTGTCCCAAAATGTAAGTCCATTTACAAAACCAATAAAGCATTTATTACATCTTTCTTCTTCTACCCTTCATTTATTATATACTCAACCACTTTTTACTGCTTTGAATTAATACCAATGAAAGGTCATTTTAGTCTTTTTAATCAAAATTAATGACAAATAACAAATTTAACTAACTTTTCTTAATATGGGTGAAAAAACCTAAAAGGACTTACATTTTGGTATGCGGGTAGTATAATTTAGACTTATCCAAGGTCATCACAGACTTCCTTGGTTATAAGTCAGTCCATGTGTCTTCATGCTTCTCTGCTGGTACTTGGCTGCTTCTACTCTGACGAAATTCTATTTTACTTAGCCATCCTACCAACTAGTACAATACTTGTCTGACTCAACTTATACAACATTTCAGACTCTAAGTAAAGACTTATACAGAGACTTCTAACTTATTTTAGGCTTTCTATAACAGGTAGTATGACCATCATCATCAAAACATAATAAAATGTTCCTAACAATTTCCCCATTTTTGATGATGCCAAAACCCTCATAAGCCTGAACATAAGTATGCAAATTTTCATAATTATAATAGAATAAAACTCAGAAATTTTATTCATCCATAAAGGGCAATAAGATATTGAAATTTAAAATTTATTCAAAAGCTGAAATTTGTTGTGAGGGGCTACTTGTAACACCCCGGTTTCCAATCCCGTCGGCCGCCGGTATTGGTCACCGTAGTGCCACTCATCACGACACACAGTCGTGGCAGTAACATTCAACATTCCACAACAGAGAGAAAATAAACATCCACCATTCATTATTTAAAATGTAAAATGAGTACCATCCCTTATCAAAAGTGAGAACATGCGGAACAACAATAAAACTTAAAGTTTCACAAATCCGACAAAGTGGAAAATAAATAGTTGTCTATAACTACGCGGCTCTCAAGACCCCGCGACATCCCCGCAACGAGCAATCAATCCAAAGGACTACCTGCTAAGAGTCTGCTCCCCAAAACGGATCATAGCAGGATCAACAAAATAGAAACTGTCAACCAAACGTTGAGTAAGGATAAATCTAGTATGCGTAAGATGAAAGTTGTTAAAAAAATTAAGAAACCTCAAAGACAAATACCGACATCAACCCACCACAAGACAAGTACAACCAACTCATGAAAGACACCATCCATCGCACTATCTAAACCTAAAGGTCCCGAAATGTGCACATCCCTCAAAAGGGTGAACACCTAGAGAGGAGGGTCCTAAAGGTCTTCCGATGGTACCACTAAAATGGTCCATCACGTACTGGGGTGCAAGGAAACCTTCCCGGGTTCCCGGCTTCGGGTGCTACCCTATCCGGCCCGACCACACCACTGTCTGCAACTCCCCAAATACGTCAAGGTCATTGAAGTCGTAAGGAAACCTTCCCGGGTTTACGGCTTCGGGTGCTACCCTATCCGGCCCAACCACTACGGGTCTACGAACTCCAATGCCCAAAACCAAGGCTCATAATGATATCAAAATACTTGACTCATCAAAACGTAACTTACACAGCATGTTCATAAGACTTGGACAACAGCCCACAAAGAAGAGACGCAAACAAGCTAGACACCACTTTGACAGCTTGGACGCACGTTTGGATCCTACTGGACGCCCGTCCAGGGCTGGACGCCCGTCCAGGTAGGCCAGACGCTCGTCCCTACAGAAGCTGTTACATCCTGAATCAATTTTAGCACTTGGACGCCCGTCCATTATACATAGACGCCCGTCCAATAAAGACTTTTACAACCTGAATCAATTTTTGAACCTCAGACGCTCGTCCAGGTAGGCCAAACGCCCGTCTGGGGTGTGCCCCAAGGCAGACGCCCGTCCACGTGGACCGGACGTTCGTCCACCCTGGATTTCAACAAGAACCCTAACGATCTCAGCACGATTTTTCTTTCGATTTTTCACCAGAATTGGCAACTTAACAGCAGAATAAGCACATAAACCTCATGTATCAGCACCATATCATCTATAACCTTTAACCAAAGCCAAACATACTACTATAGACGTTTTAACACTCCAAAGCATGACCAACAAACGTAAACGTTTTAACAAAAGTTGACTGCACTTCGTTTCCTGTTTCTAAGCATAAGCATCATCGTCTACACACTCTAAAACGCAGCAAACAGTCCCAAATTGCACTTAAACACAGAATAACGACGCTGAACAATCCAAACCGCATACACAACCCAGCATGTCCCTAAAAGTCTCATCTTTCAAACCAATCGAAGACGTAACTTAGAAATATCCTTACCGATTGTGCAGCGTTTCTTGGAACCTTTGCTAACGGCTAGAAACGTTCCTCCACAAAATCCGAATCTATAACACAAGGAGAACGATGATCACCATACAGTCTAATGTATTTCAAAAGAAATCCTAAAAACAAAATCGAAAACACCCTTCCCCCATGCGCACTCGTGGATCGACCATGGCCTTTGGCCGGCCGATCGACGTGTCTACCCTCGTTTCGTTCGCAAGAAACATTTAGCAACCCATTAGCAATACTTACCAATGACGATGACGATGAGAATTCAACACCAAGAAGGAGTTTTCCCCCTCCTTCTTCCTCACAACACACGGCGGCAGGTAGGGTTTGGGGGGAGAGAAAGTTGTTTTTGGGGCAATAGTGAAGGAAAAGGAGTAAAATCCTTTTAATTGTCAACTTGATTAAAAGTGATTAAAATTCCTTTTATTTATTAACTAATTCCTCCATATTAATCGAAATTCCATAATTTCCCCAAATAATTGCATCTTTCACTAACTATATAGAAAGTCAAAAAATTCGGGATATTACATCCTCCCCCCCTTAAAACAAAACTTCGTCCTCGAAGTTCAGGTTCGTACCGGGCGATCTTCCACCCCCCCTTAAAAAAAACTCTTCGTCCCCGAGGAGACGCAAAACGGCTTTTTCGTACAAGGGTTAAAGATTGCATACCTTAAGGGAACAAATGCGGGTATTTCTGTCGCATAGCATCTTCAGCTTCCCATGTCGCCTCCTCGGTGGCATGGTTAGACCAGAGAACTTTGACGATGCTAACCTCACGTCCCCTTGTTTTCCGTACCTTGGTATCTAATATCTGTACCGGTACCTCCTCGTAAGTCAAAGATTGATCTAGTTCAATAACCTCCGGTTCGACCACGTGAGAAGGGTCACTCACGTACTTGCGCAATTGAGAGACGTGGAACACATTATGCACTTTATCCAACGCCGGTGGTAAGGCTAGGCGATATGCTACTTCGCCTATGCGGTCCAAGATCTCATAAGGCCCCACATACTTGGGACTCAACTTTCCTTTCCTGCCAAAACGCATTACTCCTTTGGTTGGTGATACTCGTAGTAAAACCTTATCGCCCACGGCGAACTCAATGTTCCGACGATGTAAGTCCGCATAGCTCTTCTGCCTATCTTGGGCAGCTTTCATCTTTTCCCGGATTATCTGCACCTGCTTAATTGTATCCTCGATCATTTGCGGTCCCAAAACCAATGCCTCGGACGAATCGTCCCAACAAACCGGACTTTTGCACTTCCTGCCATAAAGCGCCTCGAACGGGGCCATCTTAATACTGGCGTGATAACTGTTGTTGTACGAGAACTCAATGAGATCGAGCTTTTCCTCCCAAGAGCCCTTGAACTCTAGTACGCATGCTCTCAGCATATCCTCTAAAGTTTGTATGGTCCTCTCTGTTTGACCATCGGTGGCAGGGTGAAAAGCTGTACTCATCCGCAAATCTGTCCCCAAAGCTGTCTGTAGCTCCTGCCAGAACCGGGATATGAATCTCGCATCTCTGTCTGACACAATACTGCTGGGTATACCATGCAGTCTCAGAATATTCTTCCGGTATGCCATAGCTAATTCAGTTTTACTCCAAGTGTCCTTCATCGGAATGAAATGCGCCATTTTTGTCAGCCTATCCACAATGACCCAGATCATATTATTTCCTTTAGGGCTCTTCGGTAATCCACATACAAAATCCATGGAGATGGAATCCCACTTCCAAACCGGTACATCCAACGGCTGCAGCATACCCTGTGGCCGTCGATGTTCAATCTTGACCTTCTGACAAGTCAAGCACTTTGCCACAAATTCTGCCACTTCGCGTTTCATATTGGGCCACCAGAAGGTTTTCCTGAGATCTTTATATAGTTTGTCTCCTCCCGGATGGACGGAATAAGGCGTACTATGAGCTTCCCTCAGAATCCGTCCCTTGAGTTCTTCGTCAGCTGGTACACACCACCGACCCTTAAACCGAACACTACCATCCTCGTGTAACGTAAAATCAACTGCACCATCTGTACCAATCTTGGCCCTCTTCGCCTCAATTACCTTGTCACCCGCCTGTCTCACCCGGATTTCGGCGTATAATTCGGGTTGCAAGACGAAGTCGCTTTTATCTCCGCCTTTCTGGATGACACAAATGTCCATACGATCCAATTCTTCTCGCAATCTGATCCGCGCTACTTCCTCGCATAAGGAATGAATCGACTTTCGACTCAAAGCGTCCGCCACTACATTGGCCTTCCCTTCGTGATATTGAATTTCCATATCATAATCTTTAATCAACTCTAACCAACGCCTCTGATGCATATTGAGCTCTTTCTGTGTAAATATGTACTTCAGACTCTTGTGGTCTGAAAACACCTTGAACGTTATTCCATACAAGTAATGTCGCCATATCTTCAATGCGAAGACCACGGCTGCCAACTCTAAGTCGTGAGTCGGGTAGTTACTCTCATATGGTTTCAGCTGCCTCGATGCATACGCGATCACTCGTCTCCGTTGCATCAGCACACAGCCCAGGCCATTCTTCGACGCGTCGGTATAAACTTCCATGTCCTCGTTACCCTCTGGTAATGCTAAAACAGGAGCTGTAGTCAACCGTTCCTTAAGCAGTTGGAACGCCTCCTCACATTTTTCATCCCACTTAAACCGGTTCTCTTTCTTCATCAAAGTAGTCATAGGCCTCGCAATCTCGGAAAAGTCTTTTACAAATCTTCGGTAATATCCAGCCAAACCCAAGAAGCTTCGAATTTCTGCAACGTTCTTAGGTGTTGGCCATCTCGCCACTGCCTCTATCTTGCTCGGGTCAACGGATACACCGTCCTTCGAGACAACATGCCCCAAGAATGCCACTCGTTCTAACCAGAATTCACATTTAGACAGTTTCGCATACAGTTGTTTTTCCCGCAAAATCTGCAATACGAGCCTCAGATGCTCGGCGTGTTCTTCCTTAGTCTTAGAGTATACCAGGATGTCGTCAATAAATACTACCACAAACTGGTCCAAGTAGGACCTGAATACCCGGTTCATCAAGTCCATGAAAACTGCTGGTGCGTTGGTCAATCCGAACGGCATGACCGTGAATTCGTAGTGTCCGTACCTGGTACGAAATGCGGTTTTTGGGATATCCGCATCTGCTACCCTGAGCTGGTGATACCCTGATCGCAAATCAATCTTCGAGAAGATACCTGCCCCCCGTAATTGATCGAACAAGTCATCGATCCTCGGTAAGGGATACTTGTTCTTCACTGTGACGTTGTTCAGCTCCTGGTATCTCATCCGGGAATACATCCTCAAAATCACGGACTACTTCGATGTCCGTCAGTTTAGGATCCCCTGTGCTTGCATCATGTACGTGACACATGAACAACGGGTACCCCTTTCTTGACGAGAGATCTCAAGGTCACCCCCGAAATGATCTTCACGTTGGGTTTATCCACAAATCCCTTGTAAGATACGCGCACCCCTTTAGGGCCTCTCAAAGTCACCTTCTTCTGCTCGCAGTCAATTTTGGCTTTATGCCGGTTCAGCCAATCCATACCCAAAAGGACGTCGAAGTTCTCGAGAGGGAACTCGATCAAGTCAACAGATAAGTTGACTCCCATAATTACCAATGGTACATCTCTATACAACTTAGAACATGGCACTAACTCTCCTGACGGTTGCATAAACTCACAGTCGATTGCCTCAAAAGTAGCTAAACCCAACTTCGAAACATGCGAACTCGCTACAAAGGAACATGATGCACCCGAATCGAAAAGCACATAAGATAAAAGGGAGTTAACCAGAAAATTACCCGTCACCACATGGTTGCTCTGCTCGGCCTCCCCTCTGCCCAATGCGAATAACTTCTCCGTCTGATTCCCTCCAGCTCCCTGGACTGTACTGGCCGACCCTGATGGTCGGTTTCTGTTTCCACCGGTGGCCGTAGGTGTACCCCCCTGTCGGCTCTGTGCTGGGGTACTACTCTGCTGCTGGTTACCCCTACCCATGTTTCCCGGGTTGCTCCTTGGAGTCCCACCCATGTTGCTTCCTGTAACCGATGCCGACCCGGCGGGTGTTGGGGCCGTGAAACACTCAAATCTTCTGTGACCAAGCTTTCCGCAATTATGACACTGGACTTGTACACCCGCACAATCCGTACCCGGATGATTTCTCTGGCACCTCTTACAATGATAGTTTCGTGGTCGACTGAACCCCTGAGAGTTACCCCTTGCTGGCTGACCACCGCTGCCCTTAGTAAAGTGGGAATTTTCCGAAAAAGATGCTCGCACTGGTTGATCCCCAAGATTACTCCGCTTCTGCTGGCCCTGATTATTCTCAGAGACGCTCTTCCTCTTATTATTGGTAGCATATGCCGCTTTAACCTCCTTTCGAATCCTCTCAATATTGCATGCTACCTCACACATCTCCTTTAGGCTCGTGAAGCCCCTGCTTGCTCCCATACGATCCCGGATCGCCAAATCTAAGTATTGTTCGAACTTCACCATCTTAGCCTCTTCAGTCGGTACTAGCTCAGATGCATAGACCGCCAAATCAACAAACTTCTTGTAATATTCTTGAACCGTCATATCCCCCTGTCGGAGATTGTCGAACTCAACTCGCAGCTCTTTCCTTTTAGATTCGGGAAAGAACTCACGTCTCAGTTCCTGCTTAAATTCAGTCCAGTTCAATGGTACCACTACTGTTTCCCCTTGCTCGTTTTCCGTTTGCGCCAACCGGTCCTTGTTTGCACCCCACCACAAATCAGCCCTGTCAACCAAGTAGAAAGCAGCTTGGTCGACCTTCAATTCCTCTGGACAGCCCAGAGTGGCAAATATCTTCTCAAACTCTCTAATCCACCGTTCAAGCCCCTTAGGGTCTCCCTTGCCATCGTACTGGCTAGGCCTCTGCTGACTCACGGCCCTAGTCATGCCAGTAGCTGACCCCTGAGAACGGTCCTCCGTCAGCTTATTAACCGCTTGAATCAGATCTTGATTCATCTTGACCAGCTGATCAATCAGCTGATCCTTCTCATTTCCATTCCTAGGAGGCATAGCTAAAACTACAAAAGTAAACAATCATACATTCAATTATCGCCTATATCATACCGCAGAATATTTCACATATACTAACACTCACTGTCCAAAATAAATTGCAACATGCAGCCACATTTCCACGTACATCAGAACTTACCGTACCCACCCTACATAGAACTCAATACCTACCCCACACATCCTCACTGTGCTTTTTTTTAGTAAATTTATTCTTAAGGTTCATTTTAGGTGGTGGTCCTGGGGTCGAACGTTCTCTGATACCACTTTGTAACACCCCGGTTTCCAATCCCGTCGGCCGCCGGTATTGGTCACCGTAGTGCCACTCATCACGACACACAGTCGTGGCAGTAACATTCAACATTCCACAACAGAGAGAAAATAAACATCCACCATTCATTATTTAAAATGTAAAATGAGTACCATCCCTTATCAAAAGTGAGAACATGCGGAACAACAATAAAACTTAAAGTTTCACAAATCCGACAAAGTGGAAAATAAATAGTTGTCTATAACTACGAGGCTCTCAAGACCCCGCGACATCCCCGCAACGAGCAATCAATCCAAAGGACTACCTGCTAAGAGTCTGCTCCCCAAAACGGATCATAGCTGGATCAACAAAATAGAAACTGTCAACCAAACGTTGAGTAAGGATAAATCTAGTATGCGTAAGATGAAAGTTGTTAAAAAAATTAAGAAACCTCAAAGACAAATACCGACATCAACCCACCACAAGACAAGTACAACCAACTCATGAAAGACACCATCCATCGCACTATCTAAACCTAAAGGTCCCGAAATGTGCACATCCCTCAAAAGGGTGAACCCCTAGAGAGGAGGGTCCTAAAGGTCTTCCGATGGTACCACTAAAATGGTCCATCACGTACTGGGGTGCAAGGAAACCTTCCCGGGTTCCCGGCTTCGGGTGCTACCCTATCCGGCCCGACCACACCACTGTCTGCAACTCCCCAAATACGTCAAGGTCATTGAAGTCGTAAGGAAACCTTCCCGGGTTTACGGCTTCGGGTGCTACCCTATCCGGCCCAACCACTACGGGTCTACGAACTCCAATGCCCAAAACCAAGGCTCATAATGATATCAAAATACTTGACTCATCAAAACGTAACTTACACAGCATGTTCATAAGACTTGGACAACAGCCCACAAAGAAGAGACGCAAACAAGCTAGACACCACTTTGACAGCTTGGACGCACGTTTGGATCCTACTGGACGCCCGTCCAGGTAGGCCAGACGCTCGTCCCTACAGAAGCTGTTACATCCTGAATCAATTTTAGCACTTGGACGCCCGTCCATTATACATAGACGCCCGTCCAATAAAGACTTTTACAACCTGAATCAATTTTTGCACCTCAGACGCTCGTCCAGGTAGGCCAAACGCCCGTCTGGGGTGTGCCCCAAGGCAGACGCCCGTCCACGTGGACCGGACGTTCGTCCACCCTGGATTTCAACAAGAACCCTAACGATCTCAGCACGATTTTTCTTTCGATTTTTCACCAGAATTGGCAACTTAACAGCAGAATAAGCACATAAACCTCATGTATCAGCACCATATCATCTATAACCTTTAAACCAAAGCCAAACATACTACTATAGACGTTTTAACACTCCAAAGCATGACCAACAAACGTAAACGTTTTAACAAAAGTTGACTGCACTTCGTTTCCTGTTTCTAAGCATAAGCATCATCGTCTACACACTCTAAAACGCAGCAAACAGTCCCAAATTGCACTTAAACACAGAATAACGACGCTGAAAAATCCAAACCGCATACACAACCCAGCATGTCCCTAAAAGTCTCATCTTTCAAACCAATCGAAGACGTAACTTAGAAATATCCTTACCGATTGTGCAGCGTTTCTTGGAACCTTTGCTAACGGCTAGAAACGTTCCTCCACAAAATCCGAATCTATAACACAAGGAGAACGATGATCACCATACAGTCTAATGTATTTCAAAAGAAATCCTAAAAACAAAATCGAAAACACCCTTCCCCCATGCGCACTCGTGGATCGGCCATGGCCTTTGGCCGGCCGATCGACGTGTCTACCCTCGTTTCGTTCGCAAGAAACATTTAGCAACCCATTAGCAATACTTACCAATGACGATGACGATGAGAATTCAACACCAAGAAGGAGTTTTCCCCCTCCTTCTTCCTCACAACACACGGCGGCAGGTAGGGTTTGGGGGGAGAGAAAGTTGTTTTTGGGGCAATAGTGAAGGAAAAGGAGTAAAATCCTTTTAATTGTCAACTTGATTAAAAGTGATTAAAATTCCTTTTATTTATTAACTAATTCCTCCATATTAATCGAAATTCCATAATTTCCCCAAATAATTGCATCTTTCACTAACTATATAGAAAGTCAAAAAATTCGGGATATTACACTACTTCTTCTCTTCAAACCTGATGCCCTTGCCTTTTGGGCTTCTCATCCCACGGGAGCTTTCAGGCTTACTGCTTCATTCCCCCATTTTGGCATCAATATACCTATCTCCCAACATCTTATTGGTTGCTTTAAAGACTCCGATGAGGGTGTTGAGTTGCTTCCTTGACTCATCAAAGATGCCATCAAGAGTCTGAATTTGAATAGTATGCTCATTCAGTGTGTCCAGAGGTTTTGATTTTGTCCTCAAGCACTCCAGCTAGTTGCTCCAAATTTGATTGGACATGATAGGGATTTAAATGTTGCAAATTGCAAAGTAAGTTTCCCTGCCTCTCCATCACTGCATCTTGAACTTTGATGTGACTGATTAGAGCCTCAATTTTGTGATGCATGGAGGTCGCATTACTTCTCAGAGCAGTCTTGAGATTTTGTCTGCTCAAGTACTGTTTTCCATATCCATAATGAGTGGATTGATATCCAGAATGAATGTTCTATCTGGATCCTCTTATGCTGGTGTAGAAGTCTCAGCAGGGTCACTCTCCTCTTTCTTATGATCCCCTCCTTCCTTTTCGTCTTCATTTTCCTCTTCTTTTTCTTCTTCAGTTGATCAGATTGAGATTGTTGAAATTGACCTTCTTTTCCAAGTCCTTGTAAGGACTGTCCTTCTTCTTCATGTGCTGGAGTCTCAATTCCTTCTACTGGTATTCCCCTTTGATCAATGCTGAGGGTCTTTTCAGGATCAGCTGGCACACTCAGCTGTTGGTCAACTTTGCTGGTGCTCCTGAGTATCACCTCTTGGAACGTTAATTCATCATTAGATAACTCAAAAATTTCCTGATCATCCACAAGATGATCACCTTTCTTATGTTCCTCTTCTTTTTCTTTTTCATCCTTAATGTCCTCTTTTTCTTCCTCATTCTCTTCTTCTTCCTCATTCGCTTCTTCTTCTTACGGGGTAAGGTAGTATCCTTGTTCACATTCTTGCAGATAGATCTCTTCTACTTCATTCTTCTCATTATCAGTGATTTCAAGGGGACTATCCTTGTTAATGGGTAGACTCTCTTGTGGTGCTTGTACTGTTTGGGATCTGGTCCTTCTCTCAATCCCTGACCTGCTGCTTTCAGGTTGCTTTCTTTTGCTTCCAGCTGTGGGTTGTGGTTTATGGGAGGCCTTAACATAGGTAAACATGACCTTGGCCTTATGTAGGGGATGCAGGTAGATGGGTTTCACTTTTAGCTGATCAAACAAATGTTGAAGAGGAATCCCAGAAGATTTCCTTTCCCGGAAATCACATTTCTATTGTTGATTTTTACTTGGTGCCGTAATTCCTAGATCAATTTCCTTTTGAATTTGATCCTTCAACCTATTGAAGATAAACTGTGACCAGTTAAAAAGAATACCTAGGTAGATGATAGCCATTAATTTTATTCTGAGTTTAGTCATATTCTCTATGGAACCTTTCCTTCCTTCGAAGTTTCTTGTGATTACAGGAGCAAAATCGGCAAAGGGGTGTTTGAGTACCGATCTGTGAAAGTTGTATTTCTTGCTGCTCTTCCGTGGGTTCTTGGCTATTTCAGTCCAAAATGCATTAATGTCGATCTCCATCTTTTCACATATATTGGGCCAGTGTTGGAGAGATGTAGGCACCTATGGAGGAGAACTGGAGTGATGACCCGTTCATGTCCAGATATTATTCTCACAATGCAATCTGGATCAGCCTTCTTTTTGCTAGGTACGAATTTTGCATTTTTCCATAATGAAATTAAGGTTTAATAGCATATTCCTGAAATTAGGGGATTCAGGAACGTCATCAACCCCAGATTTGTGCAACCATCAACCAACCTTTGAGCTTGTGAGTCATTGTCACAAAAAGGTAGATAATGCTCAGGTCGGAAAAACGATCCAATAATGATCGATTTTTCGTAGTATTTTTTAGTTGGGGTGATTGAAGAAGATGATGCCATTGTTTTGAATGAGTTTGAGATTGAGAAAAGCTTCAATTTTTTAGAGAAATAGGGTTTGTAAATTGCAAAGGCGTAGAACTTTTCTGAAAATCTCTAAATGTTGTTTATATAGGAGAAATTTTGGTAGTGTGAATGCGGTTGAATATGGAAGGATTTGGTGGAGTAGTGGCATGATTTTGTGTATATAAATCATGGGATTTGAGTGTAGTGGGGGAGTGGATTGAGGTATGTAATGATAAATCCCAGGAATCGAGGTGTTTCCTTCATTCCTTCAACTCAAAAATAACCTCCACTATTTTAATATAATGTCCACGTGTGTAATCTTCCATAGAATAATTCTCCATAAATTCTCCGATTTTCCACATGTGTAAAACTGATTTTGTTCACACATTACTTTCCTATTTTCTTTAAGGCATATAATTGTGAAGTAACTTGGCTGGTCACTAAGCCGGTGTAGTAATTTTTTTTCTGAGCTGCCATATAAAATTGTTCCTAACAATCGGTGAAGTGAATTTCGCTGGTTACCAGTGCTTTACCGCCCATGTGAGCGCACCCAAAATGGCAAAGGTTCAGTCAGCTAGTGAAGTCACTCAACTGATTACTCCAGTTAGCTGCTCCTTAAAACTTAATCAATTTCAATCATTCCCAGCTCAGCTCTCAATTTGCAAAATCTTTCATGACTGAGTGGTTATGTGAAAATACCAGCCAATTGATCTTCAGTTGGTATGTATCTCAAAATAACATCTCCTCTTTCCACGTGATCTCTGATAAAGTGATGTCTCACATCAATATGCTTTGTTCTTTAGTGTAATACCGGATTCTCAATGATAGATATTGCGGTTGTATTATCACACATAATTGGAATTGTCTTCTCATCAATTCCATAGTCCCTTAGTTGTTGTCTGATCCACAACACATGTGTACAGAAACTACCTGCTGCTATATATTTTGCTTATGCTGTTGAAGTGGATATAGAATTTTTCTTTTTGCTAAACCATGATACTAGTCTGCTACCTAGCATCTGAAAAGTTCCAGATGTGCTTTTTCTATCAATCTTGCATCCAGCATAGTCTAAATCGGAATAGGATATTAATTTGAATCTTCCATCTTTTGGTTACCAAATTCCTACATTAATTGTTTGCTTCAAATATTTGATGATCCTCTTGGCTGCTAGTAAGTGAGATTCCTTAGGTTGAGCTTGAAATCTTGCACATACTCTTACTGCAAAAGCAATGTCTGGTCTGCTTGCAGTTAAATAGAGTAGAGATCCAATAATTCCTCTATATAACTTTTGATCAACATCCTTTCCATTTTCATCTTTCCCAAGAATGACTCTTGCACACATTGGTGTGTCTGATATGCCACTTGTATTCTTACCATATTTGTGTATCAAATCCTTTGTGTACTTGGCTTGATTGATGAAGATGCCATCTTTCATTTGCTTCCGCAAACCAAGAAAATAATTGAATTCTCCCATCATACTCATTTGAAATTTTCTTTTCATTAGATTTTCAAATTTCTCACACTGCTTTTCATCTTCTGATCCAAAGATAATGTCATCAACATAGATCTGGACTAACAAAGTGCTTGTTCCTTCTTCTAGCGTGAAGAGAGTCTTGTCAATGGTTCCTTTGTTGAATCCATTATTGATTAAGAATTGTGACAATATCTCATACCTGGCTCTAGGTGCCTGTTCGAGTCCATATAGTGCTTTTTTAAGCTTGTATACTTTATCTTCATTTCCTTAGAGTTGGAAACCAGGGGGTTGTTCCACATACACTTCTTCTTCTAGAAGTCCATTCATAAATGCACATTTGACATCCATCTGATATACTTTGAAATCCTTGTGTGCTGCAAAAGATAGGAAGAGTCTGATTGTTTCCAATCTTGCTACTGGTGCAAAGGTTTCATCATAGTCTATGCCTTCCGCTTGAGAATATCCCTTTGCAACTAGTCTTGCTTTGTTTCTGACGACTGTTCCTTGTTCATCCATTTTGTTTTTGAATACCCATTTTGCTCCAATGATATTTGCCATGTCTGGTCTGTCCGCAAGTTCCCAGACCTCATTTCTCTCAAATTCATTGAGCTCTTCTTGCATAGCTGTAATCCAATCAGCATCTTGAATTGCATCATCTATTGTTTTGGGTTCCACCTCTGATAGAAAGAAAGTTAGCAAACTTTCCAGTTGTCTTCTGGTTCTAACTCCTGTATGAATATCTCGAATGACTTGTTCTTCAGGATGATCTCTCAGCCAAGTCAAATCAGGTTGAAGTTGCTCTAGATTTGGTTCTTCCACAACTTCTGCTTGAGCATCAGCTTCATGATCTTGAGTTGGTGCCTCTTGTGTTGTGTTGACTGGTACATCATCTTGATTGCCAAAGGTGTGATCCAAAATAGTAGTTGGTACTGTTGTGTTCATATTGACTTGTCTTTGTGTAGCTTCTTCTTGAAGGTTGTGTAAGCTTTCACCATTTGTGTTTGATTCATCAAAAACTACACAAATTGATTATTCAATCAACAATGTTCTTTTGTTGAGTACTCCGAAAGCTTTGCTTGTGTCTGAGTATCCCATGAAGATTGCTTCATCAGCCTTTTCATCAAAAGTATGCAGCTGATTCCTGTTCAAAACAAAACATTAAGATCCAAACATATGTGAAGGTGAAATGTTAGGTTTTCTTCCATTCCAAATTTCATATGGTGTTTTTCCATGAAGTTTGTTGATGATCGATCTATTTTGAGTATAGCATGCTGTATTTTCTGGTTCAGCCCAAAATCTTTTTGGTAAGCATGCTTCTGCAATCATGGTTCTCACAGCTTCTTTGAGTGTCCTATTTCTTCTTTCTGGTACACCATTTTGCTGTGGAGTCCCTGCTGCTGATAGTTGATGTAGTACTCAATTTTCTTCACAGTAGGTTCTGATTACTTCATTTAGGAACTCTGTGCCTCTATGTGATCTTATCTTGATGATCTTCAATTCTTTTTCATTCTGAATTCTTCTTAGTAGGTCTGGAAGATTCTTGAGAGTTTCTTTCTTCTTGATCATGAAGATAGTCCAGGTAAACTTTGAGAAATCATCAACCACCACCAAGGTATACTTCTTTCCACTTACACTCACAGGTGTGACTGGTTCAAATAGGTCCATGTGCAAGAGGTGCAGAATTCTGGTTGTTGATTGTTATGGCTTTGACTTGAAAGAACTCTTGATCTGCTTCCCTTTATGACATGCATCACAGAAACTTTCCTTCTTGAATGTGATGTCTGGAAGGCCTTCAACTAGCTTGTTCTTTGACAAAATTTTGATGGTCTTGGAGTTGAGATGGTTCAGTCTTCTATGCCAAATCCAGTTGGTTGATTGCTTATTCTTGACAAGCAGGCATGTTTTTGCTTTTGTTTTCTTTCAATCCACCACATACATGTTGTCTTCTCTTTTTTCTGCAAGTACAACTGTGCTGGTTTGATTATGAATCACTTTGCATCCTTCTTTGTTGAAGTGCACATTGTATCCTTTGTCATAGAGTTGACTAATGCTTAGAAGATTGAAACTCAATCCTTCAACATAAGCCACATTTTGAATCTTCAAATTGTTCTTGAGAATTGTGCATTCCCCCTTAATTTTTCCAGGGTTCTCTTTGCCTCCAAATGTAACTTTGGTTCCATCAAAGGTTTTAAAGTCAATCAACCATCCCTTGTTCCCTGTCATATGTCTGGAACATCCACTTTTTATGTACCAGACATCTTACAAAACAAATTAAGCAAGTTTAGGTACCCAAAACTATTTGGGTCCATACTTGTTAGCAGTCATACCTCTCTATCCAAGTGAAATCATCAACTTCATACATGTAATGCATGGCAGAATAATTTCTTGTAGGCTTATTAAAATTATTTTGATACAATTCTCTACTTTTTGGTGCATTTACATCCGTTTTCACTCTCCAATATGCAAGAGGAAGCTTATTTTCATATTGCTTCTTGTGTCCTGGAACATGCCTTGGCTGGCTTTTCCTAAACACATGTTGCATAGTATGAAATAGTTTCTTCTTGTATTTTGGGGGTGCAACATTCCAATCATCTTCTGAAGGTTAAAGTCTGCCCTTACCTTTCAGTATCCTTTTGCCTTTGCAAGGCTGGTAAGATGATTTACTCTGTTGTTTCAGTACACTGGGTTTTGACTTCACCGGTGTAGGATGAGTAGTTGAAACTATGGTCTGTCCTTTTCTGAATTTGGGTCCAGTTTTGGTCCTTGATTAAGAATTGTGTTGACCATTGTTTCCTTTCTCATCTTGACTGTTGTAGCCAAGACCAGATCTGGATCCAAACCTTTTTGGGGGTTTTTAAGCTGGTGTATTAAGTGGTGCAGTGGTGCTCTTAACTGGTAGGGAGGTTTTCTCAGCTGGTCTGTTAACATCATATGAGTGATCACTTGCTTCCTGTTGATCAGTTGAGTGTACTTCCTTACTAGTTGATTCAGCTTTTAGTCCATCCAGTTCTTTCTTTAATCTTTTATTCTCCTCTCTCAGATTCTCACATCCTTATTCTAGAATTACATGATTTGTTTGAATTTCTTCAAATTTACTCATGAGATTTTGAATTATATTTGCAGACTCTAATGGGAGAGTAGAGATTGTGCAGTGTCAGATGTGGATGCATTTGATGAGTATGAACTAGATGTTACCTCTGTTTCATCACTTTCCTTAGCCGTAAGGCTTAGGTATGCCTTGTCATTGTCTGAGTTGTTGGATTCACCATCATCTGAATCATTATCAGATGATTTTTTTATCTTTTTCACTACTGGTTTCAGCTTTAAGTGCCTTCTTGCTCTTTCTCTTTTATGTTGTTTTGTACTTCTTCTTTTTCTCATCTTTGTATGTTTTTTCAAGGCAATCTGCCTTGAAGTGACCCTTCTTGCAATTGAAACATATGTATTCATCATCTTTTTTCTTCATGTCTTTACTTGAGGTTGTCTTCTTGTTTGATGATAAACTGCCTTTGAATAGTTTCTTCTTGCTAAACCTTTCAAAACGTTTAATCTATAAAGCAATTGTTCTTTTAGTTCCTGTGTGTTTTTGCTTCTAGTCTCAGCCGTTATGCTTTGCTGGGGTGAAACCAGTGCACTGGCCTTGTGTGCCTCTACTGGTGCACTGTCTTCACTGTTTAATTCAAATTCATGAGCCTTTAATTGAGACATCAGAGTCAAGGTGTGATTGTTTGCACCACTTATTATTCCTCTGAGTACTAATGTGATGATGTTCCATCTTTCAGGTAGACCTCTCAAGATTTTCAGGCAAACTTCCTTCTGTGGGTGTATGCGTCCAAGTTGTTGCAGTTCATTGATATTGCTTGAAAATCTGTTATCCATTTGATCAATGGATTCACCAGTCTTCATTTTGAAGTTTTCGAATTTATATTTTGCAACATACAATTTGTTTTCTTTGACTGCCTCAGATCCTTCATTAATAATTTCTAATTTATCCCACATCTCCTTTGCTGATTTGCAGTCTTTGATCCTTATGAACATGTTACTGCCTAGAGTCTTCAAGATCATATCTTTTGCAACAAAGTGAAGATTTGCTCTTTTTCATCATCTTTGGTCCAATCTTTCTTAAGTTTCTCTATTTCTTTTCCTTGATATGCTCCTGTGGCTATCACAGTCATGATCTTGATTGGGCAATCATTGATAACATCCAGCATCTCCTCATGAGTTGCTGCAAGATGAGACAACATTGACATTTTATATTCATCAAAATTATTAACATTGAATACATGTATTTTAGACCTGAATATTGAGGAATCCATAAGCACAAATAAGAGATATATTTAGAAAGCACATAACTACTTTGAAAATATGTGATCTCCTTGTTACCAGAAATCAGATTTGAACAGCATCTGATTCAAGGAACTCTGCTCTGATACCAATTGTTGGTCCTAAAGAAGGGTAAAAGTATAGTCAGTGGGGGGAGGGGGGGTGAATGAGTATACTGGAGTTTCAAAAACTTTTCTTGTTTTAAAAGGTTTTGGGCAGCGGTTAAGTCACTTCTTTTAATACTATTCCAAAGTAGAATATGCACACACAGAGTATGAATTATGCAGTAAATCAGTGCAGTAAAGTAAAGTGATAAAAGTAAATAAACACAAAGGTTTATAGTGGTTTAGGGTGGTGTAATCCCTTAATCCACTTTTCTCATATGATGATTGGTGGAATTCACTATTGTTTTCACTGATACAATAGTAAGATTGTCCTTGGCTACACAAGCTTCACAATCTACAAGACTATCACTCCTTGGCTTCAAAAGCTTTAGTGACTCAGTCTTCAACACTGCTCCTTGAGAAAAAATCCTTCAGCAGCTATCTCAAACACAACTCCTTCTCAGATGGCTCTGATTCAGTTGTTTGACTGATGTGAATTGGATTCACAGATTCTGTTGATCAATCTCAGTGCTTGATGTGGAATTTGAGTTCTGATTGCCGAGTTGATCTCTAGATATGTCCTTTAAGTTCAAATAGAAGGCTTTTCAAATTGACAGAGTTTCTGCTTGTTTTTCAGTGTTGCAATCGTTTTTTTTCTGTCTCTCAATGCCTTCTATTTATAGCCTTGTTAATCCTTGATTTGAATTTCAGTCCGTTGGCTATTTAATGTGGAGAATAACCCTTGATTTAATTCTTGATTCCCCCTTGATTATATCCTCTGTGATAATAGTGATCCGGATTTTATTCAAACGCCAATCATAAAATCCGTCCTTGATTGATTGTGCATTTAATGCTTGATCCTCTGAATCTTCTGTATTTCTTCACGTTCTGAATAAGCTTGAATTTCTTTGATGTTCCTTTACTTGACTGTTATGTGAACGGTTGAGTGTTCCTGCTGACTTAGCTTATTAGTTCTTCCTTTCCTACTTTATATTTAATCAGCCGGTACAGTTCACTGTGCTGGTTCACTGATTTCTTGATTTCTTTGATTTTCGAAGAGGACTTGTACTTCACAGGTATCCCTTTTGATTTAATATCAAAAAAGAAAGAAACAAAATAGATTTAATTTTAATTTTGATTTATTTTAGAATAGTTCTAATTAATTAAAATTGAAATTAAAATCATTTAAAATTAACCATTAATTTTCTTTCGATTGAAATCATTAATTAATTAAATGTTAATTAGTTAATTGATTGGATAAAATTATTTAATAGATTATACGTTAATTGATTAAATAAGACGTAAGTAGTTAATATTTTAATTTTATCTTTTTCATAAGATGTTATTGTATGGATTAAATATAGTAGATATAATATGATTATATGGACCCCGATTGATCATGGACTCGACCGATAGGATAGATGTTAATGATTTAATTTTTCTGTTGGTTTAAAATTGTCCTAGGCCGTTCTGATGAACGTGACCTAGTTTATTTTCTGTATTTATCTCATTCCCGTTGGCTCCCCACGTGTGCGGCGGGTGTATTTATTTTATTAGAAAGAATTAAATGTAACAAGAATGGAGCAAAAGATGGAGACCAAAGAAAGAAGAATAAAGATCTCATTGGAGATGGCGCATTAAAGATCCTATTGGCGGTTGCAGCTACCTTTAGATTGTGACTCGCGGTTTCGTCAGTTTGTATTCAAAACCGCACCTAGGAAAAGTCCTTGATCATACCGGTTATTTTACGCATTTATTTATTTTTTGCTTGTATTTATTTTATAAGATATGATAGATGCATGACTAGGCACGATCTAGATAAATGTGTAGGATGTATGTCTATAGAGATAGATATATTTGATGAGACCGTAATTAAATTAATTAAGTGAATTAATTCACGTAAATACTTCCACAACAAAAATCAAGTCGAAATATTGTCTCCCAATATTATAGCGATGGTGAAGAGCCCTTGTTCAGATCCAACTGATCGGCCCTCGTCGGGAGTTGACCTACCACGGGTATATCGTCGTTATTGACATATGATCGTATGAGATCTCGCGAATATTCGGTTATGACTTGAATAGAGTATTGCAGTGATTGGCCCTCGTCAGGACCATCTTATTCTAGAGGCAATGGGTTGACTACCACATAAAGATGTGAATTGTCAAAGAGTTGACTAGTCAACCACCAACAGTAACATAGAGATGTGATTGGTAAGTGTTACATACCTTTCGAATTATTCCGGTTGATCGGCCCTCGTCGGGAATCGGGGTAACCAGATGGGATCTTGGCCACTAAAGAATTTTGAAAGATTCTTGAAAGTCAAATGGGAGTAGTTGACTAGTGGGAGCAAAATCATAAACCAAAAGACCTTTTTGATTTTGCGTATATAAACAACAACACTCTTTTTATCTTTATTTTATGTTGTAGTTTTAGCAAACTTTATATTCATGTTTTTAATTCTCAATAAGTAAAAAACCAAATTATGACTGTTACATTTTGAGAAACGTTCTCAAATAAGGTTAAGCAATTTTAATTCTTTTAAAATAAGAAATGACACGAGCAATCCCGTTATAGTAGTTGGAGACAAGGAGACTACATATTTGATGGAGTACTCCTAGGCTTTAATTATTAATGAAAGCGGACGCTCATGATATGATTAAATCATTTGAAATAAGTTTCAACGAATTAATCATATATTGGATACGATCCAAGATAATCATTCTGTCATACGATGACAATTAATTCAAACGTTGGATAAGAATGACCACATCTAATTTTGGAAAGGTTGTTTTCAAAATTGTAAGATTTAAGTATCGACTTAATTCTATCATTGCTTAAAAGTTAATTAAATAGTCAATGTTTTGAATACGATTCAAAAGGTTAAATAAACTATTTAATAAACTTTAGATTTTCTTTATGAAGGGAAATTAAAGACATGGCTCTTGTGATCTTTCTAAGTCTTATGAAGACTACAATAAGAAACATTTTTCAAGTGCTTAAAGGATTAAAAAGGAAAGTTAGGGCATGTTCTTAAATAGAGAACTTATTGAAGTTTCTATTATAGGCAAGTGAGTTGAGATAAATCTATCTATGTTCAAAGTCGACATATATGATATCTTACGAGTGTGATTAAATTAGAAAGATTAAATACATATATGGAAGGTGAAGCAAACGTTGTGACACTTACCATATTCTGGATCTAGTAAACTGATAAAGAAACTAAATAAATGTTATTGTGTACCGGTTCTTATGAAGAACACGAATTCAGTTATTTGTTAGGATTTAGTAGACATATTCAATTGTAAAGAATAAATGTTATTCTGATAAAGTTGAAAGGTCACTGAATCTATCATACTAGATTGATGTCACTGTATAGTTGATATATGTGATGAAATCTCAAATAAATAATTATATGGCTGTTATCCTTAATATTTGGTGGTTGTTCTAGACATAGTCTCTATGGAAGGGAATCGTGTGATCAGATGTCATTTAGATGATGTATGAACCATGTGGTTATGAATAATATGGTTAATACGTATCTATCTAAAGATGACTAAAATACCCTTTTATGAAAAGGTTATAAAATCTAGAAAGTTGTCCAAAGCCTAAACATACCGATGTTTGTTGGCTTGTGACAATTAATGCCGCAAGTAATTGTTGATCTCTCTCGATGACTATTTTTAGAAATAGTTGAATGTACTTATTGAAGTACGACAATTCGGAAAACCTAAAAAAGTTCGAGCTAGTACGAATATGAGATTGATGAGCTACTTAGGAATTAATCTTCAATTGGATTGAAGCAATTAATATCTATAGGGTGTTTCAGAAGATGTCTGAAATAGAATCTGATTCTCCCTTGAAGGATACCATCTTTGTGATACGCAATTAGATTGTGTTCCCAAAATGGAAACAACACTTTATATGATAAAGGTGTGATGCAAGCCATGCAAAGTATCCCTTAACCGTTTCGGGATAGTGCCTTTATACTTAACTGAGTTCCAAAGAATGCAGGTTGAATAAATTCCATATTAGATATGGAAGAGGATAATGTCGAATCTATATATCTAAACCGATGATTTGAAGTTGTCATAGGCAAAGTCATAAAGGCTTGGAGCTCAGCACGACGTATGCAACTTTGTGGAATGTCTTAGCAAGTACGCTGGATATTAGTTACTTGTCCGCGGAGCAAAATGTTTGTCTCCAAACATGCTGTCTTATAAAGGAAGTCTTTCTTCTAAAAGAAACAGTGGCATTAAATAAGATCTCAAAAGAGTTTGAGAACCACAAAGATATATTCAACTATTGGAACATGAGCAGACGCCGCATAGCGATGAGGTGTAGAACATTGCTCAGTGCACACAAAAGTTTTGTAAGTCCGTGGATAACCTCAAGCCCAAAAGGGCTCCTGGTATGTGTATCTCCATGAATGAATATCTCATGACTTATGAAGGAATGTTTGAAAGGCAAGATTGAGAGATATGGCTAAGAGCCATAATATCTGAATTAGATTCCATTAGTGACAACCAGGTTGTGAACCTAGTCTGTCTTACCTAGAAGGAATGTCCCTGAAAGGCTGACATGGATAGTAATATGATTACCATAAGGCTATAGTGACAGCTGAAGGGTACGGGGTGTAAACCTTGTAATTTTCTTTATGCCGCCAGCTGAGCCCAGTTCTATTCAGACTATGCTTGTTATAACTTCGTATCATGGCTATATGATAGTGTTGAAGATGTTGGGCAGACAGTGGATGTTCATAGACGATAACATGATATGTGTGCCCATGGGATCTATTTATGGACTCAAATAAGTTTCTCTAGACGATTTCTTTGTTTGATAATCAAAGGAGTTTGATTTAGTCAAAAGAAGGGATATGCCCCATGTGCAATATTGTTGGTCCATTGAAAAGGCTTTGGTTAAGTTTTGAGGGGGGGGGGGGGTGAATAAACTTAACACTTAAAACTTTTGGAGTTAACAAACTCAACAACTTCAGCAGCCTGCTGATACCTCAGTAGTCTGCTGACACCTCAGTAGCCTGCTGATACACAGTAGTCTACTGACAGTTAAGATTACTTAATTTGTGCAGCAGAATTATATCAAAATTAAGCCTTATTACTTGTTGTTAAATATGATACTAAGTATTAGATACTCAGTAGTGTATGTGTGTGATTTCAGTTGCTAGATTCAATAAGTTGATGTGTGTAAAGAACTAAATGCAGAATGTAAGTGCAGAAAGTAAGTAGGCCGATTTTATAGTGGTTCCAGGTGGTGTAATCCTGTCAGTCCACTCTTCTTCTGTGATGTTGGAGGTAATTCACAAGAGATCTTTCATGTAGCTGTTACAAAGATTCCCAAGGTTGCTTGTCCTTCACCAATAACTATGGCTTCACAAACTGAAAACTAGGAACATGTAGGATTGCTGCTCCAAAGTCTTCCACTGGTCTTTGAAGGGTAGGATTGCTTCTTCACCAGCTCCACCACAAACAACAGTCTTTCACACAAAAGTGCTTCACTGTCTTCAGCAGGTTCTTTATAAAATAAAGAATGAATCAAGTAAATGATTCAGTTGCAGCAGCTTGATTAGGATGATATAATCAGCAGCTTGCAGTCTTCAAGTGTGTAAACTTGATGTAGCTTGAATGCAGAATACACTTGACGATTTTCTCTGGATCAGTAGCCTGAAGCTCAATAAGTTCAGCAGGGTGTTTTTCTTTACTCAGAATTTGCAGCTCAGGATAATCTAGATTTTTCTCTTAATGTTCATCATCAGTTTCTGAGTTGGTAGTCCTCTATTTATAGGTAGGAGTCCATGTGACTTGTATTTGAAATTCAAATATGACCGTTCCATGTTTTGTCCTATTTGACTTGCTTTCTGTCACATTCATAGGACTGACACTGTCAGAATCCTTTTTGACAGAATGCAGTCTGTCCACCCTTTGACTTGTGACCATTGGATAAAGTCCTGAATCATCCCAACGTCTTTTTAATCTCAGCCATTGATTTGTTTGATAAATCAGAGGTAGTTGGCTGTCCTCATCCATGTAATCTTCCAATGTAATCTTGAATTAATCGAGGTATATATATTAGCAGGTTCATCAGTCTGCTGGAATACATATCAGTCTGCTGATCTATAATTTGCTGTGTTTAAAACACAATGCAGCAGACTTCTTTTATCTAACTTTTATTTGTGAAGTTAGATTACACCTTTTTGCAATAAATAAGTTCCAATAACCATCCAACTTAAGGAACTTAGACCTTCTACACAAGGTATATGTAATCAGTTTAGGTCATCACAGACTTGCCTAAATTCTGATTCCATATCCTTGACTTTAATTACTAAGTTTGATCCCTTATCCTTCATTAACTGAGTTTGAGCCCTCAGCCTTCAGTCTTCAGCAGGTTCCTGACTAGTCTACTGACCTATCTACCCTACTGATATAGACTAGTCCGCTGATATGAATCAGCTGACCATTACAGTGCTTGTTTGATCAAACCTATACAAAGATCAAACTCTAATAAACCTATACATTTGATCTAGACATCTTTTTGCCTTTGCACTATAACAGTTAGTCTGTCACTCATCACTAAAACTCAGAAATAAGTCCAACAATTTCCCCCTTTTTGGTGATGATGTCAATACCCTCACCTAACAGCAAAGAAAAAGATTAAAAACAGAAACAGAACAAACTTAGTCATTTCTCATTATAAACATTTGTTCAAAGATTATTACAGTCTAGCATCAGCAAAGATAAAACAGATAAGTATGCTAATCTATTGTCTTCTTTCCCTTTCCTCTCTTGCTTTCTCAGCTTGTTCTTGATAAGCTCTTATTTCAATGATCATCTTTCTCATCCAGTCATTTTCAATCAGAGAGAAGTCAATGTGAGGATTCACTTGCTTCCACCAATGCCAAGCTTTAGGAAGAGTTAGATTAATCTGATGTACCTTGAAGCCTAACTTCATGTAAACTCCCTTGAACTCATTCAATGATTCCTTTGCATTTGTGGTAGGTAAATTGCTTTCACCTCTACCACCTCTTCCACCTCTTCTAGAAGCCCTTAAGGCTTTAACTCTTGCTTCCCAAAATTTTAGACTAAAAAATGAGTTAAGACCTTCATGAAAGCCCTTGTCATGATAAGGTATTCTTCTGTTGTAGTATACCTTCTTGTACTGTTTGAGAAGATCATCTGTGAGTGGAAGTCTGCCAGGTGCAGGTTCTCTATATGCATTTGTATCATCTTCCCATCTTTTCTTTGCAAAGATTCTTGCAGCCTCTTTTGCTACTGCTGTTTGACCCTCTTCCCCCTTATTGACATCATCAACAAACCGGGACAGTAGGCCATGCACACTTTCCTGAGTGACTACTAGGTTGTTCAGTTGACTTTCAATGATTTCAGTCCTAGTATCAATTGCTGTGATCCTTCCTTCCATTCTTTGATCCAGCAGGGTTATCCTTTCAGTGAGTTTAGGATCCAGTACAGCAGATTGTGATGCAGTAGCAGGCTTAACATGTCTATGTACCTCAGCAAGATTATCCAACTTCTTATGAATGGATTCAAGTTGATCTTTCAAGAATTTCTCCTTCAGTGTATTGCCCTGTTTGATTCCTCTCACATCTTGTGTTAGATCAGCAATGGCATACTGATTAGATGTGTAATTTGAAGCAACTGTCTCAGCAGATCTTCTATTGTCATCCACTAGCTTCATCAGTTCTTCAAATCTTTGTTCCTGTCTGTCTAGTTGAGTTCTTAACTGTTGCATGTCATTCCTGACAGTCCTTAATTCATTCAACACTTCTACTGGCACTCCACCAGCCATTCTTCCATCAGTTGCTTCATCAGCAGGCTCTTCTACATTATATTGTTGCCTCTGATTGCTTATCACCACAGCAAAACTCATATCCCTTCCAGCAGGGTGAGGTCGTTGGTACTCCTCCAAGATAGGATCAATAGCAGGTTCTTCATTCACTGGTTCATCATCAGTAGATCCTTCTATTTGAAATTCTTCATCACTGTAGTCATAGTCCAGCAGCTGTTCTTCCTCATCAACAACAGCAGCCTGCTGACTATCTTTCCCTACAGTGGCCTTGTCTCCAACAGGCTCCACTACATCAACCTCTTCAACAACAACAGCAGGGGTTTCCTCCAAACCCAAAGATTGTTCCAACCTTTGTCCAGGTGCTGTTTATAACTCAGCAACCTGTACATCATGTTCCAACCTTTGCTCAGGTGCTGTTTGAACCTCATCAACCTGAACCTCCACTTCAATTCTTGGATCTGGTGCAATTTGTGCTACAATAACCTGAACAGGGAATACATCCATGTTTTCCTTTTGAAATTCCCCCATATCAGTGATCCTCCTTAGATAAATTGCAGTTTTGTTTAAGGCATCCTCAGTGTCAATCCAGTCTTGATATTGAATTGATTCCTCTGAACTAGCACTAGGTTCACTGTGGTCAGTAACCCTCTCATCATCCAAATCTACATTTTGTTGACCTTCAGGTTGGTCAGTAGGTTCAACAACAAACATATCATCAATCTCACCAACCATCTTGTTTTCACCACTCTCTATTCCCTCATTGATTTGTGCCTCAATATCATCAATGGTGAGATTTTCCAAATCCTCATCCATTTGTCCAGTTTGTTGTCTATCAGTAGACTGTCCTGTACTAGTAGACTGCCCTATATTAGGATAAATCAACATTGCAGTACCACTGGTTCCTCCTGGACCAGATGGAAAATCACCTCCAGAATCAGATGAAGATGATGAATCATCATGATCATCTCTTGGATCCCTGAACTTGATACCCTCCTCCTTCTGTTGATCTTCAAAGATATCCATCAATCTAGATTGCAGCAGAGTGGTATCAACTAAGTCCAGCAAGTTCTCCACTCCCAATTTGTCAAAAGCCCATTCTTCAAAGTCTGTCATAGGTTCTGCAGCAGGCTTTTGTCTTTTGTAGAATCCAAACTTCCATTGAAAATAGTCAGCCACTTGCTGAAGTTTTGGATCTACAAACTCTTCATCCTTCTTCTTCTTCACATGTCTTTCAAAAGGCATGAAAGACCTCTTGGGAGCTGTTTGTCCACTCTGCTGACCTCCAAAGGTACCAACCAGCAGAGTCAGAGTTTCTTCAACAGATTCATGTAGGTCAGTAGGTTGTTTAGATTGTATATTAGTGCCTACTACCTCCATCTGTACAACACTTGGTTCCCCCTGACTTATATGCTCATCAGCAGGGTTAACAGCAGACTGTTCTTCCCCCTGAACTATTGCAGGATTTGCAGGGTCTTGTACAAGTGTTTCAGTTACCACAGCAGGTGCAGACTCAGTAGTCTGATGTGGCTCTTCATCAAGTTGCTCAATGATGTATGATAAAAATATAATCATATTGTATGACTTTTTATATCGTATTTACGATAATATCGTATAAATTCTATAAAAATATATCTAAAAACACATAAAAACTGAAATCATTATAAATAGATATTATCGTTATTATTTTAGTAAAACTTATAGTTTTTATGATCAAAATTACTGTGGCTCGTGTTTTTGACTGTTTCAGGGTACGTGTGATAGAAAACTGAAGAATTAAAACCGAAACAGTATGAAACGGAAGAAAGATATTTTTCAAGATCCGGCCCGAACCGAAAAAACCCGGCCCGAGCCGGAATCTCTCTGCCACCAGCACATGGGGACTGTCAGGAGAGAATCTCCACTGTAGCACCGGCCCGCGCCGGCCTTGACATCCACTCTATAAATACTCCTCATTTGCAGCTTGAGGAAGTTGTACCAATATATATATATCACTTCTATATATATATATTATCTTAATCTAGTATGTAGTTCTATAAATACCGTAAACGACACTCTGTGGAAATAATACTGTAGTATAAGTATCGTTTTAGTACTTAGAAGGTTTATCAAGGCTCGTTGTTGCTAAAGGAGTTGCTATTTCCGGAGAATACGGCTCTGACACTACAATTGTAATCTGGTAACTTTTTAATGTATTTATGTTTGTTTGTTGTTATTAGTATCTATATATTAGGCTAACTCTATATCTAGCCAAGATATGAAATTGAATTAGTTTATCTTTTTAGGGAAATAGATGATGACTATGTTAAAATTGAATTAAAATCGATTATAATGAATCTTTTTCTATCTTGCAACGTATTGATAATATTCGGATTGACGTAATTAACCAAGATGAATCGCAACATATAACCTAACGATGAACTGACCAGAGAAGTTAGGATATGAGATAAAGGATAGAAAAACCGGAGGGTAAAAATGGCCGAGTGAAAACGTGACAACGGAATCCTATTTCCTACCCGGGGGCAGATTTGTCTTGGGAAAGATGAATCTTATTAAATTTGTGTTCAAGATCATAATAATGTTAAAATCACAGTTTGATTAAAACTACACCGTTTGTGTTAAATCGATCCGCCTGACAACCGGAGCCTCTTGAATAACATCGGCCGGCTGACAAACGGAATAACCTCTTTTATCCGGGGTAGATTTGTACTCGGTACCTGTTCAGACTAACTAAGATTAGCATGGGGCAGTTGTGGAGATTAAACTGATGACAATTTAACATATGACAATTTCATACGCTCGTGTGAGGAGGAGTTGTCTAGCTTAGGAATACACCGATTCATATATAATTGATTCACCTTAAAATAAGGAAAGATCGAGCACGTCTATTTCTACTAAAAGAGATACTGATTCAGTGACATATTCTTGGCTAGTCTTTTATAATATTACTAGTATTTATATCTTATATATTGTATTGGTACCTATATATATTTATATATATATATATATATGTATTTCTATATATTTATATATATATTTATGTATCTATATATATATATCTGTTTTAGTTTTATGCACTTATTTACTGTTTTAAGGTTACTAAAGAGAAAAAAGAAAAATTGCGACTTAGATTGAGTTAATAATAGCTTCTTGGTGTTTAGCCACACTTTGAATTACCATACGTTTCCCTGAGGATTCGACACCTGACTCACCATACTAGCACTACAGTTTGACCCGATACACTGTCGGTTAGGATCTGTATAGTCTAGGTAATGTCCGTCAGCTTTCTGGCGCCTTTTCCAAGGTTAGGTTTAGGTCTGTCAGCATTTTGGCGCCGTTGCCGGGGATCACGACGCTAATTCATTGTGTTCGAATGGTTTCTACTTATATTAGCTCAAAATTCTCAAGGATAAGTCAACACTCTTCTTATCACATTTCTTTTTATTTTTCGTTGGTACTTACCTTGTAGGTAAGTTACCAATCTTTTTACTTCTGTCTTTATCAAGTTATTTTCTGTTTTCGATAGTTGATGACCAGAATCGGTAAGGCTCCACTCACTCCTTATAAGCCTGACATAAATACTTACGAAAGGCAGTTAAGAGTAGAGAGTAAACGTGGTCATACTAGTCAGGGAAATCCTGACGTATCATCATCAAATCGAGAAACGAGAATGGCTGAAATCAGTGATGAAACACCTGAACAAGGTTTATACATGCCCAAGGACATGGACAAAACCTTAATCAGAATCCACCAATACCAAATAATCAAAATCCTAATAATCAAAACCGGAACCAGAATCATCATAATAATCCTAACCTACCAAACCCGAGACCTATCTGTGATCAAACCGTGAGAAGAAATCAGACTAATAATCCAATTCTTTTACCAAATGAAGGAGCGAATAATTTCGAAATAAAATCTCATCTTTTTGGTTTAATTGACAGAAGAGCCCAATTTCTAGGAGAAGGTGATGAGGATCCACATCATCATCTCTATCTTTTCGAAGAATTGTGTAATACAGCCAAAAGTCAAGGTGCTCATCGTGAATTAACAAGGATGTCTATGTTTCTTTTTTCATTAAAAGGAAGAGCACGAGATTGGTTTATGTCACTCCCACATCATTCGTTGACAAGTTGGGAGGAGATTCAAACCGAGTTCTTAAAGCAATATTTTACTCCTGGTAGAAATTTGGAGTTAAAGGTCGAAATTGCTAATTTTAGACAAGGATCTGAAGAAACGCTTGGGAATGCTTGGGAGAGATTTAAGAAACTATTAAGAGCTTGTCCCGATCATGGTTATTCCTTAGATATGCAAATCCAACTTTTCAGTCGTAAACTAAGGAAAGACTCACGTGCAGACGTTGATCATGCATGTGGTGGTTCTTTAATGATGAGTGAAGCCCAATTAGTTTACGATGCCATAGAAAAGATTTCCAAAAATAACAGAATGTGGGAAACCGGTTCTAGCACAAGAAAAGTAGCATTTGCAGGAGAATGTACATCGAATACGGAAGTTCTAGCACACTTGGAGAATTTAAGTAGGAAATTT
Organism: Gentiana dahurica var. dahurica; assembly: GCA_024500145.1. Lineage (NCBI taxonomy): Eukaryota > Viridiplantae > Streptophyta > Magnoliopsida > Gentianales > Gentianaceae > Gentiana > Gentiana dahurica. Next base: position 30,553,782 of record CM044908.1, read on the forward strand.
GATGGTCTACAATCAAACAAAAATCTAAGTTCGGAAAATAGTATACCCACTGAATACTCAAATCAGGATAATGTGTCATTAGGAGTTGAAGAACCAACAGGATATTCAAGGGAGGAGGTGAGTTTTTACAACAGCATAAGAATTTGAACAACGCATATTCAAACTCGTTTAGTGCTATTAGAAGAGATCACCCTACTTATCGTTGGTCCGAAAACCCTAGTAAGCAAGGACAACCACCGTATCCAGTTCAATATAAGAATTCATATAGTAATCAAGTTTATCAAGGAGATACCGCGAATCAGAACCTACAATCATTACCTAGATCATATCCACAACATACTACTCAAAGTATACCAGTCACTCAAAGTTCAACTCAACCTGAAGGAGTTGATAAATGGGAGAAATTAATGGAAAATATGATGGGTGTAGTTTCTACTCAAGCTAAAAATGTAGAAACTATGATAACTTCTATAGGGACAGTCACTAAGGATATGAGTACGTTAAAAACATCCATGAGTGGACATGATACCAGAATGAGAACTATAGAAGCATCAATAAGGAATATGGAAGACCATTTGAGTAGAGAAGGAGAACGTAAAAACACTAGACCTCCAGGAGGATTACCAAGTAATACCGAAAGAAACCCGAGAGAAGTAAATGCTGTTATTACGAGAAGTAGAAAACTTTGTGGAGATACTGGAACAGAAAACTCAGGAGATAATGAAGTAGAGAATGATTTAAATGGAAAATTTGAGACGAATATGGAAACTTCAGTTGAACTTGAATTTACTGATGAAGAAGAAGAAATTATTGAAGATTTCTTGAAACAAAATAGTAAAGTTGAACCTGAAAGTAAAAATAGTGAATGGGTCAAAATCCCTAGGATTCTAATAGATCCAACAGATAAAGACCTGAGAACCTTATTTAAGGAACATGTTAGAGAAAACAATACTAAAGAAAATAAGGAAGATATGCCAATAACCGAAAAAGGGAAAATCGATACAGAAGATGTTTCAAAGAAAAAATTGGATGAGAATGAAACATGGCGGACAAGTAATGCTCAAAGATTTAAGGAAAAAGGAACAGAGGGTATAACTCCAGAACCTAAGGTTATAGATTTAGAATCTTTACCTTACCCACCTAAGGATCAAATTAGAAAGATAAAAACTGATAAGAAGTATGCTCGTTTCCTTGATACTTTTCGTCATATTCATGTCAATATCCCTGTTATCAAAGCCCTAATCAACATGCCTACCTATGGAAAGTTTCTTAAAGATATCCTATCAAACAAAAAACGGTTAGAAGAATATGAGAATATATACCTTAATGAAGAATGCTCTGCAATACTTCAACATAAGTTGCCTCCTAAACCGAAAGATCCAGGTAGTTTTACCATTCCATGTGAGATTGGAGGGTTTCTGTTTAAGAAGGTACTATGTGATCTAGGAGCAAGTATTAATCTCATGTCTTATGATGATTATAAGAAACTAGGCATAGGAGAGATTACAAATACTGAAATGACCCTTCAGATGGCAGATAGATCGATTAAACATCCTAAGGGAATCATCGAGGACGTGTTGGTTAAAGTAGACAAATTTTACTTTCCAGTAGATTTTGTAATAATGGAAATGGAAGAAGGATATTCAGCACCAATTATTCTAGGTCGTCCATTTCTAGCTACGGGAAGAACATTAATCGATGTTCAAAAAGGGGAACTGATACTACGAGTTAATGAAGATAAAGTTTCCTTCAATATCTTCAAAGCTATGAATCAACCATACAAATCACCAGAATCATGTTCGTTTATAGATAAGATATCTACATTCTATGATGATCAATTGCAAGATTATGAAGATAAGCTAGAGGAATGTTTAACATTATCTATCTATAAAGAAGATGAAAATGATACTGAAATGAAAGAAGTGATCCTTTATCTTGATAAGGGACTGTTTTCTAAACATCCGTGGCATAAGTATTTGGAATTAGAACTAGAAGGACCAGTTCTAAAACCTTCAGTAGAAGATCCACCAAGGAATCTGGAATTGAAACCACTTCCTACAAATCTTAAGTATGCTTTTCTTGAAAATGATAATCTACTAACAATTATTATTTCATCAACCTTGACTAATGAACGTGAAGATCAATTACTTAGAATGTTAAGAAATCATAAGAAAGCATTTGGATCGACAGTGGCAGATATTCAAGGAATTAGCCCTGAGATATGCGTTCATAAGATCATCCTAAATGAGGAAGCTAAACCTTGTATTCAGCCGCAACGCCGCCTTAACCCAAATTTACAATCAATTGTTAAGAAAGAGGTCATTAAGCTATTAGAAATGGGGATAATATTTCCCATATCAGATAGTGAATGGGTGAGTCCAACTCAAGTAGTACCAAAGAAAGGAGGTTTCACGATAAAAGAAAATGATAAAAATGAATGGATTCCGACAAGGGAAATTACAGGATATCGAATGTGTATTGATTTTAGAAAACTGAATGAACATACTAAGAAAGATCATCATCCACTTCCATTCATCGTACAAATGTTGGAACGATTAAGTGGACATAAATATTACTGTTTCTTAGATGGTTATTCGGGATATTTACAGATATTCATTGCGGCAGGAGATAGAGAAAAAACTACTTTCACTTGTCCGTATGGAACTTTTGCTTATAAACGAATGCCATTTGGTTTATGTAATGCACCAGCTACATTTCAACGATGTATGATGGCAATATTTTCCGACATGGTCGAGGAATTCTTAGAAATCTTTATGGATGACTTTAGTGTTTATGGAGATTCTTTCGATGAATGTTTATCACACTTAGAACGAGTGTTACAACGCTGTGAAGATACCAATTTAGTATTAAACTGGGAAAAATGTCACTTAATGGTATCAGAAGGAATTGTTCTGGGTCATATAATCTCTGAAATGGGTATCGAAGTAGATAAAGCTAAAGTCGAAATAATTGAAAAGTTACCTCCACCAGTCAATCTAAGAACTTTGAGAGGATTTCTCGGACATGCAGGATTTTATAGGAGATTTATTGCAGATTTTTCGAAGATAGCAAAGCCTCTAAGTCATTTTCTTGAAAAAGAGGTACCATTTAACTTTGATAATAAATGTATGGAAGCATTTCAGACCCTAAAAGCAAAGTTGACTACTGCACCATTACTGGTAGCACCAGACTGGGATTTGCCTTTTGAGATAATGTGTGATGCAAGTGATTTAGCAGTAGGAGCTGTCTTAGGTCAAAGATATAACAAAATACTCAAAGCTATCTACTATGCATCTCACACTCTAAATGCAGCTCAACTTAATTATGCAACTACAGAGAAAGAACTGTTGGCTGTAATTTTTGCCTTAGAAAAGTTTAGATCATATATTGTTGGGTCTAAGGTTATTATTTATACAGACCATTCAGCCTTGAAGTATCTGTTAAGTAAGAAAGATGCTAAACCACGTCTTCTTAGATGGATTCTGTTACTTCAAGAATTTGATATAGAAATCAAGGATAAAAAGGAAGTGAAAATGTAGTAGCAGATCATCTAAGTAGAATGGAAAATGATGAAGGAAAAGGAAATGAAATACGAGATTCATTTCCTGATGAACAACTTTTTAGAATAGATACTCCCTTAACCATGCAATTATTAAAAGATAGGATACCGTTAAAAGAAAATTCACCATGGTTTGGGAATATTGTTAACTATCTAACCTGTAAGTACATCCCGTCTCATTGGACTTGGCAGCAGAAAAAGAAATTCTTTTACGACTTGAAGTTTTACTATTGGGAGAAACCAGATCTTTTCCGAAGATGCTCGGATGGAATAATTAGAAAATGTATTCCTGATAGTGAGATTTTAAGTGTTTTATCGTTTTGTCATGATCGTGAGGCAGGAGGTCATCATGGAGGATGGAAAACTGCTTTCAAAGTTTTACAATGTGGTTTTTATTGGCCTACACTATATAAAGATGCGTATAAATATGTAAAATCTTGTAAATCATGTCAAAAATGTGGAAATATATCGAAAAAACATGAAATGCCTATGCAACCGATTTTAGAATGTGAATTATTTGATGTATGGGGTATAGATTTCATGGGACCTTTCCCTATATCGTTTGGAAAAAGATTTATTCTTGTAATGGTCTATTATGTCTCGAAATGGGTAGAAGCTGAAGCTCTTCCCACTAGCGATACCAAGGTTGTGCTAAGGTTCCTTAAAAAGAATATATTTACAAGATATGGCACTCCGAGGGCTATCATTAGTGATAGAGGTTCACATTTTTGCAACCGACCATTTACTAAGATAATCGAGAAATATGGTGTAATTCATAAGCTAGGAACACCCTATCATCCGCAAACTAGTGGACAAGTAGAGGTGTCTAATAGAGAAATTAAAAGAATCGTGGAGAAAACAGTGGACTCAAATCGTAGAAACTGGGCAGAAAGACTAGATGATGCATTATGGGCATATAGAACGGCTTTTAAAACACCAATTGGTTGTTCTCCTTATAAATTAGTTTTTGGTAAATCTTGTCATCTCCCTGTTGAATTAGAACACCGAGCTTTATGGGCTATTAAATTCCTAAATTTTGATCCTAAAGCTGTTGGTGATCATAGATTACTTCAGTTAATAGAACTGGAGGAGTTTCGACTCGATTCTTATGAAAATGCTCGAATCTACAAGGAACGCACGAAAGCTTTCCATGATAAGAAAATCTATAATCGTGAGTTCCATGTAGGTGATCGAGTACTTTTGTACAATTCACGTTTAAAGTTGTTTCCAGGAAAACTTAAATCTAGATGGACAGGTCCCTACGACGTAACTAAAGTCTATAAGTCTGGAGCTGTTGAACTAACTGATGGAAAAACAACTTTTATAGCCAATGGTCACAGGGTAAAATTATTTGTGGAAACTGAAGGGATACCTCAAACCGAAGAAATATTAGTGATTAACGACCCTCCAGCGGATTAAGGAAGCAGGAATTCTAAACTCAGCCGATTACGGGTACTATCTTTCTAAATTCATTTTTTAATATGCAATTTAAGTAATTTCGTCTTTTACCGGATAGACGTAAAAGAACTGGAATGCCTTTTATAGATAGAATAGAAATTTTTATTTTACTTTTAAAATTAGGTTTAGATAAAGATGTTGCCTTTAGAATAGAAGCCTTAGTTTCTAACTTGAACAAGGAACTGATACGCGAAATCAGAGAAAGAGATCTTTGTAATGGAAATTCAAGAAGTGCTATAAAGAGAAGGGCAAGATTTCTAAAGAGATGTAGAATTTGTGGCAAAAGTGAACATAATGGAAAATGTGGGGACAGCACAACCAAATCCCAGGATGAATGTTTGAATGTAATTAAGATGGGAACGACTAGGTGGTTATCCGAAAATCCCGATGGACAACAAAGAGAAAATTCAAACGCATCATTTCTAGGAATCAGGTTGATGGACCGTTACTATAGAAATCTCAAAGATTTAAAGGTGATAGGAGTAGAATTAGATTAAATTTTTTTTTCTTTTATGTTTATTTTCAAAAATTTCATAAAAATTTTATGATAAATTTATGATTATATCATATATGGTTTATATGATAGAATTAAAATTTATCATACCAAAAATATTTTCTTTAAAAAGCTTTTATAAAAAAAAATCGTAATAATTTATTTTATCATTAAATAATTTTATGATTTTATAAAAATATTTTTATGATACAATCTAAATTATTACACACAAAAAAAAAGAAGGGAGAATCGAGTAATTACTAACAAATCGAGTCGATAAGAGTTCGATTCGATTCATTAGCTTTATAACCTAAAATTATCACACTTTCATCTTCATCTTCCTCATTTCTTCACCAAGGAGGCCGACCCCCACCCCCTTTCCCCTCTTCAAAAATTTCATCACTTTTCACCAAATTTTCTATCCCAAATTACTTAATTAATCATCTTCTCTTCCATTCCACTTCACAAATTCATCAACATTCCATAAAAGGATAGATTTTTCAAGCAAAGCTCCTCTCTTTTTCAACACAATTTCGGCGGCACCACCATTTATTCCGGCAACTATCTACTCTTTCTAGCTCTCTACGGTAACTATATATATATATATATATATATATCAATCATTTCAATTTTTATCAAGCTTTCAATTTTAATTTTAATTTTTTCCTATAATTTGGTCTAAGTACTTGTTTGTGTTTGTTGTTTGTTGTTGTTTTTGTTGTTATTTTGTCATACCAAATATCGTAGATGGCCTCATCATCTAGGAGAAGCTCTAAGAAAAGAAAAGCAGATAACCCTGTAGTAGTACCGGTTCATGAACCGCGACCCTTAACTGAACTTGAAGAAGCCGTTTCTTTTGAAAAAACCGCTAGTATTGAAGCTAAAAATGCCTATGATGGATTTTTCAGTAAGTGCGGGGTCACTCTAGAACGTGCTATTGATTTTGACTGTTTGGGAGAAGAAGTGAAGAAAATCTTCCAAGATAGGGAATGGATGGAAATTGCGATGGAACGCACTAGTAACATAAATGTCACAATGGTAGCCGAATTTTATTCTGTTTTATCTACTTATGATATGGCTACTCGTGATGAACTAGAAAATATCCCTCTTAGGACGGTTAATGTCTCCTTCAATCCTGTCATGATAAATTCTTTTTATGGGTTACCTGAGATACTTGAGGATGATGATTATCAGACTGTTTGGAATTTAGACCTGCCTGGTAGACTACTAGCTAAATCATTTGAAGCTCAGGCTGCCTTTGATTCCACAGCAGTTTGGAAGGATAATAGGTTTCCTTATGGACAGTGTATAAGGGACATCAGGGCTATCAAGCAATTTATAGGATATAATGTTAATCCTTCAACTCATCTATGTGCTTATGGTCGTGAGGATGTTTTTTTGGCCTGGGCTATGGTGCATGACATTCCAATAAATCTAGGGAAGTTAATTTTTACCAAGGCATGTGATTTTGTAAAGAATAGAACTCGAGGAGGACGTCTGCCATTCCCTAATCTTATTTCTGCCTTGTGTGATCTTCATGAAGTACCAGTACTACCCTCAGATAGGATTATGTCACCTTTTGCTCCACTTATTGGTCAGAAACTAACTGCCTTGCCTGCTGGTAGAATCAATTACAATAATCCCAACCGCCAGCAACGTCAACAACCACCACAGCCATCTCCTATTCATACATCTCAAGTTCCTAGGCAATCACCTCAGCCGCAGCCACTTCAGGGCCAAAATAGCCAAGTAGAGGCTATGTTTCAGCATATGATTCAAGCTCAGGCTAGAACTGATGCTAATATAGCCATAGCTTGTGAACAAAATAGAAAGTGGGCTGAAGATCTTAGGATTGGCCAAAGAGGTCACAGAGCTTTCATCAGTGCAATAGAACCCAGATATGCAGAGATTTCTACACGTTACCCTCAGAGTCAGCCTGACCCGTATACTATGCCAGATTGGATTCCACCTGTCCCACCACCAGTTTTATTCCAGGACTATATGCCGTCATCTGTAGGACAGGGTAGTATGTTTACAGGTTCGTTTGATGCATCCATGGGCATGGGAGGAGTAACTTCAGTAGTAGATGTGACAGCAGGTCCCGGCTCGTTTGGATTAGAAGGTTCGGTGACGATGACGACGAGGCAAACTCAGGCTACATTTCAAGCTTCTACGTCAGTGGATCCACAACAGTTTAACTATGATTTTAGTACGACTCAGTCTCTCGGGGCTGATTTTACTTCTAGTATGTTTGGATCTTTTTCGGCTCATTTTGACTCATCTTATGACGAAGATGAGGATTATGATAGAGATGAGTAGTTAAGTAAACTTTTCCTATTTTACGATGTACGACGATATACTTTGGTTTGATTTTTATTTTAGACAATTTGATGTACTCTGTGGTTAGTACACTGCGCAGTTTTACGTTTTTTTTTTCGTTGTTTCTGTATTATTAGAATTTTCCACCCCTGTTTTAGATAAAATTACATACATTCACACTGAATACACCTGATAGAACATCCTGAAATGCAAAAATCTGTGACCGAGCACTGTAGCACCGGCCCGCGCCGGGACTACACCGGCCCGCGCCGGTCTGGTGTTCTACCGACCTCATTCAGGTTGTTTCTTACCTATTTCTGGCACTTCTATATAAGGAAATTGAGGGCTCACTCCTCAGCTTGCCAATTCACTTCTTAAGCCTCTCGTTTTCTTATATATTCCGTATAAAATGTCCGATTATTCGTCAGTTAACAGTTATTCTCCTCCGCATACCCCAAACTCCGTACTCCCTAATTCGCATTATTCGTTTTTCCACCCCATTCCTTACAATTATATGAATGAAGCAAATCCACACCCTTTCTTGAGTAATTTCAACCAATCACCGGTGCTGGTTGAAAGAGGTCTAAATTTTCGAAAAGTGGATAATTGGGCATTCATAAGAATGGACGCAGATGGGTGGGATTATTTTTGTCGTATGCCCAGAGGAAGAATTAATGTTACAATGGTAAGAGAGTTTTACTCGGTACTTGCAGAGGCTAGTACTGTAGAGTCGTTACAGTCTGTTACCATTAGAGGTAATGTTGTTCCTTTTACTTCTACCGTAATCAATCAAATTTTTCATATACCACCAGTCCAAACATCACCCTCTAGTCATTATGAGTATCAGTGGAGACTTGACACCGCTGAAGGATTTATTAACAAATGTTCGGAATCTTATCAAGTTTTATTCCAACATTATGATAGGGATAGAAATGTCTCCATTACCGCTTTACTTCCCCATTTGAGAACCTAGAAACGTTTCATCAATTCACGAGTTTATCCAACTGATGATTTCTCGGAACTCAGTGATGATGAATTGTTACTGTTGTATGCTATAACGAGCGGGGCTGTTATAGATTGGGGAATATTGATTCAGAAAGCAGCTGTTAGTTTTGCATTTGGAAGCAGACCGATCCGGCAGCCTATGCCTTTTGCATGGCTGATTTCCAGAATAAGTGTTCGTTTGGCTAGGGTACCAGAAAGAGCGACTGATGAGTACTTTCCAGCTCGACTTCCTCAGGTAGGGCTACTACCAGTCGATATTCCGGGAGGATCTTCAAGTGGAGAAAATTAGGTAGTTATGATAGTTGTAAGGAATATCAAAGATAATAATAATGATAGAATAAATTAACTTAAAATAAATTAGTTTAATCATAACTAGATTAACTTAGTTTTAGTTTTTAGTTTATAATAGTATTTAGTAGTTCACTTGTATTTTTTAATATTGTAATATATTTGTTTGTGTTAATGTTTTTTTTATTATTATTATGCTATATTATATAAACGCTAATCTATATGACACGTAACAATATTCACCCGTTATAAAATTTATTTTGTTTCCTCAACCAACTTTTTACTACTCATTACACATCGAGACGATGCCAATTCGTAAGTGGGGAGTAGAGATTGGTTAGTAAATAAAATAAATTTAGTATATCAATTACTGATGCACTTTGTTTAATCAATCTTAAGGAAATAAACGAAATAATATATAATCATTATAATAAAAATGATATATTTGGATAGAATAAATTTTTAATTAAGTAAAGTAATCTCGATATATTATTTCTATATTATTTATATCTATGTTAGATTTTTATCAAGATTTTAAGTATGTATACCTAGATAAATAGTATGAAATATTATTTTTTGAAATTAGACAAAAGTTACTTATAATTATAATAAAATTTTAGAATGATTTTGTTTTCAAGACAAGTATGAATTTGGAATCGGATTAGGAATGATGAGATTTTTGGCATTACTTTGACTAACTATAGCCAAATAAGCCTACCCGAATGTAATTTCCAATTTTTGTCCCCACCTCAGCCTTGCAGAGTGATCAAGACCTCACTCGAAATTAGCCATTATGATTAACTAGATATAACCGACCCTTAACTTAAATTGGTCTACATTTCTTTAAAATCCCGCAAGTTTAGTATGTGTTTATGGATAGCGGTGACGACATCGAAATTCAATAATGGTATATGCTGAGATTGGAATAAATATTATTCGGAAGGCAATCTATTAACAAAAAGTGTTATTCTCTAGAAAAGAAAAAGTTGGAATAATTAAGTGCTGATGTATCCGTACTCACCTCATGACACTTGAAAGATAGTCGACTCTGGTAATGAGTTCGGATATGTTTTTTGTTATAAAAATAAAAAAATAAAAAAAAAACCAGTGTCAGGATGTTACTAATCAAGGTATTTTTGATCAAAAGTTGAAGGTGTAAGCACGTACGACTTGCCTCTATTTTCTTTTGATTTCCCATTGTTATCCTTTCGATTAGCCAAACACCCTGAGCCTGAACGTTATAAGCCATTTTGCCAACTACTTGACTTAGTCCTTGATTCCGAAATTTCATATAGTGGCGATTACAAGGTTATTCTAAGTATTTTATTTTATAGTTATTAGGTAATTCATGTAGAATTTCATTTAGATAATATTTATAACTAATTTATTAAGTTATACACACTTTTTATTTTTTTAAATAATCTTAGATAGATAAAATTAATATGATTATAATGTTGACAGCATACGTTACTGAGTTAGAAATTTAATCTAGAAGAGCTATATTGTTTGCATTATAACAGTTTATATATTATCGCTTATTTTGCTCGAGGACGATCAAAAGCTAAGTGGGGAGTAGTTGATGTATGATAAAAATATAATCATATTGTATGACTTTTTATATCGTATTTACGATAATATCGTATAAATTCTATAAAAATATATCTAAAAACACATAAAAACCGAAATCATTATAAATAGATATTATCGTTATTATTTTAGTAAAACTTATAGTTTTTATGATCAAAATTACTGTGGCTCGTGTTTTTGACTGTTTCAGGGTACGTGTGATAGAAAACTGAAGAATTAAAACCGAAACAGTACGAAACGGAAGAAAGATATTTTTCAAGATCCGGACCGAACCGAAAAAACCCGGCCCGAGCCGGAATCTCTCTGCCACCAGCACATGGGGACTGTCAGGAGAGAATCTCCACTGTAGCACCGGCCCGCGCCGGGACTACACCGGCCCGCGCCGGCCTTGACATCCACTCTATAAATACTCCTCATTTGCAGCTTGAGGAAGTTGTACCAATATATATATATATCACTTCTATATATATATATATTATCTTAATCTAGTATGTAGTTCTGTAAATACCGTAAACGACACTCTGTCGAAATAATACTGTAGTATAAGTATCGTTTAAGTACTTAGAAGGTTTATCAAGGCTCGTTGTTGCTAAAGGAGTTGCTATTTCCGGAGAATACGGCTCTGACACTACAATTGTAATCTGGTAACTTTTTAATGTATTTATGTTTGTTTGTTGTTATTAGTATCTATATATTAGTTATAATGATATTAGGCTAACTCTATATCTAGCCAAGATATGAAATTGAATTAGTTTATCTTTTTAGGGAAATAGATGATGACTATGTTAAAATTGAATTAAAATCGATTATAATGAATCTTTTTCTATCTTGCAACGTATTGATAATATTCGGATTGACGTAATTAACCAAGATGAATCGCAACATATAACCTAACGATGAACTGACCAGAGAAGTTAGGATATGAGATAAAGGATAGAAAAACCGGAGGGTAAAAATGGCCGAGTGAAAACGTGACAACGGAATCCTATTTCCTACCCGGGGGCAGATTTGTCTTGGGAAAGATGAATCTTATTAAATTTGTGTTCAAGATCATAATAATGTTAAAATCACGGTTTGATTAAAACTACACCGTTTGTGTTAAATCGATCCGCCTGACAATCGGAGCCTCTTGAATAACATCGGCCGTCGACAAACGGAATAACCTCTTTTATCCGGGGTAGATTTGTACTCGGTACCTGTTCGGACTAACTAAGATTAGCATGGGGCAGTTGTGGAGATTAAACTGATGACAATTTAACATATGACAATTTCATACGCTCGTGTGAGGAGGAGTTGTCTAGCTTAGGAATACACCGATTCATATATAATTGATTCACCTTAAAATAAGGAAAGATCGAGCACGTCTATTTCTACTAAAAAGAGATCTTGATTCAGTGACATATTCTTGGCTAGACTTTTATAATATTACTAGTATTTATATCTTATATATTGTATTGGTACCTATATATATTTATATATATATATATATATATATGTATTTCTATATATTTATATATATATTTATGTATCTATATATATATCTGTTTTAGTTTTATGCACTTATTTACTGTTTTAAGGTTACTAAAGAAAAAAAAGAAAAATTGCGACTTAGATTGAGTTAATAATAGCTTCTTGGTGTTTAGCCACACTCTGAATTACCATACGTTTCCCTGAGGATTCGACACCTGACTCACCATACTAGCACTACAGTTTGACCCGATACACTGTCGGTTAGGATCTGTATAGCCTAGGTAATGTCCGTCAGCTTTCTGGCGCCGTTTCCAAGGTTAGATTTAGGTCTGTCACTCAACAACAACTTGTGCAATTGGAGAAGATTCAACAGTTTCTTCAGCATGCTCAGGTACAACAGAATGCTGTGTTTCTCCAATAGATTGCTTAACAACAACTTGTTCACTTTCAATAGGCTCAGTAGTTTTTGTAGGTGTGGATTCTCTAACTTCAACAGCAAGCTTAGGTACAGTAGACTGCTGTGACTCTCCAGTAGGTTGCTCAGAAACAACCTCTACATCCTCAGTAGGCTTTATAATAGTTATTGGTTCAGCATCAATAGCCTCTCCTACTTCTTCCTCTACTTCTTCTTCTTCTTGTTCCCTTTGAGCCTCTAAGATTTTCAATTGTTTCCCCTTTCCATGTTTCCTTTTATGTATAATCTCTTTCATCCTCTTGGAAAGTGGCTCATCATCAATTTCAATCACAGTAGACTTCCTCTTTCTACTGGCTTCTTTCTGTTGCTCCTTCAAAATCTTAGCAACAGTCTTCTTCTCAACTACAGCAGGGTCAGTAGCTTCCTCATCAATTGGACCCTCAGCAGACTTAGCAGTCTGTGCTGTTTGCTTTCTTGTTCTTTTAGGCTTTAACATTTCTATTATTTTCCTTGTGTCAGTAGCCTTTCTTTTCTCAGTAGTCTTCTTTGGTGCAGCAGGCTTAACAACTTTCTTGATCTTCTCACCTCTAGCATCACCATCTCCTCCATCATCTCCATCACTCTCAGTGGCCTCAATATCCACTTCTTCATCATCATCCAGACCAGATATAGAATAATCAATCTCTTTCTTGTATTTGGACTGGTTTATCTTCTCAGGTGCAATATCAGGAATTTTCAAGTGATTCATCAGGGTCTGAACCATTAATCCTAAGGGTAAGGCCTTGGATTTCCTTTTTCCTTCTTTCTCTTCCTTGGAAACCTTCTTCATGTAATGAATGAAATATCCAGCCCAATCAAACTTCATACTTCTGCAAATAATCATCAGAAGTTCTATTTTGGGTCCTGATATAGTATCCATGCTTCCAACGAGGCCTAAGATATTCTTGGCAATGATTTTTCTCAGCAAATTGTATTCATAACCAATATGTTTTACATTGATGCCTGGAATTGATTTGGTGGCTTCATTGGTTTTGATTTTGTCAACAAAATCAGTCTTTGATAATCCCATTTCCTCAAGATTTACAGGAGCATTTATTACTTCATCAAAACCAAAAACTTCCCTCAGTAGGTTTGATGAAATTTCAATTTCTTGAGCATTTACAGTTGTTTTGAATGCTTCTCTCCCTTCTTTTATCACAATATTCTTCCAAAAACTGACAACATTTGTGAATGATATGGTTTTCAATCTTATGTTGAGTGCATTTTCCCGACCTGCATATCTTCTTATCCTTCGACCAATAATGATAGCTAAATCTGTTTTGTTAGCATCAACAACAAAGCCTCTTACACTTTGGCTTGTTCCAATCTAGACATCAACCTTTTCCGCCATTGTTTTAAGAAGAAAAGAATTTCTCAAATCTGTGTTCAATAGTGTAAATACAGAGGATATCAAACTGAGATTTTGTAGTAGCCTTTGTGTAGTAGTCTGTGTATATATAGGCAAATGCAGTTGAAACTGTCAGAACGTGTACTGTTCCATCTAACCATGATTAATTTGAGTGAATGCTAACTTGACACGTGGCCCATCACTTTCTCCATAACGTTTGTAACAGTTAGATCGTGTAACTGTGGTTATAAAGGATAGAATAAATATCCCGCCAAAATGCTTTTTGACTTTAATAAGTTTGACTGTGTAACGTATTATTCAGCAGACTTGTCAACAGCAGGGTTGGCTCAGCAGCCTACTGATAAAAATGCTTCAGCAGCCTGCTGACAGTGTAACTCTGCTGATCTTTGATTCCTACTTGTTTTGTTCAATTGATAAAACAAGATGAAGTTTAATACCACTGACTGATCTGTCAAGTGAGCTCACCCAACATGACAAAGACCAATCCCCTTGGCAACCTCATTTGCTCAATTGTCCAAACATAAGTACATGGAATTGTTGATACCAATGACTAACCTGCTAAGTGAGCTCACCCAACATAGCAAAGACTAATCCCCTTGGTGAATTCCTGTACATTGCTGATTATCAGTCAACTTTGATAATTCCAAGTTCAGTCCTTAGTTTAGCAAATCTTTCACTATCCAGTGGTTTAGTGAAAATATCAGCAAGTTGATCTTCAGTGGGGATGTAAAAAACCACCACATCTTTCTTTTCAACATGATCTCTTATAAAATGATGTCTCACATCAATGTGCTTGGTTCTTGAGTGCAAAACAGGATTTTCTGTGATAGCAGTTGCACTTGTGTTGTCACACATGATTGGAATTTCTTTTTCTTCAATTCCATAATTCCTTAATTGTTGTCTTAGCCAAAGTACTTGTGCACAACAACTTCCAGCAGCAATGTATTCAGCTTCAGCAGTGGAAGTTGATATTGAGTTCTGTTTCTTGCTAAACCAAGAAACCAGTCTATTTCCCATTAACTGACAGGTTCCTGTGGTGCTTTTTCTATCAATCTTGCATCCAGCATAATCAGAATCTGAGTAGGATATAACTTTGAAGCTTCCATCCTTGGAATACCATATCCCTACTCCAAAAGTCTCTTTTTGATACTTGAGAACTCTTTTGACTGCACCTAAATGACTTTCTTTAGGTTTAGATTGAAATCTTACACAAACACCTACATCAAAGGATATATCAGGTCTGCTGGCAGTAAGGTATAGCAGACTGCCTATCATCCTTCTGTATAAAGTCTGATCAACATCTTTGCCTTCTTTATCTTCATCCAATCTGATATTTGTACTCATAGGAGTTGATATTTTGGTGCTATTTTCCATACCAAACTTCCACAGTAACTCCTTGGTATACTTGGTTTGATGAATGAAGATTCCATCTTTCTTCTGTTTCACTTGCAATCCCAAAAAGTAGTTCATTTCTCCCATCATACTCATTTGGAATTTACTCTTCATTATATTTGCAAACTTTTCACATAACAATTCATTTTCAGAACCAAAGATTATGTCATCAACATAAATCTGTACCAGCAGGGTGCTGTCCTTCTCATTGATTATAAAAAGAGTCTTATTAATGGTGCTTTTTGTAAAACCATTGTCCACCAAGAATTGAGATAGAGTCTCATACCATGCTCTTGGTGCTTGTTTCAAGCCATAAAGTGCTTTATTGAGTCTGTACACTTTATCTTCTTGATCCTTAACTTCAAATCCAGGAGGTTGCTGAACATACACTTCCTCCTCTAGAATGCCATTCAAGAATGCACTATTGACATCCATTTGATATACCTTGAAGTTTTTATATGCTGCATGTGCCAAGAATAATCTGATAGCTTCCAATCTTGCAACAGGTGCATAAGTTTCATCAAAATCTATTCCTTCTGCTTGAGAATAGCCTTTTGCAACTAGTCTGGTCTTATTCCTTACAATGGTACTAGATTCATCTAATTTGTTTTTGTATACCCATTTTGTGCCAATGATATTTGCATGAGAAGGCCTTTCAACTAGTGTCCAAACTTGATTTCTTTCAAATTCATTCAATTCTTCTTGCATAGCAATTATCCAGTCTGGATCTAAAATTGCTTCTTCAATAACTTTAGGTTCAACTTGAGATAGAAAACAAGTAAACATTGCTTCTAACTGTCTTCTAGTCCTTACACCTAGCTGAATGTTGCCAATGACTTGTTCAGCAGGGTGATCCCTTAACCATTGTGGATTCTGGTTAGGTTGATTCTCAGGAACCTCATCTTCAGTAGGGTCTGCTTTTGCTTCTTCAATAGAGGGTTCAGCAGATCCTTGAATTGCTTCAGTTGTTGCATCAGTTGTATCACCGGCAGGGTGTTCAGCAGGGGCAGAATCAGAAACTTTTAAGTCATTAAACCTTTCCAAAACTTCAACACAATCTGGATCAGTGACTTGTAGATTCTCAGCAGGTTCTGGATCTCCTTCTTCCAATCCAGTGAACTTAGGTTCATCAAACACAACATGTATAGTATCTTCATGTTTCAGTGACCTCTTGTTCAGTACCCTGAATGCCTTGCTGACTGAAGAATATCATAAGAAAATTCCTTCATCTGATTTAGGTTGGAATGTCTTCAAATGTTCCTTATGATTCAAGATAAAACACTTGCTTCCAAATGGATGGAAATAAGATATATTAGGTTTTCTTCCATTCCAAATTTCATAAGGTGTCTTCAGCCACTTCTTGTTCACTGATGTTCTATTTTTTGTATAGCATGTTGTATTAACTGCTTCAGCCCAATACCTTTCAAGCAGCAATGTGTTTAGGGCCAAATTATAGTGATTTATATATATATATATATTGTATATCAATTTTCCCCATATATGGATTATTTTCATAGATATTGAGCTATATAGTTAAATATTGAGTAAATGGTGTTTTTAATGATTAAATATGAAAACATATCAATTTAAGTGTTAATTAGTGTTTTTATATTATTTTGGAAATTATTACGTTTTGGTATGTTTTTGATATTTGTAGATACCCAATTAATGATGGAAAAGGTGATCCTAAAGAGCCAATTTCGAGTTGAGGAAGGATCGATTGAATTTATGGAAGATTAAAAGAGATAAGGAAAGAAATCAATCAAGATAAAGATGGAAAAATCAAGATTTGATCGTCAGTGGACGAGCGTCCATATGAAGCAGACGAGCGTCCAAGGGTGAACTGGCGTCCATGCAGCGTCCATAATCGTATTTTACATTCAGAGTCTCCAGACGTGAGCTGGACGAGCGTCCAGTCTCCGTTCAAGAAATGAACGAGCGTCCATGATAATGAACGCCCGTCTGCCGCCGACTTTCAGCAAACCGCCTCTTATCTCTATAAATAGAGCCATATCCTCAACCATAAGGATATACTTTTTTATACTCAAATTTTCTGAGGAGCAGCAGCCGACTTGGGAGTTTGAAGGCCGGTCACCCGAGCCTTGTGCTCGGGTGAACCGAGGTTAGATTAGGAGTAGATTATGTAGCTTTTCTTTTCGTTTCCATGGAGTTCAACCATTGTATCAAGACTATGTGAGTTTGATTTCTTTCAATTAATTTAATTCCAGTTTTATCTTCATGAGCTTTAAGTCGTTTGTATTTTTCTATGCGATTTGTATGCCATGTGAATTAGAATCGAAAGATTAGTTCACGATTGATGTTTATAATACGGAAGTTGCATAAACGCTAGATCACCATAGAAAGATAGGGTTTTTAGCCATTAATGATGACAAGTTAATGAGTTAGATTCCTAGGTTGTTAGGTTCTTTAAAAACGAGAGTTAATTGAATCTACACCCGAGTTTTGTTTGGTAAATCAGCCTCAACACTCGAAAGATGAGAGATAGATAATTGAATTCACTACGAAAGTAGGCTTTCATAGCTTGAGAGATAAGTTCACTAAGAGATTAGGGATTTGTGTCTCGTGAAAGGGTGAAACCACAAACTGAATTAGAATCATGAGATTAACTAGAATTGAAATCACTTAGGTTTGTACTTTGGTTGTTCCCATGTTTCTTAGGTTAGATTTATTTTGATTGTTCTTTTATGTTTTTCTGTTTTTATGCTTTTGCTTTTCGTTTATTTGTTTTTGTTGAGTAGCAATTGGGAGGATTACTAGGATTAGATTCTACATACCTTTTCCCTGTGGATCGACCCCTTACTCATTACGCTTTACTAGCAACAACCCGATGTTTTGGTCGGTTAGGAGTTAGTTTTGCATATAGGTTAGGGTTATAATTTTTCTTTTGTTATTGATGCAAAATCTCCCCAACACAATGCTTCACAAATCATTGTCCTTCCTGCTTCTTTTAAAGTCCTGTTTCTTCTTTCAGCAACCCCATTTTGCTGAGGTGTACCAGCAGCAGCAAGTTGATGTAGTACACCAATCTGTTCACAATATTCTCTTATAACTTTATTTAGAAACTCAGTACCCTTGTCTGATATTATTTTTACTACTGTTAAACTTTTCTCATTTTGTAACCTCTTCAAAAGATCAGGCATCTTCTTGAGTGTTTCACTTTTCTTTTTCATAAATATTACCCAAGTGTACCTTGAATAATCATCCACAACCACCAAGGTGTATTTCTTTCCTGTAACACTTGTTGGTGTAACTGGTCCAAATAGATCCATGTGCATCAGCTCCAAGACTCTATTAGTTGATTGCTTAGTCTTTGATTTGAAGCTTGACTTTGTATGTTTACCTTGCTGACATGCATCACATATAGTATCCTTTTTGAATGTGATCTCAGGTAATCCAATCACCAGTTTCTTCTTCACCAACTGATTTATGTCATCAAAAGTTAAGTGATTTAACTTTTTGTGCCATAACCAATTGAGTTCTGACTTGGTATGCACAATCAGACAGGTTTCTGGAACTGCAGTAGACCAATCCACAATATACATGTTTTGTTGTCTTCTACCAGCCAAAACAACTTGAGCACCTCTTTCACTAATGACAATACAGTTATTTTTGTCAAAAGTGACCTTGTATCCCATGTCACAAAATTATCCAGTGCTCAGCAAGTTGTAGTCCAGTCCTTCCACATATGCAACATTATTGATTGTAAGTCCATTCCTCACAAGTGTGCCATATCCTCTTGTATATCCAGGTGTGTTCTTGTTGCCAAAATTCACCCTTGGACCATCCTTTGCCACAAAGTTTGACAAACAGTGATTATTCTTTGTCATATGTCTGGAACATCCACTGTCAAAGTACCAGACACCCTACAAAACAAAGTTAATACATTTTAGGTACCCAAAATTGTTTGGGTCCATAGTGGTCAGTGGTAAGCACGACCCCTGGTATGTTTCCATAAGGTCTTCTCCTAAAAGTGTCATACTTTGGTTCATACATGTATTCCACTCAACCATAAGTTCTAACAAATGGTTGTGTAGGATTCACATATGTTTTGTGGCCTTTTGGTTTATAATGTTGTTTGAAGTGATTCTTGTTGTTAAAAGCATTAGCATAACCATTGGTTTGCTGTTTGTTAGGAACAGCCCTGTAGTACGGAGTCTGCTGAGGTCTCTGCTGAGGCCTTGTATAAGTCCTCTGTTGAGCCCTTTGCTGATTCCATTGCCTAGGTTTTACTCTAGCAGCATGGTTATACTTGCGGTTTCTAGCATTAGATGCAGGAATATTCCAATCATCATCAGTAGGGAACAATCTACCTTTCCCCCTGAGATAAGTATCCCTAGAATGATTAACATTTTTGGGTTTAGGATTCTTATCCTTGGAATATTTCTGGTTTTTACCTTTCTGTGGTCCAATGGACTTGGTAGCAGGTCTGCTATCAGTAGGTCTAGAAGGCACATCAGTCCTATTTTTGGATTTATTCTTTTTATTAGAAGCTGTTGACTTATTTGACTTCTGATTTTGCTTCCTTGAAGCTTTCTCAGTAGGTTTTACTGTCTCAGCAACCTTACTAGGAATTGGATCTTGTGCAGGCACAAACTTAGGACCAATTCTGGTACTAGGTTTAGTAACCTTACTGGATCTACTCTTTTTGGATTGTTGAGTTCCAAATTCAAGCCCTGTTCTATCACCATAAGGCTTTCCAGACTTGTATGCAGTAGAGGAACAAGATGGCTCAGCAGATTCAGAAGCTAATGGATGTTCAGCAGGCTTATACTGATTCTGTCCAACATCTTTTTCTTTACCTTTGAGAACTCTTAATTCAGCACACAATCTTTCAACTTCTACTTGAAGAGCTTCTTTTTCAGCCTTCACGATCTCATAACCAGATTGTATTTTCCTCAGTTGATTGAGGATGGCATCCAAAGCTTCTTCATTGTAAGAGTTTCTAGGATTTGAACCACAAGTTGATTCACAATCACTTCCAGCAGGAGTGTTAATTGATACAGTATTGTATACCTCCTCTGTTTCATCCATATTAGCCATCAAAGCATAATCTTCCATAACAGCAACCAATGTTGTGTCATCTGATTCATTTCCCTTTTCAGATTCCACTTCATACCCTGATTCATCTTCAGCAACCATAGCCTTCTTGCCATGTCTTCTTTGTTGGCTCTTGGTCTTCAGTAGATCTGGAAAATCAGGTCTAAAATGTCCAGGATTCTTGCAATTGAAGCAAAGATAATCAGGTTCCTTACTTTGTTTTAACTCAGGACAGTCAGGTTTGAAGTGTCCTGGTTTCTTGCATTGGAAACACAAGTAATCATTGTCTTTCCTTGAATCATCTTTCTTCTTATCACTGAATTTCTTAGTGAAATTCCTTGGAGAACTCTTTCCAGTCTTCATCATCCTGATCTTCTTGCTCAGTAGGGCAATCTGCTCTTGCATTTCATCCAGCAGATCATCTTGAGCTCCTGATGTCTCTTCTTGATGTTTAGTAGCCAATGCAGTTGTCTTTGGTTCCTCTTTTTTCAGTGGTAGGAACCAATCTCTTGCTGAATTCATAAGCTTTAAGATCTGAGAATAATTTGAAGGTATCCTCTTCATGTAGCTTTCTCATTTCTTCTATTGCAGTCACTTTCATCTCCCAAACTTCTTTGTCAGGTAATGCTTCCAAGATTTTTGAGTTGATTTCTTCTTTTGAATAACTTACACTCAGTAGGGTAAGTTCATCTAGGATTAAATCTTGACTCCATTTGCTCAATGGTTTTATTTGGTAGCATTTTGAACTTTTGAAACCTCTTCTTGGCCACACTGATTTTATTCTTCTTAATTGCATCAGTGCCTTCACAGATCAACTGTATCTTGTCCCAAAGTTCTTTTGCTATTTTGCAATCTTTAACCTTCATGTACATATTGCTATCCAAGGTTCTATAAATGATATCAATAGCAATATTGTTGAGGTTTGCTCTCTTTCTATCTTCAGCATTCCATTCTCTTTTTGGTTTTGGAATGTATTCAGTCACATCACCCACTGTTACTGAATTGGTAATCTCCAGTGGTCCATCTATCAGCACATCGATCATTTCATCATGAGTTGCAGCAAGGTAAGTGATGTGATTCCCATCGAGAAGAAACTTGTCAAATTTATTTGGAGTCTTTTATTTATTTTTAGTTAACTTTTATTATCCCACATTGAATATTAACGCACACACGGGTTAATTTTAATTCAGATTATTCATCTTTATGATAGCGGATTTTCCCAGCTGCGAACCGAAAAAAAATCATATCATGTGCTACTTTTATGAAAATCACAAACGATTACGGATTTGCTATTCCAACTAGCAGACGATTCAATGATTAAATTACTTATCTCGCGAAAATAACCAACCTAACCATTAACCGTAGAGACAAATAAAGCAAAAGATGAATAATTACCAACAAATAAAACGAGGAATAAGACTCAATTTGATCTCACAGTTGTATCAATCGAAGCTTCAATAATAAATTAACCGGAAAGAAAATAAATTAAGAACTCACCATACAATAGAATGATCCAATATATGATGAAGAATCTTTTAAAACAAAAAGGAAAAAAAAAAAAAAAAAGTTGTCGACGAGCAGAAGAAGGTGCCGCAGCAGCCCTTCAAAACCTAACTAAAATCTTATTATTTGCTGAATGAATATTGATACAGTGGCCACGCCACTTTTTGACTCTTTCTTTTTGTTATTTCTTTATTCCTATTTAAATATTAAATTAATATAAAAAAATCAAATATTATTCAACCAATAGGAAATAAGGAGTCTTTTAATGATAGACCAATAGGAAATAAGCCTGCAAAATCCATCTTTCATCCACATTGCAAACAGCCACACTTTAATGTAATGGTATGATCATACCATTTTCCTGTTTTTTTCCTTCTGCAGTCACATCTTTTATAATTCACTCTTCCATTCCATGTCGCACATAATAAAAACACTCCTCCAAAGCTTATTTTCATCAAATCTGCAAAACAACATCAAACACACCATAAAAGAGCATATCTCTATAGAAAATAATCTCGAAAATGCAATGAAATACCAATAATTTACGATCCCATCAAATTCCCCCACACTTGAATGATGCTTGTCCCCAAGCATCCTACTACTCTCGACTAGACCGTGAAATGCAAAATGCATGGTGAATGATCGTAACATGTCTTCAAAGCACCAACAATATCCAAAAATGAGGCACGTCCAACATTCTTATCTATCTCACATGTCGTAATTCAAGTCAAATGGTGATCAAACAATATATATCACACACTAGTATTCATACAACTCACATTATCACATTGATTCACAAATTTTCAAGTGGCGAAATCATCAAACCCCAACTAGTCCTCACGGATATTGCTCTAACATATGGATAGGGACTATTCACACACCCTCAAAATCAACACACATCCAAGCATTACCATAAGTTTGCATATCAATCAAATCTCCACCACTATGCATTCAAATCCAATACACAAATCATGAGGTCTTTATAAAGGTTGTAACGGGGCTAGGGACTAAGAAAAAAAGGTTGCGAAAAAGGGAAATATGGGCTACATTGTCAAGGGAGAGCATGAATAAGCACATCAATAACCACACAATTACCAAGAATAAGTTCAACTGAAGTGCAAAAATGCCTCCAACTAGAACACTCAACATGGCTCCAAAATATAGCATCTCACTAATAATAGAAGTGCAAACAATACTCTTCAAAGAAGCTTGCAAAAAATGCTCGGAAACAAGCTACTTCTCCAACATATAAAACACTCACTCATTGTAATTTCATTTTTTTGTTTCTTTCTTTCTTTGTTTTTTTTTGTTTTTTTATTCATCTTTTTCGATCTTGCAATTTTCATCCCACGCAAACAACAGCCATGATCCAAAATATTCACTTCTTGGTACATCTTCTTCAACTCATAGATATATTCATACAATCCCTTGACAATAGGGTCAACAAGAGAGGGGATATCGTAAAAAAAAGCCATTGGTTTATTTTCTCGAGTTTTATCAAAGAAGAGGTCGCTAGAAGGGGCTCACTAGGGGATAAATATCAAGTTGGCTAACAAAAGTGGGTCTTGAAGGGGTTAAATCCTAGGTGCCTCAATCACTTAAGTGCAATGAACCTGAAAATGTGGTCTCGAAATGTATGTCAATGCAAATTCTAGAATGACATTGGAATGTGTGGATACCACTCAAAGGAAAATATGAGCGAAGTGCGCTCTTTGGCTAAGTAAACCTCACTTTTAAGTGGCTTTCGTTGAGGTTCAAAGATTTTACTACTGAAACTCATAAACAAATATCATAATGTGAGTGCGCATCAGCAAAAGTGTGTGATTACATCAATTACTCACCGTTTGGTTCCTATTAATTCACGCAAGATAGAACTAAAAAGGTTGGTAAAGTGTCTAGAATGTGCATTCTTGGTGCTATGAAGTTCTAAAATGCAACGCTAAAATTTTTAACATGTTATGAGTTTTTTTTTTCTTTTTCTTTTTTTTGAATGCAAATAATAATGTATGATGTAGTCTAAAAATGATAAATGTGTATGATGAATGCATCATCTCCCCCACACTTGAAACATACATTGTCCCCAATGTATGGCCAGATGTGGAAAGGAAATGAAATGAGACTCAACTAATATGCT
Organism: Gentiana dahurica var. dahurica; assembly: GCA_024500145.1. NCBI lineage: Eukaryota > Viridiplantae > Streptophyta > Magnoliopsida > Gentianales > Gentianaceae > Gentiana > Gentiana dahurica. The sequence continues at coordinate 30,577,871 of CM044908.1, forward strand.
TTATGTATAATGCTAATGAGATAACTAATATGCATGCATTGAGAGTAGTAAGTAGAAAAGGACTTCCCTGAAACTGTGGTGGGATGTGGTACTCCTTCCATTGTAATCGAGACATAAATCACTTTCTCCATCTGTATGCAACAAGTTTGTGTATGGTCTATACTCTTTTTGAAGATTAGGAAGCCTCCAATAATATATTCACTCATGAAAAATCAGACACAAATTGTATGTAGAAGCTGCCCCAACAATTTAATTCCCAGAGACCAAACTGCCGAACGGTATGATCATACTGTTTCACTCAAACCAAACTGATTTCAATATAAAAAAAAATCTGCCACAAAACTGCTGAATGGTATGATCATACTGTTTCAGCATTTATCAGGCTGACCGCATTCTTTAACAAATTTGAACTTTGCAAAGCCATAACCATTCAAACCACTCATCAATTGTCTCCAATAATAAAAAGATAAAGAATAAACATTTTAAACATTGGGTTGCCTCCCAATAAGCGCCTTTCTTTAATGTCTTTGGCTAGACATTGGTACCTCGACTATCCATTGTCAAATGGAATAGTTTTCCTTGCATGGTTCTTCAATGAATATTCAGAATATGAGCCATCCATTTTTCCATCAGCTGGTAGAATTGGTCGTGCCTTGGCTCTAGGCACTTTTACGAAGTATCTTCCTAAGAAAATCTGAACTGGATTAAGGGCCTCTGCATCCAAGTTCATTATAAAGTGGTCAAGGGGGAAGACTACTTCTTTCCCGTTCATTTGCACATCTGGAGTTACTTCAAAAACTATAGGCACCAATGGCTCCTCAATCGTGATTACCTTCGGGTGACTTTCTTCGTGATTAGACACATCATCCACTAATTTCTCCAACCCCAGGAGAATTTCTTCATCTTTTTCTTGATCATCATTTTTATTAATCTCTGGTGTTGGATCAATCATAGGACAATCCTCTTCATCATCATACCATATAAGAGGAGAGGGTGTTTTCAACTTTTGTTCCTTAAGCCGATCCACTTTAGTTTTCAGCTCACCAATTTGTCTTTGCATTTTCTGAACCCAAACAAGATGCTCTTCTTTGAACTGTGAAGCCTCTTGTACCAACTTTTGAAGAGGTGTCATTTCATTTTGGATTATCTTTGCAATAGTGGTAGAAAAGGTCTTCATAAGTTCTTCAACGGTTGTACCTGAATTTGAAATTGGCAATCCTTGTTGACTAGGCGGTTGGAAAGTAGACCGATCATGAGAAATGTGTGAAACACAATAATTGAAATTGGATTGGTCATTCCATCTTGGATTGTACTCTTGCGGGAAAGAAGTGCAGCCCCAATCCTGATGGTTTGGCCCACTAGGATAATATCCCTCCTCATAAGAATCGTTCACCCGGTTACCATACTGATCTTGATTTACCATAGGACTTGTGTAGTTGTAACCTGACATGCTTGCAAACAAGGGAAACACAAAACAAAACAAAACAAAAAAACTATATACAAAATTTCAAAAGAAATAAATCACTTAGAAACCGCTCCCGGCAACGGCGCCAAAATTTGGTAGGTGTCAAACCACCAAAGATAAATTTACCTACTTCCTATAACGAGTATAGGGTGACCATGATCGTCTCCACAGGGAACGGTGGATTTATTTCTCTTAAAATCAACAAAAGATAGGATTTTGGTGTTATAAACTAATAACTAATAAAAACTAAATACGATGAAAATAAGTAAAAGAAAGGTTCCAGTTAAATTCATTATATCCACCTCGATTTACTCAACTGATCACTGATGCACAGATGACTCGTTAATTCATTGATAAACTGGTTATAGTTACCGACACGCGCCAAGTAACCAATCTCTCCTAATTTTGGTAATCAAGACACGGTCGCTAATTACCATCTAACCGAAAGACATCCCTAGACACGGTCATAGGAGTTTGGTGTTCCGGCAGCACTACAATCTGAGAGACCCGAATTCTGAATATTAACGCACACACGGGTTAATTTTAATTCAGATTATTCATCTTTATGATAGCGGATTTTCCCAGCTGCGAACCGAAAAAAAATCATATCATGTGCTACTTTTATGAAAATCACAAACGATTACGGATTTGCTATTCCAACTAGCAGACGATTCAATGATTAAATTACTTATCTCGCGAAAATAACCAACCTAACCATTAACCGTAGAGACAAATAAAGCAAAAGATGAATAATTACCAACAAATAAAACGAGGAATAAGACTCAATTTGATATCACAGTTGCATCAATCGAAGCTTCAATAATAAATTAACCGGAAAGAAAATAAATTAAGAACTCACCATACAATAGAATGATCCAATATATGATGAAGAATCTTTTAAAAACAAAAAGGAAAAAAAAGTTGTCGACGAGCAGAAGAAGGTGCCGCAGCAGCCCTTCAAAACCTAACTAAAATCTTATTATTTGCTGAATGAATATTGATACAGTGGCCACGCCACTTTTTGACTCTTTCTTTTTGTTATTTCTTTATTCCTATTTAAATATTAAATTAATATAAATAAAAAAAAAATCAAATATTATTCAACCAATAGGAAATAAGGAGTCTTTTAATGATAGACCAATAGGAAATAAGCCTGCAAAATCCATCTTTCATCCACATTGCAAACAGCCACACTTTAATGTAATGGTATGATCATACCATTTTCCTGTTTTTTTCCTTCTGCAGTCACATCTTTTATAATTCACTCTTCCATTCCATGTCGCACATAATAAAAACACTCCTCCAAAGCTTATTTTCATCAAATCTGCAAAACAACATCAAACACACCATAAAAGAGCATATCTCTATAGAAAATAATCTCGAAAATGCAATGAAATACCAATAATTTACGATCCCATCACGTTCGTATACCAAAGTTCTTAGATACGGGTTATCTAAGGGTTGAGGTCATACAAATGTTCTTATTTATGAGTTAGCTAAGGGTCACGGTGCTCATTTTATTAGTGCCTTCAGTCATTCCTTCGGCAATTTCGGGTCTGATTCGGTCACGGATCACATCAGTTTCCTCCCGGTTGGAAAGGATTCGACCTCAAAACAAAAGGATGTCGTAGAAAGCAGCAACAAGGACAAAACAGGCCGAACCAATAACAAACACCAATGAGATACCTAGATCAAATACAATGCGTAAATACGGCTTCAAATCACTAGAACGTCGAGCTGATGATGAATACATCACCAAGGAAACCAATGAATAGTAATGTGGCGAGTGCTCAATGCAAATAATGTTCTTTGGAGCAGCAACATAATCATAGGGATGAGAATTTGGAGAAACCGCAAAAGGATCAATGAAAGTGTGCTCCGGTTTTCCGCCAATGTGTACCGGAACAAGAACATGCATAGGCAATGTAGGGCCTGGAGTGGGTAGATCAAATAACTCAGAGTGGACCTCAACTGGATGATCATCATGTACCTGAAAAGAAGACACAATATAACTCGAGCAAGTAGTCGGTGAATTAGGACCAACTTCACCCTTTGCCTCGGAGATCGCCTCTGCCACGATCGACTCTTGGACTACCTCCACCAATTCTGCTCCAACAACATCACATTCTTGTGCAACATGTATCCCCATCACACTCTTATCTTCATTGTTTTTCAACTCTTCTTCTCGAGTGTTAACAATCTCTTCGTTTTTCGCTTCAACCAAGTCTTTTTCTCGTGTTGATTCACGTTTCAAACGAGCTTCCTTGTCGATTCTACGTTGTTCTTGCAATAAATCAGTGCAACCATAATAGTGATGACCACTTCCTTTACAATGACCGCAAAAAACAGAAAACGGCTCTTTAGAAGTTTTCTTAACCATATCTGTACCACCACGATTACTTCTTCTGCCACGGTTATCTCTACCACCACCTCGTTCTTTTATAATGTCAAGAAATTGAGCTTTCATTTCTTCAAAATTTCTATCCATTTGATCATTAAAACATCATTCAAATATCCAAAAATAGGCGTCTATATGACTCTCCTTTGACATTACACAAGATTCAAATTCCCCAATAAATCCAACAACAATAATAATTCTCAACACAAAATTGTAACAAGTACCACCATCACCAAAAAGCTGATTCTTTTTTTTTTCTTTGAATCGCAGCTTTTTTTTCCTTTTCTTTTGGTTTTGTTAACCAAGCAGAGGAAAAAAAAATTAGGTAGGGCAAACAATTATAGGTCAAAGACGGCGGCAGCAAGCAGACAAAGAAAAGGCTGGTATTTTTTTTGGTATAGCAAGTCACGCCAAGAAATTGAAAAGAAAACTGGGCATTTGTTTGTTGACAAGGATTGAATACGCTAGAAAGGAATAATTGCTGTTTTTTTTTTGTTTTTTTGCAAATGAACGCACAAGGCTGATAATTGCTGGAAAATAAATTGCTTCTTTTTTTTTTTTTTTTTTCTGAAAGCAGGAAGAACGCAGGAACTACAAGGTAAAAATAAATAAATTAAAAGGGATATTTGATACCGTCAGTGTCTGTCTCTGATACCAACTGATGTGATCCGTGACCGAATCAGACCCGAAATTGCCGAAGGACCGACTGAAGGCACCAATAAAACGAGCACCGCGACCCTTAGCTAACTCGTAACTAAGAACCTTGGTATGACCTCAACCCTTAGATAACCCGTATCTAAGAACCTTGGTATACGAACCTTGGTATACGAACGCCACAAGGTCTGCTCAGAACCTTGATAAGTTCCGTTTGGAATCCACCAAACGCCGATTTGGAATCCACCAAAACCAACGTGAGAAAACTCACCAAAGTTTAAAAGCTTCAATTATAATATATCAAAATTTGTCTGATGATTACAATGACTCTTAATGCCTTTATATAGACTACAGACTCCAAGACTAATTGCTAATTTAGTAATGTGGGTCAAAATAACTATAAATAAAAATAATAACAAGAATAAAATACTATCTAACCAATGTGGGATAACAAAAGTTAACTAAAAATAAATAAAAGACTCCAAATAAATTTGACAAGTTTCTTCTCGATGGGAATCACATCAGTAAGCCTGAATTCGACGTTTATATTCATCAAATCTATCTAGAGAACACATCAGCATAGTTCTAGCATACTGGGTGTTATCCATGATGCAAGTCTTTGAAAATCAGTAATTTGAAAAAGTTTTCAAAGTATTTTCACAAGCACAACAAGTAGGATTACTTCAGAACAGAAGCACTGCTCCGATACCAATTGTTGGTCCCTTCAAAAGGCTTTGGTTAATTTTAGAGGGGGGGGGGGGGGTGAATAAACTTAACACTTAAAACTTTTGGAGTTAACAAACTCAGGAACTTCAGCAGTCTGCTGATACCTCAGTAGTCTGCTGACACCTCAATAGCCTGCTGGTAAACAGTAGTCTACTGACAGTTGAGATTACTGAATTTGTGCAGCGGAATTATATCAAAATTAAGCCTTATTACTTGTTGTTAAATATGATACTAAGTATTAGATACTCAGTAGTGTATGTGTGTGATTTCAGTTGCTAGATTCAATAAGTTGATGTGTGTAAAGAACTAAATGCAGAATGTAAGTGCAGAAAGTAAGTAGGCAGATTTTATAATGGTTCCATGTGGTGTAATCCTATCAGTCCACTCTTCTCCTATGATGTTGGAGGTAATTCACTAGAGATCTTTGATGTAGCAGTTATAAAGATTCCTAAGGTTGCTTGTCCTTCACCAATAACTATGGCTTTACAAACTGAAAACTAGGAACATGTAGGATTGCTGCTCCAAAGTCTTCCACTGGTCCTTGAAGGGTAGGATTGCCTCTTCACCAGCTCCACCACAAACAACAGTCTTTCACACAAAAGTGCTTCACTGTCTTCAGCCGGTTCTTTATAAAATAAAGAATGAATCAAGTAAATGATTCAGTTGCAGCAGCTTGATTAGGATGATATAATCAGCAGCTTGCAGTCTTCAAGTGTGTAAACTTGATGTAGCTTGAATGCAGAATACACTTGAAGATTTTCTCTGGATCAGTAGCCTGAAGCTCGGTAAGTTCAGCACGATGTTTTTCTTGACTCAGAATTTGCAGCTCACGATAATCTATATTTTTCTCTTAATGTTCATCATCAGTTTCTGAGTTGGTAGTCCTCTATTTATAGGTAGGAGTCCATGTGACTTGTATTTGAAATTCAAATATGACCGTTCGATGTTTTGTCCCATTTGACTTGCTTTCTGTCACTATTCATAGGACTGACACTGTCAGAATCCTTTTTGACAGAATGCAGTCTGTCCACCCTTTGACTTGTGACCATTGGATAAAGTCATGAATCATCCCAACGTCTTTTTAATCTCAACCATTGATTTGTTTGATAAATCAGAGGTAGTTGGCTGTCCTTATCCATGTAATCTTCCAATGTAATCTTGAATTAATCGAGGTATATATATCAGCAGGTTCATCAGTCTGCTGGAATACCTATCAGTCTGCTGATCTATAATTTGCTGTGTTTAAAACACAATGCAGCACACTTCTTTTATCTAACTTTTATTTGTGAAGTTAGATTACACCTTTTTGTAAATAACTAAGTTCCAATCACCATCCAACTTAAGGAACTTAGACCTTCTACACAAGGTATATGTAATCAGTTTACGTGATCACAGACTTGCCTAAATTCTGATTCCATATCCTTGACTTTAATTACTAAGTTTGATCCCTTAGCCTTCATTAACTGAGTTTGAGCCCTCAGCCTTCAGTCTTCAGTAGGTTCCTGACTAGTCTACTGACCAATCTACCCTACTGATATAGATCCGTCTGCTGATATGAATCAGCTGACCATTACAGTGCTTGTTTGATCAAACGTATACAAAGATCAAACTCTAATAAACCTATACATTTGATCTAGACATCTTTTTGCCTTTGCACTATAACAGTTAGTCTGGCACTCATCACTAAAACTCAGAAATAAGTCCAACAAATATGGATAGTGGGAGTGTGTTACGATTTTTGAGTAAGGTATTGGATATCTCTCTCGAGAATTAATACCCCATGCCATAGTCAATTAATGTTTGATAGTTCAAGGTCTTTGCGAAAGCACTTGGATTAGCAGTTCTTATTTTAGAAATAAGAATCTATAGTGATAGATTTAACTGCTGTTAGATTATAGTTAGCCTATATAGATGTGATGCTAAAAGAGTTTAGCATAGATCACGACGGGGATACTGCTAGACAGTGTTCTCAAGATCTATCTATGTTAGGACGTTCGTCCTAAAGATAAGGTGAAAGATGATGCTTATGGAAGGTTTCCTTTGCTACTGCGATAGGAACCATCATAAAAGTAATGCCAGATGTTCATTCTTCATGAACAGTCATGAGCAAGTATTAAAGTAAATCTGGTGAATGTCGAGAACATCCTTAAACAAGTTAAGGATGGTTTCCTAGTTTATTGAAACTTGGATGAGAATAAATATAGTTATACAGACGTATATCCTGAGTCTTACGAAGGCGAGTGGGAGCTACGGTCTGGGTTTGTAGTCACCTTGATTAAGTGATATAGTGAGCTGGAAATGTTGTTGGCTATGGGTCATCTGTAAATTCTACAACTAGGCCAAACACAGTAGTGCCTTGGAGGCACAGCGGGAGCAGTACATGGATCTATGAGGTTCATTCCTGAACCTCGTACGGTTCTTCCACCTTTTCTATATAGCTGATATAGTAAGTGGATTCATTGCTTGAAGCATGGACCAGGGTCTCGTCAGAGATTCATGTGTGTGTTGAGGCGGTTCCTTTGACTTGATCATTTGGAGCATGGTAAGAAGATAGTCTGAGTCCCCACGGATAGCGATCCGTTCATGGTTAGGGCTAGTTGCGAGTATTGCATGAGATTCTTGTGTTTTAACTTGGTCTTGTGTGTGCGAGTGATTGGTTTAGGCCAAGTGAGAGATTGTTGAAATAGTGTCTTAAACCCAAATGGGTTGGACCGGATCCGACCGGGTCGGATCATTTCCACTATTTCTTTATGTCTATACATATATTAAATGGTTTTTCTATTGTCGTATATTTGTTCTTTTAAAGAACCAATTGTGAATTGCTATATGATAACGTCCTTAGTATTAAACTGTGATAAATAAACCATGATAGGCGATTATGGTTGATGAGATCTATAATCACTTTAATAAGTTTGATACTTAAATGTCTATTGGCTGATGTACTATTAAACAGGGCATTGATAGTATGAACAGGCTAGCACGTATTAGATGTCTTCTATCTTTAAGGGCAGGGATAGATATCTTCTATCGAAGTGTAGAGACACTTGGACTGTACATGGACGTGTATTAGAGAATGCGTATGTTAGACTGACCCACTTACACGGATAAGTGTCACACTATGTGACTGTTGTGTAATTATCCTTTGGACCGGAGTCTACATGGCATCACGGTGTGGATTATCATGCTTTGACACTATTGAGGTTTCCCCTAGCCACGGGGCGATCATGCGGTAGTGATTGGGTGTGATACTGAAGCATGCGGAGTATACATGTTTGGTCATCTAGAAATCGCATACCCTATCAGTAGGGGTGAATATCCGAAAGGGCCTTATTATAAGGAACGTCTTACTCTCATGAATCTTTGCAAAGTGGAAGTAATTGAGTTACATCGAGAGAGCTTAATATCCAGATTATAAGATATGGTCGTTGATGTTTTGACACTCGAATAACGACTGTATGGATATTATTACATCGATAGGATTGTAAGTTACACGGAAACTGTTTCACATGAAATGTAGTAGTCATTGCATTTGACTCTTCCGATGATTGGGGGTCACGGTGTGTTGCTAGACGCTATCCCGTGATCGTTAGGCATGAAGGTCATTTTCGTAAATTGCACTTTGTGTCTACGGCCAATATATTTGGAAGCCTATCGGGTCACACACATAAGAACATCTAGTCAGATTAAAATGCGGTTATAGTTGATGACCAAATAAGGAAAGTTTTATCTCACGACTATAAAGGTTATAGTGGTAAATTAATATGGTGGTATTTATTTATTATGAATAAATATAATACAAGATATTAATTATGTTGATTAATTAAATTAATTATACATATGATGTATATGTATGTCGAAATTTATGTGTATAGTGATACACATGTATTTTGCAAACTAATTAATCATAGTATTATATTAATTGATTAAACACATATTTGGGTATATATGTGTGGCACCACATTCTAGCTATATATGATATAATTAGTTTGTGCACATCAATTAATAATATAAATAATATTACCTTATTTTAATACTAGATATTAATGAATATAGATTTGCACACATGTGTAAATTGATTTATGGTAATAAGATAAATATAGTCAATATAAGATATTGACAATATATTAGAAATATTTAATATAAGATTTGAATATTAATGAGATAAATCAATAAATTATATTTTCTTTATTTTACTAGTAAAAGGTTTTCTTCCTCTCTACTCTATATAGGGGCGCCACATTATATATAGGAGGTGGGTGTCAAGCTCTTTTGTACATCACAAATCCAAGAGCTAATAGTTCTTGTGAAAAAATAGATAGAGTTTTGAGAGAGAGAAAAGGCCGGTCTAGCAGCCGGATTTTTCTAGTAGCAATCTAATGGTGGATTCCGGCGGGTTGTTCGTGTGGACTAGCGGTAGAGGCCGAACACTTGGGCGGCTCCGTGCACAACTACTCTCCTTAGATGGTCAAAGCGTCGAGCTTATAGATCAAGCAAGGTAACCACCGTCTTTAGCTTATTTGTTTATTGCTTAAACGAAGTCGATCTTGGGTAAAAGAAAATAAAAATTTTGAATTCCGCTGCGTTCCCGCGTAGATTTACTAACAAGACTTATCCAAAGTCATCACAGACTTCCTTGGTTATAAGTCTGTCCATGTGTCTTCATGCTTCTCTGCTAGTACTTGGCTGCTTCTACACTGCCGAAATTCTATTTTACTTAGCCATCATACCAACTAGTACATTACTTGTCTGACTCAACTTATACAGCATGTCAGACTCTAAGTAAAGACTTATACAGAGATTTCTAACTTATTTCAGTCTTTCTATAACAACTAGTATGGCCATCATCATCAAAACATATTAAAATGTTCCTAACAGAAATAACTTTAAAGCCTCGGTTATATAGAAACAATCACGTTATATCGACTCAGCGTCTAACTAGCAAATGACAAGAATATTTCTCCGTAACGCCCTCAGAACTTGGGCTTGGTAGCGCTAAATGAGTCATAAAAGTCCAGTCAACTACTTAGACCGTCATCTTCTCTTGGTCACAAAGGGCTAACCCGAGTTGACAATACATTTATTTCTCACACTTATATGGTGGTGATGTGCTTCCCCCACTTCCAATGTGGATATCACATTCCCCCCATTGTAATGGACTGGCGTCCTCGCCAGGACGGCCAAAACTTGTCCATGTAGACTTGTCCCAGTTCGTCCCTTTACGCCATTGATTTTATTTTGAATTTGTAGGTCATGTCAACTGGCAAGGCGGAACGAGAACCGAGTACTAATCCAAGGCTCACGTTTATCCTATTACTTATTTATTTTTATGTGAGGGCCGGGTAGGTTATCAAGAAGAAACTTGCAATGGTGGGTGCCAAGCAAGAAACCATAACAAATCTGACACCGAATTTGCTACCCTCTTGCCAAAAAAATTTCATTTTTTTTCGGGAATGTTGCACACTCTCAAAAATCTATCTATCCTCACGGTCCGCTCAATTTGATAAACTACCGAATCCGTAAATCCTTGACCCTTATAAGATCCACAACTTGACCTAAATGACCATAGGTAGAACAAAAATTGGAAAACTAGGGTCAACACGAGTCAAAAATAATTTGTCATCTAACTACACACTGAAGAAAGTGAGTTATACGTGCTTAAAAGGCGGTTCATAAAAAGAATATACGGTTAATACACAACTACTTCAAAAGTTGGCACGTTTTTCGTCCATTCGTTTATGAAAGAAAGATGTAATTAATAATCTTCAAAAGGTCGAAGACTTCATATCTTTGCTATCTCATTCAAATACATTCAACATATAAAGTGGTGAAAAATGCATAAAAAGAATCGAGATACTCGGAAATTGAGGTACGTCGTACTGTGGTACGTCCTCGCCTTGAGGACTGGGTGTCAAACGTACCTCGGGATCAGGGTGTACCGTGTTCAGACACACTGTCACACCATCTGTCTCATGTACGGTCCCCTTGTTTTGCCTTTTGGTGGTTGGTGGTAAACCCTCATACAACGGAACTCCGGCGGACCTTGTTTTCGATATGGTAACTCCGAAGATGAAGGTCTGCTAAAGTAGATGATGTTCTAGAAGAAGAGGCGTTGAACCTGACGGAGATTTGAAGACCGTCGGTGATTCCAAAAAGCGTTTATGGTTTTTGAATGAGACGCAAGAAAGATTTTCTAGATTTCTGGGAATCTGAGTGGATATTTTGTAAATCTGGAGATTCCGGATGATATGGATGAAGATTCTGATGAATATTCAACCGGAAAATAAAAAAGGACGGCTCTCAGACGCCAGAAAAGTTAAAAAGTACGACCTTCTGGAGCCGGAGCTAAGAATAGCGGCTACAAAACTCAAATCTGATCGGAGAAAAATGCAAGAACGCGTAGATTACCCGGTAACGGAGCCAACTGATTTTGCCGGAAATATCACAAACAAGATTTAGCTGATGATTTGTGAGGATATATGGACTAAAGATGGTGTTTTTGTGGAGGTTTGTAGTGCAAAGCTCAAGAAATATATGAAGAACACCAAGAGAGTTGACAAATTGACAAGCCTTCGCCTACTTTTTCTTTTATGTGTCCCTTGTTAGGGTATAAGGTGCCGCTATTAATAGGGCTAACATAGTCTGTGGTTACATGGAGGGCTAAAATAGTAAATGCATCAAGTAAATAAATATAAATACAATAATACGGGTCGAGCTCCTGATATGCGAGCTGGTATGCATCTCAATTGCTGCTGACTGTTTGCCAGTAACTTGTGACTTTCTGCATAGTTGTGCGGGCTTTGGGCTGAGGGGTGGTCGACTAGACCCCCAATGCTTCGTCTCTCCTAGTAGATGGCGTATGAAGGCTTTGATCTCGATTCATTTTGCATGACCAATGATAAGTATCGTAATTGTGCGAGATGGGCTGGATTGTTCCTGTCCCAGCTCGGCTTACATGAGTGCTAACTGATTGGTCCAGGGACCCTATTCGTCGTTGGGCCTGCTTAGAGGCCCAACTTGAATCCATGGGCTCCTTTACGGGCTTGGAATATCACATTCCATGTTCAAATTCTTTATTTTGGGATTTGCAATCGTGCTTTTGTCTTACCATTATACTTTTGTTACGCTTATCAATTGTCCCAAATTAATTTACCGAATAAGGCTTTTCGTTTTTTCTTCATCTTCCACATGATTGTATGAAAATAAAGTATATTTTTTGTTGTTGCTACATCGAAGCTTGGATTAATTAGCGTTTTTTAATGTTACTATTCTTTTTTGATTGTTTTGCCTTCAAACTTTATTGTAAGATCAGTTTGGGCATTTATGTCAATCTGAAACATGGATTTGCCCGAAAACTGGTTTATGTCATATCACATAATTGTACTTTTTTCGTCAGGTTTTTTTTATATGGGAGTTATACTTTAGAGGTTTGCTACATTATTCTGCTTGAGTCAGTTTTAACTATTGCAGCGGACGAAAATGAGGAAGATTTGCCTCCGGTGAATGACTATGTCCATTCGTAGTTGTGCAATTCATTTGCTCAGAACGATTGGTGGTTGTTTATAGGCCGAATGTGTTGAATGGTGCACATCGGTTGGTTGTTGTTTGAAAGCTGAATGTGTCGTGTGGGGCACAACGGTTGGTTGTTGTTGATAGGCCGGATGTATTGTAGAGGGCAAAGTAATTTGTTTGGTTGTTTATAGGCCGGTCGTGTCTTATCAGGCAAAATGATTGGATGTTGTTTATTGGCCGTATGTGTTGTATGTGGCAGAGGGTTAGGGAAAGGAGTACGAGAGGAAGAAGTCAAGACGAAACCTCTAATACCATAACATTTTGTGTAAACGGCTCCCATTCACACACCATATTTAAATATGTTACTGATGATGCCCGATCCGAACTATGCCACGTGTCATCCTTATGGGACATGTAATAAATGATCAGCCCTATAAATATAGGGCATTAAGGACCAGGAGCCCAGAAACATACCTAAAGGCAGGTCCCTTACCCCATGTGGGAGATCGGCACAAACTCCTCATCCAACCACCGCTGGTCGGCTAAGGCTTGGGAAGAGGAGGTGCCCAGATCATCCATAGTGGTCTTGGGGGCTGTGCGCAGGACGCTCTGTACAACCCGGCTATTATTCCACGTGTGAGGTAACTGAACATAAATAAGGGAAAGAATCCAATAATATAATGACATTGATCTTTTAAATATATCCATAATTATCCCTAAATTATATGGATTTACATGTATTAATCCTTAGGGAAATAATAATAATAATAATAATAATAATAATAATAATAATAATAATAATACAAATCGTTGCAGGACAAGGCTTTGGACGAGACGTCCTCTATATAAACAACCCTTAAGGAACTACGAAGACTTGATTCCAATTCAACTATTGGATACATAGGCAACTTGAGATAAATAACTCCCAAGGTCAGTCTAAAAATCACCCAAAACATTCCTCGTTCAATTACTGTAACGCCCCGCTCCCGGATACCGAGCCCTCATCCGGAAGAGAAACGCTCGGCGCATATAGCATCAAATAAATCTAATATTATACGCAAGCCTCTACGTCGTCGTATCAAATAAAAGCAAACGGAAGCTAAAAATACTCGGGTAAAAACGTAAAAGCTACTATGAACGGAAATTTACCATACTAAAGATAGATAGTTAAGATTACAACGATGAAAAACCCAAGGACTTATACAATACGATGCCTTAAAAGTAGAAGTACAACAAATCTAAGAGAGGAAATACAACCAGTCTAATACAACCTTTACAAAGAAAATAATCTAGAAGCTTCGTCAAGACTTTAAGTCTTCAAAGGCCGTCGTCTACACTTGATCAACCTGTTCGTCTTCTCACCCCACAATGCATACAAAAGAAAATGCAAAGGAGGTAAGTACAAAGTACTTAGTAAAAGTGAGAAGCTACGACAACAATTAAGATTTATAAAGAAAAGATATTTAATCGTTTAGTTAGTTATCTTTGTGTGACCGACTCAATCTAGAGCTCACTTCATGCCCATCGACACATCATGACTAAACGTTTCTAGCTTAGCTTATCTTTGTTACATCATTACTCAAGGACACTACGCATGGCGTTCATCAGCCTGAAGATATACTTGCTAACTAACGGTGATTAGCACCGATTAGCTCCGGGGTCTCCCCGGTATGCGTATACGTCGGATGAATTTCCTCCACTGCCATTCAGCCATTTATAGGCCAGCAGCATTGTTCACCTTTTAAGAACGTATCACATCGCCGATATGAAAGAGTGCCTAACCGAGAATAAGTGACGTTTTATCTTTTACTACACATATGTATTTATTATCTGTTGTTAACTAGCCACCTGAGTGTTTTCAAGTAATCTCCCTCACAAATACTACTCTCTTCCTAGACCACTTGACACGGACAAGTCCTAGCAATTACACAGACATTGATGAACTTTAGTTCATCAAAGCACAAGCCCTTTCATGCCCTTCCGACGGATCCGAACTTCAACTCCCTTTAAGAGTACATTCGGTGTTTTAACTGAACGAATCAGAAATTCAATCTAGGCTTGTTCATGTTTATCCAATATTATCATATCATAAATAAGGGTTTAAAACTATAACAACATGATTATGAAGCCCGAAACCAAGCTGAAACGATAAAACAGTAAAAACAAGTTAAAACAGGTCAAACGCCCGTTTGACATCCTATGGACGCCCGTTTGGCATTGGACGCCCATCCACTAAACCCCAGACGCCCGTCCGTCAAAAAGCAGCTACATCCTGAATCAAAATTCTAACCACAAATGCCCGTCTACCTTGTGCAAACGCCCGTTTGAGCTACTAGGGTCTCAGACGCCCGTCTGCCTAGTGCAGACGCCCGTCCGACTGGGTTTTCTCCAAAACTCTAAAATCTTCACAACTCGATTTCAAATCCGTTTCTAACCTAATTAACACCAAATTAAGCACAGTAAAACGTACGTAGGAGACATATCTAAACATCTATGATCCTTTGATCAACGAAAAAGCACATCTTTCTTGCGTCTACGCATCTTAAAACATGATCTAAACTTTACAAATCATAATCGAGATCATAGGAAGAGTCTCTTACCTTATTTGCTTGCAAAACCGACAGCAAAACACCAAGCAACTGCAACAACTGTTGATCATCAAACCCAAATTCTATGTGATCAACAAGAAACCCTAAAATCATATTTCTTTGCAGAAAAACAAAACTGACAAAGCCTGCAAAACTAAATATTACCTGGGTTTACTGCTGTGAAACTATTTTTAGATTATTCTACGCTTCAAGACGATCGTTTCGACTACTCACGGCTGCGAAACAGAGCTACGAATTAAAAGATACGAATTTTTTCAAGAATCGAACTCTACCAACACCAAAACTAGGGTTAAACCGAAAACTTATGAAATCGAGAGATGTTATGTTCCACAGTTGCGTCTCGTCGTGCTGATCACTTTTCTCTCCTACGGCATCTTGAACAGATGAATGGATTGATCACACGGTTGAAGTTTACGTTCTCCCTTTTTCTGGCATCTTCTGCGTTGGTTTTCTTCTCTGTTGCCGCCGTTCCTCTTTTTTTTCAGAAGTTGCGCACCAGCTTAATGAATTAAATTTGGGGATTATCTCCTTTTTATAGCCATTTAATTAAATCCCTTAATTAAATAACTAAATCCTTTAATTAATTCCTGTTCACTTAAATAAATGGGACAAATAATAATTAGGTCATAGTAAATACACCCAATGACTATTTTACCCTTTTACGAAAAGTTGGGAAGTTACATTTCTTCCCCCTTAAGAGGAGTTTCGTCCTCGAAACTCGAATGTAACCGAAAGGTGCTTGAACTCTGGACTTTGTGAAGCGTTTCGTCTTCCAACTCTTACACCTGTCTTGAGCTATCTCGAGGTGGCGACAATCTACTTTAATCCTTTGATGGCTTGCTTGATCAATTCTGGTCTCGTACTCCGTTATCGCTCCACTTCATCCCAGAAACTCGTGTTCTTCTATCTCTATCTTCATGAAAGATCTCCAGCAGTATTGTTCCAATTCTTGTACTTCTTGGTCGCTCCGAGAGGAATTGCAATTGTCATCTCGAGGTTTTCATTCTTCATTGTCCTTCACAATCTTCCACATTCGGAACCCAAAGCTGATTCCGATGTCGACGGTTGCTATCTTCATCTAACTCGTGACCAATGGCTGGTTGGGCTCCAGCCACTCACTTGTAACCGGAGAAAACTGGGTCTTTGTCTTGTTTCTTCACGAACTCATCAACTGCCTCGAATCTTGCAATCATTAGTTCAACACTCTTTGCCTGCTCCTGCTGACCTATACCCGGAAAGCTGAATCTTCTCAGCCGAAACTGCGCTTCTGGCACACTTGACTCATTTCGATCTCAACTTCCATCATGGCACCACAAGCTTGCTGAAGAACTACAAGGATTCTGGCGGTAGTGTTTCTGAGACTTCTTAGGGAAATGAGAAGCATCCATATGCCACCCTTTCTCTCTCTGACGGTCTAATCCAATTCTTATTTCAAGGGAGTTAGCTTGGAGAATAAAAGAATTCGAAAAGTAACAAGTTGAGTACCAGGGTGGTATGTCAACTAGGTAAGCCAAGGAAGGGTACAATGCACTTGAAATAAGAAAGGTTGCTTGGGTTACAAGCAAAACAAGAAAAATCGGCGTTGAGGAAAGTTGAAGTTGGTTCTGGAATGAAGAAAGATGCACTGTATCATAATACAAAAGATGGCCACCATAAGGACAACAAAAGAACACCTTGCAGATGGAATTCTTTTTAGAGAGTGGAATTCTGCAAGATATGGTGGTCTACAAGGACTTCAGAGGAAACTTGGAAGAATGGTAATAGGCTTTCATATAAGCCTTTAGAAAGTGGAGACGTTAGAACATCACCAAATGGACTTGAAGATATTCTCAATGTATGAAAGAGAACACCGAGCTTGAGAACATTATGAAAGTGACCTTGATTGTTAATCATTTGGTTAACAAAGATGGATGTTGGCTAACTAGAAAAATCTTCAGTTCACATGAGTTTCGTAAAGGAAACATCACACAACAGAAAAGCAAAGTAAAAGTGCAAGTTCGAGCACCAGAAGGACTAGAAAGATAGAAATCAAAAGAGAGCAAGAATCTCATCATGAAGGAGCCATGGAAACAAAACGAGTACACCAAAATGTCTCAGAATAAGATAAACACTTGTCAAGAAGTGTCCAAGTTTGCAATAGTCAAAGAGGGGTTATTTCAAGATTTAAGGGAAATTAGAAATTTCCCTCAATGAATTGCAAGGGAAAATCAAAAGTTTGAATAATTAAGCGTCAAACAAGATTTTTAAGTGAAGAGGAAATGACACTTTAGAATTGTCGGGTAAGGTTTGATTTCAAAGAATTAATTCAAACCTTCAAAGGAAGTTTAAACGATCATTGACGACTCAAATAAAAGGTTCAATGTTGCACTACTCGAGAGGGATAGTACACTGCCAAGGAATAAATGCTCGAGGTTATTCCCCGTGTGGAAATGAAAAGGTTAAAATAAAATAGACTTTCAACCGGTGTAACAAAATTATAGTAGAAACGCCAAAACAGAAAGTGGAAAGTCAAAATGATGTATATGGCGGTTCATGGCTCTAAATGACCCGAAAGAGATTTAAAACTGAAGCGTACAAGGTGCAATAACCTGAAATGGAGATCAAAAGTTTAGGAACTCAAACGTCGGTTGGCTAAATAAGTTCGGAAGGCACATTGGAAAAGGCTACCTTCTGCTTGAAACTAGCTTAGCATAAATTGCTAGAAGGTTAAAGATAAGTAACTGAAGAGAAATGTCATGATAGGCTTAAAAGAATATGACCAGCAAACGAAGATATGCATACCTTAAAGGAACATGCATCATTAGGTGAAATAGTTACAATATCGACACTACCCTTAGGAGGGGAGCTGAGAATAGACACAAATAAGAAAAATGTTCTGACATCAGAATGCTTAGTCAAATTTGAATTTGAAAGGAAAGATGGGAGTGCAACAATTTAGAACTTTGAAGAGAATTTGTTTCTTGATTTGAAAAGTAAGAAAGAATGAATTTGTTCAAAAGAAGGGCTTATGGAGATATGTTTCGGAGATAATTCATGACACCAAGCAGAGAGGATTTGTTGCATTTTAAGATCTCAAGTGAGGGATTCCATGAGAAACAAATTACCAGAAAAAGAATAATTACAAGAGGGAACGAAAAGGGACTGAACATCAAACATGGCATGCTGGAGGGTAGCATCTTAATTCTTGTTTAACACTGCAAAAGAAACTATAACGTTAGCTTTATAAGCATCCTACTAAAAGGTTTAACTCAGAAGGAGATCAAACTTCAGGGAACTCCTAAACATGACAATCATATCTTACTACCCTCTTTGCCCAAACTCTAAGTCAAGGAGGTGAAAATTCATTTTAGGTTGCTGTGTAAGATTTTTACTCCGGATATGACATTATCAATTTTTACAGAACAAACAAAGAGGAATTTGAGCATGATCCAAAGAGAAAAGATTTAGATACTGGAGTTTTCCAGGTGATATAAAAATATTAGAATTTTTGAATGAAGATAAGTTGGTCAAAAACAGTTATTTCTGACGATTGCACAAGCTTCCGGAATTTCCAGATTAATAAACACTATGTTGAATCACAAATCGAGATCAAACGAAAGAGAATCTGAACTTAATTCCAAAATAAAAGCTGTAGATAAAATTGTTGTCTGCAACATATCAAAAATTCAGGTCATTTGAAGATGTTTAACCTGTTCAAAACAGAAGAAGAAATAAAGGTGCTGCTGCAGATTTTCTGGACAGAGTGTCCAGTATAAACATGAATTTTATGAATAATCCATAATGATTATCGAGTTGATGTAAAAAGAGAAATTGTAGATAAGACAGTAATATACTTTGCTGAAAATTTGCAGAATTTTTTGGAGTATACAGAGACAGTCTTATGTTAAAGGGAAAACACGGAAATAAGCATTCACTCATGTTCGGTAAATCCAAACACGAGGACAATGAAAAGTATGTGCCAAAGTAAGAGACCTTTAACACTATGAGTTGAAATGACGGAGAAGTACTTGGAAATAATAGATTTACACATGGAGTTCGTGTAGAAGCATCTCAAGCAAGGCAAAGGTCAAAGAATGTTGATGAACTCAACCAGGTGATAGTGAAAAGAGAAAGTGGAAGACTTGTAGAGCTGAATCAAATATCATTCTCTACAAAGTTAGGCCAAGAGAAAAGTAAACTTAGATATTCATGTGTAGAGAAGGTGAAGAGATTTCAATAGAGAAGTTAAGGAAATCAACCAAGAGGACCTCGACTTTAAGGTGTAGGCATAAGACTCCGATCCAAAAGCTTTACTTAAAAGGGGTTTCGCTTAACCCTATGAGACAAGTTACGGTTTGGAAACTTCAATAGAAGAAAGAGTTTCTACTAAGGATACTAGGAGAAACAAAACTGAGGTGATCACATAAAAGAAGTGAACGGAGAACTCAACTTAACCTCCGTCTAAGATGACTCTTCACTTGGTCCTAATGCAACCTGACCACGGTTTAAGGATTCTTAGTCATACGAGGATTACCACCAAGCTCAAGTTCTAAAAGGTCTAAAGGATTCTTATCTTAGAGGAAGAGATGCCTAGAACAGAAAGGACGCTTCTCTCTGATACCAACTGTAACGCCCCGCTCCAGGATACCGAGCCCTCATCCGGAAGAGAAACACTCGGCGCGTATAGCATTAAATAAATCTAATATTATACGCAAGCCTCTACGTCGTCGTATCAAATAAAAGCAAACGGAAGCTAAAAAGACTCGGGTAAAAACGTAAAAGCTACTATGAACGGAAATTTACCATACTAAAAATAGATAGTTAAGATTACAACGATGAAAAACCCAAGGACTTATACAATACGATGCCTTAAAAGTAGAAGTACAACAAATCTAAGAGAGGAAATACAACCAGTCTAATACAACCTTTACAAAGAAAATAATCTAGAAGCTTCGTCAAGACTTTCAGTCTTCAAAGGCCGTCGTCTACACTTGATCAACCTGCTCGTCTTCTCACCTCACAATGCATACAAAAGAAAATGCAAAGGAGGTAAGTACAAAGTACTTAGTAAAAGTGAGAAGCTACGACAACAATTAAGATTTATAAAGAAAAGATATTTAATCGTTTAGTTAGTTATCTTTGTGTGACCGACTCAATCTAGAGTTCACTTCATGCCCATCGACACGTCATGACTAAACGTTTCTAGCTTAGCTTATCTTTGTTACATCATTACTCAAGGACACTACGCATGGCGTTCATCAGCCTGAAGATATACTTGCTAACTAACGGTGATTAGCACCGATTAGCTCCGGGGTCTCCCCGGTATGCGTATACGTCCGATGAATTTCCTCCATTGCCATTCAGCCGTTTATAGGCCAGCAGCGTTGTTCACCTTTTCAGAACGCATCACATCGCCAATATGAAAGAGTGCCTAACCGAGAATAAGTGACGTTTTATCTTTTACTACAAATATGTATTTTTTATATGTTGTTAACTAGCCACCTGAGTGTTTTCAAGTAATCTCCCTCACAAATACTACTCTCTTCCTAGACCACTATACACGGACAAGTCCTAGCAATTACACAGACATTGATGAACTCTAGTTCATCAAAGCACAAGCCCTTTCATGCCCTTCCGACGGATCCAAACTTCAACTCCCTTTAAGAGTACATTCGGTGTTTTAACTGAACGAATCAGAAATTCAATCGAGGCTTGTTCATGTTTATCCAATATTATCATATCATAAATAAGGGTTTAAAACTATAACAACATGATTATGAAGCCCGAAACCTAGCTGAAACGATAAAACAGTAAAAACAAGGTAAAACAGGTCAAACGCCCGTTTGACATCCTATGGACGCCCGTTTGGCATTGGACGCCCGTCCACTAAACCCAGACGCCCGTCCGTCAAAAACAGCTACATCCTGAATCAAAATTCTAACCTCAAATGCCCGTCTGCCTTGTGCAAATGCCCGTTTGAGCTACTAGGGTCTCAGACGCCCGTCTGCCTAGTGCAGATGCCCGTCCGACTGGGTTTTCTCCAAAACTCTAAAATTTTCACAACTCGATTTCAAATCCATTTCTAACCTAATTAACACCAAATTAAGCACAGTAAAACGTAGGAGACATATCTAAACATCTATGATCCTTTGATCAACGAAAAAGCACATCTTTCTTGCGTCTACGCATCTTAAAACATGATCTAAACTTTACAAATCATAATCGAGATCATAGGAAGAGTCTCTTACCTTATTTGCTTACAAAACCGACAGCAAAACACCAAGCAACTATAACAACTGTTGATCCTCAACTCCAAAACCTATTTGATCAACAAGAAACCCTAAAATCCTATTTCTTTGCAGAAAAAAAAACTGAAAAAGCCTGCAAAACTAAAGATTACCTGAGTTTACTGCTGTGAAACTATTTTTAGATTATTCTACGCTTCAAGACGATCGTTTTGACTACTCACGGCTGCGAAACAGAGTTACAGATTAAAAGATATGAATTTTTTCAAGAATCGAACTCTACGAACACCAAAACTAGAGTTAAACCGAAAACTTACGAAATCGAGAGATGTTATTTTCCACAGTTGCGTCTCGTCCTGTTGATCATTTTTCTCTCCTGCGGCATCTTGAACATATGAACGGATTGATCACACGGTTGAAGTTTACGTTCTCCCTTTTTCTGGCATCTTCTGCGTTGGTTTTCTACTCTGTTGCCGCCGTTCCTCTTTTTTTTCAGAAGATGCGCACCAGTTTAATGAATTAAATTTGGGGATTATCTCCTTTTTATAGCCATTTAATTAAATCCCTTAATTAAATAACTAAATCCTTTAATTAATTCCTTTTTACTTAAATAAATGGGACAAATAATAATTAGGTCATAGTAAATACACCCAAGGACTATTTTACCCTTTTACGAAAAGTCGGAATGTTACAATTACCCTTAGATTAAACGGTCCGGATTTATTCGTAGACGAAATCCAGCATCGTCAGTTACAATCATGCTAACAACAAGAAATATTCTAGAAGGATCTATGTATTGTGTGTTTATTATTATTATAGGAAGTACATTTCATTAAGAAGACTACCAAAGGTTTTGACTTAATCCAAAGAGCGCCACACTAGCTATTTGACCTTTTCATTCTTGCTGAGTAGAATCTATATATGACATTTTCTTCATCCACATTTAGGCAATTCTTCTGTAATTATTTTTTTTTAAGTGAATGCCATAGACGACTTCTTCTTTGGGGAACAGTGTCTATATATACTCCATTAATTCGACGCTTTCCCCACATTTGCACACGTAGTCTTTGGATTTGAAGATAATCTTCATAATCAAAACAAAATATCATGTCTAAGTTCAGTGCTCTATTTATAGTAACCCTCCTCATTATTTTGTCTTTTTCTCACGTTGATTACCGCCCCGTTCGTGCATTTCAAGACGTGACTCCGATGGAATATCATAATATTCTGGTAAGTAAGTGTGTACAACGTTGAATCTGTAATGTATTGTTGTTTCTTCCATATTTTTCAGACAGAAACATAATAATTTTGTTTCCCAAAAAAATATCTCATTGATCGTCATGCTAGCTAGAACATCTTAATTTTATGGATTTCTAATTGTATTTGTGTAAATCTTTCTTTTGGCTCAAGGATGAAGAAGTTGGCAATGTTTATACATCGGATAATTGTGAAGGACTTGCAGATGTAGAAGAATGCTTGCGGCACATGTTGATTTCGTCAACACACAGAAGGAAACCGTCATGATCCCTGAAACAAAAACTTTAATTTTGTATTCTTTTCATTGGTTACCATATTATATCAATGTTAAACAAAGAACTTTAATTTAGTAGTCTTCTCATTAATTAGATGATTTTTTAGTGGGGTCAACGAAGTAAAATTAATGACCCACCGATGACATCATTTGCATTTTTACATTTTTAAACATCAAAATTACATCATTTCAATACAAAAAAAGTTCTTTATTCTCAGTGGGGGCATTGGCCTGCAACCCAATAGGTGTGTGTCCGCCAATGATTTGACGAAGTCCTACGTCCTAAGTTCAATATATGTAATGTAGAGAAAGATGTACATGTTGTATGTGACGGAAATTTCCTGGAAATCAAGTTTTTTTATCCAGAAAGAAGTCATGCAATGATATAATTAAAATTATCATATTCAATTATATATGCAAGTCTGTTGTAACGCCCCGTTCCCGGACACCGAGTCCTTATCCGGAAATCGAACGTTCGGCGCGCATAATATTAATTAAATATTATTACACGTAAGCCTCTACTACGTCGTATCAAATAAAAGCAAACGGAAGCTAAAAGACTCGGGTAATTTTTTTCCAAATAGCCAAGAATAGAAATAAAGAACTAAAGAGGAAATGTAATATTATTACATTCGAAACGAAACCAGCGAATCCAAAATGTACGAATTCCAAAGTACTAGAAGTAAACTACAGAATCCAATAATTATCCAAGTCTATGAAATAAATGAATAATAAACAAGGTCTTCAAGTCCGGCGTCCTCAAACGTCGTCATCAAAGTCCTCCTCGAACTCCTTATTTACCTGTTCGTCTTCTCTCCCCCAAACACATAAATAAACATGCATTTGAGTTAAGTACAAAGTACAAAGTAAGAAGTAGAAGCTACAATACAATTAAGGTTATTATTAAAGATGTTATCTTAGTGAGACCGACTCAATTTAGGGTTCATTCCATGCCCATCAACACGTCATGACTATACGTTTCTAGCTTAGCTTATCTTTGTTACATCATTACTCAAGGACACAATGCATGGTGAAAATTCCACCACGAGATATACTTGCTAACTACGGTGATTAGCAC
The DNA here is from genome assembly GCA_024500145.1 of Gentiana dahurica var. dahurica. NCBI lineage: Eukaryota > Viridiplantae > Streptophyta > Magnoliopsida > Gentianales > Gentianaceae > Gentiana > Gentiana dahurica. The sequence goes on from CM044908.1 coordinate 30,602,065, forward strand.
CGGTAGTCCCGGGATCTCCCCGGTATGCATATACGTTCGATAGATTTCCTCCACTACCCTTCAGCCTTTTGAGCCAGTAGCGTTGTCCACCTTTTATGAACGTATCACATCGCCGATTTGAATCAGTGCCTAACCAAGAATAGATGACATTTTAGCTTTTACTACACTTATGTAATTATTAATGTGAATTAACTAGTCACCTAAGTGTTTTCAAAATAATACTCACCTTATCAGCTCTACTCCCTCACTTAGACAACTAGACATCGTATCCTACCAATTACACAGACATTGATGAATCCTAGTTCATCAAAGCACGAGCCCTTTCATGCCTTTCCGACGGATCCGAACTTCAACTCCCTTTAATAGTACATTCGGTGTTTCAACTGAACGAATCAGAAGTTCAATCGAAGCTTGTTCATATTTAATTAATGTTAACATATCAGGATTAAGGGTTTAAAACACTGAAAACACGATTATGAAGTCAAAAACCAAGCTGAAATGCTAAAATAGTAAAAACAAGGTAAAACAGGTCAAACGCCCGTTTGACATCCTATGGACGCCCGTTTGGCATTGAACGCCCGTCCACTAAACCCCAGACGCCCGTCCGCCAAAAACAGCTACATCCTGAATCAAAAGTCTGACCTCAAACGCCCGTCCGCCTTGTGCAGACGCCCGTTTGAACTACTAGGGTCGCGAATGCCCGTTTGCCTAATGCAAACGCCCGTTCGCCTGGGTTTTTCCCAAAACGCTAAAATCTTCAAAACGTGATTTCTGAACCATTTCTAACCTAATTAACATCGATTTCAACTCAGTAAAACGTAGAAAACATATCTAAACGTCTATGATCCTTTGATCAACGAAAAAGCACATCTTTCTTGCATCTACGCATCATAAAACATGATCTAAACTTCAATAACGATAATTGAAAATGTAGGAAGAGCCTCTTACTCTTTCCAGAACCTCGAAAGGTCCAACGTACCTTGGGCTTATGTTTCCCTTTTGTCCAAAACATTTCACTCCCTTCATTGGTGAAGCTCGTAGGTGAACTCTTTCACCAACTTCAAACTCAAGAGGTCTCCTTCTAACATCTGCCCAGCTCTTCTGTCTATCTTGAGCCGCCTTCAGATTCTTCTTAACCAACTGAACTCTTTCTTTAGCTTGCACAACCAATTCCGGCCCGGTGATTTGCCTTTCCCCGACTTCATCCCAAAACAGCGGCGTTCTACATCTTCTTCCATACAACGCTTCAAACGGTGGCAGGCCTATACTTGCATGATAACTGTTGTTATAGGCAAACTCCGCTACCGTTAGGTAATCATCCCATGATCCGCCTACTTCCAAAACACAAGCTCTCAACATATCTTCTAGTGTTTGGATAGTTCTCTCAGATTGTCCATCTGTCTGAGGGTGAAAGGCCATACTCAAATCCAACTTGGTTCCGAAAGCTGCTTGTAAACTCTTCCAAAACCGACTGATGAATCGACTATCTCGATCCGAGACTATAGAGACAAGGACTCCGTGTAATTTCACTATATTATCCAAGTATAGTCTCGTCATCTTCTTCAAGGGCATATCAACCTTATACGGTAAGAAATGAGCGGACTTGGTCAATCGGTCCACGATCACCCAAATCGCACGATCACCCAAATCGCATCACTACCGCCTCTCGTCTTAGGTAAGCCGGTGATAAAATCCATAGTGATCTTATCCCATTTCCATTCCGGAATATCCAAAGTCTTAAGCATTCCTCATGGTCTTCTTCTATGTTCTGCTTTAACCTTTTGGCAAGTATCACACTCTGCAACGAACTTGGCTACCTCCAGTTTCATCGAGGGCCACCAAAACCTTTCTTTCAAGTCTCAGTACATTTTAGTGGCTCCCGGATGGACTGCAAAAGCGATCCTATGTGCCTCTCCCATGACTCTCTGTCTTAAATCACCAACATTAGGCACACACAAATGATCCTGGTACCAAAGATTTCCATTCTTGTCTAACACGTAACCCACTGTGGGCTTTTCCCTTGCAACTCGCTTCAAGTCAACCAAAACTGGATCTTCATCTTGCTTCTCCCGAATATCATCCATCAACTCAGACCTTGCTAACAATGGTGCCACAAACTGTCGGTCTTCAATCTGATCAAAGCTTCGGATTCTCAACCCATCTAACCTTTCTGCAACATCTCAACACTTGAAATTGCAAACACTGGTTTTCTGCTCAAAGCATCGGCCACTACATTCGCTTTACCCGGATGGTTCTGAATCTCCAAGTCATAATCCTTAACAGACTCCAACCATCTCCTTTGTCTCATATTCAGATTCTCTTGGGTAAATAAATACTTCAAGCTCTTGTGATCGGTGAAGATCCTGGCCTTAACTCCATACAAGTAGTGCCTCCAAATCTTCAAAGCAAACACAACCGCGGCTAACTCCAAGTCGTGGGTTGGGTAATTCTTCTCATCCACCTTCAGCTGTCTGGATGCATAAGCAATTACCTTCCCTCCCTGCATCAACACACAACCCAAACCTTGTCCCGAAGCATCCGTGTAGACATCATAATTATCAAAGATCTCCGGAACTGCCAAAACTGGGGTTGTAGCCAACTTCTTCTTCAGCGTTTCAAAAGCCTCTTCACACTCACTGGTCCACTCAAACTTCACATCCTTTTGAGTGAGCCGGGTAAGTGGTGTAGCTATCTTTGAGAAGTCTTGTACAAACTTCCTATAATAGCCAGCCAAACCGAGAAAACTTCTAACCTCTGAAACGGTAGTCGGTCTGGACCACTTCTCAACTGCTTCAATCTTCGCGGGATCAACCTTAATGCCATCTCCAGAAATGACATGACCCAAGAAACTCACTTGATCTAACCAAAAGTCACACTTTGAGAACTTAGCATACAACTGGTTCCTCTTCAAGGTATCGAACACTATCCTTAAGTGTTCTTCATGTTCTTTCTCATCCTTAGAGTTAACCAGAATATCATCTATGAATACAATCACAAACTTATCCAAGTATGGCATGAAAACACGCTGCATTAAATCCATAAATGCAGATGGGGCATTAGTGAGTCCAAAAGGCATGACTAAGAACTCATAATGTCCATACCTCGTACTAAAAGCCGTCTTCGGTATATCTACTATCTTGATCTTCAATTGATGATAACCCGACCTAAGATCGATCTTGGAAAGCAGTCTCTTGCCTTGCAACTGGTTAAACAAATCATCAATCCTTGGCAAAGGGTACTTGTTCTTGATGGTAAGATTGTTCAGCCCTCTGTAGTCTGTACACATCCTCATGCTACCATCTTTCTTCTTAACAAATAGCACTGGGGCTCCCCAAGGCAAAGTACTAGGCTGAATTATATTCCTCTCAAGCATATCCTTAAGCTGTGCTTTCAACTCCTTTAATTCAGCCGGTGCCTTAACAACTGGCGCCGCTCCGGGTACCAACTTAATCTCAAATTCAATCTCTCTATCCGGCATGTTTCCCGGTAACTCATCTGGAAACACTTCAAGATACTCGTTCACTACAGGGGTTTCCTCTAACTTAGGCTTCACTTGTTCCACATCCACTGCGTACAACAAGTAGCCTTCACAACCTTTCTGACAAGGTCTTATAGCCTTAACCGCTGAAATTATAGGGTGACGCTTCTTACTGGGCTTATAAACATTCCCTTGATAAATCTTATCTGATTTTCCTGGTATCTTAAAGGTCACTCTCTTTTCTCTACAACCCAAGTGGACAAAATTCTCGGATAGCCAATCTATTCCAAGAATCACATCAAAATCTGAAAAGTCCAAAACCGTAAAGTCACTCTTGCAACGATACATTCCAACTCGAACATCTACTTGTGGCATCAACTTGGTTACCTTAGTCACTTTCCCTAACGGTGTTGTTATCTCCAAAGTGTTTCTTAAAGGTTCCATTGGTAAGTTAAGCTTCTTAGCTACCTTAGTTGACACAAAAGCGTTAGACGCTCCAGTATCAAACAATGTTGTGACCACTAAGTTATCTAACATTTTTGTACCTAGAACATGAATTCATTTATTTAAACACAAATACAACATGATTTAAATCGTGCTATAGAAGTACTCAAATAAATTACAATAACCCAAAGGTACCTGAAATAACATTGTCATCTGGTTCCGCCATCTCAGCATCCACTACAAACACTCGAACTGGGCGACTTAGGCCGCCTTTCCCATTTCCTTGTCTCGGAATATTCCAACTCCCCTTGGTTGGACACATCTTGGAAAAGTACCCTAAATCTCTGTAGTAGTAGCAACCGCCTGAACTAGCCTTGCATTCACCTGAGTGGTTCATGTTGCACTTAGAGCAAAGTGGTGCTCCGGTTGGAGGCTTACTTGCTGCAGGGGCTGTTGTCTTCTTAAAATTTTGTTGCGGTGCTCCCCGGCTATTACCTTGACTCGTGCCAAAACTCCTCTTGTTCCCAATAACCACTATGGCCTTCTTCCTGAAGGTCTCAACCTCCAAGGCCTTATTCAACAATTCAGCCATATTCTTAGCTGTGAAACCTAACATACCAGACTGTATCTGATAGGCTAAGCCTTCCTTGTAAAGGGCCATCTTTCTTTCTTCAACCTTCATCAACTCAGAGTAGAATATCCCCAACTCGTTAAACTTGCTGGTGTACTGTGATACTGTCATGTAATTACCTTGCTTAAGCTTTAGAAACTGACTTTCCATTTCTGTTTGCACTGTCTCTGGGAAATATTCATTATAAAACATGGCCTTAAAGCTTTCCCAGTCTGTCACTTTCCCATTGCTACTCTGTATAGCGTCAATCCAAGCTTCAGCTGCACCTAAAAGGAAACTAACAACTAACTGTGCCATCTCAGATTCAGGAACATGTATATTCCTGCAAGCCTTTTCGAAGCCTCTTAACCATTCTTCAGCCTTTAAATGCTCGACATTCCCAAAGATGTCTTGAACTCTGTTTTTTCTCAACCTCGTATACTAGTCAGTTGGTGGTACTTGCTTGAAAACCGGCCTAACTGGTGGGGCTGGTGGATAAACTGGAGGGTATCCATAGGGTATCTCTTGCTGCTGGTACTGGTGTTGGTGGAAACCATAGGGTGGGAAACCAAAGCCTTGTTGATGGTCAAAACGGGGTGAAGGTGGTACAGTAGGTCGAGGAGTATGACCCACTGGAGGAGGGTAAAAGGTCTGATGTTGCTGATGATGGAAAACTGGTGGTGATGGGTGGCTCGCCGGTGAAGGGTAAACACTCACTAGAGGTGGATAAATACTAGTTGCTGGGGGTACGTAGACTGGTGGAATGTCTCCCACTACAGTGACTCGTATAGGTTCTTCTCCTGGTTCTCCATAGATGTAGTTATACCTCGGTGGAGGGTAGCTCATTAGTGGCAGTACTAAACCTGCTAGAACATCACATATCAATGAAAACTGAACCAAACTTCCCACATGCCATTGTGGGCGTTGCTCCTGATGAGGTCACGGTGACAAGCCCTGCTGAGATCGTGGTGTAAGGGTTGCATTATGAGGGGGTGGAGTAGGGCTCGGATGAGGTGAAGGATTCTGCCACACAAAACCGCCTCTAACAACCGGTGTTGGACTCTCTCGTCGAACTCCTGATCCTTCAGCACCGGCTCCAGTTTTCGTGTACACCATCATGATGATCAAAGAAAACTAGAACGTTACTAACAGATCTGTAGAAAACTTATCTTAAAAGAAGGGAAGCCTAAAAGATGCTTGTCTCTGATACCAACTGTAACGCCCCGTTCCCGGACACCGAGTCCTTATTCGGAAATCAAACTTTCGGCACGCATAATATTACATAAATAATATTACACGTAAGCCACTACTACGTCATATCAAATAAAAGCAAACGGAAGCTAAAAGACTCGTGTAATTTTTTTCCAAATAGCCAAGAATAGAAATAAAGAACTAAAAAGGAAATGTAATATTATTACATTCGAAATGAAACCAGCGAATCCAAAATGTACGAATTCCAAAGTACTAGAAGTAAACTACAGAATCCAATAATTATCCAAGTCTATGAAATAAATGAATAATAAACAAGGTCTTCAAGTCCGGCGTCCTCAAACGTCGTCATCAAAGTCCTCCTCGAACTCCTCATTTACCTGTTCATCTTCTCTCCACCAAACACATAAATAAACATGCATTTAAGGTAAGTACAAAGTACAAAGTAAGAAGTAGAAGCTACAATACAATTAAGGTTATTATTAAAGATGTTATCTTAGTGAGACCGACTCAATTTAGGGTTCATTCCATGCCCATCAACACGTCATGACTATACGTTTCTAGCTTAGCTTATCTTTGTTACATCATTACTCAAGGACACAATGCATGGTGAAAATTCCACCACGAGATATACTTGCTAACTACGGTGATTAGCACCGGTAGTCCCGGGATCTCCCCGGTATGCATATACGTTCGATGGATTTCCTCCACTACCCTTCAGCCTTTTGAGCCAGTAGCGTTGTCCACCATTTATGAACGTATCACATCGCTGATTTGAATCAGTGCCTAACCAAGAATAGATGACGTTTTAGCTTTTACTACACTTATGTAATTATTAATGTGAATTAACTAGTCACCTAAGTGTTTTCAGAATAATACTCACCTTATCAACTATACTCCCTCACTTAGATAACTAGACATCGCATCCTACCAATTACACAGACATTGATGAACCCTAGTTCATCAAAGCACGAGCCCTTTCATGCCCTTCCGACGGATCCGAACTTCAACTCCCTTTAAGAGTACATTCGGTGTTTTAACTGAACGAATCAGAAGTTCAATCGAAGCTTGTTCATATTTAATTAATGTTAACATATCAGGATTAAGGGTTTAAAACAGTGAAAACATGATTATGAAGCCAAAAACCAAGCTGAAATGCTAAAATAGTAAAAACAAGGTAAAACAGGTCAAACGCCCGTTTCACATCCTATGGACGCCCTGTTGGCATTGAACGCCCGTCCACTAAACCCCAGACGCCCGTCCGCCAAAAACAGCTACATCATGAATCAAAATTACCTCAAACGCCCGCCCGCCTTATGCAGACGCCCGTTTGAGCTACTAAGGTCGCGAACGCCCGTTCGCCTAATGCAAACGCCCGTTCGCCTGGGTTTTTCCCAAAATACTAAAATCTTCAAAATGTTATTTCTGAACCGTTTCTAACCTAATTAACATCGATTTCAACTCAGTAAAACGTAGAAAATATATCTAAACGTCTATGATCCTTTGATCAACGAAAAAGCACAGCTTTCTTGCATATACGCATCATAAAACATGATCTTAACTTCAATAATGATAATTGAAATCGTAGGAAGAACCTCTTACCTTTTTAGCATCTAAATCCAAGTCCAAACTCAAAAAAACAGCAGCTAAAACCGTCCCTTTTCTGCAGAAAACATGTTTGATAAATCCAAATTTAGATTAGATTCAATCACACACTTCTAAACGACAAAAACTATGAATTGCTGAGTTTGAATCCATCAAACTCGAAGGTGAACTGAATTAGGGCTTACACATACCTTATCAAAGCTCCAACTTTCTGCAGTAAAACGTTGGCTTCTTCACAACGATTCCGGTGCTCGACTCTGATCTGAAAACCGTTACGATTTGACTTAGCAATCGATGAACAAAACCCTCAGCCCTAATCTTGCTCTCTCTCACACGTAGAAGATGAGTTTTGGAGGTGGAAAATCTGATTAAAAGTTTAAGGGACTGATTAGGCTAATTTTTCCTTAAATAGGAAAAATCCCAAAATTACCTAATTGCTCTGATTTTCCTTAATCACCTTTATTAAACCAGATTTTCTTCCTAAAATATTTACATATATATATCTCGAAAATATACATAAATATCCAAATTATTAAACTCCGAATAAAAGGAACCGAACCCAATATTTTGTTTTCGCAAAATGACACGTCTGCCCTTTCCCAAAAATTGGAATATTACATCTGTCGTCATTACCATCAGTGTATAAAGCAGAAACAAATGATATACTTCGGGAATTAATAAGAAAAACGAGTCAAATCAAGTAGTACAAAAAAAAGAAACGGTTTCAACATCCAAATATTACAATGATAAAACTCTAAAGCCAAAATAGGAAACTCTAAACCATTACATAATCGGCATGTTTAACGGCTAGCTCCGTCAGCTTTTTCCGGGACGAAACCATCGCCTGTATTGTGGCCTCTGAGGCGTCCCTCAGTTTCTTCACAAGCATGTCTTGAGTATTGAGCAACGAAGACATGTTTAAGTTGTTCGTGGAGGCTGCTTCAAGCTTCTTGGTTTCCTTCAAGGCTACTACTTATGGATTTGCTTTTGCCAGCTCAGGTTGCAATTGTTCAGCTCGGCCTTGAATTCCATCTACCGAAGACACATTTTAGTTAGCCAAACAATCTCCTGCAAAGTATGACAATAGTCAAAATAAGAGACAAAATGTCTTAGCAAACAAACATAAGTGTTAAAGGAAATTGTAAGAAAGAGCTTACAATGGCCAAATGGTTATGGACCAGGTTGGTCAGCTTAGAGTCACTAAGACGACTTACAAGTTCTTGGTCCCTTAAAAGAACGCAGTTTTGTCCACATGCATGGGCCACAGTCAGATCATTAACTTGGTAGTTTATTTTCAGCCACGGTCCTGGATAAAAATTATCCAGCGAATGTGCTGGACCTTCTAATTGTCCCTTCACGGGGAACCTGAATCTTCTCCTATGGATTAAAAAATTTCAAAAGAATTGAAGAAGAGGATGGAGCAGTTCCTGTAATTGTCCCCAGAGAAATTCACGACGTTGTAGAAGCACATGATTTATGAGGAGCCACATCAGGAGTTAAGGCGGTAGTGCCTATGGTAGCATCATCAGATATGGTCATTATTGGCACCGGAGTATTTTGATTAGTCCTTATCTTTCTTTTGTAAGGTGTACGCCCAAATAACTGACAGATTTTTACATATCATCTTAATATACACTTTGTGCTTATAAGTAATACACTAATGAAAACCCTAAATTGTATCATATGTAGCCATATAACTTAGTGTATGTAACACACATGGATTAAGTTTATGGTGATACACTTAAATTTTCATATGTTGTGAAGTTAATCAAAGTATCAGGTCTATTCATTAAACCGCCGTTAATGCGCGCAGAACACTTTATGGTGTGACCGTCTTATTCGGACTGTCGATATTGGTTATCTATGTAGGGAAATTATATATGATGTAATCTTATAGGACTGGAACGATTTAACCTAAATTTTATCATATAATTATGTGATTGAGATCTCATTAAATCACAAGATGATCAGATTTATATTAAAGTTAATCCTGTAGTGATTGTAGACTCTTGCTTATTTCTAGATTGATGTGTTCGTTAAGGATTGCTATGTGGTGCTGATTGAATCCCTTTCATGTTGGCACAATCAAGTATGAGTAGCTGGGAATGTGTTTCGCAGATACGATATCAATTCCTTCCGGCGGGAAGTAGAAATACGATCCTCTTATTTGTTAAGCCAAGAAACAGATCGATCGGCCGAGTTGGTATTTGTTATGAATTAATTGATCTGTATTGGGTTGATGTTAAATAAGGATAAGATGTAATTAAGTGTGTTTACGGAAAATTTCCCGCTTCATTACGGATAGTCTGTGAAGGGTTAGCTTGTATGTAACGATTGTATCAATGGACACTTATTGACTCGACAAGTTGAGAATAAGAAATATCTATAAACGATAGAATTCGGTTTCGCATTTATGGTACCATAACTCCGGATAAGTTGAATAAAAATATTTTGTCTTATAAATATTTAATTCGATTTACTGGAACTACTAGTTATAGGTACAGGGTTCTCAGGTTGGCTCCTTGCACGCGAGTGAATTCTTGTATTGTGTAACCAAGATGATATATTAAATAGTTCGTCTATTTGGTGAACGGTAAATAATATGTAAAATAGAAAAGACTTTATATCATTCCGATTGGCATTAAAAATGACGTTTAGTGTGAATAATTTGGGAGAAAGAAAATTTATCTTAATTATTTCACGTGTGTAATTAAATAATTATTTGTTAAACAGTTAATAGATAATAATAAATTAGTTTTCTTATTAGATATATGCTATCTTTTCCTTAAAGAAAAAGGTGATTGTGTTGTGTATCGGATAAACTCTAAAACCTTGGTTATTTTCATACATACAAAGAGTTTTTCCCAACACTGTTGATATAAGAAATATAGTAGCACCTTCCTTAACAGCTATAGCTTTTAGGAGAATTGGTAAGCGCTTGATCTTTAACATGGTATCAGAGCCAGAGGTCTCGAGTTCGAACCTGGCTATAAACATTATTATTTCCCCCATTTATATTGTGCACGTGATGCATGTGTTGGGCCTCTTTGTTATTGGAGCCTAGTTTGCTCCGGCTGCCTAGTTGGCTTAGCCTTGTTATAGGCCCACACTTGAGGGGGAGTGTTAAAGTGATATAAGAAATATAGTAGCGCCTTCCTTAACAGCTATAGCTTTTAGGAGAACTGGTAAGCGCTTGATCTTTAACATGGTATCGGAGCCAGAGGTCTCGAGTTCGAACCTGGCTATAAACATTATTATTTCCCCCATTTATATTGTGCACGTGATGCATGTGTTGGGCCTCTTTGTTATTGGAGCCTAGTTTGCTCCGGCTGCCTAATTGGCTTAGCCTTGTTATAGGCCCACACTTGAGGGGGAGTGTTAAAGTGATAT